>JASDDO010000014.1:395275064-395875064 GCA_030015575.1 Agapanthus africanus
TTTTTCGGATGTGCACCCCATTTTCCATGTGTAGATGCTTCGTAGATATCTTTAGGATCCTTCTCACATGATTCAGCATGAGACCATTCAGCTTGAGCGCGATCTTTCGTTCACCGAGCATCCGGTAGTTATTTTGGATCGGCAGACGAAGAAACTTCGGTCAAAGGTCTTGCCATCTGTGAAGGTTCTTTGGCGTAGCCCGACTAGTGATGAGATCACTTGGGAGGCCGAGAGCGAGATGCGGAAGAAATTCCCTCATCTCTTTGAAGGTACGCTTAGTATGAAATTTTAATTCGGGGACCGAATTTCTATAAGGGGGGAGATTGTAACGTTTTAGAAATCCTTATGTGAATTTTTCCGTTTTAGGGTTAAATTGTCGGTATTTTGCGTTTCAACCCGACTTTGTTCAAACGACCATATAGATTTTCCAGCACCTAGTTTAGCTAAAACAAAGCTAGTGCGCAAGCTTTGGGGGTATATGGGACGTTTTGGTTCAATTAGAATTTTCCCTAATTGTAATATTATTTTAATACGGTATTCACATTTTGGGAAATTTCTTCTAGGTGAACTTTTCTTAAATTATGCTTGAGTTAACCAAAAACCCACATAATATCTAGATTCTTTTGTGGACTAGGGATTTTAGAATTAAAGTTAAAGAAAAAGAAAAGAAATGTGTGAGGTGCATGCATGTGTGTGTGAATGAATTTATGTGCATTTATGATGAAATAAGCTAGAACAATCAACACAATACCCTCCCCTTCCTCTCGTGGCCGAGCACCATCCTCCCCCTTTTGCTCTTGATCAATTCTTTCTCCTTTTTCATCAATCCTAGCACAATAAATCCCTAAAATTCCCAAATAAATCACAAAAATACCTCAAGTCTTGATTCTTGCTCTTTGATCACTTGGAAACTAGGAAAGCTTAGATCTTGTGAGCTAAAGTTGATAGGTATAATCCCTACAGTGATAAATAGGAGTTTTTATGTTGTATAGCTCGTTGAATATGGTTTAGAACACTTTAAATAGCGATTCGTGAAATATCGTATTTTTAGTGTCTTTTTTAGAGCCTCTATACCTGCTGTGATATGGAAATTTTAGTGAGTGACCAAACAAAATTGTAGTGATGTACTAGTGACCCTGGAGCACCACCTGAGACATGAGGACCCCCCCACCGGCCGGTGCCGGCGACCCCTTTGGCGAATTCCGGCGACGCCGGCTTTGTATGGATATGTTGGGGTTTGGTTTTAGTGGGTAGCTGTGTTCTGTTGGTTAGGGGTGTTTGGTACTGTTTACTTTTTTAGTATTTATAGTATTAAAAATCTGGAATCGTTTAACTATAATCTCGTGTTTTGAGTCCGCGTGTTACGTTTTGCGACACGAATCGTGACCTTGTGCAGCTGCTGTACTTAGATTGGTTTAGTGGTATCGTTACACACATTAGCCACTAGACGGACACTCATGAGTTAGTTTAGTCTTGGTGCGTTGTTTTAAAACGAGGTTTTACGTTCTATTGGTCGACTTCTGAGTTTTTCTCTGTTTGTGTGTTTGTTAAATTATAGCGTCACAAGCGGGGATTTCGGACGTTGCGAACAAGAGGAAGCAGGTGGTCGGATTTTCATAGCTGGAGACCATCGGTGAGTAGATTTAACATCTACGGGGAAATCGCCCGTATGGCGCTAAGCGTCAGGGCTAGATATGATATGATATTAGCCGTATGTTTATGTGCTCATATAGAGATATTGCATGATTTTCATTGCATATAGTTACTTGTTGTGTCTGATACTGTATCTATTGTACACTGCACTATTATTGACAGTCCACGTTGCACGAGCATCAATGATATGCTACACACACACTGTCGGTAATTGCCATGATACGCACAACACAAATACTCCTTGATATACCTTGCTATTGATTAGCGACATTGAAACAGTTGTTCTTGTGCGATAGCACATATGACATATAGCATACCTGTGTACCTATATGCCTATACATATGCCATATCATATTTACATGCTCGCACATATACTTTTCAATTGTAACATGATTAGCTTGATATAACATATATATCGGTGGAATGGGACGCTGTATATATATGTATTTTGGATTTAGATTTTTGGGAACCGCGAAATATATTTAATGACTTGATGCAGTTAAATTGCGAACTTTTCCCGTGATATGCTTATATTGATGTTTTATGTTGCATATGTTGTTTTACGTGGATTTACGCATTTGATATATGTTTTCATGCGATATGGGAATTTCAGGTGTCGATGTTAGGCACTTATATTCCGAGAGATATATTGATTTTGAAAGACCGATATGTGGAATCATAAGTGTCGAGGTCGGATACTTGGGTTTCGAGGAACGTATGGATATCAGAAAGACCGATACGCGGAACACAAGTATCGAAATGGGATACTTGGGTTGCGTGGAACGTATGGATACGAGTATTTACGTGTCGATGTTAGATATTGGTTTTCATGATGTTTTAGAGTGTCGATGTTTGACACTCAGGTTCCATGAGACTTACAGGATTTGAGGGCCGATCTGAGTATTTTAGGATTTGGGGTGTTGTTGAGATACACCGGGTTTTTCCATGCTTATGATTGGTGCATGAGATTATTTATTATTCCGCACTCAGTATCCAGTTGATATGCATTTGATTCATGTAGATATAGTACCGTGGTGGTGTACCTTGATCATGATAGTTGCATATACATATTGTCATACTCATGCTACCAGCTTACATGCTATTGATCATTGCTGTTAGTGCATACTTGTGATTTCAGTATGATGTTATTTACTATTCATGAGTTGGCAACTCACCCCCGTTGTGCCACAGTGTTTTGCAGGACTTACCCTCAGAGTATTCACGGCAGGGAGTCTTATCATCTCTACTTTTGCGGATACCGCTACGTTAGGCAGAGAGGCCTTTGCTTTTAGGTGGGTTTGCGGTTATCTGTCTGTATATTTTATATCTTTTTGTTGGATCTAGTATTCTCCGTCTACCACTGTTTGTATATGACTTAGAGACGACTTGTGAGGATTCAGTGTTATATTATTTTGGTGACTTTTGGTGCCGTGCTTGTGGGAGTCGGTTTTGTTTTGGGAGAGTTTACTTCTTATCTTAGTCGTTTCTTTGATATTTCATTGCTTCGGCGTCGTATACATGTTGTGGTGATTGTCTCCGCCGTTGGGTATAATTTTGCTCCCGTTTGGGATGCTTTATATATTATCTGTGTTGTACCCGTTTTCGGGGCTAGTTTTTACAAAGGAGGTGCTGCCGAATTTTTTTAAGAAAGAAAACTAGAGTCAGAGATTTTACTTGTGATTTTCTAAACGTTTAAAAACTATGTTTTTCTCCGTCGATCCAGTTTTGGGAGGTTTAGATTTCTGGGTTTCGGCTTATTTAAGCTGCGTACGCCTATAGACGTTACGTAGTTTAAATGTCGGTTACGGGCCAAATATTGGGTTGTGACAGCAACGTCCACTATATATCTCTTATATAATGTATATCCATTCATCTCAAAATCCACAATGATCACATCACATAGAAGCAGAAGAAACATATGAAATATTGGATATAATAGGAGGTCCGTGTTTCATTTCGAGCCTATATGAAACATGGATTCCACAGTCGCGATGAATAGCCAAGCCCACATCCCTAGACCCATTCGAGAGCGGAAAGCAACCCTACCAATTCTAGAGTTAGGAGACTCGGACTCGACTCCTCGAGTTGGTATCCCACTGGACTCTAGAACCCGGTTACTTGTGCTCCCCTCCTTGGGTCTATCCTAATGTGTAAAAGTAAATAATATACAACAATGGTGACATCATCTTCTACCCGGAAGTGCCACAATAAAAGAATATTATATAAAATTAATTTTACATGAATGAAAATAAAAACTCCCATCTCACATAAAACCCCCGGCTATTCAAAACGCGACGATCGAATATAACATATCACAGCAACACATAACATCACATGTCATCAAATAGCTAGACGATGTTAAACATTTCGATCGAAAAAATGAATTCCCATAATTTCCCTGAGAGCTCAACACTTGAGTAGTATTAAAAATACCCAGAAGTATGCCCCAGTACCAATGGACCAACCGTTGAAGTGTCGTCCCTTGCCTCCTTAGTGGCACCGCGGAACCGTCGCCAAAACCATGTTTTGGCCGCGGTTCCGTGGTAACTAAAGCGAGTTAGGGACTCGTTCTTCAAGAGGGTCCATAAAATTACCTGCATGATTTTTTGAGGATTTTTAATGTGAAAAATTCCAACATTTTGAAAAATTTCTATAAAGTAAGCTATTTCGGGTTTTCGGAGTTCGTTGGAACTTCTAACTTCGCCTAGACGACTCCTAATACTCTAGAAAGGCATTGATAGCACTATAGGTTTCTTAAACACAACCAAAAGGTTCCACAAGGCATCAAACGTGCCGTATTTAAAAATTTAATGTGCCGAACAACCTTAACCTATGATCTAACTAGAGTTTTAGGAGCAAACATGAAAGTAAATTTAAGTGATAACGGAATACAACCTTTGTAGACCGGTCCTTCACTTCAATAGCTCCTTGTAGTGGTCCCTTCGCTGCGATCATGGTACTCCCGGACTCTTGCATGGCTTCTCAAGGTGAAAAGAACGATCTTGCTTGAAGTCTTCGGGGCCGAAGATGATCTACGTCGAGGAGACACTAACTCAAGCTACTACTTCACTAATTGAGAGATTAGTGAAGCTAACACCCTATACTAAATTGCTAACCTAGTAGAGGATGATTAAGTTGGAAGTGGGCTCACTTTAGTATTATTTTTCTCACAATATTTTCTCTCTTTAGAAAAACCTAGCAAACTTTTTCAAGGAAGAAGAAGATGAGCTCAAGAGATGAGAATGAACTAACTAGGTGAGAGAAACAACCATGGGTGAGTTTGTATCATATACTAACTCATGTAGAGACATAACCATAGCTAAATTATAATGGTTAGGTTAATAAATATCTTAAGTAAAACAAAACCAGTGGACTAAATCAATGCATCCATAAGCTTCATGAATCTTCATGCATGTGAGCTCATTATCCACTAATTTTGGAATTACTTTAAATACTAAAACCCAACATTATAATTAGTATGGTGTAAGTCTCATACACCCATGTAGTGTGTACCAACAACCACGATACAAAAGAACACAATTAATATATATCACATGTATAATAAGTGTGCACATATGAGAATAAATAAATTCTTAAGTGAGCTAATATTAGTTAATGTAATCTAGTATATCACATATACAATTATACATTAAATTATCAAATCAACTCTTGATTTAATAATTCGGCTATATCACATACAATCGACTAATATTATATGTACCAACTTATCGAATCAACACTTGATTCGATAACTCGACTATATCACATATAACCAACCGATACAATAATCGCGAGAATAGAATACGGTATCACATACTCGTATTATTCTCGGTCCCGCACATATTACATATGTCCTCTTACTTTGGTTTTGCCCGAGCCAGTAAAAACCTCTATGTAGGACTCTAAAGACTGGTCAATACGCTGGCAGTAGGTGATGATCACATTAAGCACCCACAAGCAGTCAGCGGTATTAGCTGGACGTAACGGCTACCCGAGTATTGAGTGATCAGAAGATCAACAAGCAAGCTCTCTCTAGCTTAGCTCCTGTAAAAGCCTGTCAGTAACACTACCGTATAGTCCGGTCTCCTCGTTTGATATGTCGCATATCCAGTCTAGGGGTGGTAAACGTCAGACCCAAATAACAGATAAGTCATGCCGATATGAGGCTCATAACGGGTCAAGAAACTACTGATAACACTTACCAGTAAATCTCTAAATCAGCCCTGGCCAGGGACTTTCCTATTATGGCCAATCGATCACAGCGCAACATCAACCCCCAATACCGGGAGAGACGAAAACCCTCCTATCGCTCATAGCCTACATGTGACTCGGGACTGTACCCAAAAACCACCGTTTTGCACGTCCTCTTGAATGTGGTAAGGTGGAAATCAAAGTACAGTAGGAATCACACAATACTCTATGAAGATCTCGGGTCTACAGATTAACCTGTACATGTGTCACCAGAGAACTACTATCTGACGTCAGGTATAATACCATCTAGGAGTTCTCGGCTAGTCCGTCCAGTGTACCTAGTCTCTACTGAGCACCTGTATACCATCTCTGATGTCAAACACCAATGGATATGGGATCATCCATCGCCCATCACATGGGTAGAGAAGCTTATACGCTAGTCTACTCTGGTATATCGATGCCCTGTCTCGATACACCCACGACTAGGAACATTAAAGGATGAACTTATGGACTACCAAGGCCCCACTAGTATGATCTGCATCACAATCCTGGTAGTCAAGTACACATCCTAAGGGCTTTACCAACATGCAACCATTAGACAATATCAAGAGACAGGTATACATGTTAAGATAAAGAGCAACCAGATAGCATACTGTCATGTCGAGCAAGAAAGTCCTCTCTATATATGTCCAAGCATCCAATATAATATACATCATATGTACAATAATGGCCTCTAGGGCATACATACAACTAACATTCACCACGTCGATCATATCTCAGTGTCTTGATACTTTTGCCTGGTTGTTTTTCCACTTCATTCTTATATTCTCGGAATACCTCAAAAGGCCTCAGATTCATGCTTCATCATGAAGACATTTCCAGACCTAGAGAAATCATCCGTAAAAGTAAAGAAATAGGAATAACCACTTCGTGCATATGTAGATATTGGAATACATACGTCGCTGTGTATGAGTCCTAAGAGCTCGCTCGCTCTTACTCCGTGTCCAATGAACGGAGTTTTTGTCATCTTTCCAATGAGACAAGATTGACAAGTTGCATAAGACTGATATTCGAACGGATCCAAATATCCCTATCTAAGTAACTTCGATAACCGTGTTTCATTGATGAGACCCTGTCTACAAGGCCATACGAAAGCCTTATTTAATTATGAAGACTTTCTTTTAAGTGTGTTCTGGACGTTTGAAAGCCTGAGCTTGATTCAATATATACTGTCCTCTAGTATACCTGACCTAATCAAACTTTGATTTAGGTGGATGTGAACCACATCGCTTACAAACTAGACTTGGTACACACAAAAAGTTATGTAGAATCAATATTTGCCCACTTGTCAATTCTAGGTGATATACTCTACGGATACAGCGTCCACGCTCATTCCGTTAGTAACCCCGAGAGTCATATCACCTGCCCTGATAACTCTACAGTTTCTCAAAGCCTGTACTGAATTATATATATGAGATCCTGATCCGGTATCTAGTACCCAGGAAGTAGAGTTAATTGACAAATTGTTTTCAATCATAAACACACCCGAAATCGAAGCCACAACATGCTTCAGATCCTTGATTCTGGCTTTCCAAGCCGTGCATTCCTTCTGCCAATGCCCTTTCCCGTGACAATAGGAACATCCCTCCTTCACTACTGTTAACCACGAAACTTTTGCCCTACCTTTTCCATCTACCTTACAGACACCGCCTATCGGCTTTGTAGAAGTCTTAATCTTCTCACCCTTGGCATCCGCCTTGGATCCAGAAGAGGAAGATTCCCCAATAAGTAGAGTGTAAGGTTACGGCAGCGCCCCGACCATCAATCCGTGGCCAAACGCGGAACAAAAACTTTTAAAACCCGACGCAAACGGAACCCGATTCCCAGATCGAACCATTAACCCTATACTAGTTAACTGTAAAAGGAGTTTAAGAGATTATATCGATCGATCCATTTCCTTCGGTCTTCAATCTCTGTCCTTAGCTCGGCGTGGCTGCCTCGACCAAGTTCGCTCTCCGGTCTCCCTCAACGAAGAGGATCCACGTCGAGGATTAGTAATACGGGCTCCCGCTTCAAAACCGAAGAAACTCGGCCATCCAGTTTGCTAGTCTAGATGTACAAGATTAAGTTGAGAGAGTGTGTGATCATTTTGTCTCAATACACCTCTAGATTCTCAACACATGAGATGAAATGCATAGAGGTTGAAGAAGAAGCCATTGGAGGAGATGTGTGAGCTCAAGAAAGAAGCAATCCAAGAAAGAAAATGAAGTGGCTACTTTCTTTTTGAGTGTTGTGAGATATTTAAGTGTTAGCTAGCAACTAAAGAAAATTCACACCAAAAAAGATCTGCCCCCCACTAGAAATATCTCAAAAGCTCAAAACAAATATCTTAACCAAGACAAAAGCCAAGTCATGCCACCAATAAAGAATATTAAATATTTAAACAAAACCCTAAATGTTTAATACTAGAGAAAGAAATGACATCTTCAAAAGTAATCTTGAAACGGATTACAAGAATACCCCTCATCTGTATATACATACCCGCTTCCGTATTCCGACTGAATACGAATACAACGGGACGAAAATAATCCAACAATATAATACTAGGATCCGGCTTAAACCAAAACCCACTAGTATTATTCGTCCGATCATGATCCGTGCACAAGTGCACGAATATGATCGAACCCGGCCTCTACAACGTTTCACCCGAACCAGGGAAACCCTCTATATGGGACTCTAAAGACTCATCAATACGCTGGCAGTGAGTTTAACCACAAGCACGTCAGTAGCACTAGCTGTACGTAACGGCTGCCAAGGTATTGAGCGGAAGGGAGGCCGACAAGCAAACTCATCCTGAAACCCTAGTGAGCCTGACAGTGACAATATCCGTCCAGTCCGGTCCGTTCGTCTATGAGTATCGTATATCGAGTCTAGGAGGTGGATAAAGTCGGACACCTAATAACGCGACATTTAGTGTCGGTATGAAGCCTATCACCAACTGAGAAACTACTGATCCGAATAAGTAATTCTCGCCTATTCCGGCCTGGGATTTCTGGCGATGGCTACCCGTGGACTCCGCGACATCAACCCCCAATATACCGTGTAACATTTTGAAATATTTTAGATAACGAATTATTTTATTAATTTTATTTATTTAATTAAAACATTTATTTTATTGTGTTTGTAATAAAAAGGTCTTTTAAAAGGGGGTAGAATAGATTAGTAAAGAAATAGTTGTTTTACAATCAGAAGTGTCATGAAGGGGTTTTTGTAAAAAGTTTAGTTAATTA
Organism: Agapanthus africanus; assembly: GCA_030015575.1. NCBI lineage: Eukaryota > Viridiplantae > Streptophyta > Magnoliopsida > Asparagales > Amaryllidaceae > Agapanthus > Agapanthus africanus. Next base: position 395,284,199 of record JASDDO010000014.1, read on the forward strand.
CGGAAATTGGAATTTTGTGAGGGTTTATGTGTAAAAAAGGGTAGAACTTGGTTAAGGTTAACTTGAACCCTTGGTGTATCATATTATCATGAAGACACGTCCTTCTTGCATATACACCTCATGCACACACCTCATCCTTGCATGAAAATACCACCCCCTTTCATGCTTACACCTCCTACTCTTATCGTTCCACCTCCACCTCTCAATCTCCACCACATGCTTTCTGTACATAACACACACACACATATAGGAACTCATTAGCATCTTCAAACTGAGCTCTTATCAAATTCTTCAATCACTAACACCCAATTTCAATGTGTTCCTAATATCAAAAGAGAAGAAGAAAAGCAAGGTACTAGGGATATTTACCACAACCCTCTAGCTAGGATCTTTGAGCTTCTGCATCTAGGAGGAAGCTTTTTCAGTGATCTTTCTATAGGTATAATTCCAACCCTGCACCTTATGTTCAGTACCATTTTATATAGAAATCGGATATCGTATTTTGATAAGTTTAGGCTCTGTTTTGAATCTGCTATAGTTTAGATGATAATTAACATAATCAAACAGTGCTTGAATCTTATAAAGTGGAACTAGAATAATCCCTAGGAAGACGAACCCATTCCATCGGACTTTGACCGGCGACACTTGCAAATCATCCGAGCTCGCCGGATTTGTATTGGAGTTAGGTGTTGGGATTCTTTGGGTACATCTATGTATATGTATTAGGGTATTTGGTATTGTTAGTTTAAGTTAGTTTATCAATATATGAAATCTGGGAGTAAATATCAGTTTTGGGGTTAAGATTCTCAAATACGACACGGATATATCATATCATGAGTTCTGTTTTTACCTGTTACGACCAGAAAAGGGTTAGCTCAGATTAACTTAAGTTCAGTTAACTCATTAAAATATTCACGTATCATGTTTAGTTTGGGCAGTAACATAAACTTGGATAATTATGATATCTAGCTCACTACAATTGAATCTTGAACCATTGGGTACAATTACTAGAAAAAACTAGCATGAACAAAACTTTAGTATGATCATAATAAGTCTTTACACAAAACTCGAGGCCTAAACTCTACACTCGAACCGGCAAAATCCCACTATTTTCTGAGCTCGCCGGACTCCCCTAGGCTTTTGGTGTTGGTTTTTCTCCTGTAGCTTTGTTGTGGTATTCTATAACCTATGGTATTGTTTGATTTCATCCATTATTCTTACAGAGAAATCTAGGAGTGATTAGTTAGGGTTTATCAAGTTTTCCGATATTCAGATACGGGTTTTCGTATTTTTATACTGTAGCTGAACCGTTAACGTTAATACGTTAACGACAGATATATATTGTCATTTTTGGGTTAAGTATATTGTTGGTTCTAACCTATGGAGGCCTATCTCGTTGTTTTGGTTTTCGATATGATATTTACATCGATGTGATTTAAATACGATTATTGGTGCGACCGCGAGGATTTCCGAGACAGAGTTGGCAGATATAGCAGCGTGGATTTCAGCGAGCTTATGAAGTTGGTGAGTAGATTTACATCTACGGGGGATGTCGGGTGGATGACCTATAGCACCCCCGCAACCTTATAATTAGTATTATGGCATCTAGATAGTCTAGTAATTATTCAAGATATTGATATTTGAGATAGTTTGCATCTAGCATGTTATTCAATTGCATGTAGTTAAATTATGGTTTGGTAAGTTAGTACGAAGGGTTATGACCTTCTAAAGATGAATTAGATGTAGCGATACAGTGAGTTATTATACGAGAAACTATGCGTATCAGTAATGATGAGATCCGTATGCCGAATAACGGCCAGGATACCTTTAGACACGTATAAAATGATTATCATTATTGTACTTGCTTACGTTATAATTATTAATGTTATACGTTTTCGTGATAATGGACACTCTGATAGAACAATACACAACTACCAATGAGTACTATGCTGCACACGCACGTATACCTATGTTGCTCTACACCTCATTGGTACTGCCATGTCATTGTAGGACCGTTATGATATATTGCAAATGTAGATATCAATATGAGTAGGCTATTACACTTTTAGAACACTTGCACAAATACTAATGATTTCCATGTTGCACGAGCACAGACGCGTATGCTACACTATACATCATTAGTAGTGCCATGACACGGTAGGATTGATATCACTATGCCTATATGACTTAATTAAGCAGTCTTTCCTTATTATCTGTTGTAAATTACGAATATCAGTACTATAGATGTTGTATTTGATTTTTATGGATTTTTGGATATTTTCTAATGATGATATATATCAGTGGTATGGGATGCTGTTATATATGCATATATATAATATATCATAAAATTGGTCTATGTAAGTATTTTCATTCTTAACTTGAGATTTCTAGATATGATGAGTTCGAGCCCACCATGAGTTTTATGTTTTCTGATTTTTTATTCCGAACCGAGTGGGGTAGCTATACGGTTTCGGATTTGTGACTTATCAGTACTGGGTGGGGTAGCTATACAGAGGGATATATGGTAGACCCGGTTCGAGACCGAGGGCAAGGATAGCCGCACTATAGGCAGGGAGCATAACGAGGATGCTCGATACCGGAGTTATAGATGAGCACGTCAGATATCCAAGGGATACTGACCGGGGTTCGATTAAGCACGGCGGATATCCAGGGGATATCGATCGGAGCCGGGATATAGGGTGGCGATCATCTGTTGAAATGGTGTAAACGGTATCTGCATTTACGTATCGGTGATGGACACGAGAGATTTAAGGATTTTCGTGTCGGTGATGGACACGAGAGATTTCCGATTTCGGGTGTCGATGCTGGACATCCATATATATATATATATTGTTATGTTGCTATCATAACGTACACAGTTATATCATAATCAAAGTAGTCGACCGGGACTGATCCGGGGAACAGTACCCGTATACCTTTTTACGAGTAGTTGCATATAAAAAGGATTTAAAAATCGAGTTATAGCCACATTATTTTGATGTGTCTAAGGTAACACTGAAATCTTTTAAATGGTAAACATCTTAACACTATTCATTAAAATAGCAGGACGTATATCTGAAATAAGATATCTATTATATTTCATACTGTCACGTCTGCTGTATGCCGGGACATATCTATACCGCGGCTATTTTAAAGAAGGTGTTTATATATATATATATATATATATATATATATATATATATTCGGTTACATTGGGCTTATACCTAGATATAGGTTATTTGCATTGGATATATTCTAATTGGGATTGCATGATAGTTAGTGTTACATTATGATACATATGTATATCATATAGTATATTGTACAGATTATGATAGTATTATACTTATGACCTAGGTAACGTCGTGCATTTCGATTTCTACCTTTAGATGTACTTTTATTCACTAAGTTAGCAACTCATCCCCGTTGTGCCACAGTTTCTTGCAGGTTTTACCGCTTGGATTATCAGCGGCTTTGGGCACACATTCCTTTCGGTGATTGCTTTGGTAAGCGAGTTACTATTGTATCGTCCTCACACATGGTAATTCTTATATTCTTGTAGCTAGTGAAATCTCCATCAACTTAGAAATGGTATATTGTGGACTTAGAAGCGAGACATAGAGTTTGGGTGTTGTGATGTCGCACTCATGGGAGTCGACCTTTTTAAATTGTTGACTTTGTTTCGCTTTCCTTTTCTTTGCCATTGTGCGTCGTATATTGTTGCTTGGTTGCTCCACTGTTTGGGCATGGATGTTAACTCCAGTTGGGATGCTATTTATTTTATTATGTTGTATCGGGTTATACAAAAACGCAAAGGAGGTGCTGTCGAATTTCAAAACGTCATAAATGTGTTTCAAACATACTTAGTTAAAATTATATGTTGTTTTAAACTTCACCTCCAATATTTTCAAAAGGGTTTAGATTCCGGGTTTTGTCTTACTTGAACAGCGTCGACGTCTTTAGATGTCACGTGATTTGAGTGCCGGTCACGTGCCACATTTGGGTCGTGACAAAGTTGGTATCAGAGCGTTTGGTTTAACCTTTGTTCGAGTCTAGGTTTGACTATATGGAGTCTGGGCATACCTTTTGTTACCTAGACTTTATCTTATAGGACTTAGACTTGACTTTGGGGGTCTTATACTCGAACTTTCGTTATATAGGATGACCTTGGTTGATGGAGTAGGTACTAAGTAGAGTGACGTACCGGACATATATTCCGCGGCATATTTACGATATGATACTCCGCCTAAGTTACCTTAGGATTTATATCTTGAGATCTCCCTTCTATTCATTTCGTTGATCTATCCTCGTCAGTGCATGTTGATTGTTCCGGTCACCATGTTTATGGAAGCCAAGAGTGCTGCAGTTAGAGGTACGGTCAGAACAGACTTGTCTGGGACAAGGACTGACCAGGGTGACTTTCCTGGTGATATAAAGACACGTCGTTTATTATTATTGATCGAGTTCTAATATTGAAGCGAGTTTATTCGGGATCCGCACTAGATGGTAGAGTCATTGATGGAGATTAGCCAGACTTGAAGCGTGATGTTTTCCCCTCTTCAAAGATCGTGGTTTCGCCTACTGTTTAGACAGCGGTACCAATCATTGCTGAAGTTATCGAGATGTTGCTTCCACAGTTCATGAAGTTAAAAGTTGACGATGTTTACAAGTGTAGATGGATCAGAAGGAGTCGTAGCCATTCAGATGTGGGATGGTTAGGACTTTTAATCCATAGTGGTGCTTCGATGTGAAGTCGAGGAAGTTAGTTATCTTTTTCCAATGGGTCTTGCTCAGACCAGATGCAAGTCGCTTGAGAAAGAGATCGTGCAGTAAGTTTTCCTCCGACAAATTGGGATGAGTTTTAGAAGGTGAGCTTAGCCAGATTGTTCTACATAGTATCATAGGTGTCAGATTCGTGTTCCTCAGTTTGGTAAGACTCCAAGCTTAGTCACAACCGAGTAGGACTTGCAATTCGCATGATTATCGTATGGCGCTCCTTATGTGGTTGATATTGGAGATTTATGGAACACGAGAATGGTACAAAGTTTCAGTGGACAGTTATTTGTCACCGGCAATATTGAAGACTTGATACATATACTTATACACGTACGACTACACTTTCAGGAAGGAAATCAAAAAGGAATGACAGTTGTTTCTAAAGAGAAAGTGGATTCAATAATGAGTGCTAGTTCCGGGCCGGTTGGACTGCTGAGATCAGCAGGAGACTTGAAGCGGTTCTTTCTAGAGGTTGATAATAAGTAAGATTGGACCCAGGATCGGTTGTTGGCACACGAGCAGAGGATATAGATTTTCTTCATCAGCATGTTGCGTTACGAGAGACTGGACTACAGGTCAAGAAGATGCGGTGAGTGGTCAACAATAAGACGAATGGTGTCGTTGCTCCTCCTTGTATAAAGAAGCCATGGTCTTAGAGATCCGCAAGAAGAACCAGAATTCAGAGACAGAGAACGTTAGAATGTGGCAGACGGCAAGTAGTAATCCTTGATATGCCAATTCCGGTGGTATAAACACCATTCGACATTGAAGAGAATATGCTTCGATTGTAATTTGAGTTTGTATTGGGTTTTTATGATCCAAATATTTTGTTTCCAACATTGAAGAAAGGAAAACTCAACGTTCGTTATTTAACGTATGTATTTTTGTCACGACCCGAAAGAGCACGTGACTGGCCCTTGAACCATATGAAGTCTATAGGACTCCATCTGATCCAAGTAAGCCAAAAGCCCAGAAATCTAAAACCATTTTAAGAGTAAGGAAAACTGGTTTAAAGAAGTGAAAGAAAACATGTTGAAGTCAAGGTTTTTAAATAACTAAGCCAAAAATGCATTTTTTGCATGTCAAGTCTTTTCTAAAAATTTCGGCAGAGTTTCTTTTGTAAATACTGGCCCCGAACGGGGTACAACAAGAATAATATATATATGCAATGATAAAAGGCATCCCCAAGCGGGAGCTAGCTCTTCGTCAAACGACGGTCATAACCACGCAAGCAATAATAATATACAACGCCGAAGGGCGAGGATCAAAACTCAAAATAACATGAAAACCGTAATACTGCTAAGCGCGACTCTAAGGTCGAAAAATACATCACTAATGTCTAAGTCTGAAACAATATACAAGTTTTGGTTGATGGAATTCTAGATACAAAGAATAATACAAGTACAATGGTGGTTCTTGATGCAAAAGAAACCACCTACCAAATGCAATTCACCCGCAAGGAAGCAATGTGCCAGAAATGCCGCAAAGGAACCTGTACGGCAGAACCTGCAAGAACTGTGGCACAACGGGGGTGAGTTGCCAACTCGTGAATAGAGAATATCTACAAGCAGAAACCGAAAGCAAGACATAATCCTAGGTCAATACAATCAGTATATAAAATCCTCAATATATAACATGCAGCCTATAACAAGGCTAGGGTAAATATCTAACCCGAGTGCAATCTCATGTGCCTGCGTCAGTGCCTCAGGTAGCAATATATCATATGAATGAGATATGAATGCATGAAAACAGAATACATGTACATGAAGAAACTGTTTTCATAAATTAGTGAGATTTCCTTTGTATTTTTAAAATGAGGTATCAAAATGAATTGTTAGTTATATGTATGCCCTAGAGGCCATTACAGTACATAGGATGTATATTGTAGTGGATGCTGGGACATATATAGGGAAGACTTTCTTGCTCGACATGATTGTATGCTATCTGGTCACTCTTTACCTTAACGTGTGCACTGATTGTCTCTCTGTTACATGTTGGTAAAGCCCTTAGGATGTGTACTTGACTACCTGGACTATGATGCGGATCATACTAGTGGGGACATGGTAGTCTATAAGTACATCCTTCAATGTCCCTAGTCATGGGTGTATCGAGACGGGGCATCGATATACCAGAGTAGACTAGCGTGTATCTTCTCGACCCATACAGATGGGCGATGGATGATCCCATATCCATTGGTGTTTGACATCGGAGATGATATACGGGTGCTCAGTAGAGACTGGGTACACTGGAAGGACTCGCCGAGAACTCCCAGATGGTATTATACCTCACGTCAGATGGCAGTTCTCTGGTGACACTGGTACAGAGTAGTCCGTTGACCCGAGATCGTCATAGAGTCTTGTGTGGTTCCCACTGTGCTTTGATTTCCATCTTACCACGTCCAAGAGGGTGTGCAAAACGGTGGTTTTTGGGTACAGTCCCGAGTCACATGGAGGCAATGAGCGATAGGAGGGGATTCGTCTCTCCCGGTATAGGGAGTTGATGTTGCGCTGTGTTCGATTGGCTATAACAGGAAATCCCTGGCCAGGGTTGCTGAGATTTACTGGTAAGTGTTACCAGTAGTTTCTCGAACAGTTATAGACCTCATATCGACACGACTTATCGAATTATTGGGGTCTGACGTTTACCACCCCTAGGCAAGATATGCGACATATCAGACGATCAGACCGGACTGTACGGTAGTGTTACTGGTCGGATTCACTGGAGTGTGAGCGGGCTTGCTCGTCGATCTTCAGATCGCTCAATACCCGGGTGGCCGTTACGTTTAGCAGACCGCTTGCGGCTTGTGGGTGCTTGATATGATCATCACCTGCTGCCGGCGTATTGACGAGTCTTTAGAGTCCTACACAGAGGTTTCCTGGCTCAAGCGAAACGAAATAGGAGCGCATATGAGATATGTGCGGGACCGAGAATGATACCAGTATGTGATACTGTATTTGATTCTCGCGATGTGACATTGATCGGTTATATCCGATATAGCCGAGTTATCGGATCAAGTGTTGATTCGATAAGTTGTTACTAATGATACTAGTCGGTTATATGCGATATGACCGGATAGTTAAATCAAGTGTTGATTTAATGATTTAATGCATAATTATATATTTGATATATTACTTTGCATTAACTAGTATCGGTTCACTTTAAGATGGATTTTCTCACTCGGATGTGCAAGTTGTATATGTGATATACTTTTGTGCATATACATTGTATCATGTTTGATGATACATGTTGACTTGTGCTTGTGTAAAGATTAAACCATGATTATATGAATGGTTAGGGTTTTATATACTTATTCATTTATTTATATTCATTATTCATTTAAGGAAAAGAAAAGAAAAATGGTGGCATTCTTTTGTTCATTCATGAAGCTTCATGAATACTTTGACTTAGTCACCATTTTTTGTCTTCATTCCTAACCTAACCATTCACTTAACTTGGGTTTAGTCTCTACACATAACCATGGTCATGTTATGATAAAGATTGGATTATTCTTTTCTTTTTAATTAATCTTATCATATCATTTCTTCTTCTTCTTCCTTCAACTTAAGAAGAAAAAGCTAACCTCATCAATGGTGATTGATGAATTAGAGTGAGAAATCCATTTCTAAAGTCTACCCACTTCCAATTTCATTATCCTCTACCTCTTGCCAAGTAGTAGAGTGTGTTTACTTCACAAGTTTCTTGACTTGGTGAAGTCGGAGCTTGATTTAGCGATGCCTCGACGTAGATCATCTTCGGCATGGACATCGACGACCTAGCTTGCCCATTCTCCGACGAAGCCGACGCTAGAGCCCGGGACTTCTTATGGACAGCGAGAGGACGTCGTTGCGGAGCTATGGAAGTGGAGCAAACGGATCTACAAAGGTTGTATTTCCGTATTCCCTTAGCTAAGTTGTTAGCTAGTTTGTTTTTCGCCTAGACATCTAGCAAACGATCCGTACATTAGAGTTTCTCGGCGCTAGAATTTTTGAAATTGGCATGATCGATGCCTTGTGAGACCTCATTAGAGTGCCTAGGAACCCTACAGTGGTATCAGAGCCTAGCTAGAGCCTTAGGCGAAGTCCCGACGGAATTTGAAGTCCGAACGACCTAAAACCGAAACCCAAAATATGCTATCTGGACATTTTGTAAAATCTGGTATTTTTGCATATTAAAAGTTCCCAAAAAATTCAGCAGGGAATTTTATGAGAAACTGTGAAACACGTGTTGGTAACTCCTCCAAGGAGGCGCGGAACCGCGGCCCCCACCATAGGAGTAGCGGCGGTTCCGCGGCCACTGTGTAGAATTACCCCACGTGGCTTGCACAGTAATTCATGTATTATAGTGCTGAGTCTTCTGGAAATTTTTAGTATTTATTCAAGAGTTGAATTTTCTGGAGTTGTTTTGGGGATTCGGTATTTCGACCGGATTATCAAATTTCGTCTTTTGTGTATTTCCGGATAAATTTTAGAATATGTTAAAAAGTTCGACCGGATATAAATACCCAATTTTTCCCCTGTCGGGAAATTTCCAAGTGTTGGATTTTTCCGTAGTTTAACGACGTTCTAAGTAGTGCAAGTAACGCAATGGACCCTCTAGAAGACAACAAACCTTAACTCGATTATGTGACTGTCTTGAACTGCCCTTTGAACCTTCGGGTTTGGGGCAGTACGGCGTGCCACATGTGAGGCGTTGGCTTGACCCTTCTACGGCTGGACCGTTCGTACTGAGGCACGAACTGAATGTTGTTAGACTTATTTCATGTGTTGATCTGTATCGGGAAAACTTGGGTGTTCGATTGTTCGATCGAAAAGTTTAATATTTTCTGTTTATCTGGAATGGGATACAATAATTGGAATTCACAATAAGTTATGTGATAACTGAATGAATGTTATAAACATAGCAGTTTAGTCTCACTTGATCGGTTGCCACGGAATTTTGATGTGATCAAAAGTCCGTCGCAATCACGTAGCGTACGCGGATACTCGCCGGGTAAACTTAATAGACAACCTCACTCCATAGCCCCGACCAAGTGACTGTAGGAGAACCCCGTCGCCGAAAGCATCCGTTCGGGTACTCCCGGTAGCGGTGTTCCGCCTTGGTGCACTTCGTCGACGGTATCAGGGGTGCGGCCGCCTACTAAAGTTTGCGACGAGCATTCGATCAGGATGTCGGGAATCCTGTTGAATTACCCGACTTCATATTGAAAAGAGTTTTCGATTTTGAGACTAAAATGCGGGGTTTATAATTGTTAGGTATGCGATGTCTAAGTAATTCATTTGGTCAGGCATGCGATGTCTGAGGTGGTTGCGGATTCTAACTGTTGTAGTTTTACACTTTCTTTTCTGTGACCGTAAGTGTAATATGTGATATCGCCGGTTTCGTTGCTATATGTCAACGACAATTGGGATGGGCACATTTACTTACGTTGATGACATGTGATGTTATGTGTTACTGGATATGTTATATTGGATCGTCGTGTTTGAATAGCCGGGGTTTTTTTTTATGTGAGATGAGTGTTTTTCATTTTCATTCATGTAAAAACTTGTATGTAATATTCTTTTATTTGGGGCACTTCCAGGTAGCGGAAGATGTCACCTTTTGTATATTATTTACTTTTCCGCATTAGGATAGACCCAAGGAGGGGAGCACAAGTAACCGGGTTCTGGGGTCCAGTGGGAGACTAACTCGAGGAGTCGAGTCCGGGTCTCCTAACTCTAGAACTGGTAGGGTTGCTTGCCGCTCTCGTAGGGGTCTAGGGGTGTGGGTTTGGCTATTCATCACGACCGTGGAATCCGTGTTTTGTACTGGCTCGTATTGAAAACACGGACGTCCTAGTATATCCAATATTTCATATGTTTCTTCTGCTGCGATATCTGTGATGAGATCATGTGATGTTCTGTGATAGATACTGTATATAGTATATATGATATATTATATAGACGTTACTTATGTTTTACACCCGCGCTAGCCCTGCCCCGCTCTGCCGTTAGTTACCTAACCTAACGGTGCACGAGGGGACATCGAGGCGAATGCGGATGGCATAAGTGTACGTCGTATTTATCTGTGATGTTTAGGTACTTAAATGATGGGACTTCATTAATGAGATTAATGAAATAAAAGAAACCTATGATGTTGTAGAATCGAATTTCAAAATAAAACAGGTAGCTACAGTTATTGCTTTGCATAGCGGTATATGTGATATATCCTGCACCTTATTCGATAAGGAAAGGACCGAGATCCCTTCACCGGGAGTGACTCCTTTAGCAATAACTGGCAGATGCTACACATTCGGTTTGTCTTTTGATAGCTTTTAAGAGTTCTGCTTTGCACAGTGATATATCTGATATATCCCGCACCTCATTCGACGAGGAAAGGACCGACGATCCCTTCACCGGGAGTGACTCCTTTAGCAAAACTAGAAAAGCCTCAAAAGCACTCCATTTTAAAAATCATTTGATTCTACAACGATATCAAGTTCATTACGCAATAGGTTTTCATAAAAACCTGTCGTAGCCCTCCGTCATTTCAGATAACTGCTGTTTAGTATTCGTGCTGCGTTTGTTGGCCTCCGTCAAGACGCAGTGTGCGGTAGCTAACCAGTATTTATCTGCTTATGCATATGATGCAGATTGAGTTGGGGTAGTCGTGCGACCTTGTTGGCCTCCGTCAAGGGTCGTGCGGGTGGGTTTGATTCGATCAAGAAATGGCGGGTTGAACTTGACTAGTAGCCTATGGTTTGTTGGCCTCCGTCAAGGTCATAGGGTGCTGGGGCAAAATATTATCGGGAATTTCAAGTGTTGAAATTTGCAATGAGATTGCATACCTTCTATGAGATAGTTGGATCCCGATACCCGCTGCGAGTAAGAGTTACTCCTGTGAGAGTTTTATACATTACAATTAGCCGATCAAGTAGGTGTCTAGAAAGGTGTCAACGGGGTTACGCCTCTGGGAAAACGAGGTTTAAATTAATTAGGTTCGTGCGAAAGCACGGGGGACCTCCCTCAAAGTACCGACACTGGCTTGGCTGAAAGATTTGGCGAACTTGTAGTGTGTAATTAATCCCGGCTAGTCTTTCCTTTTAGGGTTTGAAGGAAGATTTGATAAAAAGCAGTGGGAGCCATCCTGATTAGATAAAATAATAACCAATCTATTCTTGCAAGAGCGCACGCTGAGTGTTTTCTTCTCTCTCTCTCCTGGTAGCGACCATGTCACGCCTTAATCAAGATAATAAAACGGATTATTGACCGAACCCGCTTGTTATACTGAGCTGGGGAACGTTGGTCCCGCTCCAACTTATAATTGTAATAAGACAGAGCAGGAATTTGGGGAATACCAGATTTCCCGTGCCGCCCAAACGAAGAGAGTACATGTTGATGCATCATCTTCGGGTGTGTTCATTATACTGAACTGTTTCTCAGTATCCTCCGCATCCTTGGTATATGATACCGGATCAGGATCCCAGATATGTAAGATGTTACATAGGGCTACAAAAGGGTAGAAAAACTGAGAATGGGTGATAAGTTTCATGAGGCAGAAAACGGGGCAAGTGTTGCAACCAAGTCTGTCGGTCACTGTCACCCTGTATTGTAATACATTGATTCTGAACGAATGTTATTAGATACCGAACCTGATATACAAAATCATATATGTCTCTTTATTAGTAAAGAAACGATAAAATTTTGTATTGTTGGATAATGTTTTGAACATTTCCTATATCAAAAGTTGATCGGTTCAGGCACGTTATCTAAAAGCATTGATGTTCTAAATCAAACTACAGTTCTTAGTATACGGAACACACACAAAAGAGGAAGAGTTCAGAATTGAACCATTCATTCTTGAGGTATTGTAGACTAGGTCATATCAATGCGACCCGACTAGCTAGAGTTACATATAGATGCATATTTAAATCAGTTTGAATTTACATCTTATGAAACTTGCCAGTCATGTCACAAAGATAAGATGACCATCGCTCTGTTTATTGGAAACAGAGAAAGAGTTAGTGAACTCTTGGGATGATACATGTTGATGTATGTAGGTCCCCTGTCTACACATGCCAAGACTGGTTCTTTATACTTCATTACGTTCTCTGATGATCTCTTTAGATTCAGACATATGTTCTTGTTGAAACACAAGTCCGAACCTTTTGAGATATTCACAGAATATAAGATAGAAGTAGAGAACCACAATACGGGTATAAGTATTATGTCCTTTGATGAGATCAAGGAGGAGAATACTTGAGCACGGAAATCCTGGACTATTCTAAAGGAGAATGAGATTCTCTCTCAGCATTACTCCTCCGTATACACCATAGCACGATGGTATATCGGGGCGGAGCAGATACACCCTATTTGATATGGTGTGCTCTATGATGAGTAATACTGAGTTACCTTTTTCCTTAGGGGGTTATGCACTTGAGAAGTTGCATACCTATTGAATAGGGTTCGAATCAAATCAGTGCCTACCACTTCATATGTGATATAGAAGGGGAAGAGCCCATATCTTAAGTTAGTTAAGATTTGGGGTTGTCCGGCCTATGTCTAAAAGCAAAATCCGGACAAGCTCGAGGCAAGGTCTGTTAAGTACAACTGGAAAGGTTCCAGCTATACAAATGACAGCAGCTGATTTGGTAGAACCAAAGGATTCAGTAGAAACCAACGAACCTCAGCCTCTCCGCCGATCTAGTAGGGTTCCTCACCCACCTGGGAGATACTTCTGTTTCTCTATGACAGTGGGAGCGAGGATTGCATCATGAGATGATGACCCAACTAGTTTTGAGCTGGCCATCGGGAGTAAGACTCTGTAAGAACGGTTGGATGCTTAGCGATCTGAGATGGAATCCTTATACACCAACAAAGTATAGACTTTGGTTGCTATATCTGAAGGGTTAAATCCCCATCAGGAGCAAGTATATCTTGAGAAGATTACTTGGTGTATATGGAGAAGTTGAGACTTTCAAAAGATAGACTTGTTAAAGGTTTTCGTCATCAACCAGGCGTGGATAATGATGAAACCTTTTCCAATACCTATGCTTAAGTCCATCCAGATCCTACTTGCCGCGGCTACATACCATGACTACGATATCTGGTGGTTGGGTGTCATGACTGCTTTTCTAAATGTTGTTTTAGAAGAGTGCGTCTATAAGTACACAGCCAGAGGGCCTCGTAGACAGTGGGAGCAGCGGAAACGTGTGCAAGATGTTTTATAAGATAAAGCAGGCATCGCGGAGTTGGAACGTCTGTTTTGATGCGTTAGTCAAAGAAGTTGACATCATCAAAATGGTAGATGAACCTTGTATAAACAAAAAGGTAGTAGGGAGTATGGTGGTGATCCTCGTAGAGTACGTGGATGACATACTCTTGATAAGAAAGGAGTTTCTTATGCTACGCTCGATCAATCTCCGTTTATCACAATAATTCTCCATATAGGATCAAAGTGATACCTCCTTAATCCTGAGTTTTGGATCTATGAGATAAATTTAATTGGATGTTAGGATTCTCACTAGTTGTAGTGAGATGGTATCAAGCGATCCTGGGGAGAATCACTGGAAGTGTTCCAGGGTGATAAAGACGACTGAATGTCAGTCGCAGGCATTGTCTTTACCCTCTGTAAAGGGACAGTATGTTGGAAGAGTTCCAAGCTAGATACCGTGACATACTAGACGGTAAAGGCTGGATACATCGCTACTTATGATGCTACTAAAGAGGATGTTTGGATGTATAATGGTTCATAAGATGAACTATGTTCCTACCAATGTGAGACAATGGAGTTGTGGCTTATGCCAAAGAACGCCGGTCCCATCAGTGATCCAGACTTATTCTAAGGCAGTATCACCTGATCGTGGAGATGATTGATCTCCAGAGTGATCGAGGCAAGGAGAGCAGACTTAGAGGATAACACAGCGGATCCACTCACGAAGGCCTATTCCCAGAGAGAGACTTTTATGGGATGGTTGAGTATGAGATACTACAACCACTGCTACAGATGGCCCTAGTGCAAGTGGGAGATTGTTAGTTATATGTATGCCCTAGAGGTCATTACAGTACATAGGATGTATATTGTAGTGGATGCTGGGACATATATAGGGAAGACTTTCTTGCTCGACATGATAGTATGCTATCTGGTCACTCTTTACCTTAACGTGTGCACTGATTGTCTCTCTGTTACATATTGGTAAAGCCCTTAGGATGTGTACTTGACTACCTGGACTATGATGCGGATCATACTAGTGGGGACATGGTAGTCTATAAGTACATCCTTCAATGTCCCTAGTCGTGGGTGTATCGAGACGGGGCATCGATATACCAGAGTAGACTAGCGTGTATCTTCTCGACCCATACAGATGGGCGATGGATGATCCCATATCCATTGGTGTTTGACATCGGAGATGATATACGGGTGCTCAGTAGAGACTGGGAATACTGGACGGACTCGCCGAGAACTCCCAGATGGTATTATACCTTACGTCAGATGGCAGTTCTCTGGTGACACTGGTACAGAGTAGTCCGTTGACCCGAGATCGTCATAGAGTCTTGTGTGGTTCCCACTGTGCTTTGATTTCCATCTTACCACGTCTAAGAGGGCGTGCAAAACGGTGGTTTTTGGGTACAGTCCCGAGCCACATGGAGGCAATGAGCGATAGTAGGGGATTCGTCTCTCCCGGTATAGGGAGTTGATGTTGCGCTGTGTTCGATTGGCTATAACAGGAAATCCCTGGCCAGGGTTGCTGAGATTTACTGGTAAGTGTTACCAGTAGTTTCTCGAACAGTTATAGACCTCATATCGACACGACTTATCGAGCTATTGGGGTCTGACGTTTACCACCCCTTGGCAAGATATGCGACATATCAGACGATCAGACCGGACTGTACGGTAGTGTTACTGGTCGGATTCACTGGAGTGTGAGCGGGCTTGCTCGTCGATCTTCAGATCGCTCAATACCCGGGTGGCCGTTACGTTTAGCAGACCGCTTGCGGCTTGTGGGTGCTTGATATGATCATCACCTGCTGCCGGCGTATTGACGAGTCTTTAGAGTCCTACACAGAGGTTTCCTGGCTCAAGCGAAACGAAATAGGAGCGCATATGAGATATGTGCGGGACCGAGAATGATACCGGTATGTGATACTGTATTTGATTCTCGCGATGTGACATTGATCGGTTATATCCGATATAGCCGAGTTATCGGATCAAGTATTGATTCGATAAGTTGTTACTAATGATACTAGTCGGTTATATGCGATATGACCGGATCGTTAAATCAAGTGTTGATTTAATGATTTAATGCATAATTATATATTTGATATATTACTTTGCATTAACTAGTATCGGTTCACTTTAAGATGGATTTTCTCACTCGGATGTGCAAGTTGTATATGTGATATACTTTTGTGCATATACATTGTATCATGTTTGATGATACATGTTGACTTGTGCTTGTGTAAAGATTAAACCATGATTATATGAATGGTTAGGGTTTTATATACTTATTCATTTATTTATATTCATTATTCATTTAAGGAAAGAAAAGAAAAGAAAAATGGTGGCATTCTTTTGTTCATTCATGAAGCTTCATGAATACTTTGACTTAGTCACCATTTTTTGTCTTCATTCCTAACCTAACCATTCACTTAACTTGGGTTTAGTCTTTACACATAACCATGGTCATGTTATGATAAAGATTGGATTATTCTTTTCTTTTTAATTAATCTTATCATATCATTTCTTCTTCTTCTTCCTTCAACTTAAGAAGAAAAAGCTAACCTCATCAATGGTGATTGATGAATTAGAGTGAGAAATCCATTTCTAAAGTCTACCCACTTCCTATTTCTTCATCCTCTACCTCTTGCCAAGTAGTAGAGTGTGTTTACTTCACAAGTTTCTTGACTTGGTGAAGTCGGAGCTTGATTTAGCGATGCCTCGACGTAGATCATCTTCGTCATGGACATCGACGACCTAGCTTGCCTATTCTCCGACGAAGCCGACGCTAGAGCCCGGGACTTCTTATGGACAGCGAGAGGACGTCGTTGCGGAGCTATGGAGGTGGAGCAAACGGATCTACAAAGGTTGTATTTCCGTATTACCTTAGCTAAGTTGTTAGCTAGTTTACTTTTCGCCTAGACATCTAGCAAACGATCCGTACATTAGAGTTTCTCGGCACTAGAATTTTTGAAATTGGCATGATCGATGCCTTGTGAGACCTCACTAGAGTTCCTAGGAACCTTACATGAATATGCAAAGATATGCGTGTAGGTGTAAATCTACTCTACGGTTCGCGACTATGAACTACACTAGTCACTTCTAACCCTACACTATCCATAGTACACCTAGCTATCATATACATATATATACTACGGACTGCGGGGGTGCTATACGCCATCCACCCGACTTCCCCCTGTAGATATAATCTACTCACCTTGCGTCTTTATCTTTCGATGCCACCACGCGTTTGCTTGTCATCCCGAAGTCTTCATGTGGTACCTACACATCAAGTGTCGTATATGCGCATTAAAACCAAATCAAAGCTAAAACGGCACACGAAATCCAAAACGATACGATAAGGGGCCTATAGGTTAGAACCTATGGACGCCTTCAAAACCATCAATAAATCCTCTATATCGTCGTATAAACGCCAAATAGTCGAGGTAAATCACAAGACACTAATGCAGAATTAAAAATACGGAATACGGAAACACGAATCCAAAACAGCAACTTAGGAAATATGTCCCAGATTTCACCCTAGGTCAATTTATACAAATCTAAATATACCAGGGGTCTAACATAAACATGTAGGAGCTACAGAACCAATACGAGCCAAAATGGTGGGACCCAGGCCGCACATTGCGGCCAATGGGAATAAATTAGCGGCCGGGAAGAAGAAATGGGAGCTGGGGTCTTGGGGTTTGCTTCCTGGGTGCCTGCACATCCCACTGTCCACTCAATTTTATTTTAGGGTGTCTCGGGTGATGGCAGATTCCATAAACACTACACAGATTTCACAAATTCTCCGATATCGGTTTCTAAAATCCGTATTCTGGGTTAAAGCTTCAGGTTTGGGTTTCAATTCATACACTAGGGAGTTTGTAAAACCTCTACTGAGCTCAATTTCACAATACCACACCAAATTCCCTCAAATCCTAACTTGGTTATCCTCAAGTCCACAATATCACACAATATCGATTCACTTTTAACATAGGGGTATAAGTAATGCAAAAACTAATCTAATGATCCAGAAATTACCTCATTTAGCAACTCAAGAAAATTCTTGAGTTACCCCTAGTGGCCAAAATCCTTGCTTCTTTAGCTCCAAGTGTAGATCTAGGGATTGTGCACACATTTAAAGAAATGGAGATTGGGTTTTGGGGTTGTTTTAGAGGTGTTTTGGAGCTTGAAGAGGGGAGGGAAAGGAGGTGCAGGAGCAGCAGCAGGAGAGAGGAAAAGAGGGAGGGAAATGAAGGGAAGAAGAATGGCTAAGTCTTTAGTCAATGAAGCCCATATCTCTCTCTCTCTCACCAACTACCAATTTCTTTATTCTTTTCCTTTTCTTTTTCCTTTTCCTTTTAAAACCCTTCTCACTCAAATAGTAATCCCAAAACAAACCATGGCAAGAAAATGCACAAGTGTGAAAAAAAAGATATGTGCATGTTTTGCACAAAAACGCCAAAAATCCGATTAGAAATTTTTAATCGCGATTAGCACTAATTTAGCATATAAATGATCATAAAAAATCTAAAAATGCCATAATTCCAATAATTACCCAATTTTAGAATTTTCCATAATTTTCCATAATTTTTCTCAATTTTTTTTCCTATTTATTTATATTTAATAATACCAAAATATTAAAATATTCAATAAAATAATATTAAATTATAAAAATTCCCAAAATTAATACTTTATCTTTTTGAAATGTTACAATTTTTTTGGATTTGTGGGTCACATGATGTTTTGTGCACACCAGGTGCACTTGATGAGATTTCCATGTACAGTGATTTCACTTTGATTTATGTTTTGTGCACACCAGGTGCGCTTGTCGAGATTTTCGCACGAGGTGACCACTCGATTGGAGTGTTATGTACACCGGATGCACTACACTGATATTTCCTTGCACATCAGATACACATGGTTAAAAGATTTTATATATATATACCCTAGGTATACTTGATTTTGATTTTGTGCACTCTGATGCACTTGATGTTGATTTGTGCACTCCGATACACTTGAGATTTATTTTGTGCACCCCGATGCACTTGATACTATTTTGTACACTTTTGTTTCGTGTACAATAGATTTAGTGGATATCGTTTCGTGCACACCTGTTGCACTTAACGTTGTTTTGTTTTCATGCACACCGTGACGTGTGGTTTGAGATTTACATACAAACCCATTAGGATTGATTTTGTTTTCGTGCATTGCACTTCATAGGATATATTATAGATTAGATTTATATAACATTTATCGCTTGGTCGTGTGCATCGATATTGCACTACGATTGTGGCAATTATTGTGTACTTAAGATACACAACGGTTTCCGTATTTAGCAAATTTCATTAGAACTGGAGTAATTCTCATAGAAACCGCTAGAGTTACAGTCATGTGAATGTGTATCCTTTGAGTTTTTCATGCACACAGTTGCGATATGATGCGTTTTAGCTCGTATGGAACTTTGGAGTTTCATTATATCGAGCGGATTATATGTTTTAAATTGGGACCCCGGAAAATTGTTTTGAAATGAGTGATTAGATTGAAAAAAATGTTTTAAGAAAAGGATTTAATTTAAATTCGGGAACCGAATTTTCTTAAGGGGGGATATTGTAACATTTTGAAATATTTTAGATAACAAATTATTTTATTAATTTTATTTATTTAATTAAAACATTTATTTTGTTGTGTTTGTAATAAAAAGGTCTTTTAAAAGGTGGTAGAATAAATTAGT
Organism: Agapanthus africanus; assembly: GCA_030015575.1. Lineage (NCBI taxonomy): Eukaryota > Viridiplantae > Streptophyta > Magnoliopsida > Asparagales > Amaryllidaceae > Agapanthus > Agapanthus africanus. The sequence goes on from JASDDO010000014.1 coordinate 395,303,898, forward strand.
AAAGAAATAGTTGTTTTTACAATAAGACGTGTCATGAAGGAGTTTTGTGAAAAGTTTAGTTAATTATGGAAATTGGAATTTTGTAAGGGTTTATGTGTAAAAAGGGGTAAGACTTGGTTAAGCTTAACTTGAACCCTTGGTGTATCATATCATCATGAAGACACCTCCTTCTTGCATATACACCTCATGCACACACCTCATCCTTGCATGAAAATATCACCCCCCTTTCATGCTTACATCTCCTACTCTTCTCATGCCACCATTACCTCTCAATCTCCATCACATGCTTTCTCTACATAACACACACACACACACACACACATAGAGGAGCTCCTTAGCATCTTCAAACTGAACTCTTATCAAATTCTTCAATCACTAACACCCAATTTCAATGTCTTCCTAATATCAAAAGAGAAGAAGAAAAGCAAGGTACTAGGGATCTTTACCACAACCCTCTAGCTAGGATCTTTGAGCTTGTGCATCTAGGAGGAAGCTTTTTCAGTGATCTTTCTATAGGTATAATTTCAAACCTGCAACATAAGTTCAGTACCGTTTTATATAGAAATCGGATATCGTATTTTGATAAGTTTAGGCTCTGTTTTGAATCTGCTATAGTTTAGATGATAATTAACATAATCAAACAGTGCCTGAATCTTATAAAGTGGAACTAGAATAATCCCTAGGAAGACGAACCCATTCCATCGGACTTTGACCGGCGACACTTGCAAATTATCCAAGCTCGCAGGATTTGTATGGGAGTTAGGTGTTGGGATTTTTAGGGTACCTCTATTTATATGTATTAGGATATTTGGTATTGCTAGTTTAAGTTAGTTTATCAGTATATGAAATCATGGAGTAAATATCAGTTTTGGGGTTAAGATTCTAAAATACGACACAGATATATCGGATCTGGAGTTCTGTTTTTACCTGTTACGACCAGAAAGCGGTTAGCTCAGATGAACTTAAGTTCAGTTAACTCATGTTAATCTTCAGTAGCATGTTTAGTTTGAGTAGTATAATAAACTAGGATATTTGTGATATCTAGCTCACTGCAATTGAATCTTGAACCATTGGGTACAATTACTAGAAAAACTAGCAAGACCAAAACTATATAATGATCATAATAAGACTTTACACAAGACTCGAGGCCCAAACTCCACACTCGAACCGGCGACATCCCACCATTTTCCGAGCTCGCCGGCCTCCCCTAGGCTTTTGGTGTTGGTTTTACTCCTGTAGCTTTGTTCTGGTATTTTATAAGCTATGGTATTGTTTAATTTCCTACAGAATTCTTACAAAGAAATCTGGGAGTGATTAATTGGGGTTTATCAAGTTTTCCGATATTCCGATACGGGTTATCGTATTTTTATACTGCTGCTGAACCGTTAACCTTTATACGTTAACGTCATATATATATTGTCGTTTTTGGGTTAAGTATACTGTAGGTTCTATCCTATAGAGGCCTATCTCGTTGTTTTATTTTTCGATATGATATTTACATCAATGTGATTTAAATACGATTATAGGTGCGACCGCGAGGATTTCCGAGACAGAGTTGGCGGATATAGCAGCGTGGATTTAAGCAAGCTTATGAAGTTGGTGAGTAGATTTACATCTACGGGGGAAGTCGGGAGGATGGCGGATAGCACCTCCGCAACCTTATAAATAGTATTATGGTATCTAGATAGTCTAGTAATTATTCAAGATTTGATATTTGAGATAGTTTGCATTTAGCATGATATACAATTGCATGCAGTTAAATTATGGTTTGGTAAGTTAGTACGAACGGTTATGACGTTTTAAAGATGAATTGGATGTAGCGATACGGTGAGGTATTATACGAGAAACTATGCGTATCAGTAATGATGAGATCCGTATGCCGAATAACGGCCAGGTTACCTTTAGACTCATACAAAATGATTATAATTACTGTACTTGCTTACGTTATAATTATTAATGTTATACATTTTCTTGATAACGAACAGTCTGATAGAACACTGCACAACTACCAATGAGTACTATGCTGCACAAGCACGTATACCTATGTTACACTACACCTCATTGGTACTGCTATATCACTGTAGGACCGTTATGATATATTGCATATGTGGATATCAATATGAGTAGGCTGTTACACTTTTAGAACACTTGAACAAATATTAATGATTTCCATGTTGCACGAGCACAGACGCGTATGCTACACTACACATCATTAGTAGTGCCATGAAACCGTCATGACCCGAAATTGGCACGTGACGGACCTTAAACTACGCAACGTCTACAGGCGTAACGCAAATTAAGTAAGCCGAAAACCCAACAATCTAAACCATCAAAAATAGTAAGAAATAAGAACATTGTTAAAACTTTTGAAATCTCAACCTAAATTCTTTAAAGTCCAAATTTTTTTTCCTTTAAAATTTTCGCAGCACCACCTTTGGAAAAACAAGCCCCAAAAATGGGTACAACAAAGATATATGTAAAGTATCCCCAAACGGGAGCAAAAACACGCCCAAGGGCGGAAAACAACCACCACAATAGATATACGACACCGTAGCGAAGAAATAAAAGACGATATAAATAAAACTGCATAAAAGACCTCGAAGTCACAAATTAATATACAATATCGTCCTCACATCAAGTCTCTAAGTCATACAAGATAATGGTATATGGAGAGTACGGATACAACGAATATACATTGAACATAAACGGATAACCACAAAACCCACCTAAGCAAAACTGCACACTATGAGCTGAAGCGGTATCCGCAACAAAAGTTGATATGATAGATGAATAGCCTGCCTCGACTACTCTGGGAACATCCTGCAAAACACTGTGGCACAACGGGGGTGCATTGCCAACTCGTGAATATTAAATAACATATGCAGGTAATCGCAAGTATGCACGTACAGCGCGAATCTAACATATGCTAACTAACAGCAATAAAAGGTCGTATGAATGCAACAATCATGAAAGGTACACTAGCAGGTACAACTAATACATGAAGCAATAATATGACAATCTGTATGCAACAATCATGTAAGGTACTCTATCAGGTACTACTAATGCATGAAGTTATGATATGACAACGTATATATGCAACAGTAATGAAAGGTACTCTAGCAGGTACTACTAATACATGAAGCAGTGCATAAACAATAAATGCGGATAAAACATGTTATTCCCACGGAATCCTGACCTCTTGGTAGGACCAAAGTCCATCAAGACAATCCAAATCCCAAATTTCCTCAAAACAGCCCCAAATTGGCTCTCATATAATGTAAGTCTCACAAATCCTGAATGTACAATATCAAGCAAATCTCATATATCCTGAATGCACAAAAATCAAGTAAATCTCATATATCCGGTATTCAATATCAAGTGAATCTCATATATCCTGAATCCAATATCAAGTGAATCTCATATATCCTGAATCCAATATCAAGTGAATCTCATATATCCTGAACAAGTATAATTGCATGAAACATTCTGATGATGTATATAAATTAATATGTACACATATATACTAGCGTCCCATTCCACTAATATATATATATATATATATATATATATATATGCATATACAACAGCGTCCCATTCCACTGTTATATATACTTAGGAGTAAAAATATCATGAAAACAAGTGTCTAACATCGACACATAAATACTCATATCCATATGTTCCACGAATCGTAAGTGTCCGGTATCGACACCCGTGATCTATGTATCGTTCTTTCTCATATTCATACGTTCCTCGAATCGTAAGTGTTCGGTATCAACACCCGTGATCCACGTGTCGTATATACGTTCCTCGAATCGTAAGTGTCCGGTATCGACACCCCTGATCCACGTATCAGTTTTAAACAAATCTCTGAATGGATGCATCCAAATATCAAGTAAAGAATAAGAAATACTTGCTTAATTTCATGAAATCACCACGGTCCTCAAATCCAGCAAACATCATGAAAAATCCATACCTCAATGCGAAAATCCATGAATATAATATATGCAACATAAAACTATAATATAAGCATATAAAGGAAAAGACGCTATTTAACTGCAACAAGTTAATATATAAATCATGCGGTTCCTAATTTCTCCAAGTCTAATATAACATCAAATAAAGGTGAACATGTAGCTATAGCAAAATATATGTGTAAACATGTAGGTATAGCAAGGTATATGTATCTACTTATCAGTAATGATTTAATATACCCTCCGGGTATAAGTGAAGTATGTATGCAAGGTATAGATGTAGCTATGTCATTTTGTGTGAAAAATACCTATCACTAATGGTACAATACCATATAGGTATATAGGTAACTAGCATGTAAGCAAGTCAAGGCATATGTGTAAGCATGTAGGTATACAGGTATGCTATATATCATATGCACAATGAAATATGAATCAATGTCTCAATGTCCCTAACCATACAGTATCACGTATGCATATAAGTTGTGTGCGTCATGGCAATTATCGACGGTGTGTGTGTAGCATTCAATTAGTGCTCGTGAAATATGAACCGTGAATAATAGTGCAGTGTCCTAAGGGTACAAGTCCAAGAACAACAATTAACTAAATAATAAGGTGTATGTGCAACTCTATATATGCAATAGAATATGCGAAAATATCATAACATCTCTAGCCCAGACGCATAACGCCATGCGTGTGAATCCCTTGTAGATGTTAAATCTACTCACCAACGCTCCTGGATAAGTAAATCTTACCACCTGTTTCCCTTTCTTCACAGCGCCCGAAGTCCTCTCCTGCGAACCTAAAACAATAAAACGATAAAACAAGTGTATATTAGCAAACGACCAAAAACACTTACACACTACGTTTTTACCGACACACCAACTCCAATCATACTCCCAAGTGTTCGTTTAGTGGTAAACATACGTAGCAACACTACGAAACCAACCCAAGAGCAAAACCAGCATAAAGTGCAAGGGCCGTGTCGGTTAACGTATCGCGCGTAGTCGTAACATTAGAAACTTACTATATGATCCCAGATTTTTTATACAGAGAAAACTCAACAACCAAACATGACCAAACACACCTAAACCACTGCAGACACCTACCCACAAAAACCCACACCCAAACTCTTCCCAAGGGCCGAGCTCGCCGGAAATTCCCTTCTCGTCGCCAGCCGAGGTCCGAGCAAGGGGGTTCGTGCTTTAGGTAAAGTCCTATGGTCTCGGGTACAACACAACTACTATGTTTGATTTTCTAGTATACTCTCGGGGTCATAGCAGATCACAGATATCACAGAACGACACTAAAAATACGATATTTTGCACGAAACTTAAGTCTACGCTATCTAAATGGAAACTACAAGACTATACAACACTGAAAAGACTTAACTAATAGATAGAGATCATTAGCTAACCAAAAGAACTCAAAGACCTTATCTTTCCGAGCTTCAAGGCATCCAAGAGGAAAATCAAGGCAAAAGATGTGATTTTTGTGAGTTTTGATGAAGTTTTGAGATGGATTTGTGATGGATTGGTGAAGTGTTCAGTTGAGATGAGAGAGGAATAGAAAATAAAAGAAAGAGAAAATGAGAGTGTGTGAGGATAATAAGAGAGGGAAGTGTGTGTTGGGTGAGAGTGAGGTGAGTGCACCCCTTTGCATTAATTTCACCATTAATGCATTCACACTACACCATGCCACCTCTTCTCTCAACAAAAGAAATATCTCTCCCTTCTCACACAAACTCTCTAGGATTAGGGTTAAAGTAAACAATGGATTAGATTAAAGAAAAGGATTAGGTTAAGGGTAAAGCAAGGGATTAGATTAAAGCAAAAGATTAGGTTAAGGGTTAAGTTGTCATGGTTGCTAAGAACAAGATTACACAAACACACCCTCACATAAACATGCACATGTGTGTGCATGCCATAACAAATAATAATAAATTATTAATTAGATGTTATAAAATGCGAAGAACCCAAATTGGTAAACTTTTTACAGTAAACCCGCATTAACGTCTAAACAAACACTAACCGAAATCTAAGGCGTTACAATCTCCCCCCCTTATAAATATTCGTCCCCGAATTTAAAAATTCTTACAATGCATACCTTCAAAGAGATAAGTGCACAAATCACAATTCTCGCTCGCAGCCTTCCAAGTGATCACCTCACTATACGGCTACGTCCAAGAAAACCCTCCACAGTTGGCAAGACCCTTGACCGAAGTTTCTCCACTTGCCGAACCACTAACACAGTTGGCTGCCGGTGAACGAATAGATCGCGTCCCAAATTAAATCGTCTGGTGCTGAATCATGTGAGAAAGGTCATGAAGGTATTTACAAAGTATCGACAAAAGGAACATGGGGTGAATACTCAAAAATCTGGGCGGAAGTGCCAATTTAAAGGCAACGAAACTAACTCGCTTTAAGGATCTTAAAAGACCTACAATCCTGGGATAAGCTTCCCAAAACTCAACACTTCATTCATCGGAATATCCGTAGGAATACATGATCTCCCACTGCGAACTCATGTCTGCGACCACCACGGTCGGCATAAGACCTCTGTCTGCACTGGGCTGCCCTCATCCTGACCTGAATCAACTGGATCATCTCCGAAGTCTCAAGACTAGATGGGGTCCAAAAATCCAACTCACGCAGAGTTAGAAAAACAGACTGGCAATCGACACCACATATCAACAAAACCTAAAGGTTTCCAATTGGAATGTCTCCTGATAACAACTATCGAAGGAGAACCCTAACAATGGCAGGTGACGATCCCAACTGCCAACAACAATTAGTACGCACGCACAAGCATATCCTCCAGAGTCTGTATAGTCCGCTCTAACTGACCATCGTCCCACAGATGGAAAAACGGAGCTAAAGCTCAACCAGTACCAAGGCTTCCTGAAGCTTCTGCTAAGAACGGCAAGCGAACAGGGTGCGTCTATTAGATACAACACACGAAGGAACTCCGTGCAACGCACAAACTTAACAAAGAACAATTGAGCAAACCGAGTATAACCGGACAACAAACACCCAAATGGAGTCACACCCTGTCTAGTCTGGGGTAGACACCACAACGAAATTCATGGAGATCTGCTCCCATTCCCACTCCGAAACGGTTAAAGTTACAACTCTCCAGCCGGTCTCAGATCCTCAACCTTAGCTCACAACAAGACAGACACCTCGAAACGAAATCCGAAACTTCACTCTTCATCCCTGCCCACCCGTAACTATCTCACAAGTCACGTCACATATTGGTGGAACTTGAATGAACACAGAAAGCTGACTGATGTGACTACTCTAGGATGTCGCGTCTCTAGCCAACAACATCAGGTATACACAAACGCATCCTTAAACATAGCACACCCGGGTCATAAATCAAGGACTTCGAATCTTTACCCTGTCGGACATGCTCAGGGATCACAGAGAACGAGCATCGGTGGGCTGTGCCTCACGAAAACGATTAAGTAAAAGTGGACGGGCGCGGACATGAGCAAGCTGTCCCCACTTTAGAAGTGGCGAATCTAGCTGTACTCCACGATCACACAAGTACTGTAAATCTGCAGAAGACTGTCTCTGAACTGCGCACAACTGGAACAAGCTACCCCTGGGCCTATAACTCAAAGCATCAGCTACCCCAATCGCCTTGCCACGGGAAACAAAGGATCTCACAAACGCAATCCTTCACAAGCTCCATCCAACGGCGCTGTCTCAACAATAAAAACCCGTTGCAGGAAGATGTACATTAAGCTCTGGTGGTCCGTGAAAATCTGACACGACTCTCTGTACAAGTAGTGTCCTCAGATCTTCAACGCACGACCACCGCGGCCATCTCCAGATCATGAGTGTGATATTCTGCTCGAACTTCCTCCAACTGTCGGTAAGCAAAAGTGATAACTCTATAATGCCACATCAACGCAAAATCGAGCCCTACTCGCGAAACATCATAGTTAAATAACAAAGTCGCCCAAACCAGAAAGCAAAGAAAGAACTGGTTTAGTTTTCAACCGAGTCTTCAACTGCCGAACACTCCGCACGCATGCCTCAGTCCAAAGAAAAAAAACCCTCCTTTCCGGTCATTTCAGTCAACGGTGCAGCGATACACTAGCAATCCTGCACGAAACGGCGGTAAAAACCTGCTAAGCGCAAAGATCTGCGGACCTCCGTCCCGCACAAAAGTCAGGGCAAAAGCTGTACAGCCTCGATCTTCCTCGGGACCATATGAAAACCGTCTCCCATAACTACAAGACTTAGGATTCAACACAATCAAGCCTGAAGGAACACTCTGTGTATTTAGCAAACAGCTGGTGCTCTCCCAATGTCTGCAAAACAAATCCTCGAGTGCTGCTCAAGTTCCTCCAGACACATTGGAATAGACCCGAATGTCATCAATAACACAACAATAAACTGGTCGAGGAACGGCCTGAAGAAATCTGGTTCATCATGTAAGTCTACGGTAGCGCCCCGGCCGTCAATCTGACGCCAAATGTGGAACAAAAACTTTTATAACTGGCGCTATCGCATACTATAACCCGGATCTGCCATTAACTCTAAACTAACAAACTACAAAGTGGGTAGAAAGGTTATACCGAACGATCCGAGTCCTTCGGTCTTTAACCATCGCCCCACACTCCGTTGCGGCTGCTCCGATCTCCTGGCTCCTCGTCGAGGTGGCACCACATCTACGGATCTTTATATGGGCTCCCGCCTCTATGCCGAGGCAACTCGGTCATCAAGTCTGCTAAAAGAGATGACCAAGATTGATGTAGAGAATGAGTAGAACACATTGTCTCGCTTCATCCAAAACCATGGATGAACGGTTAATGAAGTTGCCTTTTGAATCGGGTAAATGAGAAATGAGCATACAAATTTTCCTGAACCAAAACTATAATCTTTGTAATCAACAACCATCATATTTCCAAATGAATCCCTCTCACTTTCCCAAAGAGGGGCCGGACATTATAGAGGTGGGGGTGAGTGTAGGAGGGTGTCACGTCACGAAAGTACGGAACATGACCGGCACTTAAACTACGAAACGTCTCGAGGCGTACGTAATCTAAGTAAACCGAAAACCCAGAAATCCAAACCAAGAAAAGAAGTAGAGTGAAGGAAAACCAATTTAAAACAAGTAGTTTTAATAGCATAAGCCGAATTATGCGGTTTTTAAGAACATCAAAATTTACTGAAAATTTCGGCAGAGTCTCCTTTGTAAAACCTGGCTCCCAAACGGGATACAACATGAATAGTATACGAAATCAATAAAAAGGCATCCCCAAGCGGGAGCTAGCTCTTCGTCTATCGACGGTCACAACCACACAAGCAATATAATATACAACGCCAACGGCGAGGATCAAACATAAATGGAAACTCAAAACCACCAAAAATATAATGAGCGACTCTAAGGTCGAAAGAATAAACAACACTGGTCTCTATCTCAATAGCTACATGTTTGGTTGATGGAACTTCTAGATACAACAGAATAATGATATACAAGATATATAAAGGGGGGTATGATACAAGTAAACCCACCTACTAGCAAATCACCCGAATGAAACTGAGCCCGCGAGCCGTAAAGAAACCTGTACGGCAAATCTGCAAGAAACTGGGGCACAACGGGGGTGAGTTGCCAACTCGTGAATAGAAAAACATCTACGCACAGAAATCGCATAAATAACGCAAACCTAGGTCAATGATCATAATATATCCTCAAAATAAGTATATAACATGCAGCCTATAACAAGGCTAGGGTAAATATCTAACCCGAGTGTAATCACATGTGCCCGTGTCAGTGCCTCAGGTAGCAATATATCATATGAATAAGGTATGAATGCATGAAACAGAATACATGTAAATGAAAAAAAACTGTTTCCATAAATTAGTGAGATTTCCTTCGTATTTTTAAAACTGAGGTATCAACAGTGTCTAGCATCGACACAAAACATAAATCTCACTGTCTCGAAATATCAATGTCTCAATCTCAATATCTAGGGTGCCATCAGTCCAGACCGGCCCCTACCATAAATCTCAAGACCACGACGGTATCCTCCGGATATCCGACGCGTCAGATAAAATCACCGGTCGGTAGTGCTCCCCTGCCAGGCTCAACGTCATCACCACATTCATCTTGCCCCGGGGTACCGCACCGGGTCCACCATGTACCCGAAACGGTTCATCCGTCTCCTCGAATCGGGTTTCCAAATCCATCAGCAAACTCATGGTGGACGACTCATACATCATGGGAAAACCGCACTTTTTATTTTAAAGAGAGAAAAGAAGTTTATATAAGTTTTGCGGTTTTCCCCCAAATCCAGAAAATCTCATGGAAATCCGAATCCAATCCTCAATAGCATGTAAACAGTGCATATAGGCATAAAAATCCATGAATAATAACATGCATGATGTAACAAGTAATAATTACAATGTCTAATATGGCATATAAGGGAAATACACTAATATCATGTCAAAACTACCAGCTAACAATCTAAGTCAAACAATTATATTCTCTAAAGTGTACGTGACATGGCAATTACCGATGAAGATGTGAGTGAGCCGGCAAGTAGGTGTACGTGGTACATACGCATCATCGGTAATGGTGCTGGTGTCCTAACAGCATGATATCAATAATGGAATATGCAGCAAAATAAATATGCGAGGCAGAGCGATCAGCAATAATGTGCGGGAGCTGAAAACTAGACACAACGATAACTAATCTACAATAATCTAATATAAGTCCTACAAATGGTGCCTTTTGAAATAACACGAATCATGGGGTTTTGAAAATAGGGGCTACGGTGTTTTTATGAAAAGATACGTCGTTTTTTGAAATATCCGTAGATTCCCTTGAGCTGTCTTTAAAAATGTCCACGATTCGTTAGTTTTTGAAATAGGTAAGAAGTCTAATCTAATCTAACAACTACACTAAACTATACGGCTGAACTAACAAGCTGAACTACAGGTAAGGAAACCGCCTATCATCTGAGTCGATACATATACATACCTGTATATGTATAGTCGGTGATCCCGCCTCAATAATATCATATCCGATACCATATCTATAATCAGGCGTCCCAAGTCAAGAGTGCGGATCAATCATCAATATAGCTCGTACGTAAATCCGTCGTACGGCATCCCAATCTGGGTACGGGTCAATATCACATTCATCATACTATTCACCTGGTATCCTCTTATCAAATATCATGGTCGGGGTACTGATCTACGTCTAGTACCATACTGATACCGCCTACGTATGCATGGACGTGTGTGAAACACTACGTCAAGGACCCGCTACAACGTCATGTCGTATCTAAGATACGAACCCTGCTATATCACCGAACTCACGGCCTCAAATCGAATCTCATCGACTCAGTTCAATCCCAAGTATCATCCTCAATCCGTATGTGAACACATAGTCCCCTACCCATGTGAACCCATAACTATATAATCCCGTATAAGCGCAAATGAAAGAAGAAAGTATGCAAGTATGGGTGTGTGTGTGCATGTGTGGTGCGACCACTACTCTAGGGTTTCGCGACACCAAATCATCCAAGAACACCAAATATATATATCATCGATAATATCAAACAAATTATAGTCAATATATATATATATATGTGTGTGTATACGTATTCGTATACATCACCACGAACTGCGGGGGTGCTATACGCCATCCACCCGACTTCTCCCCGTAGATATAAATCTACTCACCTGGTCCTCGCTCGCCAGTGCCGACGTCACCCCGTACTTGCTTGTCATCTCGAAGTCCACATGGGGGTACCTACATGTCATAACGTATTGTGTCGCATAAAAACCAAATTCGAAATCGAAACTGCATACGAAACCAAATCGGCACGCATATCACGTATAGTTCAAAACCTATCGCCTACGCATGCAAGAATAGTCAAACCAACCCTCGATGTCGATGTACCAACATCAACACATCGAGAAAAACCCAAACACACCAATGATGATTTCAAAACTCATTAATTATAATATTAAGTAGAATGCAACTCATCAAAACCCTAAAATAAATCAAATCGATTTATTTCCGAAAACCTAGAAAGCACTAAATTTTCGTTTTAATTCGAAACTTGATGTTTTAACAAAACTAATGGCCATAATATCCACTAAATATTATAATTATGTCATATAAACCATTTCCACAATTTAATCTCATCAATTTTTATAAAACTAAAAATTCTAGTTTGCAATTTTATCAAATTTTAACAATTTCAAGTAAAAATGCACAAAACAACAACTAAGCTTGGTTTTGCATGATTCAAAGGTATTAAACCACTCATGGAAACCTTAATGATGTGCTAAAAATCCTAACTAGATTTTAATCTCACTTAATTACATTAATCCTAAAATCTAGTTTACAACATAATACAATTGGACAATTTCTTTTTAAAGTGAATTTGCAACTAACAACTAGTTTGGGTTTTGAAATTCTCAAGATTATAAATTACACAACACAACCATAACCAAATAATCCAAACCCTAACTCCTAATTCAACTCTTCTCTTTAAATTTCAACTTTCAATTAAACCTACAATTTAAACACCTAATTAGCTTAGATCACAATAAAAACTAACAAGGTACAATTAGTGTAAGATTATACCTCTCAAATTTGAAGATCTAACATGAACATCTTGGCCTCCAAAATAGCTTCTTGATCCATGATCCACACTAGAATAGGTTAAGAAGAAATGGGTAGAGATTGGATTTTGATTTTGTGGGATTTTTGTGTTGATTTTTGGGAATTTTGTTGAATTTTTTTGATGCAAAATGAGAGAGGAAGAAAGAGGGGCTGTTGTGATGTGCAGGAAAAGAGGCTCGGCCAAATGTTGTGAGGGGGTGAGAGAGAGTGGTGTGGGTTGATTGGAGAGAGAATGTGGTCAAAAAGTCTACCTTTAATTCTATCATTCTCTTTTCTTTTCTTTTCTTTTCTTTTGCAAAACAAGTGGGGACAAGAGAGGGGGGGCTGCTGAATTCAGCCAAGGGGGAGGGAAAATGGGGGTGTGTGAGTGTGGGTACGGGTGTGGGGTGATGAAAAATGATAAATACAATACCCCAAACATCCATTTACGCTAAAAAAAAGCCTTTTTTCTTCAATAATTTCCAAACCGTTTTGGCAAATGATTTCGTTCCAAAAACCACATGATAAATTTTTATTTAATGTTTTATGATGCACAAAATTTGTTTCAACTCATTCCAATTTGTAATTTTCCCTAATTAAATGTATTAATGACGGCTTAAAATAATAATAAAATAATATTTTTTTTCAGAAAATTTGAAATTTCACCAGCGGCTCAATAAACACCAAATAATAGCAATTACATAGCTAGAATATGTATATTTAATTTTTATAATAAGATATTTGTATTTTGACTTTTTACAGAAAACCCCCTTATTTTACCGTTTTTTTCGAAATTCCACCGAAACGATTTTCAAAACGTTACAATCTTCCCCCCTTAAAGAAATTCGGTCCCCGAATTTAAATTCAAACTCCCCCAAATACTAAAACATCTAAGAAAACCCATCAAGTCGTCGGGGCTCCGAAATTGTAAATACATAAAACAGTTCGTAGCGCAGCGCATGCGCTTGAAAAATGAGTATATAACTCAAATCAAAACTCCTCCAAGCATCCCGCGATTATCGGAATCATGGAGAAGACATCAATACCAAATCCAAATCAAAACCAATATGATATAACTTGAAACTATAAATGTAAATATCGAATCTATATCTGTAAGCATCTGAAGGAAATGCATGCTAAATCTCTTTAAGTCGCTGTGCAACGCGTATAACACTGCACAGTGGCGGACGTCTACCATAATAAAATAACTATATACATATATACTTTTGTTTGAAATGTACGTTCCGCCGTTTTGGAAACAATTTAGAAGGGTCTCCTTGTTTTAAACATTTCGTGTCATATCAGACACGTAGGTAAATACTGAGGCTATAGCTCGCTTTTTGGAAATCCCTTCAATAACTATCAATGCATGCAAAAAGTATTCAGGTACTGTCCTCTGACTAGTCCTGCCCAGTACGAAAACACATAGCAATATCATAAAAACGTACTGCTCTATAAGAAATCCATCCCAAAATATGCACATGAATACTACGTGCGTCTGGTGCGCACGGAAATCAAAATCCATGAATGTGCCATACATGCGCACAGAAACAACATCTAAGTGCATCAGGTGTGCACGAAACATCTGTCGTAGGCAACGGGTGTGCCTGACAGCAAAATCAGGTGCATCTGACATGCACGAAAAATCTCGATTTAGTGCATCTGGTGTGCACCAAAATCGCATCTCAAGACATGCGCTCAACATGCGCGAAAATCTAAATCAGGTGCATCCATCGTGCACGAAATCATGAAATCCAATATCAAGCGCCGAACGTGCGCAAAATCACTCAGGTGCACAAGGTGCACAAAAAAAATATCGAGTATCACAATCGAAATCAAAGTCCAGTGCATCTAAATGCACAAAAGGCGTATCACTGCACTGCAAGCATATATAAACTATACAGAGTGCAGGAACCAAATCGTGTGCGTGCATATGCACAAAATCAACTCAAATGTCTAAAACCGTAAAATCACAAACATGTGAAACTAAAGAATGAAAACGATATCAAGTGCAACACTATGCAAAGATCGTAAATCCTCAATCATCAAAATCAAATCATACGAATAAATCACCCAAAACATCGGAATCAATAATGGCGGAATAGTACCGCTCAAGTGCATCCTCTAAGAATCTCGGGCCAACTGTCGCGGTCACTAGTGGGGCGTCTCGTCGATGATCATGAACTCTGTCCTGCTGGTGTGCGTAACCATGACCACTCCTGGGTCAAGGTCTTCACTGTGAATTACCAATCTTCCGGTCCATCGGCTCATCGGCCCTGTCGGGTGTGCTAACGGGGACGATTCCGTTCTGGTACTTCTCTGGTCATCTCTTGGTCAATCATCGCGACCACTCGTAAGACAGCATATCACTGGCGTCGTCCTCTGGCTCTTTGAATGTACATGACACCTCTGATCCTGGGTGCAAGTATCATTGCAGCAGTGTCCTGGAAGGAATCCTGCTCACGGTCTCTTCCATGTCTCGTCTCTGCCAACTGTCTGGAAGTCGTTGTCCTTTCCTATATCTGCATCTTGCTCTGGAACGACTGCATACTCATCGCGACTCCTTCTGGAAGGTAAGTCCAAATACCATGCCTCGGCATGCGCATCGCCTCTCTGATGTCGGCGGAGTGGAACATCATCTCATCTAGATCTGGTGCGAACCTTTTACTCCACTTTCTCTAATGTCGACCGCTTCGGACTCGTCTCGTCGTGGCTGCATGGACTGGGCTCCAACGGCTATCCTCGTATCTGGAGTCTCCCAAGAATGCATCTCACCACCTAGCATCCGAATTAAGTCGAGCCATCCGACCGAGTCGTCAAAACCTCATAATCCCCCAAGAGCTCAACATCTTGGGCACAGTTTAATAGTATCGAGTACATACCACAGCATCGGTGGTCCAGCCGTAGAAGGGCAAACCCAAGCCTCACTAATGGCGCCGTAGAACTGCCGCAAACCCGAAGGTTCAAAGGCTTTCACACGGTCATTAAGTCGAGTTAGGGTTTCATTCTTCTAGAGGGACCATAGAATTGCCCGCATGTCTTTCCGAATACTTTAAACTTGGAATAGTAGGTTTCTGACATTCGATCGTCTCTGTCGACTCCCAACGTCTCCGCGTGAAGTCGTCTCTAGCTGGAATCAATCTATCTGATGACCTCGCATCGGGGTAGCGAACGAACCACATGTCCTAGTCATTCATCCTCGATGACTAGCGACCTTCAATCATCTCTTAGTACAACTCGTACTGCAATAGCTCCAACATCTGGAGCGATATCTCGTCGTTCGCAGCAATAACGGGCTCACTCGTCTGCACGCTGAACCGTGCCTCAATCATCATGAATAACCAACACACCAACGGTCATCAAAATCTGGCTGGCCTCTGTCAGTGGCTCAATCCTTTAGTGTCGATCAGCACATCCGAGTAACCTCATAAAGGCGATCCGCCAAACGCTCGCGGCGCGGAAACACAGTAAAAAGACACATCTCTGCAATCGTGTGTCGTCGGAATTTCGCCATGGTCAGTCCTCGTTCGTGCCGAGCTCGTGCTGGCCGCAACTCTAGCCGTAGCTCTCCCTGCCCGTAATCGTGGAAGCAAAACCAAACTGGTACCGATGAGGCTAGATCAGGAAGAAATATAATACTGAACAAGGAAATGTACATCCTAAGGCTTCTTAAGTGGAGTGGCGTGTCGTAAATATGCCGCGGAACATACCAACGGTACGTCACTCTACTTTAGTCACCTATTCCATCAACCAAGGGTCATCCTACGCTCCGAAGGTAAAACCTAACGCTCTGATACCAACTTTGTCACGTCACGAAAGTACGGAACATGACCGGCACTTAAACTACGAAACGTCTCGAGGCGTACGTAATCTAAGTAAACCGAAAACCCAGAAATCCAAACCAAGAAAAGAAGTAGAGTGAAGGAAAACCAATTTAAAACAAGTAGTTTTAATAGCATAAGCCGAATTATGCGGTTTTTAAGAACATCAAAATTTACTGAAAATTTCGGCAGAGTCTCCTTTGTAAAACCTGGCTCCCAAACGGGATACAACATGAATAGTATACGAAATCAATAAAAAGGCATCCCCAAGCGGGAGCTAGCTCTTCGTCTATCGACGGTCACAACCACACAAGCAATATAATATACAACGCCAACGGCGAGGATCAAACATAAATGGAAACTCAAAACCACCAAAAATATAATGAGCGACTCTAAGGTCGAAAGAATAAACAACACTGGTCTCTATCTCAATAGCTACATGTTTGGTTGATGGAACTTCTAGATACAACAGAATAATGATATACAAGATATATAAAGGGGGGTATGATACAAGTAAACCCACCTACTAGCAAATCACCCGAATGAAACTGAGCCCGCGAGCCGTAAAGAAACCTGTACGGCAAATCTGCAAGAAACTGGGGCACAACGGGGGTGAGTTGCCAACTCGTGAATAGAAAAACATCTACGCACAGAAATCGCATAAATAACGCAAACCTAGGTCAATGATCATAATATATCCTCAAAATAAGTATATAACATGCAGCCTATAACAAGGCTAGGGTAAATATCTAACCCGAGTGTAATCACATGTGCCCGTGTCAGTGCCTCAGGTAGCAATATATCATATGAATAAGGTATGAATGCATGAAACAGAATACATGTAAATGAAAAAAAACTGTTTCCATAAATTAGTGAGATTTCCTTCGTATTTTTAAAACTGAGGTATCAACAGTGTCTAGCATCGACACAAAACATAAATCTCACTGTCTCGAAATATCAATGTCTCAATCTCAATATCTAGGGTGCCATCAGTCCAGACCGGCCCCTACCATAAATCTCAAGACCACGACGGTATCCTCCGGATATCCGACGCGTCAGATAAAATCACCGGTCGGTAGTGCTCCCCTGCCAGGCTCAACGTCATCACCACATTCATCTTGCCCCGGGGTACCGCACCGGGTCCACCATGTACCCGAAACGGTTCATCCGTCTCCTCGAATCGGGTTTCCAAATCCATCAGCAAACTCATGGTGGACGACTCATACATCATGGGAAAACCGCACTTTTTATTTTAAAGAGAGAAAAGAAGTTTATATAAGTTTTGCGGTTTTCCCCCAAATCCAGAAAATCTCATGGAAATCCGAATCCAATCCTCAATAGCATGTAAACAGTGCATATAGGCATAAAAATCCATGAATAATAACATGCATGATGTAACAAGTAATAATTACAATGTCTAATATGGCATATAAGGGAAATACACTAATATCATGTCAAAACTACCAGCTAACAATCTAAGTCAAACAATTATATTCTCTAAAGTGTACGTGACATGGCAATTACCGATGAAGATGTGAGTGAGCCGGCAAGTAGGTGTACGTGGTACATACGCATCATCGGTAATGGTGCTGGTGTCCTAACAGCATGATATCAATAATGGAATATGCAGCAAAATAAATATGCGAGGCAGAGCGATCAGCAATAATGTGCGGGAGCTGAAAACTAGACACAACGATAACTAATCTACAATAATCTAATATAAGTCCTACAAATGGTGCCTTTTGAAATAACACGAATCATGGGGTTTTGAAAATAGGGGCTACGGTGTTTTTATGAAAAGATACGTCGTTTTTTGAAATATCCGTAGATTCCCTTGAGCTGTCTTTAAAAATGTCCACGATTCGTTAGTTTTTGAAATAGGTAAGAAGTCTAATCTAATCTAACAACTACACTAAACTATACGGCTGAACTAACAAGCTGAACTACAGGTAAGGAAACCGCCTATCATCTGAGTCGATACATATACATACCTGTATATGTATAGTCGGTGATCCCGCCTCAATAATATCATATCCGATACCATATCTATAATCAGGCGTCCCAAGTCAAGAGTGCGGATCAATCATCAATATAGCTCGTACGTAAATCCGTCGTACGGCATCCCAATCTGGGTACGGGTCAATATCACATTCATCATACTATTCACCTGGTATCCTCTTATCAAATATCATGGTCGGGGTACTGATCTACGTCTAGTACCATACTGATACCGCCTACGTATGCATGGACGTGTGTGAAACACTACGTCAAGGACCCGCTACAACGTCATGTCGTATCTAAGATACGAACCCTGCTATATCACCGAACTCACGGCCTCAAATCGAATCTCATCGACTCAGTTCAATCCCAAGTATCATCCTCAATCCGTATGTGAACACATAGTCCCCTACCCATGTGAACCCATAACTATATAATCCCGTATAAGCGCAAATGAAAGAAGAAAGTATGCAAGTATGGGTGTGTGTGTGCATGTGTGGTGCGACCACTACTCTAGGGTTTCGCGACACCAAATCATCCAAGAACACCAAATATATATATCATCGATAATATCAAACAAATTATAGTCAATATATATATATATATGTGTGTGTATACGTATTCGTATACATCACCACGAACTGCGGGGGTGCTATACGCCATCCACCCGACTTCTCCCCGTAGATATAAATCTACTCACCTGGTCCTCGCTCGCCAGTGCCGACGTCACCCCGTACTTGCTTGTCATCTCGAAGTCCACATGGGGGTACCTACATGTCATAACGTATTGTGTCGCATAAAAACCAAATTCGAAATCGAAACTGCATACGAAACCAAATCGGCACGCATATCACGTATAGTTCAAAACCTATCGCCTACGCATGCAAGAATAGTCAAACCAACCCTCGATGTCGATGTACCAACATCAACACATCGAGAAAAACCCAAACACACCAATGATGATTTCAAAACTCATTAATTATAATATTAAGTAGAATGCAACTCATCAAAACCCTAAAATAAATCAAATCGATTTATTTCCGAAAACCTAGAAAGCACTAAATTTTCGTTTTAATTCGAAACTTGATGTTTTAACAAAACTAATGGCCATAATATCCACTAAATATTATAATTATGTCATATAAACCATTTCCACAATTTAATCTCATCAATTTTTATAAAACTAAAAATTCTAGTTTGCAATTTTATCAAATTTTAACAATTTCAAGTAAAAATGCACAAAACAACAACTAAGCTTGGTTTTGCATGATTCAAAGGTATTAAACCACTCATGGAAACCTTAATGATGTGCTAAAAATCCTAACTAGATTTTAATCTCACTTAATTACATTAATCCTAAAATCTAGTTTACAACATAATACAATTGGACAATTTCTTTTTAAAGTGAATTTGCAACTAACAACTAGTTTGGGTTTTGAAATTCTCAAGATTATAAATTACACAACACAACCATAACCAAATAATCCAAACCCTAACTCCTAATTCAACTCTTCTCTTTAAATTTCAACTTTCAATTAAACCTACAATTTAAACACCTAATTAGCTTAGATCACAATAAAAACTAACAAGGTACAATTAGTGTAAGATTATACCTCTCAAATTTGAAGATCTAACATGAACATCTTGGCCTCCAAAATAGCTTCTTGATCCATGATCCACACTAGAATAGGTTAAGAAGAAATGGGTAGAGATTGGATTTTGATTTTGTGGGATTTTTGTGTTGATTTTTGGGAATTTTGTTGAATTTTTTTGATGCAAAATGAGAGAGGAAGAAAGAGGGGCTGTTGTGATGTGCAGGAAAAGAGGCTCGGCCAAATGTTGTGAGGGGGTGAGAGAGAGTGGTGTGGGTTGATTGGAGAGAGAATGTGGTCAAAAAGTCTACCTTTAATTCTATCATTCTCTTTTCTTTTCTTTTCTTTTCTTTTGCAAAACAAGTGGGGACAAGAGAGGGGGGGCTGCTGAATTCAGCCAAGGGGGAGGGAAAATGGGGGTGTGTGAGTGTGGGTACGGGTGTGGGGTGATGAAAAATGATAAATACAATACCCCAAACATCCATTTACGCTAAAAAAAAGCCTTTTTTCTTCAATAATTTCCAAACCGTTTTGGCAAATGATTTCGTTCCAAAAACCACATGATAAATTTTTATTTAATGTTTTATGATGCACAAAATTTGTTTCAACTCATTCCAATTTGTAATTTTCCCTAATTAAATGTATTAATGACGGCTTAAAATAATAATAAAATAATATTTTTTTTCAGAAAATTTGAAATTTCACCAGCGGCTCAATAAACACCAAATAATAGCAATTACATAGCTAGAATATGTATATTTAATTTTTATAATAAGATATTTGTATTTTGACTTTTTACAGAAAACCCCCTTATTTTACCGTTTTTTTCGAAATTCCACCGAAACGATTTTCAAAACGTTACAGAGGGGGGAGGGTAACTATTAGAACTTAATGAAAAGAATGAGTCATGTATAACACCTTGCATAAACACATTTAATGCAAGAATGAGTCATTAACCTAGTCACCATTCATTTAATGCTAACAATGATTCATGAACCTAGTCACTAAAACAAGAAGCTTCTAGAACCTTCCACACTCATGACTCACCTCATGACTCACCCAAGTGAAGAAAAGATAAATCCGCATTAAACTGAATGTTTAAGATGGGTGATAGAAAACTGGCAACTTCCAAAAGCGATCCCGAAACGAATTTCAGGATTACCCCGTAACTGTATAAACATACCCGCATTTGTATTACGACCGAATACAAATGCAACTGAGACAAAGATATTATATCTACTCAATATAATACATGGATCCAGCTTAAACCAAAGCCCACCAGTATTATCTGCCCGAAATATGACACGTGCGTAAACACACGTGCATTTTCCGAACCCCGCTATAAAACCATACGGCCTCTACAACGTTTCGCCCGAACTTAGGAAACTATCTGTATGGGAATCTAATGACTCGTCAGTACCCTGGCAGTGGGTTTAACCACAAGCACGTCAGCGGCACTAGCAGTGCGTAACGGCTGCCCATGTACTGACTTCAATGGTAGCCGATGAGCGAACTCATCCTGAAACCCTACTGAGCTTAACAGTGACAATATACATACAGTCCGGTCCGTTCGTCTATGAGTATCGCATATCGGGCCTAGGGGGCTAGTAACGTCAGACCCCCAATAGCGGTATAAGTCGTGTCGGAGACAAGCCCTGAACACCCTGAGAAACTACTGGAATACTTACCAGTAATTCTCACCTGCCTTGGCCAAGGACTTGGTGTAATGTCTTTCCTAGACACAGCGTGATCTCACCCCCAATACCGGAAGAGACGAATCCCCTGCCGATCCGCTCACCTGGCTCCATGCGGCTCGGGACTGTACCCAAAAAATACCTGTTTGCATGACTCCTTTGAGTTGTGGTAGGGTAGAAATCAAAGCACAGTGGGAACTCACACGAGACAAATGACGACCTAAGGTCGATAAACTAACCTGTACACATGTCACCAGGGAACTGCTATCTGACGCTATGTATAAATACTAACTAGCAGGTTCCCGGCGAGTCATGTCCGGTGTACACATAACCCAATGAGCACCTGTATACATCTTAGGTGATCCAACTGACACCAGTGGCTTATAAGACCAGCCACCGCCTCTCGTCGGGGTCTCGATTGTATACACTAGTCTACTCCGGAATATCAATGCTCTGTCTCGAAACTCCCACGACTAGGGACCACAATTAAGGATGTGCTTATAGACTACCCAACTCTCACGCATATAATCGCTATCATACTGTTGGTAGTCATGCAAGATCCTAAGGGCTCTATCAACGTGTAATAGTGATCAGTCACCTGAACCTGTACACGACTGATAAAGGCAAACCAGATAGCATACTATCATCTCGAGTAAGACTGTGCTACCGGTATAGGTCCTCCTCAATCATTGCAATCACGTACCTGCGATCCAATAATTGACTTTGAGGGCACTATATCCAACAATCTCCTACTTGCACGTAAGGCTAATTATTACGATGTCGCATACTCACAGCCCGTGTGATACCGAACACCCAACTCCTCTGCTAATCAGTTTCACAAAGCTCGTTTGTAAAACTCTTGTGTTCGAGAAATAGCCTCAATGAGTGGATCTGCCTCAATGTTTCTTTCTCTGTCTCTCTTAATCTCAAGTTCACGGAAAAAGCCATCTCCCGAATTGAGTAATACCTGTCTTAGAATATGTCTGGATATCTGATGGGACCTAGTTCATAAATGAACTCCAAATCCAAACTTCTTAGACTGTATCGATAACTGAACAAATTAGTATCCTACACCATGCCTCCCACAGTATCCTCTTGGACCACCTGTCCATAATACTGTCCCTCGTCAGAGGGAAAACTAAAACTCTGACAATCACTCTGTCATCCATGTCACCTTTGAAGCCTGGAATGACAACCGTATCCAAAGGAGGCTGCCGTCATCAAATCCGTAGAACATTCACTTATGTTCTAAAACTGTTTCCTTATATTTCTCCAGGATTGGATTAATATAAACTTATCGCATCTAGTGCAAAAACAACATCCTGTGTGGTACTTGACATCTCACAATTGACTCAATTGCCTAAGCAAGTGATCAGCCAATCAAGCACATCCCTCTCCCCTTTAGTCTATAAGACAACTTTAGAGAGGGTGACTCCATCATCTGCAGGTACACCACCATGCCAGGAGTCATCTATTCTAAAATACTATTAGAATACTGTCAAAGTACCCATATTGGGAAACTACCCAAATCTAGATCTAAAACCATAGATATAGAAACCAGAATGTCTGATATTATATCCATATCCAGTCTGGAGAAACAACTGTGTGACGACCATAGTATAACCGATCGTAGTATAGGAATTTTACTTCCTACTCTGTGTATGTCATCCAAATACCAGGACATCACACCCTACTACCTTCTTAACAGATCCATCCCCTATTCTAATGAAGTCAAAGCCATGACTGTCACATCAAAATTAGATGATCTATCTCCGCTATATCTGCTCAGGTCTATAAATAGACATAAGCTATTTGCCCACCATGCTTCCGCTGCTCCCACTGACCACAACAACCCTCTGGCAGAATAATATATGCGTGCACTTCTAAAACGAGTTTAGAAAGACGCTATACTTAACTTCCTGCCGGGTCTCATAGCCTGGAACAACAGTAGTGTCAAGTCTGGGTAAACAGGAACCTCCCTGTCACCGTCCTTGAGGCTACCGGAGTACCTCTCGGGTGTCTGATGTTACCCACCATATCTGCGGAGTGGCTAATGGAATGTCGAACCTGATTGAATCTATAGGTCCTATTAAATTTTCCGTAATCGTTTGCGGTTCTGGAATCACTTCCAGTTCACCATACTCCCACTACTGTTTTCTGAAAAAATCCATTTTACTAAAACTGTGGCGAGTCAAGAACAATATCACCATTGATCTTCCAGATGGTAGAAAGTCAACCCTCCACATAGACCAGGTCAACCCACAAACTGCCATTACAGAAACGTGTCCTGAGTTATCCAGAGTCTGGTTTTAAGCATAAGCTGGACAACTCCCCGTACCTTAACATCGTTAAGATATGAACCATTCTATATCCAATATAGAAACTTTGGCACTTATTTAATTGGAACCAAATTCTAATCACGCAGCTATCTCTAGTGCATATCAACTTAATGGAGAGAGGCTAATCATCATTACTCAACTTAGGAATCCATCCAATTATGAGTAACCCGAAAGAGAAACAAGTTTCTCAAATCCATTACTATCAACTGAATACCAATCATAAGTATCTACATCTTCGATCTCTTTGAAGAATCCCGATACTTGTGACACATGGTTCTCTACTTTATTCCTATACCCACAACTTTTCAAAACTTAGACCTTTTATTTCTACGAAACACTTGTCTAAAAACTAGAGAAGTCACAAGTAACCAGAACATAGTACGAGGACCAACCCCTTTGTTCTGATGGACATTGGACAACATACAATACTCTGTATGAGTCCCCTGAGTCGAATAACTCAAAACCTGTGCATCGTAGGTTGAAAACTGTACTTATCGTTAAGAACTACTCCGCTGTTCAATGCTCCTTACCCAATCGTCGACAGATATAGGTAAATGTCATCGACATTATATCAAAAAGTTATATCTCACTTTATAAAAATAAACGTAGAGATATATCATTTTGAAATTGGTGCACAACAACGGATACTCAAAACCAAATACATGCAGTCCGGCAAAAACCCAGGCGACTTCCTCAAATATCACCAATTACAACGAATTCCGATATAATGAGGATGATCACCTTATTCCCAATAACCTACTCCCACTCATCATCTGTAAAACCATATAGACGTGATAATCATACCTGGTAAATACATACCCCGGAGTAAGTATCTAATCTGGAAATCAGTTTTCCTTTAACAATACACAGTGAAACTGAAACATGAAAATGTTTCGTAGGGGTATCCTGGTATTCCTAGTAATGCCTCTTCCATAATCCAATTCAAGACTGTAACCGTATATTTCTTTGCCATCTCTCCAAATCCCTTTATTTGTCTTTAGTCGTTACCTTCTGCACACCCGTTTAGGCTAAGTGGTTTTCTTCCTTTCCTACCGTTCGGCACCAGCCTATGGTTTGGAAGAAGACTATCCAGTAAGTATAATAGGTGTACTCTCCTAAACCATGGAGTACTCGTAACCTGAGAGAAGGTGATGATAAAAGACAACTGAATAATACCTTATTCTATTTCTCACGAACAGGGGAAAAAAGCAAAGGTGAAGTAGGAGTGGAAATGAAGTACGCGGTTTGGTCGTGAATGATAGAAGTCATAATTTACTTTGCCCACTTTCTAATCCAATTATTTTGTCTTTAGTTATTACCTTCTGTACACCCTAGTTAGGCTAATTGGTTTTCTTCATTCCCTACCTTTCGGCACCTGCCTATGGTTTGGAAGAAGACTATCCAATAAGCGTAATAGGTATACTCTCCTAAACCAATGAGCCCTCGCAACCTGAGAGAAGGTGATAATAAAAGACAACTGAATAAACCAATTTTATTTCTCCTGAACCTGGATCCAACCTCGAAGAAGTCCCTTCGAGTTCGTATATAACCATACGATGGATCTATCCAATGGAAGTGGATATTCGTAGTGATACGAGGTGTTCTGTGAAATTCAAAGGGTAAAAGAAAAAGTGGCAATGACTTATGCAACTCGGACAATCCAAAAGCCAGTATTTTAAGAAGGTTCGGTCAACTTGGTCACCGAGTCATAGTCTAGGGTCGGTCAAAGGTCGCTGCCAAAGAGTGAGAGAAAAGAAACACTCAGCGTGCACTCTAACCTAGATCAGAATGGTTAACACTTTATCTAATCCGGAAACCTCCCACTGTACTGTCAAATTCTCCTCCAAACCTGAAAGAAGAATCAATCGGGATCACCCGAAGAGTAAACCAACTCATTAGTGGGAATAGGGATCCTACTCTCATCGCATGATAACGTGAAGGAATCCACTCATGTTATCACACTCCAGAAGGTATGCGCATACTTAGCAAGTTTCAGTTTCTTTAGAAACTCCCGATATGATTTTTGCCCCATGTTCTTATGACCCTGACGTTGGCCAATCGCCATAACTCACATGCCAAGTTCTACCCATCATTATCTTGTCAATTTGAACCCACCCGCACGTGCCCCTGACGTTGGCCAAATGGCAGAACGACTGTCCCAAACTAACACATCTATCTATGCAACAGAAGAATACCCAGCAGCTACCAAACACTATGCCTTGGCGTTGGTCAAAATACATAGCTTGAATACTACTGAATACCCAACTGAAATGACGGAGGGCTACGACTGGTTTTTGGCGAAAAACCTTTAACGTAAAGAACTTGATATCGCTGAAGGAACCTGATAGCTTTTTATAAAAATATAGTGGCGAAAACCTTTGCTAAAGAGGTCACTCTCGGTGAAGGGATCTTGGCTCTTTCCCCGTGCAATGAGGTGCAGGATATTCCAACTGAATACCGCGATGCATAGAAACATGTAATCGACTATAGTGAAGTTATTACCCTGACGCAAACTTCTGCCCAAGGGGTCACTCCCGATGAAAGGACCTCGGCCCATGCCTCGTCGAATGAGGTGCAGGATATTCCAACCGAATACCACTGTGAAAAACAAAAGAAAAAGTCTTTGTAATAACACTTTTTAAAACTGTTCCAACAACATCCATACATGTTTGTTTTCCTTTGCATTGATCATAATCAATGCAGTCCCATCAATTAATCACACCAGAAAAGAATGAAAATATAATGTAGGTATATGCCATCCGCATTCGTCACTGGGTCCCGTCATCACCCGTTAGGTTACTTAACTAACGACAGAGCGGGGACTGGACTAGCGCGGGTGCAAGACATATACAACATCTACTAGTATATATCCCAATATACAATAATCGCTCCAGGCGTGATAATATGCAACATTACAGAAAAGTAATAAGCATCACAGAACAATACAGATAATCTGGGATCCCCTGGTTTCACAGAGCCGCTGCTGAAACCCGACGTTCCCCTGGTCGTATGGATAGCCTGTGCAATGAAACCTAGACCCCTACGGGTGCGGCAAGTTACCCGCCAAAACCTGTAGCGAGGCAGTCCCCTACAGCAAAGTGAATGGACCACCCTTCACTTCACGAAATCCGGTAACTTGGGCACCCCTCCTTGGGTCAACCTGTACCCCCTACGAGTGCGGTGAATAGTCTGCCAATTCTAGAGTGAGGCCCCTCTGCCTCTCAAAGCCATGATATGCGGACCTGTTGCCCTCCAGAACCCGGCTATCCGTGCACCCCGTCGTGGGGTAAACCTAGTACAGAAATGAAAAATATGTACAACGGGTACATCGACCTCAGCCCGGTCGTGCCCCAAAAGAATATTATACAAACAGGCAGTGACGGCAGTCCACATGTTGGACGCTCGCCCCGCAATATCAAATGTATAAATAAATTCAAACTGCACTACCATTGCACACTGCTATCCACCATGACAAATCCGCAACATCACAGCACAACACAGAACATTAACGCAAATGTCACGTTCGCAAATCCGTCTAAAAAAACTATAGCAATTAGACGCAATTTACCGCTCGAATGACATTCACGGTCGGAGATATAATTTAAGTAATGTAAACTAACAAGTTTAAAATTTCGATCGACAAAACTTCCCGAAGTGGGCCCACGTACATCTGCTGTACAGTAACAAAATCTGGGCCCAAAAGAAATATTCCAGAAACCACAATTTTCTATAGACACCCCAAAAGAAATTTGGCCCACTGAAGTACCAAGACGGCCGCGGATCTGCGGCCAAAGCTAGGCATTGGCGACGGTTCCACGGCCGTACGGTCTAGTCAGGGAATCATTTTTCTTCAGTGTTCTTTAAAAAGCCAACTTGATTTTCTGAGGTGCTCAAAATAATTTTTAGACCGGTATTTAAAATCGACAAAACCTTTAACATAGAATTTGCGGTTTTCGAAAATCCGTTTGATCGATGTTTTAAACGTGTTAGAACAAATTAGTAAAGCTTAATGGCGAGGCTCTGATACCATGTAAGTCTACGGTAGCGCCCCGGCCGTCAATCTGACGCCAAATGCGGAACAAAAACATTTATAACTGGCGCTATCGCATACTATAACCCGGATCTGCCATTAACGCTAAAGTAATAAACTACAAAGTGGGTAGAAAGGTTATACCGAACGATCCAAGTCCTTCGGTCTTTAACTATCATCCCACGCTCCATTGCGGCTGCTCCGATCTCCTGGCTCCTCATCGAGGTGACACCACATCTACGAATCTTTATACAGGCTCCCGCCACTATGCCGAGGCAACTCGGTCATCAAGTCTGCTAAAAGAGATGAACAAGATTGATGTAGAGAATGAGTAGAACACTTTTTCTCGCTTCATCCAAAGCCATGGATGAACGGTTAATGAAGTTGCCTTTTGAATCGGGTAAATAAGAAATGAGCACACAAATTTTCATGAACCAAAACTATAATCTTTTTAATCAACAACCATCATATTTCCAAATGAATCACTCTCACTTTCCTAAAGAGGGGCCGGCCATTATAGAGGTGGGGGTGAGTGTAGGAGGGGGGAGGGTAACCATTAGCACTTAATGAAAAGAATGAGTCATGTATAACACCTTGCATAAACACATTTAATGCAAGAATGAGTCATTAACCTAGTCACCATTCATTTAATGCTAACAATGATTCATGAACCTAGTCACCAAAACAAGAAGCTTCTAGAACCTTCCACACTCATGACTCACCTCATGACTCACCCAAGTGAAGAAAAGATAAATCCGCATTAAACCGAATGTTTAAGACGGATGATAGAAAACTGGCAACTTCCAAAAGCGATCCCGAAACGAATTTCAGGATAACCCCGTAACAGTATAAACATACCCGCATTTGTATTACGACCGAATACAAATGCAACTGAGACAAAGATATTATATCTACTCAATATAATACATGGATCCGGCTTAAACCAAAGCCCACCAGTATTATCTGCCCGAAATATGACACGTGCGTAAACGCACGTGCATTTTCCGAACCCCTCCATAAAACCATACGGCCTCTATAACGTTTCGCCCGAACATAGGAAAGTATCTGTGAGGGACTCTAATGACTCATCAGTACCCTGGCAGTGGGTTTAACTACAAGCACGTCAGCGGCACTAGTAGTGTGTAACGGCTGCACATGTACTGACCTCAAGGGTAGCCGATGAGCGAACTCATCCTGAAACCCTACTGAGCCTAACAGTGACAATATACATACAGTCCGGTCCGTTCGTCTATGAGTATCGCATATCGGGCCTAGGGGGCCGGTAACGTCAGACCACCAATAGCGGTATAAGTCGTGTCGGAGACAAGCCCTGAACACCCTGAGAAACTACTGGAATACTTACCAGTAATTCTCACCTGCCTTGGCCAAGGACTTGGTGTAATGGCTTTCCTAGACACAGCACGATCTCACCCCCAATACCGGGAGAGACGAATCCCCTGCCGATCCGCTCACCTGCCTCCATGTGGCTCGGGACTGTACCAAAAAAAAGACCTGTTTGCATGACTCCTTTGAGCCGTGGTAGGGTAGAAATCAAAGCATAGTAGGAACTCACACGAGACAAATGACGACCTCAGGTCGATGAACTAACCTGTACACATGTCACCAGGGAACTGCTATCTGACGCTATGTATAAATACCAACTAGCAGGTTCCCGGCGAGTCCTGTCCGGTGTACTCATAACCCAATGTGCACCTGTATACATCTTAGGTGATCCAACTGACACTAGTGGCTTGTGAGACCGGCCACCGTCCTTCGTCGGGGTCTCGACTGTATACACTAGTCTACTCCGGAGTATTAATGCCCTGTCTCAAAACTCCCACGACTAGGGACCACAATTAAGGATTTGCTTATAGACTACCCAACTCTCACGTATATGATCGCCATCATACTGTTGGTAGTCAAGCAAGATCCTAAGGGCTCTATCAACGTGTAATAGTGATCAGTCACCTGATCCTGAACACGACTGATAAAGGCAAACCAGATAGCATAGTATCATCTCGAGAAAGACTGTGCTACCGGTATAGGTTCTCCTCAATCATTGCAATCACGTACCTGTGATCCAATAATTGATTTTGAGGGCACTATATCCAACAAATCATATCCACGAATGCTGCTAGGGCATTGGTGAGTCCAACGACACTACCAAAACTCATAAAGCCCGTAGCACGCACAAAAGCATTGTTCAGAATGTCATCACTCCGAACCCGCAACCAATGATGACCTGATCCCAAAAAAACTTAGAAAAATGTCTCGCACACTCGAGCTGATCAAGAAATCGTCAATGCGAGGTAAAGGATACCTATCCGCACAGTAACTCGGTTCAATTGACGATCAATCAATACACCATCTCAAACTACCGTCTTTCTCCCTGACGAACAGAATAGGATCTCTCCAAAGGAAAACACTTGGACATATAAGCCCCCCAACAAATAACTCTGCAGCTGATCCTTAAGTTCCCTAAGCTCCGCCAGCTCGTTTGGAACAACGTCGGAAAACTCTCGTACGATAGGAACCCGGTCCAACAAACCAACTGTGGCTCCGGTATCATGAATGAATTCCAAGAATCCTCGACATCCCCTCCTCAAAAGCCGACTAGCGAAAAAGGCTGAATTCCAGCTCTGATTGGCGGCACCACTGTCCCCCTGCATAACGAGAACCGACTCATCGGGAAAACAAAACCTGACTGTTTTCTCACGGCAGTCCACAGACGCCTAGCACGTAGCTAAAAATTCCGTACCCAGGAGAACGTCAAATCCAACATCTCCAGAAGGATCAAAACGACGGACGAATCTCTATCTCCTATCCGATTGGCGCACGACCGAAACACGTGTCGCGCAACAAAAGAATCGCTGACAGAAGTTAACATAACAAACAGCTGATCTAGCTAACACGACTCTCGGCCCAACCACGGCATAAAGTGTGTAAAACAAAAAAGTACAACAATAGAACATACGAATTAAGAATACCTGAAAACTCTGCATTGGACGCCCGCACGTCTCGATGAGTAGAAGCAAACTCTCGTGTCTGCCTCCTACCTGCAACTGGCTGAACTCCTCCTCTGCAAACCTGTCCCCTCTGAACGAATCCTTCGCGACCACGACCTCTCCGAACACGAGTGTGACGCGGTCCCGCACCAGAAACATCCACGCGATGACTGCTGATCCTCCTTGGGATGAGAGCTGAACGACTGTCTTCGTCCTAAGCCTCTGCTACTCCTGCGACGGTCACGAAATCTTTCTCGGCGACTGAACCTCTGTCTCGAGGCTGACACACCTGTACTAGCCCTCCTCGGTCCTCGGACTCCCAAAGTCACTGGAAGACGTGTCTCGTCAAATAGGGCTGCATCCACTGGTGTTGTAAACTTAACACTATACTGTGTGCTGACCGCAAGGAACAACAGGGTAACAGGGGTGACAACCTCCTGTCACTGCGCTCTGCTGGCCTCAACCAAAGACCTCATCGTCTGGCGCAAGTCCTGCATCTCTGCCATAAGCCTATCGATACGATCTGTCGAAGGCGGATCCATCTGCTCCAGTACAGCGCTCGTGCCATCCTGGTCTGTCCTCGTCCCACCCGAGTCAACTCTAACCTCGTCCCTCGCTGCATCACTCTGAGTCCCCATCGTCATAGGCGGCAAAGGCTATAAATGGAAATATGATTCGATAAGAACACGGAAATCGAATCACAATGATATGTATCATCAAGAAAGGAATTCAAGCAATTAGTATTTAGGTCACTTTAGGCGGAGTACCGCGTCGTGAGTATGCCGCGGACATACACACACTACGTTACTCTGCTTAAGTTACCTACTCCATCATACCAAGGTCATCCTACACTCCGAAAGGTAAAACCTAGCGCTTTGATACCAATTTTGTCACGACCCGAAATTGGCACGTGACGGCCCTTAAACTACGCAACGTCTACAGGCGTAACACGATTTAAGTAAGACGAAAACCCAACAATCTAAACTATCAAAAGTAGTAAGAAATAAGAACATTGTTAAGACTTTTGAAATCTCAACCCAAATTCTTTAAAGTCCCAATTTTAATTCTTTTAAAATTTTGGCAGCGCTTCCTTTGTAAAAACCAACCCCAAAAATGGGTACAACAAAGATATAAGTAAAGCATCCCCAAACGGGAGAAAAAACACGCCCAAGGGTGGAAAACAACCACCACAACAGATATACGACGCCGTAGCGAAGAAATAAAAGACGATATAAATAAAACTTCATAAAAGACTTCCAAGTCACAAAATAATATACGATATCGTCCTCACATCAAGTCTCTAAGTCATACAAGATAATGGTAGATGGAGAGTACAGATACAACGAATATACATTAAACATATACGGATAACCACAAAACCCACCTAAGCATAACAGCACACTGTGAGCTGAAGCGGCAACCGCAGCAAAAGATGATATGATAGATGAATAGCCTGCCTCGACTACTCTGGAGAACAACCTCCAAAACACTGTGGCACAACGGGGGTGAGTTTCCAGCTCGTGAATAGTAACTAACATATGCAGGTAATCGCAAGTATGCACGTACAGCGCGAATCTAATATATGCTAAATAATAGTAATAAAGGAAATATGAATGCAACAGTCATGAAAGGTACACTAATATAAATTGATATGTATACATATATATTAGCGTCCCATTCCACTAATATATATATATATATATATATATATATATATATATATATATATTTGCATATATAACAGCGTCCCATTCTACTCTTATATATACTTAGGAGTAAAATTATCATGAAAACAAGTGTTTAACATCGACACACAAATACTCATATCCATACGTTCCTCGAATCGTAAGTGTCCGGTATCGACACCCATAATCCACATATCGGTCTTTCTCATATTCATACGTTCCTTGATTCGTATGTGTCCGATATCGACACCCGTGATCCACGTATCGGTATATACGTTCCTCGAATCGTAAGTGTCCGGTATCGACACCCATGATCCACGTATCGGTTTAAAACAAATCTTTGAGTGGATGCATCCAAATATCAAGTAAAGAATAAGAAATACTTGCATAATTTCATGAAATCACCAAGGTCCTCAAATCCACCAAACATCATGAAAAATCCATACCTCAATGCGAAAATCCATGAATATAATATATGCAACATAAAACTGTAATGTGAGCATATAAAGGAAAAGCCTCTATTTAACTGCAATAAGTTAATATATAAATCATGTGGTTCCTAATTTCTCCAAGTCTAATATAATATCAAATAAAGGTGAACATGTAGCTATAGCCAGATATATGTGTAAACATGTAGGTATAGCAAGGTATATGTATCTACCTATCAGTAATGATGTAATATCCTCCGGGTATAAGTGAAGTATGTATGCAAGATATACATATAGCTATGTCATTATGTATGGAAAAAAAACTATCACTAATGGTACAATACCATATAGGTATACATGTAACAAGCAAATAAGCATGTAAAGGCATATGTGTAAGCATGTAGGTATACAGGTATGCTATATGCCATATGCACAATGAAATATAAATCAATGTCTCAATGTCCCAAACCATATAGTATCACGTATGCATATAAGTTGTGCGTGTCATGGCAATTATCGACGGTGTGTGTGTAGCATATAATTAGTGCTCGTGAAACAAGAACCGTCAATAATAGTACAGTGTCCTAAGGTTACAAGTCCAAGCACAACAATTAACTAAGCAATAAGGTGTATGCGCAACTCTATATATGCAATAGAATATGCGACAATATCATAACATCTCTAGCCCAGACGCATAAAGTCATGCGGACGATTCCTCTGTAGATGTTAAATCTACCCACCAACGCTCCTGGCTATGTAAAGCCTACCACCTGTTTCCCCTTCTTCGCAGTGCCGAAGTCCTCGCCTGCGAAGCTAAAACAATAAAACGATAAAACAAGTGTATATTAGCAAACGACCAAAAACACGTACACACTACGTTTTTACCGACACACCAACTCCAAACATACTCCTAAGTGTTCGTTTAGTGGCTAACATACGTATCAACACTACGAAACCAACCCAAGAGCAAAACCAGCATAAAGTGCACGGACCGTGTCGGTTAACGTATCGCGCGTAGTCGTAACATTAGAAACTTCCAATGTGATCCCAGATTTTGTATACATAGAAAACTCAACAACCAAACAAGACCAAACACACCTAAACCACTGCAGACACCTACCCACAAAAACCCACACCCAAACTCCTCCCAAGGGCCGAGCTCGCCGGAAATTCCCTTCTCGTCGCCGGCTGAGGTCCGGGCAAAGGGGTTCGTGCTCCAGGTAAAGTCCTATGGTCTCAGGTACAACACTACTACTCTATTTGATTTTCTAGTATACTTTCGGGATCACAGCAAGTCACAGATATTACAAAACGCACTAAAAATACGATATTTTGCATGAAACTTAACTTTACGCTACCTAAACTGAAACTACAAGACTTCTCAACACTAAAAAGACTTAACTAACAGATAGAGATCATTACCTAACCAAAAGAACTCAAAGACCCTAGCTTTCCAAGCTCGAAGGCATCCAAGAGGCAAATCAAGGCAAAAGATGTGAGTTTTGTGAGTTTTGAGATGGTTTTGTGATGGATTGGTGAAGTGTTCAGTTGAGATGAGAGAGGAATGAGAAAATAAAAGAGATAGAGAAAATGAAAGAGTGTGAGGATAATGAGAGAGGGAGGTGAATGTAGGGTGAGAGTGAGGTGAGTGCACCCCTTTGCATTAACTTCACCATTAATGCATTCACACTACACCATGCCACCATTTCTCTCAACAAAAGAAATATCTCTCCCTTCTCACACAAAAAATATAGGATTAGGGTTAAGGTAAAGCAAGGGATTAGATTAAAGCAAAAGATTAGGTTACGGGTTAAGTTGTCATGGTTGCTAAGAACAAGATTACAAAAACACACCCTCACATAAACACGCACATGTGTGTGCATGCCATAACAAATAATAATAAATTATTAATTAGATGTTATAAAATGTGAGGAACCCAAATTGGTAAACTTTTTACAGTAAACCCGCATTAACGTCTAAACTAACACTAACCGAAATCTTAAGGCGTTACAGACATAGTAGGATTGATATCATTATGCCTATATGATTTAATTAAGCAGTCTTTCCTTATTTCCTATTGTAAATTACGAATATCAGTACTATAGATGTTGAATTTGATTCTTATGGATTTTTGGATATTTACTAATGATGATATATATTAGTGGTATGGGACGCTGTTATATATGTATATATATATAATAGATCATCAGAATGGTCTATGTAAGTATTCACATTCTTTACTTGAGATTTCTGGATATGATGAGTTGTAGTCCACCATGAGTTTTATGTTTTCTGAGTTTTATTCCGAACCGAGTAGGGTAGCTATACGGTTTCGGATTTGTGACTTATCCGTACTGAGTGGGGTAGCTATACAGCGGGATACTTGGTGGACCCGGTTCGAGGCCGAGAGGCAGGATAGCCGCATTATAGGCCGGGAGCCTAACGAGGATACTCGATACCGGAGATAGAGATGAGCATGGTAGATATCCAGAGAATACTGACCGGGGTTCGATTAGGCACGGCGGATATCTAGGGGATACCGATCGGAGCCGGGGATATCGGGTGGCGATCATCTGTTGAGATGGTGTCAACGGTATCTGCATTTACGTGTCGGTGATGGACACGAGAGATTTCCGATTTTTGTGTGTCGGTGATGGACACGAGAGATTTCCGATTTCGGGTGTCGATGCTGGACATCCATATATATATATATATTGTTATGTTGCTATCATGAGGTACATAGTTATATCCTAATCATAGTAGCCGACCAGCACTGATCCGGGGGATAGTACCCGTATACCTTTTTACGAGTAGTTGCATATAAAAAGGTTTTAAAAATCGAGCTATAGCCTCATTATTTTGACGTGTCTGCGATAACACTGAAATCTTTTAAATGGTAAACCTCTTAACACTATTCATTAAAATAGCAGGACGTATATCTTAAATAAGATATCTATTATATTTCATACTGTCACGTCTGCTTTATGCCCGGACATATCTATACCGCGGTTATTTTAAAGAAAGGGTTTATATATATATATATATTTTCGGTTACATTGAGCTTATACCAAGATATAGGTTTTTTGCATTGGATATATTCTAATTGGGATTGCATGATAGTTAGTGTTGCATTATGATACATATGTATATCATATAGTATATTGTACACATTATGATAGTATTATACTTATGACCTAGGTATCGTCGTGCATTTCGATTTCTACCTTTAGATGTATTTTTATTCACTGAGTTGGCAACTCATTCCCGTTGTGCCATAGTTTCTTGCCGGTTTTACCGCTTGGATTATCAGCGGCTTTCGGCACACATTTCTTTCGGTGATTGCTTTGGAAAGTGAGTTACTATTGTATCGTACTCACACTTGGTTATTCATATATTCTTGTATCTAGTGAAAACTCCATCAACTTAGAAATGGTATATTATGGACTTAGAAGCGAGACTTAAAGTTTGGGTGTTGTGATGTCGCACTCATGGGAGTCGACCTTTTTTGATTGTTGACTTTGTTTCGCTTTCCTTTTCTTCGCCATTGAGCGTCATATACTGTTGCTTGGTTGCTCCACTGTTTGGGCATGGAAGATGGCTCCGTTGGGATGCTATTTATTTTATTATGTTGTATCGGGTAATACAAAAATGCAAAGGAGGTGCTGTCGAATTTCAAAACATCATAAATATTTTTCAAACATACTTAGTTAAACATAAATGTTATTTTAAACATCACCTCCAATATTTTCAAAAGGGTTTAGATTCCGGGTTTCGGCTTACATGAACCGCGTCGACGTCTTTAGATGTCGTGTGATTTGAGTGCCGGTCACGTGCCACATTTGGGTCGTGATATACCGGGATAGACGAATCCCCTGACGATCCGCTCACTGCCTCCATGTGGCTCGGGACTATACCCAATTAAAACTTGTTTGCACGACTCCTTTGAGTCGTGGTAGGGTAGTTATCAAAGCACAGTAGGAACTCACACGAGAAAAATGATGATCTCAGGTCATTAGACTAACATGTAGACATGTTACCTCGGAACAGCTATCTGACAATAGGTATAATACAAACTAGCATGTTCCCCGCGAGTCCGTCTGGTATACTCATAACCCAATGAGCACATGCATACATCTTAGGTGAACCAACTGACACTCATGGCTTGTGAGACCGGCCACCGCCCCTCGTCGGGGTCTCGATCCATATACAACAGTCTACTTTTGGAGTATCGAAGCCCAGTCTCGTAACTCCTACGACTAGGGACACTTTAAGGATGTGCTTATAGACCACCCAACTTTCACGTATGTGATCTCCATCATACTGCAGGTAGTCAAGCATGAATCCTATAGGCTCTATCAACATGTAATAGTGATTTGTAATGTCACCTGAAGCATGTACACGATGATAAAGACAAACCAGATAGCATACTATCATTTCGAGTAAGACTGTTCTACCGGTATAGGTCCTCCCTCAATCATTGCAATCACGTGCATGTGATCCAATAATTGACTTGAGGGCATTATAGCCAACAATATCCCACTTTCATATAAGGCTAATTATTGCGGTGTCGCATACTCACAGCCCGTGTGATACCGAACACCCAACTTCTCTACCAATCAGTTTCACAAAGCTCGTTTGTGAAACAATTGTGTTCGAGAAATATCCTCAGTGAGTGGATCTGCTCCAATGTTTCTTTCTATGTCTCTCTTTATCTCAAGTTCGCGGAGAAATCCATCTTCCGAAATGAGCAATAACTGTCTTAGAATATGCCCGGATATCTGATGGGACCCAGTTCACAAATGAACTCCAAATCCAGTAAACTTCTTAGACTGTATCGTCAACTGAATTTAATCAGTATCCTGCGCTATGCCTCCCTCGGTATCCGCTTGGACCGCCTGTCCAAACTACTGCCCCTCGTCAAGAGGGAAAACTATAACTCTGACAATCACTCTGTCATCCAGGTCACCTTGGAAGCCTGGAATGTTAACCGTCTCTCGAAAGAGGCTGTCGTTACCAAATCCCTAGAACATCCACTAATGTTCATAAACTGCTTCCGAACGTTTCTCCAGGATTGGATTAATACAAAATCTTATTGCAGCTAGTGCAAATACAACATCTGGTGTTGTACTTGACATCTCATGTTTGACTCAATTTCCTAAGCAAGTGATATGCCAATCATGCACATGCCTCTCCCCTTTAGTCTGTAGGACACCTTTAGAGAGGGTGACTCCATCACCTGCAGGTACGTCGCCATGCCAGGAGTCGTCCATTCTAAAACACCTTTAGAATACAGTCTAAGTACCCAGTTTGGGAAACCACCAGAATCTAGATTTAAAACGATATGCATGATATAATATCCATATACTATGTGGAGAAACCACTATGTGACAACCACATTATAACCGATCGTAGTTTAAGAATTTCACTTCGTACAAAGTGTATGTCATCCATATACCAGGACATACCACCTTACTACCTTGTTAATAGATCCATCTCCTATTCTGATGAAGTCAAAGCTTATGGCTGTCACATCAAAAATATATGATCTATCTCCTCTATACTTGCTTTAGTCTATAAATAGACATAAGCAACTTGTCCACTATGCTTCCGCTGCTCCCACTGATTACAACAACCCTCTGGCAGAGTCATATAAACGTGCACTTCTAAAGATAGTTTAGAACGACCCTATACTCATCCTCCTGCCGGGTCTCATAGTCTAGAACAGCAGTAGTGTCAAATTTGGGTAAACAAGAACCTCCCTATTACCGTCTTTGAGGATACCAAAGTACCACTCGGGCATCTGAGGTTACCCACCTATCTGCGGAGTGGCTAATGGATCAAACTCGATTGAATCTTTAGGTTCTAATAAATTTTCAGTAATCGTTTATGGTTCTGGAATAACTTCCAATTCTACCATAATCACACTACTGTTTTCTGAAAAAGTCCATTTTGTTAAAATTGTGGCAAGTCAAGAACAATATCACTATTGATCTTCCAGATGGTAGAAAGTTACCCCTTGTCATTGTTAGTGTATATGCCCTAGAGGCCATTACTGTATCATACCAGTTTGTATATTACTTAATGGAAGCTTGGGATATTCACAGTTGTATATACAATCTTGCTCAAAATAGTAATATGCTACTTGGTTTGTTTCTACTTCAATATGTACATGTGTTTATTTTAGTATATCACCTATACACATTAGTGGATCCCTTAGGATCTTTGCTTGATTACCAGCGTTGTGATGGCAGTCACACTAGTGGGGGCTGGATAATCTATAAGCACATCCTTATGCAGGTCCCTAGTCGCAGGACTATCGAGACAGGGCAACGATACTCTGGAGTAGACTAGCGCATGCGGTTCTCATCCCAGTGTAGGAGACGGTCTGTCCCACAGCCGTCAGTACGTCGTACTGGAGATAGTATGCGGGTGCTCGTTGGGTTACGAGTACACTGGACAGGACTCGTCGGGAACTGACTGGTTGGTATTATACCTATCGTCAGTTATCAGTTCCCAGGTGACATGAGTACAGCTTAGTCCGCAGACTTGACACTGTCACTTCGCCTCGAGTGTGTTCTCACTATACTTTGATTACTACCCTACCACGGCTCAAAGGAGTCGTGCAAACAGGTAGTTTTTGGGTGCATTCCCGAAGCACTTGGAGGCAGTGACGGTTAGACAGGATTCGTCTCTCCCGGTATTGGGGGTTGACATCGCGCTGTGTCTAGGAGAGCCATTACAAGAGTAGTCCCTGGCCAGGGCAAGCGAGATATACTGGTAGGCTTCCAGTGTTATCTCAGGGTGTTCTGGGCTTCACTCCGACACGACTTGTACCGCTATTAGGGGACTGACGTTTACCGCCCCCTAGGCCCGCCATGCGATGTATCAGACGAACAGACCGGACTGTACGGAGACTGTCACATTCAGGCTCAGTAGGAGTTCAGATGGGTTTCACCTCGTCAGTCTTCTTGTC
Organism: Agapanthus africanus; assembly: GCA_030015575.1. NCBI lineage: Eukaryota > Viridiplantae > Streptophyta > Magnoliopsida > Asparagales > Amaryllidaceae > Agapanthus > Agapanthus africanus. Next base: position 395,344,065 of record JASDDO010000014.1, read on the forward strand.
GGCATCTACATGGGGACCGTTACGCACAGCTAGTGCCGCTTGCGGTCTGTGGTTAAACCCTCTGCCAGCGTAGTGTCGAGTCTTTAGAGTCCCACACAGAAAGCTATTCGCCTTTAGGAAAAAGAGTAGAGGTCGCATGGTTTTGCGACAGGGTTCGGTCACATCCTTGCACTTGTGCACGTACAGTGTCCGGACAGTTAACACTAGTACAGTGTCCGGACAGTTAACACTAGCGGGCTTTGGTTTAAGCCATATCCTAGTGTATGTTTTGGGATTGGTTTTTTCTAGTATGTATTCGTGTTCCTCGGAACGCGGATGCGGGTGTGTATGCACAGTTGACGGAGAGACAGAGGCAGAGGATTCTCATTAGGGTTGTTGACTGTTGACTGTTGACTATTGACTTTTTGCTCAACCCTAATGAGAATATGATATATGATTAAAATTAATATTAATTAAGTATTATAGTGACATGGTTGTTGACTTGTTGACTTTGTGGACCGGTTGACTTTGTGGACCGGTTGACTAGGTTGGACTAGTTGACCATCATCATGACAATAGCTATAATTTCATGGCAAAGACTTTTGCTTGCTTTTTTATCTTGTGCAAAATGAGTGCATGAAATGATATGGCTATTGTAGCTTAAACCATCACTAATACTTGATTGCTATTATTGGTTATGATGGCTTTGGATTATGAGAGCCAAGAGAGAAATGTATTGCTCATTCTTTCATTTCTTTTCTCTCTCTTGGCTTGAGCTCTCACCCTCTTCCTCTTGCTCTCCCTTTCTCTCTAGTCTATGGTTCATTTGTCTCATGAGTTGAGAAGCAAGAACCATAGAGAAAAATCCCAACACACTCTTCTCTACTCACTCTAGTTCACAAGGTTTAGCAAACCGAGTGAACTAGTTTCTTCAAAGTTCGAAGAAGAAGCCAAAGGTAGAAGCTTTCGGGTGGATCGATCTTCGGCGCAAGGAGACGAAGGGGTAAAGCCGATCCGTACAACCATCAAGTGTAGAAGACGAAGGAGTTCAAGAAAGCAAGGTATAACCCCCTAACCGAGTAGTTAACTACTCCTAGTTAGGTTGTTAGGTAGATAGTTTAACAAAGATCCGGTTTGAGTCCATGTTGCCGCCTCTAGAAAATTGTTTTTCATCAAATTCCGCATGCCCGTAAGTACCGGGAGAGGCAGCATGGACTTACAGTGGTATCAGAGCCTAGTTAAACTCTATCTAACATGTTAGCAAAGTAACTAGAAGATCGATCAAAGAAAAAGTCGTGAAACGAACCCGATATGTCAAGTTTCTGCCGATTTTTTTTCTGTTCAAAAATTGATAAATTTCATCTTAAAAATCGGCTTAGGCTATTTATTAAACACCCACAAAATTTGGTCCCACGAACCGGTCAAAGCGCCGTGGAAACGCGGCGGGAGCACGCTCCCGCCGTGGTTCCGCGGCCGAGTTGACTCGGCCGAGGTCCAAATTTTGTGCAGTGTGTTTCTGGGGTTGTTTTAGGATTTTTGGAATATGTCTTTTCAGCCCAGATTTTCCAGAAAGAAAATTTTGTGTTTGGGGCCTAAAAATCCATATTTTTGATCGAAGTTCTAAAGACTTAAGCTGACGGGTTTTATCTGTGATGTGATATTTGTATTGAACGTCTGCTAATCGCTATATGTCGATTAGTAGGGGTTATACAAATCTGTGATCTGTAATGTTATTGGTTTGTGTATATGAATTCATTGGATTGTCGCGGGTGAATAGCCGGGGGTTGTGAGACGAGAGTTTTCTTTTCTTTCAATTCATGTAAATTTGTAAATTGATGTAATAATTATTTATATGGCCGCACAACCGGATCGGGGTTGTATCCGTCATTGTATAATTTCTTTTTACTGTTTTTGCTCCTAGGATAGACCCATGGAGGGGGTGCACAAACTACCGGGTATCCCGAAGTGCAGAGTGGCCTACTAACGGAGTTGAGGGAGGTTGCTTCGCTTCGGGTACTTAGCGGGTAGTTTGCCGCACCCGTTGGGGTCTTGGGTGAGGTATTGGTTATTCACCGCGACCGTGTAATCTGCTTTTCGTTACAGGCTCGTACGAATTGCGGATTCCTATTATATCCAATGTATTCATCTGTGATCTGAAATGGCTATCATTGCAATATATATCTATATATGATATTATTTAGGCGTTGCTTATGTTTTACAGCCGCGCAAGCCCAGCCCCCGCTCTGTCGTTAGTTAAGTAACCTAACGGGTAATGACGGGGCCCCGTGGCGAATGCGAATGGCATAATCGTACGTCATATTTTGGTTGTTTTCTGCAATGGTAGGATTAATTGATGGGACGCATTAAAAGAACTAATGCAAGAATAACACGCATTAAATGAACTAGTGCGAGAAAATAAACCAAGTAAAAGTTGTTGGAACACTTTCGAAAAACCACTCGGTTCTTTTCAAAACCAACTTTTAAATGCGGAGTTTGAGCCACTCCTTTTAAAAGCTATCTCGTTCCATCAATTATATCAAGTTCACTACGTTCATGGATTCGCCAAAACCATTCGTAGCCCTCCGTCGTTTCACATGAATAGTCAATAGTATTCAAGCTATATACGTTGGCCAAAGTCAAGGCATAGTGATTGGTAGCTATTGGGTATTCATGTGTAGCATAGATAGATGCGTTGGTTTGGGACAGTCGTACTGCCATTTTGGCCAAAGTCAAGGGTAGGTACGGGTGGGTCCAAATTAACCTGGAGAATGACGGGTAGAACTTGACATGTGACTTATGATATTTTGGCCAAAGTCAAGGTCATAAGAGCATGGGGCAAAAATCCACATCGGGAGTTTCAAAAGAACTGAAACTTGCTAGTGTTGCATACCATTTTGAGTGTGATGATTCTGGTAGGATTCCTTCAGTTTCGTCACGCGATGATATTTGGATCCCGATCCTACTGTGAGTATATGCTACTCCTCGGGAAATTTCTCACTTAACGATCAATGCTATAAACCAAGTAGGTGTCTAGAAAGGTGTTAGCGAGGCTACGCCCCCAGGGAAAAGAGGTTCTTAAATTAAGGAACTTCGCGAAAGCGTTGGAAAACCTCCCTCGAAGTACCGACACTGGCCTGGCTGAACGGTTAAGCAAGAATTGTACGGTGAGATTGATCCTGACTAATTCTTCCTTTTTGGTTTGAGGAGGGATTCGAGAGACAGTGGGAGCCATCCTGTTTAGACAAACTAAAAACCACTCTAAACTTGCAAGAGCATCATGCTGAGTGTTTCTTCTCTCTCTCCTAATTGCAGCGACCAATCGACATGACTGGACTTAAGTTACTTCTAGATAAAAACATATTGACATGGCCAAACTACAAAGATTGGCTCAGGAATGTCAAAATGGCAATCACTTACGACAAGCTGGGGTATCTTCTTACCACCAAAGCTCCCCCTGTCCCAGGTCCCACCTCCAGCATCACGGATAAGGAAATCCGTAAGACTTGGGAGATCGATTGCGCGAAGGCCAGGTGCCTCATGCTTGCCTCTATGGACAACGAACATCAGAGGAGGCACGAGAATATGGACCTCGAATCCATATTTCTTCATACAAAAGAACTGTATGGAGAGCAGTCTCGTATCGCACGATACGAAGTGTCGAAGAAGTTATTTTCTGCAAGGTTGGCCGTCGGATCATCGATAGCGGAACACGTGCTTAAGATGATTGGCTACATAGAAGAGCTCGTGGACCTTGGGACCACGTTGGAGAATGAGCTCTATACGGACTTGATTCTCCAGTCCCTTCCTTCCACTTACGCCCAGTTTATCCTGAACTTCAACTTACATGAAAAAGAAGTTGAACTTTCAGAACTCCTCAACATGCTGAGGAGTGCAAAGGGCACCCTACAGAAAGGTAGAGAAACATCCACTTCGTTTGTAGGAGGATCTTCATCTTCTAGGTCCAAGGCGAAAGCCAAGGGAAAGAAGAAGAAAGCCTCCACCAAATCAAGGGGTAGTGTTAGTAAAGTGGATACGAAGGGAAAAGTAAAAGAAACAAAGGTAGCGGAAAAGCTTGTGGATAAAGAAGAATACTTCTATTGTCATAAGAAGGGACACTGGAAGAATGATTGCAGGGCTTGGAAGGCCAAAACACAGGATCTGAAGCAGGTTGCGGCTTCAGCTTCAGGTGTGTATGTTATTGATAACTGTCTTTCAATAAACTCTACTTCCTGGGTATTGGATACCGGATCAGGATCTCATATCTGTAATTCTTTGCAGGCGTTGAGAAACTGTAGGTTTTTGAAGGCAGGTGACATGACCCTCAAAGTTGCAAACGGAGCTAGCATGGATGCTAAGGCCGTGGGGGACTATCACCTGGGAATGTCAGATGGACATGTTTTGGTTTTGCGTAATTGCTTTTTTGTACCCAACGCAACTTGTAATATCATTTCTGTATCTTTGATTTCTAAAGAAGGTTATGAATTTGCATTTGTAAGTAATGTTGTAAACATTCACCTTAATCAAGTTCTGATTGGGTCAGGTACATTAAGCAATGGTATATACGTATTAAACCAACCACAGATTTTCAATGTCCAGAATACACACAAAAGAAGGTCTCCAGAAATCAATCAGACTTTCTTATGGCATTGTAGACTGGGTCACATCAATGAGAGAAGGTTGACGAAGTTACATACAGAAGGATATTTGAATCCGTTCGAATATCAATCGTATGCCACTTGTCAATCCTGTCTCAAAGGAAAGATGACAAAGACTCCGTTCACTGGACACGGAGTAAGAGCGAGCGAGCTCTTGGGACTCGTACGCAGCGGCATGTGCGGTCCAATGTCTACACATGCGCGAAGCGGTTATTCTTACTTCATTACTTTTACGGATGACTTTTCAAGGTACGGTTATATCTTCCTAATGAAACATAAGTCCGAAGCCTTTGGAAAATTCCAGGAATATAAGAATGAAGTAGAAAAACAAACCGGCAAAAGTATCAAGATTCTAAGATCGGATCGAGGTGGTGAATACTTGAGTGCCGAGTTCCTGGACTATTTAAAAGAGAACGGAATTCTCTCTCAGCTTACTCCTCCATACACTCCGCAACATAACGGTGTATCAGAGAGACGGAACCGAACCCTATTGGATATGGTACGGTCCATGATGAGTAACGCTGAGTTACCGCGATCATTCTGGGGATATGCACTAGAATCAGCTGCATACCTCTTGAACCGAGTTCCAACTAAGACTGTGCCTACTACACCATATGAGATGTGGTGTGAGAAGAGACTTATCTTAATCACATTAAGACATGGGGAAGTCCAGCTTTTGTCAAAATGCAGCATGCAGACAAGCTCGAGGCACGCTCAGTACAGTGCAAGTTCGTGGGATATCCAAAGAACTCCAAGGGATATTTCTTCTATTGCGAAGAGGAACAAAAGGTTTTTGTTTCTCGTCATGCCCATTTTCTAAAACACCAGTTCTTAGAAAAGGAAATAAGTGGGAGCGCAGTAGAACTGGAAGAATTTCCAGAACCACGAGCTATTACTGAAAGCTTAGTAGAACCAGAGGGTTCGAAAGATCAGGACATTCCTATGCCGCTCCGCAGGAGTAGTAGGCAGTCTCATCCACCCGAGAGATACTACGGTTTTCTCATAGACGGGGATAAAGAGGATTGCATCATTGATTATGATGAACCTACTAGCTTCCAGCAGGCCGTTCAGAGCGTTGACTCGGTAAAATGGCTGGATGCAATGCGGACCGAAATGGAGTCTATGTACACCAACAAAGTATGGACGTTGGACATTGCTCCAGATGGGGTAAAACACGTAGGATGCAAGTGGATCTTCAAAAGGAAGATTGGTGTAGATGGACTGGTTGAGACCTATAAAGCTAGACTTGTTGCAAAGGGTTTCCGTCAAAGACCTGGCTTGGACTATGACGAAACCTTTTCTCTAGTGGCTATGCTGAAATCCATTGGGATCCATCTTGCCATTGCTGCCTTCCACGATTATGAGATCTGGAAAATGGACGTAAAGACCGCTTTTCTAAATGGAAATTTAGAGGAGTGTGTCTATATGGACCAACCAGAGGGTTTCATTCAGAGTGGGAGCAGCGGAAAGGTGTGCAAGTTGCTTAAGTCCATTTATGGACTAAAGCAGGCATCGCGGAGTTGGAACATCTGTTTTGATGAGACTGTCAAGGAATTTGGATTTATCAAAAATCCAGATGAACCATGCATCTATAGTAGATTTGTAGCAAGAATTGTAGTATTCCTCGTTGATGACATTCTTCTGATAGGAAATGACATTCCTATGCTACAATCTGTCAAGGGGTTCTTGTCACACAGGTTCTCCATGAAAGACCTGGGTGATGCCTCATACATCCTGGGGATCCGGATCCATCGTGATAGATCCAAGAGAATATTAGGACTTTCACAGTCCAGGTACATTGACACCATACTGAAATGATTCAGTATGGAAGATTCCAAGCGCGGTAACCTACCGGCTTGTCACGGGATCACCCTCTCTAAACAGATGTCACCCAAGACTGATTTGGAGAGGGATCGCATGTCTATTATACCCTACGCTTCTGCGGTAGACTCTATAATGTATGCGATGTTGTGTACCAGACCGGATGTAGCTTATGCACTGATTGTGGTAAGCCGGTATCAGTCAAACCCTGGGGAGAAACACTGGATAGCGGTAAAGAACATTCTCAAGTACCTGAGAAGGACTAAGGAGATGTTCTTGGTATATGGAGGAAAAGACCTCCAGATCGAGGCCTTTGCTGACTCCCGCTTCCAGAGTGACAAGGATGATTCCAAGTCCATGTCGGGTTTTGTCTTTACCCTCAATGGTGGGGCGGTGTGTTGGAAGAGTTCCAAACAGGAAACCGTTGCAGACTCGACGATGGAAGCGGAATACATCGCTGCATCTGATGCCGCAAAAGAAGCTGTCTGGATAAGGAAGTTCTTGAAAGAACTTCAGGTGGTTCCGTCCATTATTGATCCAATACCTCTGTATTGCGACAACAACGGGGCTATAGCTTTAGCAAAGGAACCCAGGTCCCATCAGAAATCCAGACACATCTTGAGGCGGTATCACCTGATCAGGAAGATCGTGGATCGCCAGGAGATCGAGGTTCGGGGGGTTGCTTCAAAAGATAACACTGCAGATCCATTCACCAAGGCCTTGCCCCAGACTCAGTTCGAGCGGCTGATTGAGATGATAGGTCTTCGATACGCCAGTACATGAGCTTAGTGCAAGTGGGAGATTGTTAGTGTATATGCCCTAGAAGCCATTACTGTATCATACCGGTTTGTATATTACTTAATGAAAGCTTGGGATATTCACAGTTGTATATACAATCTTGCTCAAAATAGTAGTATGCTACTTGGTTTGTTTCTACTTCAATGTGTACATGTGTTTATTTTAGTATATCACCTATACACAATAGTGGAGCCCTTAGGATCTTTGCTTGATTACCAGCGTTGTGATGGCAGTCACACTAGTGGGGGCTGGGAAATCTATAAGCACATCCTTATGCAGGTCCCTAGTCGCAGGACTATCGAGACAGGGCATCGATACTCCGGAGTAGACTAGCGCATGCGCTTCTCATCCCAGTATGGGAGACGGTCTGTCCCACAGCCGTCGGTACGTCGTACTGGAGATAGTATGCGGGTGCTCGTTGGGTTACGAGTACACTGGACAGGACTTGTCGGGAACTGACTGGTTGGTATTATACCTATCATCATTTATCAGTTCCCAGGTGACATGAGTACAGCTTAGTCCGCTGACTTGACACTGTCACTTCGCCTCGAGTGTGTTCTCACTATACTTTGATTACTACCCTACCACGGCTCAAAGGAGTCGTGCAAACAGGTAGTTTTTGGGTGCAGTCCCGAAGCACTTGGAGGCAGTGACGGTTAGACAGGATTCGTCTCTCCCGGTATTGGGGGTTGACATCGCGCTGTGTCTAGGAGAGCCATTACACGAGTAGTCCCTGGCCAGGGCAAGCGAGATATACTGGTAAGCTTCCAGTGTTATCTCAGGGTGTTCTGGGCTTCACTCCGACACGACTTGTACCGCTATTAGGGGACTGACGTTTACCGCCCCCTAGGCCCGCCATGCGATGTATCAGACGAACAGACCGGACTGTACGGAGACTGTCACATTCAGGCTCAGTAGGAGTTCAGATGGGTTTCACCTCGTCAGTCTTCTTGTCGGCATCTACCTGGGGACCGTTACGCACAGCTAGTGCCGCTTGTGGTCTGTGGTTAAACCCACTGCCAGCGTAGTGTCGAGTCTTTAGAGTCCCACACAGAAAGCTATTCGCCTTTAGGCAAAAGAGTAAAGGTCGCATGGTTTTCCGACAGGTCGCATGGTTTTGCGACAGGGTTCGGTCACATCCGTGCACTTGTGCACGTACAGTGTCCGGACAGTTAACACTAGTACAGTGTCCGGACAGTTAACACTAGCGGGCTTTGGTTTAAGCCAGATTCTAGTGTATGTTTTGGAATTGGTTTTTTCTAGTATGTATACGTGTTCCTCGGAACGCGGATGCGGATGTGTATGCACAGTTGACGGAGAGACAGAGGCAGAGGATTCTCATTAGGGTTGTTGACTGTTGACTGTTGACTTTTTGCTCAACCCTAATGAGAATATTATATATGATTAACATTAATATTAATTAAGTATTTTAGTGACATGGTTGTTGAGGGGTTGACTTTGTTGACTTGTTGACTTTGTTGACCGGTTGACTAGGTTGGACTGGTTGACCATCATCATGACAATAGCTATCATTTCATGGCAAAGACTTTTGCTTGCTTGTTTATCTTGTTCAAAATGAGTGTATGAAATGATATGGCTATTGTAGCTTAAACCATCACTAATACTTGATTCCTATTATTGGTTATGATGGCTTTGGATTATGAGAGCCAAGAGAGAAATGTCTTGCTCATTCTTTCATTTCTTTTCTCTCTCTTGGCTTGAGCTCTCACCCTCTTCCTCTTGCTCTCCCTTTCTCTCTAGTCTATGGTTCATTTGTCTCATGAGTTGTGAAGCAAGAACCATAGAGAAAAATCCCAACACACTCTCCTCTACTCACTCTAGTTTACAAGGTTTAGCATACCGAGTGAACTAGTTTCTTCAAAGTTCGAAGAAGAAGCCAAAGGTAGAAGCTTTCGGATGGATCGATCTTCGGCGCAAGGAGACGACGGGGTAAAGCCGATCCGTACAACCATCAAGTGTAGAAGACGAAGGAGTTCAAGAAAGCAAGGTATAACCCCCTAACCGAGTAGTTAACTACTCCTAGTTAGGTTGTTAGGTAGATAGTTTAACAAAGATCCGGTTTGAGTCCATGTTGCCGCCTCTAGAAAATTGTTTTTCATCAAATTCCGCATGCCCGTAAGTACCGGGAGAGGCAGCATGGACTTACAGTCATAGCCCGGGATAACCCACAATCTGCCATTACAGAAACGTGCCTTGAGTTATCCAGAGTCTGGTTTTAAGCATAAGCCGGACAACTCCATATACCTTAACATCGTTAAGATATGAACCATTCTATATACAATATAGAAACAGAGGCATTGATTTAATTGGAACAAGATTCAAATCTTGCAGCTGTCTCCAGTGCATGTCAACTAAATGGAGAGAGGCCGATCATCATTACTCAACTTAGGGGTGCATCCAGATATGAGTAACCTGAAAGAGAAGCAAGTTCTCAAAACCATTACTTTCAACAGAATGCCAAACACAAGTATCTATACCTTCGATCACCTTTAAGAATCTTGATACTTGCAACACATGGTTCTCTACTTTATTCTTATACCTATAACTTCTCAAAACTTGGACCTTGTATTTCTATGAAATACTTGTCTAAAACCGGAGAAGTCACAAATAAACATAATATAGTACGAGGACCAACCCCTCTGTCCAAATGGACACTGGACAACATACAATACTTTGTATAAGTCCCCTGAGTTGAATGACTCAAACCCTGTGTGTCGTAGGTTGAAAATTGTACTATGGTTAAGAAGAATTACACCACTGTTTAATGCTCCTTACCCAATCATCAACTGATACAAGTAAATGTTATGAATATAATTTCAAAAAGTTATATCTCACTTTATAAAATCAACATACAAATATATCATTTTTAAATTGGTGCATAACAACGGATATTGAAAACAAAATATTTGCCGTCAGGGAAATCCCCGGGTGATTTCCTCAAATATCATCAATTACAACGAATTCCGATATAATGAGAATATAATAACCTAATTCCCAATAATTTACTCCCACTCATCATTTGTAAAACCATACAGATTTAAGAATCAAACCTGATAAATACATACCCTGGAGAAAGGATCTAATTGGGAAATCAGTTTTCATTTTAACAACGCAAAGTTAAACCGAAATAAAAAAATGTTTCGAAGGGGTAGCCGTGTATTCCTAGTAATGCCTCTTCCACTATCCAGATTCATGACTGTAACCGTATATTTCCTTGCCATCTCTCAAAATACCTTTATTTGTCTTTACTCATTACCTTCTGTTCACCATCCTTAGGCTAAATGGTTTTCTTCCTTCCCTACCGTTCGGCACCAGCCTATGGTTCAAAAGAAGACTATCCAATAAGCATTATAGGTGTACACTCCTAATCCTAGTAGAACTCGCAACATGAGAGAAGGTAAAGATAAAAGACAACTCAATAAACCTTATTCTATTTCTCCTGAACCAGAATCCATCCTCGAACTGGAACAAGTTCCTTCGAGTTCGTATGTAACTATACGACGGATTATCCAATAACTGTGGATCTTGATAGTGATACGGGGTGTTCTGGAGAAATTCAAAGGTGAAGTAGGAGTGGCGATGAAATACGAGGTTTGGTCGTGAATGATAGCAGTCACAATTTAGTTTGCCCTCTTTCATATCCCTTTATTTGTCTTTACTTATTATCTTCTGTACACCACACTTAGTCTAATTGGTTTTCTTCATTCCCCACCTTTCGGCACCTGCCTATGGTTTGGAAGAAGACTATCCAATAAGCGTAATAAGTGTACTTTCCTAATCCTAAGAGCACTCGCAGCCTGAGAGAATGTAATGATAAAAGACAACTAAATAAACCTTATTCTATTTCTCCTCAACTAGAATCCATCCTCAAACTGGAACAAGTTCCTTCGAGTTCGTATGTAACTATACGACGGTCATATCCAAAAAATGTGAATCTTCATAGTGATACAGAATGTTCCGGAGAAAAGCAAAGGGTAAAAATAGGAGTGGCAATGAGGTATGCAACTTAGACAATCCAAAAGTCAATATGTTTTAAGAAGGTTCGATTAACATGGTTACTAAGTTATAGTCTAGGGTCGGGCCATGGTCGTTGCCAAAGAGAGAGAGAGAAAAAAAACTCAGCGTGCACTCTAACCTAGATCAGAATGGTCAATCACTTTATCTAATCAGGATGTCTCCCACTGTATCCTCAAATTCTCCTCCAAACCTGAAAGAAGAATTAGTCGGGATCATCTAAAATCACCCGAGGAGTAAACCAACTCATCAGTGGGAATCGGGATCCAGCTATCATCGCATGATAACCTGATGGAATCCACTCAAGTTATCACATTCAAGAAGGTATGCGCATGCATGGCAAGTTTTTTGTATGTTTGAAACTCCTGATGTGATTTTTACCCCATGCTCTTATGACCTTGACGAAGGCCAGCATATCATAAGTCACATGTCAAGTTCTACCCGTCATTGTCCAGGTTAATTTGAACCCACCCATACATACCCATGACGAAGGCCAAAATACTAGTACGACTGTCCCAAACAACGCATCTATCTATGCAACAGAAAAGTAACAAATAGCTACCATACACTATGCCATGACGAAGGCTAACTAACATAGCATGAATACTAAGCGCTACCCATCTGAAATGACGGAGGGCTACAAATGGTGTTTGGAGAAAAACTTTAACGTAATGAACTTGATATTGTTGAAGGAACCGGGTAGCTTTTTATAAATATATAGTGGTGAAAACCTTTTCTAAAGAGGTCACTCCCGGTGAAGGGATCTCGGCTCTTTCCTAGTGGAATGAGGTGCAGGATATTCTCACTGAATATCACAATGCAAAACAAAAAGTAATCGACTATAGTGAAGTTATTACCCTGACATAAACTTCTGCCCAAGAGGTCACTCCCGGTGAGGGGATTTCGGCTCTTGCCTCGTGGAATGAGGTGCAGGATATTTATAACCGAATCTGCTGTGCAAAAAAAAAGAAAACGTCCTTGTAATTACAGCTTTTTAAAATTGTTCCAACAACATCAATTAGTTCTGTTTTCCTTGCATTGATCTGAATCAACGCAGTCCCATCAATTAATCACACCACAAAAGAAAGAAAATATGATGTACGTATATGTCATCCGCATTCTCCACTGGGTCCCGTCATCACCCGTTACGTAACTTAACTAACGACAGAGCGGGGACTGGACTAGCGCGGGTGTAAAACATATACAACATATACTAGAATATATATAACAAAATATAATAATCACTCCAGGAATGATAAATGCAACATCAAAGATAAGCAATAAGCATCACATAACAATACAGATAATCTGGGAGCCCCGGGTTTCTTTTGAGCCGCAAGTGAAACCCGACGTTCCCCTGGTCGTATGGATAGCCTGTGCAATGAAAACCTAGACCTCTACGAGCGCGACAAGTTACCCACCAAAACCAGAAGCGAGGCAGCCCCCTTCATTAAAGTGAATGGGCCACCCAGCACTTTACGGAGTTCGGTAACTTGAGCACCCCACCTTGGGTCATCCTATACCCCCTACGAGTGCGGCGAATAGCCCGCCAATTCTAGAGTGAGGCCCCTTCCTTCTCAACGCCATGAGATGCGGACCCGTTGCCTTCCAGAACCGGGCTATCCGTGGACTCCATCGCGGGGTAATCCTAGTACAGAAAAGAAAATATGTACATCGGTGACATCGACCTTAACCCGGTCGTGCGCCAAATAAATAATATACAAGCAGGCAGTGACGGCAGTCCACATGTCGGACACTCGCCCCATGATATTAAATGTACAAATAAAACTAAACTGCATTATCATTGCATCCAAGCTATCCACCACGACAAATCCGCAACAACACAGAATATCAACGTGAATGTCACGTTCGCAAACCCGTCTAAAAAAACTATAACAACTAGAAAAGTTATACCGATCTAGTGACATTCACGGTCGTAGATAGAAATTTATGTACTGTAAACTTTAAACAATGTTATAAATATCGTGTTCGAAATAACCCCGAATAGCCCCAAACAACTAGATAAATCCATATCAAAACTGGGCTAAACTAGCAATACCATTGAACCAATATTCCAAAGACTAGACCACACCCAAAATACGAAGTCCAAAGTCATTCCCCAGGCCCGCCATCTCGGATTTTGTGGCAATGTGCTCGACCCAAAACAGGTGGAAGTGGTTCGTATTTGGGGTGCAGTCTAGTGTCACTTAATTAGTCTTCTGCAGTTGCTAAAAAAATTTTGAAGACCAAATAAAATTCGACAGAAATTGGAATGTGCAGGGTATTGAATTGGAGTTGTTTCGGTTAAGATAGTTTAACATTGTCTAAACCAACTAATATGCGGTTAATGGGGTGGCTCTGATTCCATGTAAGGTTACGGCAGCGCCCTGGCCATCAATCCATGGCCAAATGCGGAACAAAATCTTTTAAAACCCGGCGCTAACGGAACCCGATTCCCGTATCGAACCATTAACCATATACTAGTTAACTGTATAGGAGTTTAAGAGATTATACCGATCGATCCTTTTCCTTCGATCTTCAACCTCTGTCCTTAGCTCGTCGCGGCTGCCTCGACCAAGTTCGCTTTCCGGTCTCCCTCGACGAAGAGGATCCATGTCGAGGATTAGTAATACGGGTTCCCGCTTCAAAACCGAAGCAACTCGGGCATCCAGTTTGCTAACCTAGATGCATAAGATGAAGTAGAGAGTGTGTGATCATTTTGTCACAATACACCCATAGATTCTCAACACATGAGATGGAATGGGTGGAGGTTGAAGAAGAAGCCATTAGAGGAGATGTGTGAGCTCAAGAAAGAAGCAAGCCAAGAAAGAAAATGAAGTGGCTACTTTCTTTTGGAGTGTTGTGAGATATTTAAGTGTTAGCTAGCAACTAAAGAAAATTCACACCAAAAAAGATCTGCCCACCACTAGAAATATCTCACAAGCTCAAAACAAATATCTTAGCCGAGACAAAATCCAAGTCATGCCAAGAATGAGTCTCACTTTCCACCAATAAACAATATTAAACAAGTAAACAAAATCCTAAATGTTTAATACTAGAAAAAGAAATGTCATCTTCAAAAGTAATCTTGTAACGGATTATAAGAATACCCATCATTTGTATATACATAACCGCATCCGTATTTCGACTGAATACGAATACAACGAGACAAAAATAATCCAACAATATAATACTAGGATCCGGCTTAAACCAAAGCCCACTAGTATTATCCATCCAACATGATCCGTGTACAAGTGCACAAATATGATCGAACCCTGCAATAAAACCATACGGCCTCTACAACGTTTCTCCCGAACCAGGGAAACCCTCTATGTGGGACTCTAAAGACTCGTCAATACGCTGGCAGTGGGTTTAACCACAAGTACGTCAGTGGCACTAGCTGTACGTAACGGCTGCCCAGGTATTGAGCGAAAGGGAGGCCGAAGAGTAAACTCATCCTGAAACCCTACTAAGCCTTACAGTGACAATATCCGTCCACTCCGGTCCGTTCGTCTATGAGTATCGCATATCGAGTCTAGGGTGGTGGATAATGTCAGACCCCTAATAACGCGACATTTAGTGTCGGAATGAAGCCAATCACCAACTTGAAACTACAGATCCGAATCAGTAATTCTCGTCTACCCCGGCCGAGGATTTCTGGCGATGGACACCCATGCACTCCGCGACATCAACCCCCAATATACCTGGAAAGACAAATCCCCTGACGATCCGCTCACTGCCTCCATGTGGCTCTGGACTGTACCTAAATAAAACCTGTTTGCATGACTCCTTTGAGCCGTGGTAGGGTAGTAATCAAAGCACAGTGGGAACTCACACTAGACAAATGACGATCTCAGGTCGATAGACTAACCTGTACACATGTCACCTGGGAACTGCTATCTAACAATAGGAATAATACCAACTAGCATGTTCCCGGCAAGTCCGTCCGGTGTACTCATAATCCAATGGGCACCTGTATACATCTTAGGTGAACCAACTGACACCAATGGCTTGTGAGACCGGCCATCGCCCCTCGTCGGGGTCTCGATCCGTATACACTAGTCTACTTTTGAAGTATCGATGCTCAGTCTCGAAACTCCTACGACTAGGGACACTTTAAGGATGTGCTTATAGACCACCCAACTCTCACGTATATGATCTCCATCATACTGCTGGTAGTCAAGCATGAATCCTATGGGCTCTATCAACATGTAATAATGATCTGTAATGTCACCTGAAGCATTTATACGATGATAAAGACAAACCAGATAGCATAGTATCATTTCGAGTAAGACTGTTCTCGCGGTATAGGTCCTCTCTCAATCATTGCAATCACGTGCCTGTGATCCAATAATTAACTAGAGTGCACTATAGTCAACACAGAGCGGGTGTCTACCTGGTTTCCTTCAGGGTGCCCTCAACTGGAAGTATAACTTGCTTCCCCTGGGCGTAAGTAGAAGGTAGGGACTGTAGAATCAAGTCAGTACATGTCTCGTTCTCCAACATGGTCTCCAGGTCCGTGAGCTGTTAAATACAACTGATCATTGTAGGGACGTGGTCTCTTAGTGATGACCTGACAGCCAACCTCGCTTGAAGTAATTCCTTTGAGGACACATATCTTGCGATACGAGATTGCTCTCCATATAACACTTTGTTATGGAGGAAGATGGAAACTAAGTCCATCTTCTCGTGCTGCCTCTGGTATTCACCATCAAGCGAGGCCAACACGAGGCACTTGGCATTCGCACAGTCTTTTTCCCTTGTCTTACGGATATCAACATCTGCGACGGTGGAAACTGGACCTGTGATGGCGGGGGCTTGAGTAGTAATGAGGTGGTCCAGCTTGTCATAGGTAATGTACATCTGGACAAACCTTTGCCAATCAATATAGTATAACTCAGTCATTTTATTATCTATCTGTAACCTAATTTGGTCACCTAGTCGCTGTAATTAGGAGAGAGAGAACAAAACACTCAGCATGATGCTCTTACAAGTTTAGATTGGTTTTTAATTTATCTAAATAGGATGGCTCCCACTATTTCTCGAATCCTTCCTTAAACCATAAAAGAAGAATTAGTCTGGATTAATCTCACCGTACAATACATGCTTAACCGTTCGGCCAGGCTAGTGTCGGTACTTCGAGAGAGGTTTTACGAAGCGTTCGCGAAGTTCCTTAATTAAATAACCTATTTTCCCTAGAGGCGTAGCCCCGCTAACACTAATCTAGACACCTACTTGGTTTATAGCATTGATCGTTAAGTGAAGAATCTCCCGAGGATTAGCGGATACTCACAGTAGGATCGGGATCCAAATATCATTGTGTGATAATCCTAAAGAAATCATACCAACATTATCACACTCCGAATAGTACGCAGCACTAGCAAGTTTCAGTTTCCTTAGAAACTCTCGATGTGGAATTTGTTGGATGTAGAGCCCTCAAAGTCAATTATTGGATCGCACGTACATGATTGCAATGATTGAGGGAGGACCTATACCGGTAGGACAGTCTTACTTATGATGATAGTATACTATCTGGTTTGCTTTTATCATCGTGTAAAGATTTAGGTGACATGATCACTATTACACGTTGATAGAGCCCTTA
The DNA here is from genome assembly GCA_030015575.1 of Agapanthus africanus. NCBI lineage: Eukaryota > Viridiplantae > Streptophyta > Magnoliopsida > Asparagales > Amaryllidaceae > Agapanthus > Agapanthus africanus. Next base: position 395,360,955 of record JASDDO010000014.1, read on the forward strand.
GGATCCTGCTTAACTACCAACAGTATGATGGCGATCATATACCTGAGAGTTGGGTAGTCTATAAGCACATCCTTAAAAGTGGTCCTTAGTCGTGGGAGTTTCGAGACAGGGCATCGATACTCCGGAGTAGACTAGTGTATACAGTCGAGACCCCGACGAGGGGGCGGTGCCCGGTCTCACAATCCATTGGTTTCAGTTGGATCACCTAAGATGTATATATGTGCTCATTGGGTTATGAGTACACCGGACAGGACTCGCGGGGACCTGCTGGTTCCCTGGTGACATGTGAATAGGTTAGTTCATCGACCTAAGGTCGTCATTTGTCTCGTATGAGTTCCTACTGTGCTTTGATTACTGCCCTACCACGGCTCAAAGGAGTCGTGCAAACAGGTTTTAGTTAGGTACAGTCCCGAGCCACATGGAGGCAAGTGAGTGGATCGGCAGGGGATTCGTCTCTCCCGGTATTAGGGATGAGATCGCGCTGTGTCTAGGAGAGCCATTACACCAAGTCCTTGGCCAAGGCAGGTGAGAATTACTGGTAAGTATTCCAGTAGTTTCTCAGGGTGTTCAGGGCTACCCTCCGATATGACTTATACCGCTATTGGGGGTCTGACGTTACTAGCCCCTAGGCCCGATATGCGATGCTCATAGACGAACGGACCGGACAGTACGGATATTGTCACTGATAGGCTCAGTAGGGTTCCAGGATGAGTTCGCTCATCGGCTTCCCTTTCGGTCAGTACAAGGGCAGCCGTTACGCACAGCTAGTGTCGCTGACGTGCTTCTGGTTAAACCCACTGCCAGGGTATTGACGAGTCTTTAGAGTCCCCCACAGATAGTTTCCCAAGTCCGGACGAAACGTTGTAGAGGCCGTATGGTTTTATGGCAGGGGTCGAAAATGCACGTGCACTTGTGCACGTGTCATATTTCGGACAGATAATACTGGTGGGCTTTGGTTTAAGCCGGATCCAAGTATTATATTAAGTCAGAATATTTTAGTCTCTCGTATTCGTATTCGGTCGGAATACGGATACAGGTATGTATATACAGGTGAGGGGTATTCTCGTAATCCGATACGAGAATATTTTAGAAGATGCATATCTTTTGGTTTAAATGATTAAAAGGATTTTGGAAAGTGTGTCTCATTCTTGGTGACACATTTCTTCTAGCATGTTCATTAGTAACTCATGCTAATGAGTCACTAAGTGAGTCATGATAGAATTAATGATAGTTTGTTTTGGGTGTAGATATTTTTGGGAGATATTTTTTCATGAGATATTTTCTTTACACAACCTTATATATATATATCTACTCACAAAAGAAAAGATCACCACAAGTTATTATGCTTGAGTTCATGCTCTCTTGATAGTTTTCTTGAGTTCATAATTTCCATCTCTAAGCATCTTCTTCAACCTTCACCCTAACCCACTCATGTGATGAGAACCATAGGGTGTTTGAGACAAAGTATTCTACTCATTTTCTACTTCATCTTGGACATGTCGGTTAGCATACTTCATGTCCGAGTTGCCTCGGTATAGAGGCGGGAGCCCGTTTAAAGATCCGTTGAAGTGATGCCACCTCGACGAGGAGACAGGAGATCGGAGTTGCCGCGAGGAGCGTGGGATGATGGCTAAAGACCGAAGGACTCGGATCGATCGGTATAGTCTTTCTACCTCTTTATAGTTTGTTAGTTTAGCGTTAATGGCAAGATCTAGGTTATAGTATGCGATAGCGCGAGTTGTAAAAGTTTTTGTTCCGCGTTTGGCGTCAGATTGACGGTCGGGGTGCTTCCGTAGACTTACATGTTATCAGAGCCACGCCATTAACCTTTACTTGCTTGTTCTAACATGATTAAAACATCGATCGAACGAAATTTCCAAAACCGCACTTTTCATGTTAAAATTTCTGTCGATTTTTTAAACTGGTCTAAAAATCATTTCGAGTATCTCAGAAAATCGAGCAGGCTTTTTTAAGACACTGGAAGAAATTTGGTCGACTGAAACTTCAAGAACGCCGCGGAACCGCCGCACAAGCCATGTATTGGCCGCGCTTCCGCCGCCGTTTTGAAGCAACAGTGTACCATTTTTCTTCTGGGTGTTTTTCATGTGGAATTGTGGTTTCTGGAATGTTTTGTTTGGGCCCAGATTTTGTTTGTGTACTGCAGTTGTACTTAGGGCCCACTTCGGGAAGTTTTGTCAATCGGTATTTTAAATGTGTTAGTTTACAGTACTTACTTTATATCTCCGACCGTGAATGTCATTCGATCGGTAAATCGTGTCTAATTGCTATAGTCCTTTTAGACGGGTTTGCGAACGTGACATTCGCGTTGATGTTCTATGTTGTGCTGTGATGTTGCGGATTTCTCGTGGTGGATAGCTGTATGCAATGGTAGTGCAGTTTGGATTTATTTGTACATTTGATATTGCGGGGCGAGCATCCAACATGTGTACTGCCGTCACTACCTGTTTGTATAATATTCTTTTGGGGCACGACTGGGCTGAGGTCGATGTACCCGTTGTACATATTTTCATTTATGTACTAGGTTTACCCCGCGACGGAGTGCACGGATAGCCGGGTTCTGGAGGGCAACGGGTCTACATCTCATGGCTTTGAGAGGCAAAGGAGCCTGACTCTAGAATTGGCAGACTATTCGCCGCACTCGTAGAGGGTACAGGTTGACCCAAGATGGAGTGCCCAAGTTACCGGATTCCGTGAAGTGCTGGGCGGTCCATTCATTTTGCTGTAGGGTGCTGCCTTGCTTTAGATTTTGGCGGGTAACTTGCCGCACTTATAGGGGTCTAGGTTTTCATTGCGCAGGCTATCCACACGACCAAGGGAACGTCGGGTTTCAGTTGCGGCTCTGTGAAACCCGGGGATACCAGATTATCTGTATTTTTCTGTGATTCTTATTACTTTTCTGTAATGTTGCATATTATCACGCCTGGAGTGATTATTGTATATTGGTATATATACTAGTAGATATTGTATATGTTTTACACCCGCGCTAGTCTAGTCCATGCTCTGTCGTTAGTTAACTTACCTAACGGGTAATGACGGGACCCAGTGACGAATGCGGATGGCATATACGTACATTTTATTTTCATTCTTTTCTGGTGTGATTAATTGATGGGACTGCGTTGATTCTGATCAATGCAAAGCAAAAACAAACCTGTTTGACATTGTTGGAACAGTTTTCAAAAGGTGTTATTACAAAGACGTTTTCTTTTGTTTTAAACAGTGGTATTCAGTTGGAATACCCTGCACCTCATTCGACGAGGAAAGGGCCGAGATCCCTTCACCGGGAGTGACCCCTTGGGCAGAAGTTTGCTTTATAGTAATAACTTCACTATAATCGATTACTTGTTGCTTTGCATCGCCGTATTCAGTTGGAATATCCTGCATCTCATTCCACGAGAAAAGAGCCGAGATCCCTTCATCGGGAGTGACCTCTTTAGCGAACGTTTTCGCCACTATATTTTGTAAAAAGCTATCAGGTTCCTTCAACGATATCAAGTTTGTTACGTTAAAGGTTTTTCGCCAAAAACCAGCCGTAGCCCTCCGTCATTTCATTTGGGTATTCAGTAGCATTCAAGTTATGTATTTTGACCAACGCCAAGGCATAGTGTTTGGTAGCTGCTGGGTATTCATCTGTTGCATAGATAGATGAGTTGGTTTGGGAAAGTTGTTTTTCCATTTGGACGTGTACAGGTGGGTTCAAATTGACAAGATATTGATGGGTAGAACTTGGCATGTGACTTATGGCATTTTGTCAACGTCAGGGTCATAAGAGCATGGGGAAAAATTCCACATCGGGAGTTTCCAAAGAAACTGAAACTTGCCAACTATGCGCATACCTTCTGGAGTGTGATAACGTGAGTGGATTCCTTCACGTTATCATGCCATGATAGTTGGATCCCGATTCCCACTGATGAGTTGGTTTACTCTTCGGGTGATCCCGACTAATTCTTCTTTCAGGTTTGGGGGAGAATTTGACAAAACAGTGGGAGGTTTCCTGATTAGATAAAGTGATAACCATTCTGATCTAGGTTAGAGTGCACGCAGAGTGTTTCTTTTTTCTCTCTCTTTGGCAGCGACCTTTGACCGACCCTAGACTATGACTCAGTGACCAAGTTGAACGAACCTTCTTTAAATACTGGCATTTGGATTGTCTGAGTTGCATATGTCATTGCCGCTCCTTCTTTTACCCTTTGAATTTCTCAGAACACCTCGTATCACTGCGAACATCCACTTCCATTGGATAGTTCCATCTTATGGTTATATACGAACTCGAAGGGACTTCTTCGAAGATGGATCCAGGTTCAGGAGAAATTAAATTGGTTTATTCAGTTGTCTTTTATCAACACCTTCACTCAGGTTGCGAGGGCTCCTTGGTTTAGGAGAGTACACCTATTACGCTTATTGGATTGTCTTCTTCCAAACCATAGGTAGGTGCCGAAAGGTAGGGAATGAAGAAAACCAATTAGCCTAAGTAGGGTGTACAGAAGTTAATAAGTAAAGAAAAAATAAAGGGATTAGAAAGAGGGAAAAGTAAATTGCGACTCCTATCATTCACGACCAAACCGCGTACTTCATCGCCACTCCTACTTCAGCTTTGTTTTTTCCCCAGTTCGGGAGAAATAGAATAAGGTATTGTCCAGTTGTCTTTTATCACCACCGTCTCTCAGGTTGCGAGTACTCATAGGATTAGGAGAGTACACCTATTATGCTTACTGGATAGTCTTCTTCCAAACCATAGGCTGGTACCGAACGGTAGGGAAGGAAGAAAACCACTTAGCCTAAATGGGTGTACAAAAGGTAATGAATAAAGACAAATAAAGGGATTTGGAGAGATGGCAAAGAAATATACGGTTACAGTCATGAATTGGATTATGGAAGAGGCATTACGAGGAATACCTACGAAACATTTTCATGTTTCAGTTTCACTGTGCATTGTTAAAGGAAAACTGATTTCCCGATTAGATACTTCCTCCAGGGTATGTATTTATCAGGTAAGATTCTCGCATCTGTATGGTTTTACAGATGATGAGTGGGAGTAAGTTATTGGGAATTAGGTGATCATTCTCATTATATCGGAATTCGTTGTAATTGGTGATATTTGAGGAAATCGCCTGGGTTTATGCCGGACGGAAAGCATTTGGTTTTGAGTATCCGTTATTATGCACCAATTTCAAACTTTTATATCTGTACGTTTATTTTTGTAAAGTAAGATATAACTTTTTGAAATTATGTCCATGACATTTACCTATACCAGTTGACAATTGGGTAAGGAGTATTGAACAGCGGAGTAGTTCTTAACCATAAGTACAGTTTTCAACCTACGATGCACAGGTTTGAGTTATTCAACTCAACTGACTTATATAGAGTATTGTATGTTGTCCGGTGTCCATCAGGACAAAGGGGTTGGTCCTCGTACTATGTTTTGTTTACTTATGACTTCTCTAGTTTTTAGACAAGTGTTTCATAGAAATACAAGGTCTAAGTTTTGAGAAGTTATGGTTATAGGAATAAAGTAGAGAACCAGATGTCGCAAGTATCGGGATTTTTCAGAGAGATTGAAGATGAAGATACTTGTGCTTGGTATTCAGTTGATAATAATGGTTTGAAGAAACTTGTTTCTCTTTCAGGTTACTCATAATTGGATGTATTCCTAAGTTGAGTAATGCTGATTAGCCTCTCTCCATTAAGTTAATATGCACTGGAGACAGCTGCATGATTTGAATCTGGTTCCAATTAAATAAGTGCCAAAGTTTCTATATTGGATATATAATAGTTCATATCTTAACAATGTTAAGGTACGGGGAGTTGTCCGGCTTATGCTTAAAAACAGACTCTGGATAACTCAAGGCATGTTTCTGTAATGGCAGTTTGTCGGATGACCCGGGCTATGTCGAGGGTTGACTTTCTACCATCTGGAAGATCAATAGTGATATTGTTCTTGACTCGCCACAGTTTTAGTAAAATGGATTTTTTTCAGAAAACAGTAGTGGGAGTATGGTAGAACTGGAAGTGATTCCAGAATTGCAAACGATTACGGAAAATTTAATAGAACCTAAAGATTCAATCAGGTTTGACATTCCATTAGCCACTCCGCAGATATGATGGGTAACCTCTGGCACCCGAGAGGTACTTTGGTAGCCTCAAGGACGGTGACAAGGAGGTTCTTTTCTACCCATACTTGACACTGTTGTTGTTCCAGGCTATGAGACCTGGCAGGAGGTTAAGTATGGCGTCGTTCTAAACTAGTTTTAGAAGTGCGCGTATATATTATTCTGCCAGAGGGTTGGTGTGGTCAGTGGGAGAAGCGGAAGCATAGTGGGCAAGTAGCTTATGTCTATTTATAGACTAGAGCAGATATAGCGGAGATAGATCATCTAATTTTGATGTGGCAGTCATGGCTTTAACTTCATCAGAATAGTGGATGGATCTGTTAAGAAGGTAGTAGGGTGTGATGTCCTGGTATTTGGATGACATACACAGAGTAGGAAGTAAAATTCCTATACTACGATCGGTTATAATGTGGTTGTCACACAGTTGTTTCTCCACAAAGGATATGGATATAATATCTGACATTCTGGTTACTAGATCTATGGTTTTAGATCAAGATTTGGGTAGTTTTCCCAATGTGGGTACATTGACAGTATTCTAATAGTATTTTAGAATGGACGACTCTTGGCATGGTGGTGTACCTGCAGGTGATGGAGTGTCCCTCTCTAAAAGTGTCTTACAGACTAAAGGGGGGAGGGATGTGCATGATTGGCAAATCACTTGCTTAGGCAATTGAGTCAATCGTGAGATGTCAAGTACCGCACCAGATGTTGTTTCTGCACTAGATGCAATAAGTTTATATTAATCCAATCCTGAAGAAACATACGGAAGCAGTTTTAGAACATAAATGCATGTTCTAGGGATTTGATGATGGCAGCCTCCTTCAGGAGACGGTTATCATTCCACGCTTCCAAAGGTAACATGGATGACAGAGTGATTGTCAGAGTTATAGTTTTCCCTCTGACAAAGGGGGCAGTATTATGGACAGGTGGTCCAAGAGGATACTGTGGGAGTCATGGTGCAGGATACTGATTAGGTTCAGTTGTCGATAAAGTCTAAGAAGTTTGGATTTGTAGTTCATTTATGAACTAGTTCCCATCAGATATTCAAACATATTCTAAGACAGGTATTACTCAATTCATGAGATGGCTTTCTCCGCGAACTTGAGATTAAGAGAGTCATAGAAAGATACATCAGGGCGGATATACTCACTAAGGCTATTTCTCGAACACAAGAGTTTTTACAAACGAGCTTTGTGAAACTGTTTAATAGAGGAGTTGGGTGTTCGGTATCACACGGGCTGTGAGTATGCGACATCGCAATAATTAGCCTTAAGTGCAAGTGGGAGAATGTTGGATATAGTGCCCTCAAAGTCAATTATTCGATCGCAGGTACGTGATTGCAATGATTGAGGGAGGACCTATACCGGTAGGACAGTCTTACTGAAGATGATAATATACTATCTGGTTTGCCTTTATCATCGTGTAAAGCATTAGGTGACATGATCACTATTACACGTTGATAGAGCCCTCAGGATCCTGTTTGACTACCAACAATATGACGGCGATCATATACGTGAGAGTTGGGTAGTCTATAAGCACATCCTTAAAAGTGGTCCCTAGTTGTGGGAGTTTCGAGAGAGGGCATCGATACTCCGGAGTAGACTAGTGTATACAGTCGAGACCCCGACGAGGGGCAGTGGCCGGTATCATAAGAAATTGGTGTCAGTTGGATCACCTAAGATGTATACAGGTGCTCATTGGGTTATGAGTACACCGGACAGGACTCGCCAAGAACCTGCTGGTTGGTTTTATACCTAGCGTCAGATAGCAGTTCCCTGGTGACATGTGTACAGGTTAGTTCATCGACCTGAGGTCGTCATTTGTCTCGTGTGAGTTCCCACTGTGCTTTGATTACTACCCTACCACGATTCAAAGGAGTCGTGCAAACAGGTTTTATTTGGGTATAGTCCCGAGCCACATGGAGGCAAGTGAGCGGATCGACAGGGGATTCGTCTCTCCCGGCATTGGAGGTGAGATCGTGCTGTGTCTAGGAGAGCCATTACCATAAGTCCTTGGCCATGGCAGGTGAGAATTACTGGTAAGTATTCCAGTAGTTTCTCAGGGTGTTCAGGGCTACCCTCCAACACGACTTATACCGCTATTGAGGTTCTGACGTTACCAGCCCCCTAGGCCCGATAAGCGATGCTCATAGACGAACGGACCGGACTGTACGGATATTGTCACTGATAGGCTCAGTAGGGTTCCAGGATGAGTTCGCTCATCGGCTTCCCTTTCAGTCAGTACAAGGGCAGCCGTTACGTACAGCTAGTGCCGCTGACGTGCTTATGGTTAAACCCACTGCCAGGGTATTGACGAGTCTTTAGAGTCCCTCACAGATAGTTTCCCAAATTCGGGCGAAACGTTATAGAGGTCGTATTGTTTTATGGCAGGGTTCGAAAATGCACGTGCACTTGTGCACGTATCATATTTCGGACAGATAATACTGGTGGGCTTTGGTTTAAGCTGGATCCAAGTATTATATTGAGTCGGAATAATCTAGTCTCTCGTATTCGTATTCGGTCGGAATATGGATACACGAATGTAAATACAGGTGAGGGGTATTCTCGTAATCCGTTACGAGAATATGTTAGAAGATGCATTTCTTTTGGTTAATCATTTAGGTTTAAATGATTAAATGGATTTTGGAAAGTGTGACTCATTCTTGGTAACTCATTTCTTCTAGCATGTTCATTAGTGACTCATGCTAATGAGTCACTAAGTGAGTTATGATAGAATTAATGATAGTTTGTTTTGGGTGTAGATATTTTAGGGTTTGTGGATATTTTTGGGAGATATTTTTTCATGAGATATTTTCTTTACACAACCTTATATATATCTACTCACAAAAGAAAAGATCACGACAAGTTATTATACTTGAGTTCTTGCTCTCTTGATAGTTTTCTTGAGTTCACAATTTCCATCTCTAAGCATCTTCTTCAACCTCCACCCTAACCCTCTCATGTTATGAGAACCCTAGGGTGTTTGAGAAAAAGTATTCTACTCATTCTCTACTTCATCTTGGACATGTCGGTTAGCATACCTCATGTCCGAGTTGTCTCGATATAGAGGCGGGAGCCCGTTTAAAGATCCGTTGACGTGGTGCCATCTCGACGAGGAGACAGGAGATCGGAGTTGCCGCGAGGAGCGAGGGATGATGGCTAAAGACCGAAGGACTCGGATCGATCGGTATAGCCTTTCTACCTCTTTACAGTTTGTTAGTTTACCGTTAATGGCAAGATCCGGGTTATTGTATGCGATAGCGCCAATTGTAAAAGTTTTTGTTCAGCGTTTGGTGTCAGATTGACGGCCGGGGCGCTACTGTAGACTTACAGATTTTTGCTCCATGCTCTTATGACCTTGACGAAGGCCAACATATCACAAGTCACAAGTCAAGTTCTGCCCGTCATTATCCAGGTTAATTTGAACCCACCTGTACATACCCTTGATGAAGGCCAAAATAGCAGTGCGACTATCCTAAACCAACACATCTATCTATGCTAGAGATGAATATCCAGCAGCTACCAATCACTATGCCTTGGCGAAGATCAAAATAAATAGCTTGAATACTACTGAATATTCAACGGAAATGACGGAGGGCTACGAATGGTTTTGGCAAAACCGTGAACTTAGTTAACTTGATATAATCGAAGGAACCTGATAGCTTTTAAAAGAAGTGGTTTAAGCTCCGCATTTAAAAGTCTCCTGTTTAAAAATAACCGAGTGGTTTTAAAATTTGTACCTATGATTCAGCTTTGGTTTGTTTGCTTTGCATTAATGTAATACAGTCCTATCATTTACACCTATCATCACAGAAAAAAGACGAAAATATCACGTCCACTTATGCCATCTGCATTCACCACTGGGCCCTGTCATCACCCGTTAGGTTACTTAACTAACGACAAAGCGGGGGCTGGACTAGCGCGGATGCAAAACATAAGCAACGCCTATTAGATATCATATATAGAATAAACATTCGTCTCATGCAATAATAAGCATTCTAGATCACAGATGAACATATTGGATATACTAGGAATTCCGTGTTTCGTTTAAGCCTGGAATGAAAGATGGATTCCATAGTCGTGATGAGTAGCCAAACCCCACCCTAGACCCATATGGGTATGGAAAACTACCCGCCAAATACCTGTAGGGTTACGGCAGCGCCCCGACCATCAATCCGTGGCGAAACACGGAACAAAAACTTTTAAAAATCGGCGCTAAAGGAACCCTAATCGACGGATCGTACCATTAACCTTACACTAGTTATCGTAAAGGAGTTTAGAGAGGTTATACCAATCGATCTGTGTTCTTCGGTCTTCAACCTCTGTCCTAAGCTCCTCGCGGATTCCTCGATCAAGTTAGTACTCCGCTCTCTGTAACACCTTAGAATGCGATTAGTGTTAATTAAGTGATATTGCGGGTTTTTAGTAAAAAGTTTTCCAAAATAGTTTTAAATATTTTATAAAAATTAATTAATATTTTATTATTATTTATTTCGGGCTTGCACACACTTGTGCATGTTAACCTAGGGTTAATTAGGGTCAACCATGCTTAAGTAGCCATGGCTCCTTAACCCCATATCAATTAAGTGTATGTATTTATTTAAATTGTTTAGTTTTAAAAATAAGGTTTGAATTTGGTTGACTTGGGAGAGAGAGAGAGAGGGTTGACAATGGAATCATGAGCATGAGGCAAGCACGGCTTGCATTTAATAAGGAGAGAGAAGAGGGGGCATGGCTCATACTAAACTCACACCCTCATTTCCCTCACCCTTACTCATACACTCACTCACATTCTCTCATTCACACTCTAATTCTCTCCTTCTCAATTGTTTCCTCATCTCATTTCCTCACCCCCTCAAACTGAAACCCTAACCCAAATCCTCACAAACCCAAACCAAATCCCCACTAAACCCCACTAAAACCCTCATAAGTCAAGATTAAGCCACTAGGATCACTTGGAGCATGGAAAGCTAGGATTTTTGAGCAAGTGTGGATAGGTAACGATCTATAACTGTTAATTAGGTGCTTATATTGTTATGTTGCTTAGTCGTCGTCGTTTAGAACGATAAAGATATAGTTTTGAGCACATATCGTATTTTTAGTGTCATATTAGGTTCTCTGTGATCTGCTACGACCACGAATTGTTACTGGAAAAACTAACAGTGTAGTAGTGCTTTACTTGAGGCCCTGAGTGTTCACCTGAAACCCGAACCCAATCACAATGGTTTTGGCCAGCGAAACATGAGGAATTTCCAGTGAGCTCGTTTTTTTAGGAGACTGGGGGTTGTGATTTTTAGGGTAGCTGTCTGTATGTATTTTGGGGTGTTTGGTACTGCTAGGTTTTTATGTAGTCACTGTAGGTAAAATCTGGGAGCACTTAGCTAATTTTAGGCATTTCGGCAAGGTGCGATTCGATTGATCCGACGTAGTTTTAGTGTTTGGGGTAGCTTGCTGTCGTGGGTTTTTTTAGTGTTGTTATCACACACATTAGCCGCTAAGCGACCCCTTTAGTAGCTTAAGGGAACCGATTCTTTAATTGGCGTTGTGTTCGTTTATTATTGCGTACTTTTCTAATCCATGCGTTATTGTGTTTTGTGTTAATAGGATCACAGGCGGGGACTTCGGACGCTGCGAAGAAAGGAAAGCAGGTGGTTGGATTTACTTAGCTCGAGATCATCGGTGAGGAGATTTAACATCTACGGGGAAATCACCCCTATGGTGTTAAGCGTCAGGGCTAGATATGATTATAGCCGCATGTTTATATGCATACATGTTGATTGTGCATGAGCTTCATTACATACCATTACTTGTTGTGCCTTGACTTAGTACCTTGTGGACACTGCACCATTAGTGACGGTTCATGTTGCATGTGCACTAAATTGTATGCTACACCCACACCGTCGGTAATTTCCATGACACACACAGCCTATACACATATGCGGTATCGTATCATTATTGACATTGAGACGTTGATTCTTGTTCTATTGCGCATATGAGCTGCATCGTGCATACATAGCTACATGTACACCTTTATATGATGTTGCATTTGATTTCGGAGAAATTGGGAACCACATGATATATTTAAAAACTGGATTCATTTAAAAGAGTGGTTTTTCCTTGATATGCTCAAATTACTGTTTTATGTTGCATATATCATATGTCACGGATTTACGCATTGAGAAACGGATTTCATGTGATTTATGGATTTGAGTACCGTGGAGATATTTCAAGAAAGTATGCATTGTTTTCAAAACCCGGTTTCTCTTGATATGATATTTCAGTGCGTCCACCATGAGTTTTCTCGGTTCTAAGACATGTGTTAGAAACCCGATTCGAGGAGTTGGATGTTCCGTTTGCGGGTTCACGGTGGACCCGGTATGCAACCCCGGGGCAAGAAAGGGATGTTGTGCAGTAGAAGATGAGCCTGGCAGAGGGACTACTATCTACCGGTGATTGGTTGGACCATCCGGTTATCGACCAGAGTCGTGAGATGGATATGGGCCGATCTAGACTGACGGAGCCCGTGGGCCGATCCGGACAGACAGAGCCCGAGTTATGTGGATTTACGTGTCGATGTGGGACATGGGATTTCATGATGTTTTCGAGTGCCGATGTTGGGCACTTAGGTTCCATGAGATTTACAGGATATGATGGCCGATCAGAGTGACGGCGACTGAGGTATTGGGGTTTGGGGTGTCGTTGATGGACACCGGTTTTTCCACGATGATGATTCATTGATGATGATATGTTTTATCCCATACTCAGCATTTATTTGATATGCATTGCTTCAAGTATTTGCAGTACCTGATAGAGTACTTTTCATGATTGTTGCATATCTATATTACCATATTTGTTATCAGATTGCATGTGATAGATTACCGCTCTACGTGCATACCTGCGATTATCTGTATGATGTTACTTACTATTCATGAATTGGCAACACACCCCCGTTGTGCCACAGTGTTTTGCAGGCTTGAACATCAGAGTAGTCGCGGCATGGCTTCTTATTATCTCTCTTTTGTGGATACCGCTACGGTTGGCTGTGGGGCCGTTTGGTATCGGTGGGTGTGCGGTTATCCGACTTCATCTATTGTACATCTTATTGTATCCAGTATTCTCTATCTACCATTTCCATGTATTGACTTAGAAACGAGTTGTGAGGATGATATTGTATATTTTTGTGACTCTAGGTGTCGTGCTCGTGTGAGACGGCCTTTATGATGTTGCTTTATCTCTTTTTATGTTGTTTTCATCATATTGTCCATTTCTTCGCTACGGCGTCGTATATATGCTTGTGGTGGTTGTTTCCGCCTTTGGGCGTGATTTGCTCCCGTTTGGGGATGCTTTACATATATCTTATTTTTGTACCCGTTTCGAGGCTAGTTTTTACAAAGGAGGTGCTGCCGAAATTTTTAAGAAAATAAACTTAAGTTTAATGATTTTTACTTGAGATTTCCCAATGTTTGTAACAATGTTTTTATCAATTACTTCTTTTGATGGTTTAGATTTTTGGGTTTTCGGCTTACTTAAATTGTGTTATGCCTGTTGATGTCACGTGGTTTAAGTACCAGTCACGTGCCTAATTTTGGGTCGTGACAAAGTTGGTATCAGAGCGCTAGGTTTTACCTTTCGGAGTATAGGATTACCTTGGTATGATGGAGTAGGTAGGTTAAGCAGAGTGACGTAGCGTGTGTATGTTCCGCGGCATACCTATGACACGGTACTCCGCCTAAGTGACCTTAGGACTTGTTGGTTAAAATACCTTCCGTGATTATATACATCTTTGTGATTCGATTTCTGTGTTCTTACCGAATCCTATTTTCATTTCCAGCCATTATGCCGCCGAAGACTACGAGGGCGCAGAGAGCGGCCGCGAGAGCCGAGGTTAGGGTAGTCTCGTCGGAGACGAGGACTAACCAGGGTAGTATGCCCGTTGTACTGGAGAAGATTGATCCACCTTCGCTAGATCGTATCACTAGGCTAGAGGCCGGTATGCAGGATTTGCGCCAGATGATGGGGTCGTTAATTGAGGCCGGTTGAGCACAGAGACAGGAGGTTGTCCCACCTACTACGGGGACCGCGATGGTGCCTATGGTTCAGGCACTCGTACCTACAGCTACGGAGGTTATCACCGTATCATTATTTGAGTTCATGAGGCTGAAGCCTCCGGTTTTCACCTGCACTGATGCAGCTGAGGATCCCTAGTCATTTATCGATCGGAGGGCCAGGATCTGTCGTTCGCTGAGATGCTCCGACGCGAGGGTAGAGTTCGCGAGTTTTCGTCTGGAGGGTCTTGCCCAGACTTGGTGCGAGTCTTTAGAGAGGGGCAGAGCCACGGGTCTTTCTCATATGACCTGGACTGAGTTCGTGATGGTTTTTCTTGCCTGTTTTCTTCCACAGAGTGTCAGGGATGCTCGAGCGCGCAGTTTTGAGTCGTTATGCCAGACTCCGAGTATGACGGTGGCAGAGTACGATTTTCAGTTTACCCAGCTATCGATGTGTAGGGTTCTTTTGCACAACCACAAGGTTTCATAACACATCGTACATGCTATATTTAAAAAATTTAGTATGCCAAACAACCCTAACCTAGGATCTAACTAGAGTTTTAGGAGCTAAACTAGAAAGAAAACACCTTTATATCTAAGTGATAAAGGAATACAACCGTTGTAGACCGGTCCTTCACTTCATTTGCTCCTTGTAGTGGTCCCTTCACTGTGATCATGGAACTCCTGGACTCTTGCGTGGCTTCTCAAGGTGAAAAGAACGATCTCGCTTGAAGTCTTCAAGGCCGAAGATGATCTGCGTCGAGGAGATACTAACTCGAGCTACTACTTCACTAATGAGAGATTAGTGAAGCTAACCCCCTATACTAAAGTGCTAATCTAGTAGAGATTGATGAAGTAGGAAGTGGGTTCACTTTAGTTTTATTTTTCTCACAATATTTTCTCACTTGAACAAAACCTAGAGAGCTCTTGAGCTTTGGGGAAGAAGATGAAGTCAAGAGAAGAGAAAGAACTAATGAGGTGAGAGAATCAACCATGGGTGAGTTTGTATCGTATAGCTAACTCATGTAGAGACATAACCATGGCTAAATTATAATGGTTAGGTTAATAAATATCTTAAGTAAAACAAAATGAGTGGACAAAGTCAATGCATCCATAAGCTTCTACAAGCTTCATGCATGTGAGCAATTATCCACTAATTTGGATTTACTTTAAATATTTAAACCCTACATTATAATTAGTATGGTGTAAGTCTCATACACCCATGTAGTGTGTATCAACAACCATGACACAAAAGAAAAACACAATTAATATATATCACATATATATTAAGTGTGTACATCCGAGAAAATAAATGCTTAAGTGAGCTAATATTAGTTAATGCAAACTAGTATATCAAATATACAATTATACACTAAATTAATAAATCAACATTTGATTTAATAATCCGGCTATATCGCATATAACCGACTAATATTATATGTACCTACTTATCGAATCAACACTTGATTCGGTAACCCGACTATATCACATATAACCGACCGGTACAAAATTCGTGAGAATAAAATACAGTATCACATACTCGCATTATTCTCGGTCCCGCACATATCATATATGTGCTCCTACTTCATTTTGCCTGAGCCAATAAAACCTTTATGTAGGACTCTAAAGACTCGTCAATACAACGTCAGTAGGTGATGATCACATCAAGCACCCACAAGCCGTCAGCGGTACTAGATGGACGTAACGGCTACCCGGGTATTGAACGATCAGAAGATCAGCAAGCAAGCCCGCTCTAGATCCTGTAAAGCCTGTCAGTAACACTACCGTACAGACCGGTCTCCTCGTCTGATATGTCGCATATCCAGTCTAGGGGTGGTAAACGTCAGACCCCAATAACCGATAAGTCATGCCGATATGAGGCTCATAACGGGTCGAGCTACTGATAACACTTACCAGTAAATCTTTAAATCAGCCCTGGCCAGGGACTACCCTGTTATGGACAATCGAGCACAGCGCAACATCAATCCCCAATACCGGGAGAGACGAAACCCCCCCAATCGCTCATTGCGTCCATGTGACTCAGGAATGTACACAAAAACCACTGTTTTGCACGTCCTCTTGAACGCGGCAAGGTGGAAATCAAAGAACAGTGGGAATCACACAAGACTCTATGACGATCTCGGGTCTACAGACAAACATGTACCAGTGTCAACAGAGAACTGCCATCAGACGATAGGTATAATACTATCTAGGAGTTCTCGGCTAGTCCGTCCAGTGTACTCAGTCTCCACTGAGCACTCGTATACCATCTCTGATGTCAAACACCAATGGATATGGGATCATACATCGCCCATCTCATGGGTCGAGAAGCGTATACGCTATTCTACTCTGGTATATCGATTCCCTGTCTCGATACACCCACGACTAGGAACATTAAAGGATGAACTTATGGACTACCATAGTCCCAGTAGTTTGATCTGCTTCACAATCCTGGTAGTCATGTATACATCCTAAGGGCTTTACCAACATGTAACCATAAGACAGTATCAAGAGACAACTATACCTGTTAAGATAAAGAGCAACTAGATAGCATACTATCATGTCGAGAAAGAAAGTCCTCTCTATATATGTCCAAGCATCCACTATAATATACATCATATGTACAATAATGGCCGCTAGGGCATACATACAACTAACAATCACCCACTTGCACTAGGGCCAGCTGTTGTAATATCGCATACCCAGCATCCCGAACAGTCTCTCGAACTGTATCAGGGGAATGACCTTCGTGAGTGGATCCGCAGTGTTGTTCTTCGTGTCAACTCTCCTGACCTCGATCTCTCGGCGATCAACTATCTCCCGGATCTGGTGATACCGGCTCAGAATATGCCTGGATCGCTGATGGGACCTGGGTTCCTTGGACAAAGCCACCGCTCCATTGTTATCATAACACAAAGGTATTGGATACACTCCAAGTTCTGTTATGAACTTCTTCATCCAGGAAGCCTCTTTGGCAGCATCGTTTGCAGTGATGTATTCAGCCTTTATCGTCAAGTCTGCCACGGTTTCCTACTTGGAATTCCTCCAGCATACCGCCCCTCCATTGAGGTTAACGAAAAATCCTAAGTGCGACTTAGAGTCGTCCTTATCACTCTGGAAGCTCGAATCGGTAAAGGATTCCACTTGGAGTTCTCCATTACCATAGACCAAGAGCATCTCTTTAGTCCTTCTCAAGTACTTGAGAATGCTCTTCACAGCTGTCCAGTGACTCTCTCTAGGATCTGCTTGATACCTACTCACTACACTTAGTGAGTGTTCTACATCGGGTCTGGTACATAGCATCGCGTACATGATAGAGCCTACTGCCGAAGCATAGGGTATCCCTTGCATGCGCGCTCTCTCCAAATCAGTCTTGGGAGACATATCTTTGGAGAGAGTGAGTCCTGAGATCGTGGGTAAAAACCCACACTTGGATTCTTCCATACTAAACCTCTTTAGTATGGTGTCAATGTACCTAGATTGGTACAATTCCAGTATCCGTTTAGATATATCTATATTGATCTTAATCCCTAATATGTAGGAGGCATCCCCTAGATCTTTCATTGAGAATCTTTGTGATAAGAAGAGCTTGACCGATTGCAGCATAGGAATGTCATTTCCTATCAAGAGTATGTGATCCATGAACAATACGAGGAAGACAACCTTACTCTCTTCCACCTTCTTGTATATACAATGTTCATCTACGTTTTTGACGAAATCAAACTCTTTGATAACGACATCAAAACAGATGTTCTAACTCCGCGATGCTTGATTTAACCCGTAGATGGATTTAAGCAGCTTGCACACCTTTCCGCTGCTCCCACTGTCTATGAAGCCCTCTGGCTGAGTCATGTACACGCACTCTTCCAAATCACCATTTAGAAAGGCGGTCTTAACATCCATTTGCCAGATTTCATAGTCATGGTATGCAGCAATGGAAAATAGGATCCGGATGGACTTAAGCATAGCCACTAGAGAAAATTTTTCGTCATAGTCCACACCAGGTCTTTGACGAAAACCCTTTGCAACAAGTCTAGCTTTGAAAGTCTCAACTTTTCCATCTTCACCAAGTTTCTTCTTAAAGATCCATTTGCTCCCAATGGGTTTTACCCCTTCAGGAGCAACTTCCAAAGTCCATACTTTGTTGGTGTAGATGGATTCCATCTCAGATCGCATTGCATCCAGCCACTTCACAGAGTCCCCACTCGTGATGGCCTGCTCGAAGCTAGTTGGGTCATCATCCTCCATGATGTAATCCTCGCTTCCACCATCAATAAGAAAACCGTAGTATCTCTCAGGTGGATAAGGAACCCTACTAGATCGGCGGAGAGGCTGGGGTTCGTTGGGAACTATCGAATCCTCGGGTTCCACTAAATCTTCAGTTTCAGTTTGTGTAGCCGGAATTTCTTCCAGTTCAACCCCGTCGCCAATAATTTCCTTTGCAAGAAATTCCTTTTCTAAAATGTTGGCATGTCGAGAAATAAACACCTTTTGTTCCTCGCCATGGTAGAAAAGATATCCATGTGAATGTTTGGGATATTCCACAAACTTGCTTAGAACTGACCATGCTTCGAGTTTGTCCGGATTTTGCCTTTTGACATAGGGCGGACAACCCTATATCTTAACTCGGTTAAGACATGGTCTCTTCCCACTCCATATCTTATATGGTGTGGTAGGTACAGATTTAGATGGAACTTGATTCAACAGGTATGCTGCTATCTCAAGCGCATAACCCCAAAAGGAAATAGGTAACTCAGCGGTGCTCATCATAGAGCACACCATATCTAATAGGGTACGATTCCTCTGCTTCGATACACCGTTGTACTGTGGTGTATACGGAGGAGTAAGCTGAGAGAGAATCCCATTCTCTTTTAGATAATCCAAGAACTCATTGCTCAAGTATTGTCCTCCTAGATCAGATCGAAGAATTTTAATACTTTTACCTGTTTGGTTCTCGACTTCGGATTTATATTCCTTGAATTTCTCAAAAGCTTCAGACTTTTGTTTCAACAGGAATACATGTCCGAATATTGAGAGACCGTCAGTGAATGTAATGAAGTATGAGGAACCATTCCTGGCATGTGTAGACATGGGACCATACACATCACTATGTATCAGTCCCAAGGGTTCCGTAACTCTTTCTCCGTGTCCTGTAAACGGAGTTTTGGTCATCTTGCCTTTTAGACATGACTGGCAAGTGTCATAAGATGAAAATTCGAACGGATTCAAATATCCATCCTTATGCAACTTAGCTAGCCGTGCTGCATTGATAAGACCTAGTCTACAATGCCACAAGAAGGATTCGTTCATTTCTGAACTCTTCCTCTTGTGTGTGTTTTGTACATTAATAACTGTAGTTTGATCTAGAACGTCTATGCCATTATTTTACGAGCCTGATCCAATCAACATTTGATTTAGGAAGATATTCATAACATTATCCTGTACTACAAAATTATATCCTTCTTTACTTAATAAAGATACTGATATAAGATTGCATATCAGGGTCGGAATGTAATAGCATTCGTTCAGAATCAATGTATTACCATTTGGTAACACAGGGTGATATTCACCAACTGCTTTGGCCGCAGCATTTGCCCCACTCCCGACTCTCACGGAATGATCACCTATTCCCAGTTCTCTACCTTTCCTAAGCTTACGTAGCAAATTACATATGTGGGATCCTGATCCGGTATCTAATACCCAGGACATAGAGTGAAATGAGAAACAATTCTCAATAACTTGTAGGGTTCCTAGGCACTCTCAAGAGGTCTCACAAGGCACCAACCATGCCAATTTCAAAAATAGAGGTGCCGAGAAACCCTAATACGGTCCGTTGGCTAGAAGTTTAGGCGAAAAAGCAACTAGTTAACTACTTTAACTAAAAGAACGGATATACAACCTTTGTAGATCCGGTCCTCCACCTCCATAGCTCTGCAATGAAGTCTCCTCGCTGTCCAAGCCGAACCCCGGGCTCTAGCGTCGGCTTCATCGGAGAATGGACGGGCTAGGTCATCGACGACGATGCCGAAGATGATCTACGTCGAGGCATCGCTAGATCAAGCTCCAACTTCACCAAGTCATGACACTTGTGAAGAAAACACACTCTACTACTTGGCAAGAGGTAGAGGATGAAGAAATAGGAAGTGGGTTCACTTTAGATTTGGATTTCTCACTCTTTTCATCAAATCACCATTGATGAATGCAAGCTTCTTTCTTGAAGAAGAAGAAGAAGAAGAAGATGATAATTGTTATGATAAGTTATTTCATAAGAATAATAAAATCATTCTTATCATAATATTAACCATGGTTATGTGTAGAGAATTAACCAAGGTTAGTTGAATGGTTAGGGTTATGAGAAGAAGACAAGAATGGTAGCTTTGGTCAAACCTTCATGAAGTTTCAACTAAACTACAAATAAAGCCACCATTCTTTTCTTATCATTTCCAAATAAATAAATAAATCAATAAATGGATAAATGAATAAGAAAATCAAAACCCTAACCATTTAAATAACCATGGTTCAATCTTTACACAAACTCAAGTAAACATGTATCATCAAACATGATACATCCAAGTGCACAAAAGTATATCACATATACAACTTGTGAACTTCATGTGAGAAAATCCATTTAAAGTGAACCAATACTAGTTAATGCAAAGTAATATATCAAATATATAGT
The DNA here is from genome assembly GCA_030015575.1 of Agapanthus africanus. Classification (NCBI taxonomy): domain Eukaryota; kingdom Viridiplantae; phylum Streptophyta; class Magnoliopsida; order Asparagales; family Amaryllidaceae; genus Agapanthus; species Agapanthus africanus. The sequence continues at coordinate 395,381,806 of JASDDO010000014.1, forward strand.
TATGCATTAAATCATTAAATCAACACTTGATTTAATGATCCGGTCATATCACATATGACCGACTAATATTCAATGTATCAGCTTATCGAATCAACGCTTGAATCGATAACTAGGTTATATCGCATACAACCAATCGATACATTCATCCCAAGAATAGAATACGGTATCACATACACGCATTATTCTCGGTCCCGCACATATCTCATATGCGCTCCTATTTCGTTTCGCTTGAGCCAGGAAACCTCTGTGTAGGACTCTAAAGACTCGTCAATACGCCGGTAGCAGATGATGATCATTTCAAGCACCCACAAGCCGCAAGCGGTCTGCTAAACGTAACGGCCACCCGGGTATTGAACGATCAGAAGATCGACGAGCAAGCCCGCTCACACTCCAGTGAATCCAACCAGTAACACTACCGTACAGTCCGGTCTGATCGTCTGATATGTCGCATATCTTGCCTAGGGGTGGTAAACGTCACACCCCAATAGCTCGATAAGTCGTGTCGATATGAGGTCTATAACAGTTCGAGAAACTACTGGTAACACTTACCAGTATATCTCAGCAACCCTGGCCAGGGATTTCCGGTTATAGCCAATCGAACACAGTGCAACATCAACTCCTTATACCGGGAGAGACGAATCCCCTCCTATCGCTCATTGCCTCGATGTGATTCGGGACTGTACCCAAAAGCGACCATTTTGCATGCCCTCTTGGACGTGTTAAGGTGGAAATCAAAGCACAGTGGGAATCACACAAGACTCTATGACGATCTCGGGTCTACAGACTAACCTGTACCAGTGTCACCAGATAACTGCCATCTGACGTAAGGTATAATACCATCTGGGAGTTCTCGGCGAGTCCGTCCAGTGTACCCAGTCTCCACTGAGCACCCGTATATAATCTCTGATGTCAAACACCAATGGATATGGGATCATCCATCGCCCATCTGTATGGGTCGAGAAGGTATACGCTAGTCTATACTGGTATATCGATGCCCTGTCTCGATACACCCACGACTAGGGACCTTGACGGTTGTACTTATAGACTACCATGTCCCCACTAGTATGATCCGCATCATAGTCCAGGTAGTCAAGTACACATCCTAAGGGCTTTACCAACATGTAACAGAGAGACAATCAGTATACACGTTAAGGTAAAGTGTAACCAGATAGCATACTATCATGTCGAGCAAGAAAGTCCTCCCTATATATGTCCCAGCATCCACTACAATGTACATCCTATGTACAGTAATGGCCTCTAGGGCATATATATAACTAACAATCTCCCGCTTGCACTAGGGCCATCTGATAGCAGTGGTTGTAGTATCTCATTCTCAACCATCCCATAAAAGTCTCTCTCTGGGAATAGGCCTTCATTAGTGGGTCCGCTGCGTTATCCTCTGAGTCTGCTCTCCTAACCTCGATCACCTTGGAGATCAGTCATCTCCATGATCAGGTGATACTGCCTTAGAATATGTCTGGATCACTGATGGGACGGACGTTCCTTGGCAAAAGCCACAACTCCATTGTCACACAATGGGAGGAACAAAGTTCATCTCATGAACCAATATACACCCAGACTGCCTCTTTGGTAGCATCTTAAGTAGCGATGTATCCAGCCTTTATCGTCTAGTATGCCACGGTATCTAGCTTGGAACTCTTCCAATATACCGTCCCTTTACTGAGGGTAAAGACAATGCCTGTGACTGACATTCAGTCGTCTTTATCACCCTGGAACACTTCCAGTGTTTTTCCCCAGGATCAATTGATACTGTCTCACTACATCTAGTGAGTATCCTAATATCCAATTACATCTATCTCATAGATGAAAACTCAGAATTTAGGCGGTATCACATTGATCCTTTATGGAGAATCCTTGTGATAAGCGGAGATCGACCGAGCGTAGCATAGGAAACTCCTTCCCTATCAAGAGTATGTCATCCACGTACTCTACGAGGATCACCACCATACTCTTTACTACCTTTTTGTATATACAAGGTTCATCTACCATTTTGATGAAGTCAAACTCTTTGACTACCACATCAAAACAGATGTTCCAACTCCGCGATGCCTGTTTTATCCTATAAATCAGCTTGCACACGTTTCCACTGCTCCTACTGTCTATGAAGCCCTATGGCTGTGTACTTATAGACGCTCTCTTCCAAAACATCATTTAGAAAAGCAGTCATGACACCCAACCACCAGATATCGTAGTCATGGTATGTAGCCGTGGCAAGTAGGATCTGGATGGACTTCAGCATAGATCATTAGAAAAGGTTTCAACATAATCCATACCTGGTTAATGATGCAAACCTTTAATAAGTCTAGTTTTGAAAGTCTCAACTTTTCCATGTACACCAAGTAATCTTCTCAAGATATACTTGCTCCTGATGGGGATTTAACCCTTCAGATATAACAGCCAAAGTCCATACTTTTTTGGTGTATAAGGATTCCATCTCAGATCACTAAGCATCCAGCCATTCTTACAGAGTCCCACTCCTGATGGCCAGCTAGAAATTAGTTGGGTCATCATCTCATGATGCATTCCTCGCTCCCACTGTCATAGAGGAACCGAAGTAACTCTCATGTGGGTGAGGAACCCTACTAGATCGGCGGAGAGGCTGAGGTTCGTTGGTTACTATTGAATCTTTCGGTTCTACCAAATCATCAACTGAAGTTTGTATAGCCGGAACATTTCCAGTTCTACATAACAGACCTTGCCTCGAGCTTGTCCGGATTTTGCTTTTTAGACATAGGCCGGACAACCCCAAGTCTAAACCAACTTAAGATATGGGCTCTTCCCGTTCCATATCACATATGAAGCGGTAGGCAGCTGATTTGATTGGAACCCTATTCAATAGGTATGCAGCTTCTCAAGCGCATAACTCCCAAAAGGAAACAGGTAACTCAGTAGTACTCATCATAGAGCACACCTTATCATATAGGGTGTGATTGCTCCGCCCCGATACAACGTTGTGCTGTGTTGTTTTCGGAGGAGTAATGCTGAGAGAGAATCTCATTCTCCTTTAGAATAGTCCAGGATTTCCGTGCTCAAGTATTCTCCTCCTCAATCACATCAAAGGACATAATACTTATACCCGTATTTTGGTTCTCTACTTCTAACTTATATTCTGTGAATATCTCAAAAGGTTCGGACTTATGTTTCAACAGGAACATATGTCTGAATCTTGAGAGATCATCAGAGAATGTAACGAAGTACAAAGAACCGGTCCTGGCATATGTAGACAGGGGACCTTACATACATCAACATGTATCATCCCAAGAGTTCACTAACTCTTTCTCTGTTTCCAATAAACAGAGCCGTGGTCATCATATCTCTGTGACATGACTGGCAAGTTTTCATAAGATGTAAATTCAAACTGATTTAAATATGCATCTAAATGTAACTTAGCTAGTCGGGTCGCATTGATATGACCTAGTCTACAAAGCCTCAAGAAGGATTCGTTCATTTCTGAACTCTTCTTCTTGTGTGTGTTCCGTATACTAAAGAACTGTAGTTTGATTTAGAACATCAATGCTTTTAGATAACGTGCCTGAACCGATCAACTTTTGATATAGGAAATGTTCAAAACATTATCCAACAATACCAAATTTTATCATTTCTTTACTGATAAAGAAACTGATATGATTTTGTATATCAGGTTCGGTATCTAATAACATTCGTTCAGAATCAATGTATACTGGTAATACAGGGTGATAGTGACCAACAGACTTGGCTGCAACACTTGCCCCGTTTTCTGTCTCATGAAACTTATCACCCGTTCTCAGTTTTTCTACCTTTTTGTAGCTCTATGTAACAGATTACATATCTGGGATCCTGATCCGGTATCATATACCCAGGATGCGGAGGATACTGAGAAACAGTTCTTTGTAATGAACACACCCGAAGATGATGCATCATATGCACTTTCCTCATTTGGGCGGCACGGGAAATATGGTATTCCCGAATTTCCTGCTCTGTCTTATAACAATTATAAGTTGGAGCGGGACCAACGTTCCCCGGCTCAGTATAACAAGCGGGTTCGGTCAATAATCCGTATTATTATCTTGATTAAGGCGTGATATGGTCGCTACCTGGAGAGAGAGAGAGAGAAGAAAACACTCAGCGTGCGCTCTTGCAAGAATAGATTGGTTATTATTTTATCTAATCAGGATGGCTCCCACTGTTTTTATCAAATCTTCCTTCAAACCCTAAAAGGAAAGACTAGCCGGGATTAATTACACACTACAAGTTCGCCAATCTTTCAGCCAGGCCAGTGTCGGTACTTTGAGGGAGGTCGCTCGTGCTTTCGCACGAACCTAATTAATGTAAAACCTCGTTTTCCCAGAGGCGTAACCCCGTTGACACCTTTCTAGACACCTACTTGATCGGCTAATTGTAATGTATAAAACTCTCCCAGGAGTAACAGTTACTCGCAGTGGGTATCGGGATCCAACTATCTTATAGAAGGTATGCAATCTCATTGCAAATTTCAACACTTGAAATTCCCGATAATATTTTGCCCCTAGCGTGCTATGACCTTGACGCATGCTAAACAACCCATAGTCCGGTAGTCAAGTTCAACCCGTACATTTCTTGATTGAATTAGACCTACCCGCACGACCCTTGACGCATGCCAAACAACGTCGTACGAATACCCTAATCCAATCGCATCGTATGCTAGCAGATAAGCACTAGTTAGCTACCGTACACTACGCCTTGACGCATGCCAAACAACCGCAGCACGAATACTAACTAGTACTTATCTGAAATAACGGAGGGCTACGACAGGTTTTTCTGAAAACCTATTGCGTAATGAACTTGATATCGTTGTAGGATCGAATGAATTTTGAAATGGAGTGTCTTTGAGGCTTTTCTAGTTTTGCTAAAGGAGTCACTCCCGGTGAAGGGATCGTCGGTCCTTTCCTCGTCTAATGAGGTGCGGGATATATCATATATATCCCTGTGCAAAGCAGAACTCTTAAAAGCAATCAAAAGACAAACTGAGTGTGTAGCATCTGCCAGTTATTGCTAAAGGAGTCACTCCCGGTGAAGGGATCTCGGTCCTTTCCTTATCGAATAAGGTGCAGGATATATCATATATACCGATGTGCAAAGCAAGAACTGTAGCTACCTGTTTTATTTTGAAATTCGATTCTACAACATCTTAGGTTTCTTTTATTTCATTAATCACGTTAATGAAGTCCCATCATTTAAGTACCTAAACATCACAGATAAATACGACGTACACTTATGCCATCCGCATTCGCCTCGATGTCTCCTCGTGCACCGTTAGGTTAGGTAACTAACGGCAGAGCGGGGCAGGGCTAGCGCGGGTGTAAAACATAAGTAACGCCTATATAATATATCATATATACTATATACTTTATCTATCACAGAACATCACATGATCACATCACAGATATCGCAGCCGAAGAATCATATGAAATATTGGATATACTAGGACGTCCGTGTTTTCAATACGAGCCAGTATAAAACACGGATTCCACGATCGCGACGAATAGCCAAACCCACACCCCTAGACCCCTACGAGAGCGGCAAGCAACCCCACCAATTCTAGAGTTAGGAGACCCGGACTCGACTCCTCGAGTTGGTCTCCCACTGGACTCCAGAACCCGGTTACTTGTGCTCCCCTCCTTGGGTCTATCCTAGTGCGGAAAAGTAAATAATATACAAAGGGTGACATCTTCCGCAACCTGGAAGTGCCCCATTTAAAAGAATATTACATACAAGTTTTTACATGAATGAAAATGAAAAACACTCATCTCACATAAAAACCCCCGGCTATTCAAACACGACGATCCAATATAACATATCCAGCAACACATAACATCACATGTCATCAACGTAAGTAAATATGCGCATCCCAATTGTCGTTGACATATAGCAACGAAACCGGCGATATCACATATTACACTTACGGTCACAGAAAAGAAAGTGTAAAAGTACAACAGTTGGAATCCGCAACCACCTCAGACATCGCATGCCTGACCAAATGAATTCCTTAGACATCGCATGCCTAACAATTATAAACCCCGCATTTTAGTCTCGTTATCGAAAACACTTTTCAATATCAAGTCGGGCAATTTAACAGGATTCCCGGAAAACTGATCGAATGCTCGTCGCAAACTTCAATAGGCGGCTGCACCCCCGACGCCGTCGAAGAAGTGCACCAAGGCGGAACACCGCTACCGCGAGCACCCGAACGGATGCTTTCGGCGACGGGGTTCTCCTACAGTCACTTGGTCGGGGCTATGGAGCGAGGCTGTCTATTAAGTTTACCCGGCGAGTATCCGTGTACGCTACGTGATTGCGACGGACTTTTGATCACATCAAAATTCCGTGGCAACCGATCAAGTGAGACTAAACTGCTATGTTTATAACATTCATTCAGTTATCTCATAACTTCTTGTGAATTCCAATTATTGTATCCCATTCCGGATAAATAGAAAATGTCAAACTTTCCAATCGAACAATCGAACACCCAAGTTTTCCCGATACAGATCAACACATGAAACAAGTCTAAAAACATTCAGTTCGTGCCTCAGTACCAACGGTCCAGCCGTAGAAGGGTCAAGCCAACGCCTCACATGTGGCACGCCGTACTGCCCCAAACCCTAAGGTTCAAAGGGCAGTTCAAGACGGTCACATAATCGAGTTAAGGTTTGTTGTCTTCTAGAGGGTCCATCGAGTTACTTGCACTACTTAGAACGTCTTTAAACCACAGAAAAATCCAACACTTGGAAATTTTCCGACAGGGGAAAAATTGGGTATTTATATCCGGTCGAACTTTTTAACATATTCAAAAATTATCCGGAAAACACATAGACAAAGCTTGATAATCCGATCAAATATTCGAATCCCCAAAACTAACCCAGAATGCTCAACTGTGGAGTAAATGTTTAAATATCCCAGAAAATACAGCACAAAGAATTAGGAATTACTGTGCAGATTACAAAAGCTGACGTGGCTACTTGGCCGCGGAACCGCCGCAATAGCCTTGCTCTTGCCGCGGTTCCGCCGCACTTTAAACGATTTAGCCGATCGAATTGCACAGTAATTCTTAAAAACACCTGCTGATTTTTCTGCATATTTTTAATATTGAAAAATCCAGAATTTTAAAAAATGGACAGAGAGCACTTTGAGAGTTAGGGTTTCGGTACGTTCGGATTTCAAACTCCGTCTAGACTTCGCCTAAGGCTCTAGCTAGGCTCTGATACCACTGTAGGGTTCCCAGGCACTCTCAAGAGGTCTCATAAGGCATCAACCATGCCAATTTCAAAAATAGAGGTGCCGAGAAACCCTAATACGGACCGTTGGCTAGAAGTTTAGGCGAAAAAGCAACTAGTTAACTACTTTAACTAAAAGAACGGATATACAACCTTTGTAGATCCGGTCCTCCACCTCCATAGCTCCGCAATGAAGTCTCCTCGCTATCCAAGTCGAACCCCGGGCTCTAGCGTCGGCTTCATCGGAGAATGGACGGGCTAGGTCATCGACGACGATGCCGAAGATGATCTAAGTCGAGGCATCGCTAGATCAAGCTCCAACTTCACCAAGTCATGAAACTTGTGAAAAAAACACACTCTACTACTTGGCAAGAGGTAGAGGATGAAGAAATAGGAAGTGGGTTCACTTTAGATTTGGATTTCTCACTCTTTTCATCAAATCACCATTGATGAATGCAAGCTTCTTTCTTGAAGAAGAAGAAGAAGATGATAATTGTTATGATAAGTTATTTCATAAGAATAATAAAATCATTCTTATCATAATATTAACCATGGTTATGTGTAGAGAATTAACCAAGGTTAGTTGAATGGTTAGGGTTATGAGAAGAAGACAAGAATGGTAGCTTTGGTCAAACCTTCACGAAGCTTCAACTAAACTACAAATAAAGCCACCATTCTTTTCTTATCATTTCCAAATAAATAAATAAATCAATAAATGGATAAATGAATAAGAAAATCAAAACCCTAACCATTTAAATAACCATGGTTCAATCTTTACACAAACTCAAGTAAACATGTATCATCAAACATGATACATCCAAGTGTACAAAAGTATATCACATATACAACTTGTGAACTTCAAGTGAGAAAATCCATTTGAAGTGAACCAATACTAGTTAATGCAAAGTAATATATCAAATATATAATTATGCATTAAATCATTAAATCAACACTTGATTTAACGATCCGGTCATATCACATATGACCGACTAATATTCAATGTATCGGCTTATCGAATCAACGCTTGAATCGATAACTAGGTTATATCGCATACAACCAATCGATACATTCATCCCGAGAATAGAATACGGTATCACATACACGCATTATTCTCGGTCCCGCACATATCTCATATGCGCTCCTATTTCGTTTCGCTTGAGCCAGGAAACCTCTGTGTAGGACTCTAAAGACTCGTCAATACGCCGGTAGCAGATGATGATCATATCAAGCACCCACAAGCCGCAAGCGGTCTGCTAAACGTAACGGCCACCCGGGTATTGAACGATCAGAAGATCGACGAGCAAGCCCACTCACACTCCAGTGAATCCAACCAGTAACACTACCGTACAGTCCGGTCTGATCGTCTGATATGTCGCATATCTTGCCTAGGTGTGGTAAACGTCAGACCCCAATAGCTCGATAAGTCGTGTCGATATGAGGTCTATAACAGTTCGAGAAACTACTGGTAACACTTACCAGTATATCTCAGCAACCCTGGCCAGGGATTTCCGGTTATAGCCAATCGAACACAGTGCAACATCAACTCCCTATACCGGGAGAGACGAATCCCCTCCTATCGCTCATTGCCTCCATATGATTCGGGACTGTACCCAAAAGCTACCGTTTTGCACGCCCTCTTGGACGTGGTAAGGTGGAAATCAAAGCACAGTGGGAATCACACAAGAATCTATGACGATCTCGGGTCTACAGACTAACCTGTACCAGTGTCACCAGAGAACTGCCATCTGACGTAAGGTATAATACCATCTGGGAGTTCTCGGCGAGTCCGTCCAGTGTACCCAGTCTCCACTGAGCACCCGTATATAATCTCTGATGTCAAACACCAATAGCTATGGGATCATCCATCGCCCATCTTTATGGGTCGAGAAGGTATACGCTAGTCTACACTGGTATATCGATGCCCTGTCTCGATACACCCACGACTAGGGACCTTGAAGGTTGTACTTATAGACTACCATGTCCCCACTAGTATGATCCGCATCATAGTCCAGGTAGTCAAGTACACATCCTAAGGGCTTTACCAACATGTAACAGAGAGACAATCAGTATACACGTTAAGGTAAAGTGTAACCAGATAGCATACTATCATGTCGAGCAAGAAAGTCCTCCCTATATATGTCCCAGCATCCACTACAATGTACATCCTATGTACGGTAATGGCCTCTAGGCCATACATATAACTAACATAACTAACACGCCCGAAGAAGACGCATCAGCATGCTTATTCTTCATTTGGGCGGCATGGGAATCCAGATATGTCCCTATTCCTTGTTCAGTCTTATAACAATTATAAGAAAGAACGGAACCAACGTTCCCCTGCTAAGTATAACAAGCGGGTTCAGTCAATACATCCATATTGTTATCTTGATTAAGATGTGACATGGTCGCTACCTGGAGAGGGAGAGAAGAAAACACTTTAGCGTATGCTCTTGCAATATCAGATTGGTTATTATTTTATCTAATCAGGATGGCTCCCACTGTTTTTATCAAATCTTCCTTCACACCCTAAAAAGAAAGACTAGCCGGGATTAATTACACTTTACAAGTTCGCCAATCATTCAGCCAGGCCAGTGCCTGTACTTTGAGGGAGGTTCCCTATGCTTTCGCACGGACCTAATTAAAATAAACCTCGTTTTCCCAGAGGTTTAACCCCGTTGACACCTTTCTAGATATCTACTTGATCGGCTAATTGTAAAGTGCAAGACTCTCCCAGGAGTAACACTTACTCGCGGAGGGTATCGGGATCCAACTATCTCATAGAACATATGCAATCTCATTGCAAATCTCAACACTTGAAATTCCCGATAATATTTTGCCCCTAACCACCTATGACCTTGACGAAGGCCAACAAATCATTGGATGCTAGTCAAGTTCAACCCGTCATTTCCTGATTGAATTTAACCCAACTGCACGACCCTTGACAAAGGCCAACAAGGTCGTACGACTACCCTAATCCAATCTGCATCACATGCATAAACAGATAAGCACCATTCAGCTACCGCACACTACGCCTTGACAAAAGCCAACAAACGTAGCACGAATACTAAATTGTCCTTATCTGAAATGACGGAGGGCAACGTCAAGTTTTTCAGAAAACCTCTTGCGTAATGAACTTGATATCGTTGTAGAATCGAGTGATTTTGAAAAGGAGTGTTTTTGAGGCTTTTACTAGTTTCGCTAAAGAGGTCACTCCCGGTGAAGGGATCTCAGCTTTTTCCTTATCGAATAAGGTGCAGGATATTTCACAAATACCACTATGCAAAGCAAGAACTATTGAAGCAATCAAAAACATACCGAGTGTTTGTAGCATCTGCTAGTTTCTCTAAATAGGTCACTCCCGGTGAAGGGATCTCGACTCATTCCTTATCGAATGGGGTGCTGGATACCGCTATGCAAAGAAAAAACTAGAGCTACCCTTTTTGAAAATCTGATTCTACAACATCTTTTGGGTTTCTTTTCTTTCATTAATCACATTAATGATGTCCCATCATTTATGCTTCCTAAGCATTGATCAGTCGAAAATACTGCATCTTAAACACGACAATTTCCCTATCATTTGCACTCATCTAGAAGTGCTCGGCATTCATATAGCACATATTAGCAAAACAGTCGTAAAATATCAGATTGCATGTGTTAGAATTTAAAACCGGCATTTCTAGGGAAATTGACTGTATTTCATAACATCATATCATTCTTGTGTAGCGCAACTTGTGTTTCGAAGTCTGTACAGGAAATTACAGGAGAATGGTCAAATTTACATAACAGTGCTGCTAAAAAATACGCCAACTCAAGGAATTGGAATCTGACAATGATCTAAAAGGCATTCAGAGATTTAACGTATCAGACAGTACAGCAAAGTACAGAAGAAGACATACCATAAAGTTTGAAGACTGGAGGAAGCCACCTGGCCGCGGGACCGTGGCCGGAGCCTCCTAGAGCCGCGGTTCGCCACGTCAGCCCCCCTGCTTGACTCCAGAACTCCTCCCTCAGTGTGTACACTTCATCAAGCTACTGCAATCTCCAGATTACTCCAGAACTTTCTGCCAGATCAGCAAGCCTTGGGTTCTAAACTAAACATTCCTAGCTTCCAAAGCAAGCTTTACCCTAACTCCATTAAGAACCTAGAACCTTCTCCCTAACCTCCTAGCTTAAGGTAGAAGCTAAGCTCCTAACTAACTGCTTCTAGAAGCCTCTCCCTATAACAAACTTTTGGAAGGAAATTCAAATTTGAAATGCTAGACCTAGGGTTTTGGAAACCTATAAAAAGGACCCTAGGCCTCTCTTGAAAAGGTTGTTCAAAGTTGTTCATTAGTTGGTTGTTGAATCTTGAACTAATCTTTAATCAATCTTTAGTTCTTCATCTTCCCACAAGTTTAGTGACAAAACTTGCCACCTCCAAACCCTGACCCTAATCCAAATCAAGAAACCAAATTCAAGATCCATTGAGTTCTAGAAAGCAAGCCTTCAACGATCCTTTAGAAGCGAAGCCGGACTTCATCGGGGCACGAGATCCAAGCCGATCCACGACTCAAGGAGCCGAGCGACGCTAGATTCGATAATCTTGTTCCTTCTCAAATTCTTATAGTCTTGAGCAATGTGTAACAATTTGTGGAATAAATAAAGGTGAAGTTTCTTTAAACTTGCTTATATTTCAATTCGAGCATTATGCTTATATTTCGATTTTTGAATATATTTTTTGTGGTGATGCTTGAATAAAACTCCGCTCGTGGAGGAATCGAGATGATTGTAGAATGATGATGTTGACGAATCTTTAAACGTTTTCTTAAGTCTTATAACAATTGTAAATTCTTGAAAATTGAGTGATCGATGATCTAGATCGATGCGAAATGCATTCTTGATTCTTTTCGCACGATCTAGAGATCAACGATCAATCATTCGATTTCCTAGAAGCAATCTTATGAATGCGATTCATCGAATGGACAAAGGATAGGATGAAGAAACTCTAATTCTTCGCAAGATCCTTAATCCTCGATCAATCGACATCGATTTAGCATCAATTTGTTAATGGAAAAGAAACGGTAATTTCTAGTCTTCTTCACATCTACGATCTAATCGATTCCTACGAGCTTTACTTCAAATCTTAAAACTTAGTCGATTGGAATTCTATCATTCTTGATTCTTGATGTTTAACGGTTTCTTGATTCTTGATTTGATTTAGTTGATTCTTGAAATTCATCGATAAAAATCTTGAATCGTTTTTGCTTTTCTTTTCTATTAAATTTTCTATTCAAACAAAACAAAATACGAACGAATTGCACAATCCCTGTGGACGATCCGCACTCACTAATGCGCTACAAACCGACACCGTTATTGATTGCGGTCAAATTTTTTTGGTTGTGATTTCATACAAGTTTCTAAATACCGACAACGAGAAATAAAGATCAATCAAATGGCGCCGTTGCCGGGGATAGTGCGCTAATTGTTCGTTATTTTGAAATTTTAGTTGAAAAGTTTATTCCATCTATATTTTTAGATCAAAATTCGCGCAAACCCAAACCGATTCGTTGTGATTTGTTGCGAGGAAATCTGGAATCATTGGAGCTGGAGAAAAAATTTTCTGAGCATTCCATAGAGCTTGAGGAGTTAACTGCAGCTCTCTGTTAATTTTCTGTCCAGTGATCTTTCCCTACGACCGCGATTCCGCGGCATTAGGGCGCATCTGCGGCGGTTTCGCCGCAGGTTAACTTCCTCACTGTTCCAAAATTTTAGGTATACTTCTACACTTTCTTATCTCTTCCTAAATCTGCTCCAATTAACAATTTGTGCAGGTTTCTTTGCAAATAAATCGCAGCGCCGCAAAAGCAAATAAAAAATTGTGCGTGTTTTTGATTTTTGGTTGTTTGCATATTAATACGGACATTAAGGGGCAATGACCAAATCCAGATTAGGTGGGGAGTTCATTACCCTTCCTAAGCCCAAAAATCACAAACTTGCATCCGTATTTACCCTCATTAACTAAAAGAAATCTAGAGATGACTCTAAGGACCGTCGCGCTCACTTAGGACAGAAGAAGGCCGTGGGTAATTCATTGGTTATCCGCGTTTCTTTTGTGGTGTCTAAGGAAAGTGTGTCGAAGGCTAGTGGTTACATAATTAGGCCCACTACTTACGTAGTGGAGAACCTCCCACTTACCTGGCACTTACCTGGCCACAGGAGAGACAAAGAGGCAGTGGAGGATTTATCCTGCGACTTGTCTTTTGGCAGTTAGGAGTGGTCTAGAGCTTTGACCTAGGTGACCCCTAGAATTAGGGTTTTTCTTGTTGCATTTGTTGTGATCGCATCATATTTTTCAAAAATCCGTATCATTTTTCAAAACAAACACAGCATTCATTCATTCCCCTAATTATAAGTCACGCTACCACTTGCACTAACCCTTTTTAGTGCAAGATAGGCTGGACACGGGATTCTAGTGCCCGTTTAGTCCGCATACCCCCGATCGACCCAAAAGTCGGTATTTCTACATTTACCTCTTCTTTAACCACCACCACACCCACATTGATGGATCCGTCTCCATCGAACTTCTTTACCACTACTCTGCCGCCGTCCGTTGGTGGGCAGAATCCAGCTCGCATCTCTCTCAAAGAGAGGTGCTATCCTACACGAGGTCCTCTTTCGACCTGTCTCTCCATTCCACCAGCCAACAGGGAAAATTTTGAAATTAAATCCCAATACGTCAACCCTCTACCAATATTTCACGGTCTCGAGTCTGAAGATGCATATGCCTTTATCACCAAATTTGAAAATGTATACGCAATGATGGGTACCTCACAGCTTTCTATGGATGCTATGCGTCTACGTCTTCTCACATTCACCTTGTGCGATATAGCCGAGAAGTGGCTATATAACACTACCGCACATTCCATTTAAAACTGGGGAGAATTCGTCAAAGCATTCCTTAAGAAATTCTACCCATATCATAAGACAGCTCGAGTCCGTAGCGAAATAAATCAATTCACCCAGCTTCCAAATGAACCATTTTCAAAATGTCTTGAATGCTTCAAGGATCTGTTAGTCCAATGTCCACATCATGGAATCCCTAGATGGTAACTGTGTAGAATCATTTATGAGAGCATTAATCCTAACACAAGACAGACCCTTGAATCCATGTGTCAAGTTAACTTCATGACCAAAGATGATGGGGAAGCCTGGAAATTTCTAGAAGATTTCGCTGAAAAATCTTTACAGTAGGAGGGTGTGAGTCAATCGTCTAGGGATGGCAATGATATTTCCATAGGAGTTAAAGCTGACATTTCAGCTATACACAAGAAACTCGAGACTATGGAAAACAAATTTTTAGCTGCCGCCCTAAATCAAATGTCACTTTCCAAAACTGTATGTGGATGCTGTTGTGATCCTTCTCACTTAACGGAAGAATGTCCATTTCAAGGTCACGAGCATACCAATGCCGCATTTCAAAGACCTAGGAACGATCCATTTTCATCCACATATAATCAGGGTTGGAGCAATCACCCTAATTTTGCTTGGAACCAACAACACAATCAAAACACGGTTCCAAACCAGAACAATTTCCAAAAGGTCCCTCCACCACAACAGCAACCACCACAATTGAGTCAGCACCCCTTCCAAGCATAAAACTTCCAATATCCGGTCAACACACCTGCACTGTCTAGTCCTTTACAGTTGACCGGGACTGATGAATCCTCTTCATTTGCACAATACATGAATTTGGTCTTAACTAATATCATGCAAGTTTCGGCTGAAATGAAGTCTTCTGTCGATAAAATTGAGAAAAACTCTGCGTCCCAAAGCGAGAGTATTAAATCGATGGAAGAAGAGATTGCACGATTAAAAGCCGAAATGAGTGCAAGAGAGAAATGGAAACTTCCAACTCAACCCTTACCCAATCATGGCTATTCACATCATGTGAATGCAATCACCACGTTGAGATCTGGAAGAGTGCTTGACAATCACGTTGGGGAAGAGATTGAAGACACTGAAAAATCTATCAATGATACCCCGGCTGAGACCTTTCCTTTCACTTCTACTTCAAATTCTGACCCCAGTTCTTCTACCCCACCATTTTCTTTCGAGCCTATTCTCCGTTTCCCACAAGGCTCACCACCTCAGCCCATCTCTTCTAGTTCTCTACGGACGATCCCCACTTCTATTCTGGGATCGGGTCCACACACAATTCCTTCTCCTTTGATGGACCCAGCGCTTATTGCACAAGCTCCTTACCCAAATCGGTTAAGGGGAAACAGACCAAGTCCTTAAATGGAGAAGATCACTGAAATCTTCAAACAGGTTAACATCAACATCCCTCTTCTAGATGCTATCCAACAAGTCCCCGCTTATGCAAAAGTTCTTAAAGACTTATGCACTAGAAAGAGGAAGACTCAAGTGCCCAAGAAGATATTCATAGCGAAGACAGTAGACACAGCTTTCCTCCAACAATTACCAAGGAAACGTAAGGATCCTGGTTATCATACTATTTCCATTTCTATTGGGGAGAAACACATCAACCGTGCTCTACTTGACCTTGGCTCAAGTGTTAACCTGCTTCCTTTCTCAGTCTATGAGCAGCTAGGGATTGGAGAGTTGAAACCAGCCCATTGCACTCTCTAGATAGCTGACCGATCAATCACCAAACCTAGGGGTGAACTGGAGGATGTGTTAATAAAAATCGGGAAATTTGTATTCCCTGTGGACTTTATTGTACTTGATACACAGCCTGTAGCGAACCCACGGAATAAAATTCCGGTGATTTTAGGTCGCCCCTTTTTGGCCACTTCCAACGCTATAATCAACTGTCGTAATAGTTCTATGACCCTATCCTTCGGGAATAGGTCAATAGAGCTGAACATTTACAAGTTGGGAAGTGTACTCTCCGATCCTACTGCTCAGGTCTGTTCTGTCGACTTAATGGATGTCGACAGCAGTGAAATTGATGATCCTCTTGATACTGATCTTGACTCTTTTCATATGTTGTTGTTTGACCCAGCTATGTATCATACACATACGAACTCTTCCACCGAGTTGTCCAGGTCAATAACTAACACCGATTATTAACTGCTTTTAGAGTCTGAAGATCACCCCGCACTTTGTGAAGACATTATTCTCCGGGGCACTGATGATACTTTTGAGGAGATCTTCGCTGATGAACACGCATTTTTGAATGACACGGGTGTTGAGATGAATCATCTCCCAATCAATGAAATTGATCCTCCACCCCTTCATCTGAACTGTAAAAAGAATGCGAGTAATCCATCACATTCACTACATCGTCTCTCCAAAATGAGACGCACCCACATTCTATTCCACCACTTACCCTTTCCCCACTTCTTCTTCCACCAACCAAAGCACTGCATTGATAAAATTTTTGAATGGTTGGTGTTAACCTTCGGTCTTTGCAAAGCTTGGCATCGACCAATGATTTTTGACCCCCTCATGTGATTTTCAAAAGATTAACATTGCATAACTCAAGTTTGGGGGGGCATTTTTTCTGGCTCTTGAAAAGAAATTTTTTACAAAATGATGAGCCAAGAATAAGTTTGGGAGAGGATCTTCACTTAAATATTTTGCCCCCACTATTAAATTCCTCCCAAGCTTACAAGTTTTTCGAGATTTAGCAGATGGGAACAGTGAGGACACTGTTGAAAACAAGTTTGGGGGAGGTTTGTGCTTATTTTTTGCATCATTTGCATATCATTTGCATAAGCACAAAACATTTCTTTAAAAACCTATAAAAATTTTAAAAATTTTCAAAATCCATAAAAATTAAAAAGTTTTCAAAATATAAAATAATTTAATATTTAATATTTTTGTATATAAATAAGATAATAAAAGATTAGATGGTGAAAATTACATCCATGAGATTAGAAAAATTTAAGAAAACCAAGAAAATTAGATGTTTTCTTATACGAACTAGTAATAAGTAGTTATGAGCCGTTGTCCCAAGGGTTAGTAAGATGAAGGAAGTCACTAATCTGAGGATAAAAATAAGTATGAAAAATAGTTCCTATTCTGGAAGCCAAACATTTTGAACGTTGATACCCTGCTATTCGCACTTACACACGTCTTGAAACTCGGGATAGTAGAGGATACCTTGAAATGCTCTTGTCTTAAAGCCGATGTATGAAGGAAATTAAAAAAATGAAGAAAATATAAAATGGTGATAAAAATGAACACTGGTTTTGTTATCGCCAAGGCAGCAATAAAAAAATATAGCGAGGGTGCCTCTTCACCTAGTGCCCTAAGGCCAACTGGTCTGGGAGTCACTGCTAAGCCTTAGGTGGTGCAAGACGAAGAAAATACACCAAATAAGCAAGCACATGAGTAATCGGTCGGTTAGTACCTCAAGAAGTATTAACGGTCGCATGAAAGTGTGTGAGCAATCTCATCTAAATATTCATTAATTAAAAAGTACTGAGGCTGATGGACAAGAGTATGATAGCTTGAATTGAATTCTCCGGGTGTAGGGATGTCTTCGCACACACGCAAGGTTATATGATCGATGTTTTGGAAGAAAGATAGGAATGAAGAATAAGACGATGTTTTATTGAGGGAGGGTGTGATTTCTAACATATTTTCATGACTATTAAGATAGGGCTCATGACAACCGAAAAGCTAGCTTAGTTGGAAAACCTAACTTTCAAGGCTTTTCTTCTACAATTCTTGTCTTTAAATGTAATATTCATGATCTTTCTTTTATTATTGGATTTTGTGGGTGCAATCCGTTGAAAACCCACAGGAGACAACACTCCTCCTACTAGGGACACCTAGAGATTTAAAGGCTTGTTGCACGTGCTCAGTGCAATCGTGTTGCCTACGAAAGTGTGCTAGTTAGTTTTTCTCTTTCTTTATTTTCTCCTTCTCTTTTTAATAAAAAGTTCTCTCGAGACGATCGAAAATAAGTTTGGGGGAATTTGATCAGTCGAAAATACTGCTTCTTAAATACGGCAATTTCCCTATCATTTGCACTCATCTAGAAGTGTTCGGCATTCATATAGCACATATTAGCAAAACAGTCGTAAAATATCAGATTGCATGTGTTAGACTTTAAAACCGGCATTTCTAGGGAAATTGACTATATTTCATAACATCGCATCATTCTTGTGTAGCGCAACTTGTGTTTCGAAGTCTGTGCAGGAAATTACAGGAGAATGGTCAAATTTACATAACAGTGCTGCTAAAAAATACGCCAACTCAAGGAATTGGAATCTGGAAATGATCTAAAAGGCATTCAGAGATTTAACATATGAGACAGTACACCAAAGTACAGAAGAAGACATACCATAAAGTTTGAAGATTGGAGGAAGCCACTTGGCCGCGGAACCGCGGCCGGAGCCGCCTTGAGCTGCGGTTCCGCGGCGGCCTTGCCACGTAAGCCCCCCTGCTTGACTCCAGAACTCCTCCCTCAGTGTGTACACATCATTAAGCTACTGCAATCTCCAGATTACTCCAGAACTTTCTGCCAGATCAGCAAGCCTTGGGTTCTAAACTAAACATTCATAGCTTCCAAAGCAAGCTTTACCCTAACTCCATTAAGAACCTAGAACCTTCTCCCTAACCTCCTAGCTTAAGGTAGAAGCTAAGCTCCTAACTAACTACTTCTAGAAGCCTCTCCCCATAACAAACTTTTCGAGGGAAATTCAAATTTGAAATGCTAGACCTATGGTTCTGGAAACCTATAAAAAGGACCCTAGGCCTCTCTTGAAAAGGCTGTTCAAAGTTGCTCATTTGTTGGTTGTTGAATCTTGAACTAATCTTTAATCAATCTTTAGTTCTTCATCTTCCCACAAGTTTAGTGACAAAACTTGCCACCTCCAAACCCTAACCCTAATCCAAATCTAGAAACCAAATTCAAGATCCTTTGAGTTCTAGAAAGCAAGTCTTCAACGATCCTTTAGAAGCGAAGCCGGACTTCATCAGGGCACGAGATCCAAGCCGATCCACGACTCAAGGAGCCGAGCGACGCTAGATTCGACAATCTTGTTCCTTCTCAAATTCTTGTAGTCTTGAGCAATGTGTAACAATTTGTGGAATAAATAAAGGTGAAGATTCTTTAAACTTGCTTATATTTCAATTCGAGCATTATACTTATATTTCGATTCTTGAATATATTCTTTG
The DNA here is from genome assembly GCA_030015575.1 of Agapanthus africanus. Taxonomy (NCBI): domain Eukaryota; kingdom Viridiplantae; phylum Streptophyta; class Magnoliopsida; order Asparagales; family Amaryllidaceae; genus Agapanthus; species Agapanthus africanus. Next base: position 395,401,188 of record JASDDO010000014.1, read on the forward strand.
TGGTGATGCTTGAATAAAACTCCGCTCGTGGAGCAATCGAGATGATTGTAGAATGATGATGTTGACGAATCTTTAAACGTTTTCTTAAGTCTTATAACAATTGTAAATTCTTGAAAATTGAGTGATCGATGATCTAGATCGATGCGAAATGCATTCTTGATTCTTTTCGCACGATTTAGAGATCAACGATGAATCATTCGATTTCCTAGAAGCTATCTTGTGAATGCGATTCATCGAAAGGACAAAGGATAGGATGAAGAAACCCTAATTCTTCGCAAGATCCTTAATCCTCGAACAATCGACAACGATTTAGCATCAATTTGTTAATGGATAAGAAACGGTAATTTCTAGTCTTCTTCACATCTACGATCTAATCGATTCCTACGAGCTTTACTTCAAATCTTGAAACTTAAATCGATTGGAATTCTATCTTTCTTGATTCTTGATGTTTAACGCTTTCTTGATTCTTGATTTGATTTAGTTGATTCTTGAAATTCATCGATAAAAATCTTGAATCGTTTTTGCTTTTCTTTTCTATTAAATTTTCAATTCAAACAAAACAAAATACGAACGAATCGCAAAATCCCTGTGGACGATCCGCACTCACTAATCCGCTACAAACCGACACCGTTATTGATTGCGGTCAAATATTTTTGGTTGTGATTTCATACAAGTTTCTAAATACCGACAACGAGAAATAAAGATCAATCAAGCATCACAGAAGAAACGAAAATACAACGTACGCTTAAGCCATCCGCATTCGCCACGGTGTCCCGTTATGCACCGTTAGGTTACTTAACTAATGGCATACCAGGACGGGACTAGCGCGGGTGCAAAACATAAGCAACATCTACTATATATCTCAAATATAATGTATATCCATTCGTCTCAGAATCCACAGTGATCACATCACAGAGCAGCAGAAGAAACATATGAAATATTGGATATACTAAGAGGTCCGTGTTTTGTTTTGAGCATGTATAAAACACGGATTCCATGGTCGCGATGAATAGACAAACCTACATCCCTAGACCCCTACGAGAGCGGCAAGCAACCCTACCAATTCTATAGTTAGGAGACTCGGACCCGACTCCTCGAGTTGGTCTCCCACTGGACTTTAGAACCCGGTTACTTGTGCTCCCCTCCTTGGGTCTATAGTAATGCGGAAAAGTAAATAATATACAACAACGGTGACATCATCCTCAACCCGGAAGTGCCCCAATAAAAGAATATTACATACAATTAATTTTACATGAATGAAAATAAAAACTCTCATCTCACATAAAACCCCCGGCTATTCAAAACATGACGATCCAATATAACATATCACAGCAACACATAACATCACATGTCATCAACGTAAGTAAATATGTGTATCCCAATTGTCGTTGACGTATAGCAACGAAACCGGCGATACACCACATATTACACTTACGGTCGCAGAAAAGAAAATGTCAAACTACAATATTTGGAATCCATAATAACCTTAGACATCATAAACCCAAAATATCACATACTTTGGATTTCATGCCTAACTATGCGAATTCCACATATTGTATCACATTCCACAAATAGCTAGACGATGTTAAACCTTTCGATCGAATCAACGAATTCCCAAAATTACCAGAAAGCTCAACACTTGAGCAATATCAAAAATACCCAGAAGCATGCCCGAGTAGCTACGGACCAACTGTAGAAGTATCAGCCCAAGCCTCACACACGGCGCCGCGGAACCGCCACCAAACCCATGGTTGAGGCCGCTGTTCCGCCGTCATGTTGTCGAGTTAGGGTGTCGTTCTTCTAGAGGGTCCATAATTTTACCTGCATGATTTTCTGAGGATTGTTAATGTGAAAAATTCCAACATTTTGAAAAATTTCCAGACAGTGGGCAATATCGGGTTTTCGGAGATCGTTAGAACTTCTAACTTCGCCTAAACAACTCCTAATGCTCTAGCAAGTCTATGATACCACTGTAGGTTTCTTTGGCACAACCACAAGGTTTCACAAGGCATCGTACATGCTATATTTAAAAAATTTAATGTGTCAAACAACCCTAACCTAGAATCTAACTAATGTTTTAGGAGCTAAACAAGAAAGAAAACACCTTTACATCTAAGTGATAACGGAATACAACCTTTGAAGACCGGTCCTTCAGTTCATTTGCTCCATGTAGTGGTCCCTTCGTTGCGATCATGGAAGTCCAGGATTCTTGCATGGCTTCTCAAGGTGAAAAGAACGATCTTGCATGAATTCTTCGAGGCCGAAGATGATCTACGTTGAGAAGATACTAACTCAAGCTACTACTTCACTAATGAGAGATTAGTGAAGCTAACACCCTATACTAAAGTGCTAATCTAGTAGAGGATGATGAAGTAGGAAGTGGGCTCACTTTAGTTTTATTTTTCTCACAATATTTTTCTCACTTGAACAAAACCTAGAGAGCTCTTGAGCTTTGAGGAAGAAGATGAAGTCAAGAGATGAGAATGAACTAATGAGGTGAGAGAATCAACCATGGGTGAGTTTGTATCATATAGATAACTCATGTAGAGACATAACCATGGCTAAATTATAATAGTTAGGTTAATAAATATCTTAAGTAAAAAAAAATGAGTGGACAAAGTCAATGCATCCATAAGCTTCTACAAGCTTCATGCATGTGAGCAATTGTCCACTAATTTGGATTTACTTTAAATATTTAAACCCTACAATATAATTAGTATGGTGTAAGTCTCATACACCCATGTAGTGTGTATCAATAACCATGACACAAAAGAAAAACACAATTAATATATATCACATATATATTAAGTGTGCGCATGTAAGAAAATAAATGCTTAAGTGAGCTAATATTAGTTAATGCAAACTAGTATATCAAATATACAATTATACACTAAATTATTAAATCAACACTTGATTTAATAATCCGGCTATATCGTATATAACCGACTAATAATATATGTACCTACTTATCGAATCAACACTTGATTCGATAACCCGGCTATATCACATATAACCAACCGATACAAATTTCACGAGAATAAAATACGGTATCACATACTGGCATTATTCTCGATCACGCACATATCACTTATGTGCTCCTACTTCATTTTGCCTGAGCCAGTAAAACCTCTATGTAGGACTCTAAAGACTCGTCAATACGCCGGCAGTAGGTGATGATCACATCAAGCACCCACAAGCCGTCAACGGTACTAGCTGGACGTAACGGCTACCCGGGTATTGAACGATCAGAAGATCAGTGAGCAAGCCCGCTCTATCTCCTGTAAACCCTACCAGTAACACTACCCTACAGTCCGGTCTCCTCGTCTGATATGTCGCATATCCAGTCTAGGGGTGGTAAACGTCAGAACCCAATAACCGATAAGTCATGCCGATATGAGGCTTATAACGGGTCGAGAAACTACTGATAACACTTACCAGTAAATTTCTAAATCAGCCCTGGCCAGGGATTTCCCTGTTATGGCTAATCGAGCACAGAGCAGCAACAACCCTCAATACCGGGAGAGACGAAACCCCTCCTATCGCTCATTGCCTCCACGCGACTCGCGAATAAACCCAAAAACCACCGTTTTGCGTGTCCTCTTGAACGTGGTAAGGTGGAAATCAAAGCACAGTGGGAATCACACAAGACTCTATGACGATCTCGGGTCTACAGACTAACCTGTACCAGTGTCACCAGAGAAATGCCATCTGACGATAGGTATAATACCAACTAGGAGTTCTCGGCGATTCCATCCAGTGTACTCAGTCTCCACTGAGCACTCGTATACCATCTCCGATGTCAAACACCAATGGATATGGGATCATCCATCGCCCATCTCATGGGTCAAGAAGCGTATACGCTAGTCTACTCTGATATATATCGATGCCCTGTCACGGTACACCCACGCGATGTATGCTCCTTATTTGGTGGACATTGAGGAGATGCGGATCAAGAGATTTGTACGAAGACTGATTACCCAGTTGTTCCTCGCTGTCAGCGCTTAGCATTGTGACACATATGCAGCCGCAGTAGATGCAGCCCTACTGGTTGATGAGCGTCATTCCGAGACTTCGGTCATTCCGGAACGGAAGAGCGTTCGTACTGGTGTATCAGCCCGGAGATAGATGTTTAGATGCCGCGACAGATTTCGTTCAGGTCGTGGGAGTAGCAGAGTCTTGGGACGAGGCCAGTTGTGTAGCTCATATCCACAGGAGGGTCAACAGTCATCGTCTGGATGTTTCCGGTGCGGGAGTTTTTATCATCGCATTCGAGATTGTACTGAGCCACATGAAGACAAGGCATCCATATCGCTTGTTACCTTACCACCTTCTCCACCTCAGAGAGCGTTGCCTCTTGTGCCTGTTGTTGCTCCGTGTCAGACTTATGCGCAGAGAGGTCATGGTCGCAGAGGGTTTGTTCAGAGTGGACGGGGTGGCAGAGGCGGAGGACAGCCAGTATTTTCTTTGACTCATCAGGACACGCAGGCGTCAAACGCATTGGTTTTAGGTACTCTTTCAGTATGTTCTTTTGATGCACACATGTTGTTTGATCCGGGATCTACCGACTCGTATGTTTCTACACACTTCATGCCAAGGTTGGGCCGAGAGTCGTGTTTGCTAGATCAGCCGCTTGTCGTGACTACTCCTGTGGGCGAGTCATTTATTGCGCGACATGTGTTTCGGTCGTGTGTTGTCCGTATTAGAGATAGAGATTCGTCCGTCGACTTGATCCTTCTTGAGATGTTGGACTTCGACATTCTCCTGTGCATATACTGGTTATCTACTTACTACGCGTCCGTGGACTACCGCGAGAAGACAGTCAGGTTTTGTTTTTCCGACGATTCAGTTCTTGTTGTGTAGGAGGACCGTGGTGCCGCCCCTCACAGTTTGATTTCAGCCATTTGCGCTAGTCATCTTTTGAGGAGGGGATGTCGGGGATTCTTGGCTTTCTTACGAGATACTAGAGCCACAGTAGTTTCGTTGGACCAGGTTCCTATTGTAAGAGATTTTCCCGATGTTTTTCCCGACGAGTTACCTGGATTGCCGCAAGAGCGTGAGATTGAGTTTTGCATTGATCTGATCCCCGGCACGGGGCCTATTTCTATACCACCTTACCGGATGGCCCCGGCGGAGCTTAAGCATCAGCTGCCAGAGCTATTTGATGGGGGACTTGTACGTCCAAGTGTTTCGCCTTGGGGAGCTCTTGTTCTGTTCGTCAAGAAGAAGGATGGCAGTTTGAGGTTGTGCATTGATTATCGTCAATGGAACCGAGTTACGGTGCGGAATAAGTATCCTTTACCTCGCATTGATGATTTGTTTGATCAGCTCCACGGTGCGGGACATTTTTCCAAGATTGATTTGAGATCGGGTTATCTTCAGTTGCGGGTTCGGAATGACATTCCGAAGACAGCTTTTCGTACGCTCTACGGGCATTATAAGTTTTTGGTGATGTCGTTCGGACTCACCAATGCCCCAGCATCGTTGATGGATTTGATGAACCGGATATTCAGGACGTTCCTCGACCAGTTTATTATTGTGTTTATTGATGACATTTTGGTTTATTCCAAGGTTCAAGAGGAGCATGAGCAGCACTTGAAGATTGCTTTGCAGACATTGAGAGAGCACCGGCTGTTTGCTAAATTCTCGAAGTGTACCTTCTAGCTTGATAGTGTTGACTTCCTAGGTCATGTGGTTATGGGAAACGGTATTCGTGTGGACCCGAAGAAGATCGAGGCCGTACAGATTTGGCCTAGACATGTATCGGTGACAGAGGTCCGCATCTTTTTAGGCTTAGCCAGTTACTACCGCCGTTTCATGCAGGACTTCTCGAGTATCACTGCACCACTGACCGGACTGACAAGGAAGGGGGTTCCTTTTCTTTGGACTGAGGCATGCAAGCTGAGTTTTCAACAGTTGAAGACTTGGTCGACGACTGCACCAGTTTTATCTTTACCTTCTTGATCAGGCGGCTTTGTCGTTTACTGTGATTCTTCTCGAGTGGGGCTCGGTTGTGTATTGATGCAGCATGATAGAGTTATCGCTTATGATTCCCAGCAGTTGAAGAAGCACGAGCAGAATCATCCCACTCATGATCTTGAGGTGGCCGCGGTAGTCTTTGCGCTTAAGATTTGGAGACACTACTTGTATGGGGAGTCGTGTCAGATTTTCACAGACCACCAGAGTATAAAGTACATCCTCCAACAGCGGGATCTAAATTTAAGACAACGCCGTTGGATGGAGTTCATGAAGGATTATGATTGTGAGATCCTTTATCACCTGGGCAAGGCGAATGTGGTAGCTGATGTTTTGAGTCGTAGGCCCTGGGGTAGCTTGTCCCACTTGAGCGCGGTTCAGAGACAGTCTTCTAGAGATTGGAAGATCTTGTGCGGCAGTATAGTACAGTTTGAGTTCACTTCCTCTGGGGGACAGCTTGCTCACGTCCGCGTCCATCCACTTCTACTTGATCGTATTCGTGAGGCACAACCCGACGATGCCCGTTTGTCTGAGATTCTTGAGCATGTTTGGCAGGTTAGAGATTCAGAATTCTTGATTGATGACCATGGTGTGCTATATTTCGGGACTCGTTTGTGTGTACCTGATACCGATGGGTTAAGACTCGAGATCCTAGAGAAGGCACATCAGTCAGCTTATAGTGTTCACCCAGGTTCCACCAAGATATATCGTGACTTGAGAGATATGTACTGTGAGTTATATGTATGCCCTAGAGTCCATTACTGTACATACGATGTATATTGTAGTGGATGCTTGGACATATAGAGGGATGACTTTCTTGCTCGACATGATAGTATGCTATCTTGTTACTCTTTGTCTTAACATGTAGAATGATTGTCTCTATGTCACATGTTGATAAAGCCCTTAGGATGAGTACTTGACAACCAGGATTATGATGCAGATCATACTAGTGGGGACAGAGTAGTCGATAAGTACATCCTTCAAATGTTCCTAGTCGCAGGTGTATCGAGACAGGGCATCGATATACCTGAGTAAACTAGCGTGTAGCATCTCGACCCATGTAGATGGGCGATGGATGATCCCATATCCATTGGTGTTTCACAACAGAGATGGTATACGGGTTCTAAGTGGAGAATGAGTACACTGAACGGACTCGACGTGAACTCCTAGATGGTATTATACCTATCGTCAGATAGCAGTTCTCTGGTGACACTGGTACAGGTTAGTCTGTAGACCCGAGATCGTCTTAGAGTCTTGTGTGATTCCCAATGTGCTTTGATTTCCACCTTACCACGTTCAAGAGAACATGAAAAACGGTGGCTTTTGGGTACAGTCCCGAATCACATGGAGGCAATGAGCGATAGAAGGGGTTTCGTCTCTCCCGGTATTGGTAGTTGATGTTGCACTGTGCTCGATTGCCTATAACAGGAAGTCCTTGGCCAAGGCTGCTTCAGAGATATACTGGTAAGTGTTAACAGTAGTTTCTCAACCCGTTATGAGCCTCAGATCAGCATGACTTATCGAATTACTGTGGTCTGACGTTTACCACCCCTAGACGAGATATGCAACATATCAGACGAAGAGACTAGATTATACGGTTAGTGTTACTGATTGGATTCGCAGGAGTATGAGCAGGCATGCTTGTTGATATTCTGATCGCTCAATACCTGGGTGGCCGTTACGTTTAGCAGACTACTTGCGGCTTGTGGGTGTTTGATATGATCATCACCTACTGCCGGCGTATTGACGAGTCTTTATAGTCCTACACAGAGGTTTCCTGGCTCAAGAGAAACGGAGTAGGAGCACATATGTGATATGTGCGGGACTGAGATTAATACGATATGTGATACCGTATTATATTCTCGCGTCATGTGACATCGGTCGGTTATATGTGATATAGCCGGGTTATCGGATCAAGTGTTGATTCGATAAGTTGTTACATTTGATATTAGTCGGTTATATGTGATATAACCGGATTATTAAATCAATTGCTGATTTAATAATTTAATGTATAATTATAAATTTGATATATTAAGTTACATTAACTAATAATTTCTCACTTATGATTTCTTTTCTCACTTGATGTGCACATTGTATATATGTGATATGTATATTTGTGTACATGTTTTTATCATGCTAGGTTACATATGCAACATATAAGTATGAGACTAATGCCATGCTAGGGTTTATGTTATGTATAATATTTATCATTAAGAAAATTACAAATTAATGGATAATCTCATGCCTTGGAGTTTAGTGGAAACTTGTAGAGCTTTGACTTAGTCCACTTGTTTGTCATTGCTTAAGATATTTGTTAACCCAACCTTAACCCTTGACCTAGGTTTATTCTCTACATGAGTTAGGCATGATATGATAACTCACCATGGTTGCATTTCTAAACTCATGAATTCATTTTCATCTCTTCTTCTTCTTCTTCCTCTTGTTGAAGCTTTCTAGCTTCATGACAAGTGATGAAAAATAGTGAGAAAAATAAATCTAAAGTGAGCCCACTTCCTACTTCATCATCCTCTACTACTTGTCATTTAGTATAGGGTGTTTGCTTTACTAATTCCATAATTAGTGAAGAGATAGTTTGGGTTAGTGTCTCTTCGACGTAGATCATCTTCGGCCTCAAAGACTTCGATGCAAGCTAGTTCATTTCTTTATAGGAGCCTCTCTAGAGTCCGGGAGTTCATGATCGCAGCGAAGGGACTACTACACGGAGCTATTGAAGTGAAAGACCGGTCTACAAAGGTTGTATTCCTTGCTCACTTCATATGCAATGTTGTTTGCATTTCATTTCGTCGCTTTTTCTAGTAGACGATTCTATGTTAGGGTTAGCTAGAACGGCTAAAATTTTAATATGGCATGAAAGATGCCTCCCGAAACCTTGCTGCCATTGTAGACAACCTTTCAGTGGTATCAGAGCCATGCTAGAAAATTAGACGAATTTTGTTAAGATTACGAAACCAAAATACTCTGAAACTTGCAACACGAAAACTTGGTTTCTGTCGATTTTAAAAAGTCTTCAAATTTTTTTTTAAACAACTGAAAAATGTTCTATGAGATATAACATGAACACCACTGAAATTTTAGGCCATTTCAAAACTTTTTGGCCGTCCACATTGGGCATAATTCCGGCCTGCTTGGTTTTTCCAGTGGCATTTGGGCTTCAAAATTTTGTGGTCTTCCAGGCACTGGGGTTTGGTGTTTCAGGTGTTGTTTGTTTTTGCAAATTTTGCATATGATGTGATCTTACACTATAAGCAATTCGGAGTGTTTCGTATTCGTAGTTTTAACATTGTTTCGGGAATTCACATGTTGTCTAGGCGAAGTTAAAAAGTTCGATCGAATGTCAAAAACCTATTTTTTCAAGTTTAATGTATTCGGGAAAACATGCAAGTAATTCTGTGAACGCTCTAGAAGAATGAAATCCTAACTCGACTTTTTGGATCGCGGAACCGCCGTATTACCCTAGGATTTGCCACAGTTCTGTAGCGACATGAGTGAGGCTTGGGTCTGCCCTTCTACGGCTGGTGCATAGGTACTGTGGCATGTTCTGGGTATTATTGAACTATGCTCAAGTGTTGAGCTGTCGGGGAATTGTGGGACTTTAATGAATCGATCGAAAAGTTTAACGACGTCCGGGTATCAAGTGATGGGATACGATATTTGGAATCCATAAAAGTAGTTATGAGATAACTAGTTTGAATGTTATAAATCTAGCAATTTAGTCTCATTTGATGGGTTGCCACAGGATTTTGATGTGATCAAAAGCCCGTCGCAATCACGTAGCATACGCGGATACTCACCGGGTAACCTTATTATATAGCCACGCCCCATAGCCCCGACCAAGTGACTGTAGGAGAACCCCGTCGCCAAAAGCATCCGTTCGGGTGCTCGCGGCAGCGGTGTTCCGCCTTAGTGCACTTCGTCGACGGTATCGGGGGTGCAGCCGTCTACTAAAGTTTCCGACGAGCATTCGATCAGGTTGTCGGGAATCTTGGTTAATTGCCCGACTTGATATTAAAAAGTGTTTTCGAGATTGAGCTTAAAATGCGAGGCTTATAATTGTTAGGCATGCGATGTCTAAGGAATTCATTTAGTTAGGCATGAAATCCAAAGTATGAGATACTTCGGGTTTATGATGTCTAAGGTGGTTGCGGATTTCAATTGTTGTAGTTTTTCACTATCTTTTCTGTGACCGTAAGTGTAATATATGGTGTATCGCCGGTTTCGTTGCTATATGTCAACGATAATTGGGATACGCATATTTACTTATGTTGATGACATGTGATGTTATGTGTTGTTGTGATAAGTTATATTGGATCGTCGTGTTTTGAATAGCCGGGGTTTTATGTCTGATGGGAGTTTTTCATTTTCATTCATGTAAAAGCTTGTATGTAATATTCTTTTATTGGGGCACTTCCGGGTTGAGGATGATGTCACCATTGTATATTATTTACTTTTCTGCATTAGGATAGACCTAAGGCGGGGAGCATAAGTAACCTGGTTGTAGGGTCCAGTGGAAGACCATCTCGAGAAGTCGAGACCGGGTCTCCTAACTCTAGAATTGGTAGGGTTGCTGTAACACCTTAGGATTTCGATTAATGTTAATTAAGCGATAGTGCGGGTTTTCTGTAAAAAGTTTACTAATTCGGTTTCCTCACATTTTAGAACATTTAATTAATAATTTATTATTATTTGTTATGGCTTTCACATACATGTGCATGTTAATGTGAGAGTGTGTTTTTGTTAATCTTGTTTAGCAACCATGACAACATAACCTAATCCTAATCCTCTGTTTAAACCTTAACCCTAACCCTAGATATTTGTGGAGAGATATTTGTTTGTGTTTTGGATTGGGAGGAGGTGGCATGGTGACTCACTCGAGGGCATGGTTTGCATTAATGGAGAGTTAATGCAATTGGTGCACTCACCCTTATTCTCACCTCTTTCTCTCTAACTCACTCACACTCTCACTCTCTCTCACTTTTCTCCTTCTCATTTATTTCTCATACTCCTCAACTCTCAACTGAACACTTATCATTTCCTTCACTAATCTTACATAAAAACTTCACAAAATCATACCCAAATTCCTTTTCATGACTTGTTTTGCCTCTAGGATCCATTGGAGCTTGGAAAGATAGGATCTTTGAGCTTGTGAGAGTAGGTAATGATCTCTATCTGTTAAGTAGTTTCTTATAGTGTTGTGTAGCTTGTTCGTTTTAGTTTAGAACACTTAAAGTTTCGTTTCGTGCAAATATCGTATTTTTAGTGTCGTTATATGATATCTGTGATCTGCTGTGACCTAGTATGTGTACTAGAAAATCTAGCAGTATAGTTGTGTTGTACTAGAGACCCTAATCCTACACCTGAAGCACGAGACCCATCTCATCGGATTTGGCCGGCGACACATAGGCAAAATCCGGCGACCTCGGTTTTTGTGGGGAATTTGGGTTTGGGTTTGGCAGGGTAGCTGTCTGCAGTTGTTTAAAAGTGTTTGGTACTGTTTGATTTTTGTGTTTTTACTGTATACAAAATCTGGGATCACTTTGCTAGTTTCTAGAGTTACGAATACGTGTGTTACGTTATCCGACATGGTGCGTGTACTTGTGTAGCTTTTGCTCTTGAGTTGGGTTCGTAGTGTCCCTACACACGTTAGCCACTACACGAACACTTGAGAGTACGTTTGGAGTTGATGTATCGGTCAAACGTAGTTTGTACCTGTTATTGGTCGATTGCTAATGTACACCTGTTATTGTGGTTTTATGATCTTAGGGTCGCAGGCGAGGACTTCGGACGCTGCGAAGAAGGGAAAGTGAGTGGTTGGCTTTACTTAGCCCTAGAATCTTCTATGAGTAGATTTAACATCTACAGGGAAATTGCCCGCATGGCGTTATGCGTCTGGGCTAGATATAATATGACATTAGTGTTAGTGTATATGCCCTAGAGGCCATTACTGTATCATACTAGTTTGTATATTACTTAATGGAAGCTTGGGATATTCGCCTTGTATAGACAATCTTGCTCAAAATAGTAGTATGCTACTTGGTTTGTTTCTGCTTTAATGTGTACATGTGTTTATTTAGTATATCACCTATACACATTAGTGGAGCCCTTAGGATCTTTGCTTGATTACCAGCGTTGTGATGGCAGTCACACTCGTGGGGGCTGGGTAATCCACAAGCACATCCTTATGCAGGTCCCTAGTCGTAGGACTATCGAGACAGGGCATCGATACTCCAGAGTAGACTAGCGTATGCGCTTCTCATCCCAGCAGGGGAGACGGTCTGTCCCACAGCCGTCAGTACGTCGTACTTGAGATAGTATGCGGGTGCTCGTTAGGTTACGAGTATACTGGGCAGGACTCGTCGGGAACTGTTGGTTGGTACTATACCTATCGTCAGTTATCAGTTCCCAGGTGACATGAGTACAGCTTAGTCCGCTGACTTGACACTGTCACTTCGCCTCGAGTGTGTTCCCACTGTACTTAGATTACTACCCTACCACGGTTCAAAGGAGTCGTGCAAACAGGTAGTAGTTGGGTGCAGTCCCGAAGCACTTGGAGGCAGTGAAGGTTAGACAGGATTCGTCTCTCCCGGTATTTGGGGTTGATATCACGCTGTGTCTAGGAGAGCCATTACACAAAGTCCCTGGCCAGGGCAAGCGAGATATGCTGGGAGTTTTCCAGTGTTATCTCAGGGTGTTCTGGGCTACACTCCGACACGACTTGTTCCGCTATTAGGGGACCGACGTTTACCGCCCTCTAGGCCCGCCATGCGATATTCTCAGACAAACAGACCGGACTGTACACAGATTTTCACATTCAGGCTCAGTTGGAGTTCAGATGGGTTTCACCTCGTCCGTCTTCTTATCGGAATCTACCTGGGGACCGTTACGCACAGCTAGTGCCGCTTGCGGTCTGTGGGTAAACCCACCGCCAGCGTAGTGTCGAGTCTTTAGAGTCCCACACAGAAAGCTATTCTCCTTTAGGCAAAAGAGTAGAGGTCGCATGGTTTTGCGACAGGGTTCGGTCACATCCGTGCACTTGTGCACGTTTAGTGTCCGGAAAGTTAATACTAGCGGGCTTTGGTTTAAGATAGATCCTAGTGTACATTTTAGTATTGGTTTTATCTCGTATGTATTCGTGTTCCTCAGAACGCGAATGCGGGTGTGTATGCACAGTTGACAGAGAGACAGAGGCAGAGGATTCTCATTGGGGTTGTTGACTGTTGACTGTTGACTTTTTGCTAGACCCTAATGAGAATAAGAAGTATGATTAACAATAATATTAATTAAGCATTATTGTGACATGGTTGTTGATGGTTGACTTTGTTGACTTGTTGACTTAGTTGACCGGTTGACTAGGTTGGACTTGTTGACCTTCATCATTACAATGGCTATCATTTTATGGCAAAGACTTTTGCTTGCTTGTTTCTTTTTGCAAAATGAGTGCATGAAATGATATGGACATTTTGACTTGAACCATCACATAATACTTGATTACTATTATTTGTTATGATGATTTTTGATTATGAGAGCTTGGATGGCAAAAGGCTTGCTCATTCTTTGATTTCCTTTCTCTCTCTTGCTTGACCTCTCCCTCTTCCTTTTGCTCTCACTATAGTTCATGGTTCATTTGTCTCATGTGTTGAGAAGCAAGAACCATTGAGATAAAACCCAACACACTCCTCTACTCATCCTAGTTCATAAGGTTTAGCAAACCAAGAGTTCTAGTTTCTTCTAGTTTGAAGTGAAGCCAAAGGTAGAAGCTTTTAGGTGGATCCATCTTCGGCACAAAGAGACGACTAGGTGAGGCCGATCCGACCACCGCAAGGAGACCAAGAGAAGGAGTTCAAGTTAAGGTATAACCCCTAACTGAGTAGGTAAAACTCTTGTTAGGTTTGTTAGATAATTGTTTAACAAAGATCCGTATTTTGAGTCCATGTTACCACCTCTTGAAAAATCGTTTTTCATCATTTCCGCAAGCCCGTAAGTACCGGGAGAGGTAACGTGGACTTACAGTGGTATCAGAGCCTAGTTAAACACTATTTAACATGTTAGCGAAGTAACTAGAAGTTCGATCGGAGAAAAAGTCACGAAACACGCCCGAAAAATCAAGTTTCTGTCGATTCTGTATTATGTTTAAAAAATAATAAATCTTGCACGAAAAATCGACTCAGGCTTTTTAAAATACACCCAGGAAATTTGGTCCACTGGCTCGGTCAAAGCGCCGTGGAACCGCGGCAGGAGCATGCCCCCGCCGCGGATCCGCGGCCGAGTTGACTTGGTCGTGGTACAAATTTCCTGCAGTGTCTTTCTGGGGTTGTTTTGGGATTTTTACAATATGATTTTTCTTCCCAGATTTTCCAGAAAGAAAAATTTGTTTTTGGGGTCTAAAAATCCGTATTTTGATCGAACTTATAAAGACTTAAGCTAACGGGTTATATCTATGATGTGATATATGTATTGAACGTCTGCCAATCGCTGTACGTCAATTAGTGAGGGTTATACATATCTGTGATCTGTAATGTTGATGGTATGTGCATATGAATTCATTAGATTGTCGCGGATGAATAGCCGGGGGGTTGTGAGATGAGAGTTTTCTTTTTCTTTCATTTCATGTAATTTGTAATTGATGTAATATTATTTATGTAGCCGCACAACCGGGATGGGGTTGTAGCCGTCATTGTATAATTTCTTTTACTGTTTTGCTCCTAGGATAGACCCAAGGTAGGGTGCACAAACTACCGGGTATCTCGAAGTGCCGAGTGGCCTACTGACGGTGTTGAGGGAGGTTGCTTTGCTTCGGGTACTTGGCGGGTAGTTTGCCGCACCCGTAGGGGTCTAGGATGGGTTCTTGGCTATTCATCATGACCGTGTAATCCGCTCTTCGTTATAGGCTCGTACGGATTGCGGATTCCAAGTATATCCAATGTGTTCATCTGTGATCTGGAATGGCTATCATTGCATGTGACGAATGTGTATATCTATATATGATATCTATTTAGGCGTTGATTATGTTTTGTATCCGCTCTAGTCCAGCCCCCGCTCTGTCGTTAGTTAAGTGACCTAACGGGTAATGACGGGGCCCCTTGGCGAATGCGGATGGCATAAGCGTACGTCATATTTTCGTTGTTTTCTGCAATGGTAGGATTAAATGATGGGACGCATTAAATTAATGCAAGAAAATAAACCAAAGTTAAGTCGTTGGAACAATTTCAAAACCCACTCAGTTTCTTTTCAAAAATAACTTTTAAACGCGGAGCTTAAGCCACTCCTTTTAAAAGCTATCTCGTTCCATCGATTATATCAAGTTCACTACGTTCACGGTTTCGCCAAAACCATTCGTAGCCCTCCGTCGTTTCACATGGATGGTCAATAGTATTCAAACTATGTTTGTTGGCCAAAGTCAAGGCATAGTGATTGGTAGCTATTGGGTATTCATGTGCAGCATAGATAGATGTGTTGGTTTGGGACAGTCGTACTGCCATGTTGGCCAAAGTCAAGGGTAGGTACGGGTGGGGTTCAAATTAACCTGGAGAATGGCGGGTAGAACTTGACATGTGACTTATGATTTGTTGGCCAAAGTCAAGGTCATAAGAGCATGGGGCAAAAATCCACATCGGGAGTTTCAAAAGAACTGAAACTTGCTAGCACTGCATACCATTTGGAGTGTGATGATTCTGGTAGGATTCCTTCAGTTTTGTCACGCAATGATATTTGGATCCCGATCCTACTGTGAGTATATGCTACTCCTCAGGAAATTTCTCACTTAACGATCAATGCTATAAACCAAGTAGGTGTCTAGAAAGGTGTTAGCGGGGCTACGCCCACAGGGAAAAGTGGTTATTTAATTAAGGAACTTCGCGAAAGCGTTGGAAAACCTCCCTCGAAGTACCGACACCAGCCTGGCTGAACGGTTAAGCAAGTATTGTACAGTGAGATTGATCCTGACTAATTCTTTCTTTTTGGTTTGAGGAGCGATTCGAGAGACAGTGGGAGCCATCATGTTTAGACAAATTAAAAACCACTCTAAACTTTCAAGAGCATCATGCTAAAGTGTTTCTTCTCTCTCTTCTAATTGCAGCGACCAAACATCACGACTGGACTTAAGTTACTACTAGATAAAAACATACTGACAGGACCAAACTACAAAGATTGGCTCAGGAATGTCAAAATGGCAATCACTTATGACAAGTTGGGGTATCTCCTCACAACCAAAGCTCCCCCTGTCCCAGGTCCCAAAACCAGCGTCGCGGATAGGGAAATCCGTAAGACCTGGGAAATCGATTGCGCGAAGGCTAAGTGCCTCGTGCTTGCCTCTATGGACAATGAACATCATAGGAGGCAAGAGAATATGGACCTTGAATCCATATTTCTCCATACAAAAGAACTGTATGGAGAGCAATCACGTATCGCCAGATACGAAGTCTCGAAAAAGCTGTTTTCAGCAAGATTGGTCGTCGGATCATCGGTAGCGGAACACGTGCTTAAGATAATTGGCTTCATTGAGGAGCTCGCGGACCTTGGGACCACGTTAGAGAACGAGCTCTATACGGACTTGATTCTCCAGTCCCTTCCTTCCACTTACGCCCAGTTTATCCTGAACATCAACTTCCAAGAAAAAGAAGTTGAACTTTCAGAACTCCTCAACATGCTGAGGAGTGCAGAGGGCACCCTACAGAAAGGTAGGGAAACATCCACTTTGTTTGTAGGAGGATCTTCCTCTTCTAGGTCCAAGGCGAGAGCCAAGGGAAAGAAGAAGAAAGCCCCCGCCAAATCAAAGGGCGGTGTTAGTAAAGTGGATACGAAGGGAAAGACAAAAGCAACAAAGGTAGCGGGAAAGCTTGTGGGAAGGGAAGAATGCTTTTACTGTCACAAGAGTGGACACTGGAAAAAGGATTGCAGGGCTTGGAAGGCCAGAACCAAGGATCTGAAGCAAGTTGCGGCTTCAGTTTCAGGTGTGTATGTTATTGAAAACTGTCTATCAATAAACTCTACATCCTGGGTATTGGATACCGGATCAGGATCTCATATCTGTAATTCTTTACAGGCACTGAGAAGGCATAGGGTTTTGAAGGCAGGTGATATGTCCCTCAGAGTTGCAAACGGAGCTGGCATGGATGCTGGGTCCGTGGGGGACTATCACCTGGGGTTGTCAGATGGACACGTTTTGGTTTTGCGTAATTGCTATTTTGTACCCAATGCAACTTGTAATATCATTTCTGTATCTTTATTATCTAAAGAAGGTTATGAATTTGCATTTGTAAGTAATGTTGTAAACATTCACCTTAATCAAGTTCTGATTGGGTCAGGTACATTAAGCAATGGTATATACGTATTAAACCAACCACAAATTTTCAATGTCCAGAATACACACAAAAGAAAGTCTCCGAAAACAAACCAGGCTTTCTTATGGCATTGTAGACTATGTCACATCAATGAGAGAAGGTTGACGAAGTTACATACAGAAGGATATTTAGATTCGTTCGAATATCAATCGTATGCCACTTGTCAATCCTGTCTCAAAGGAAAGATGACAAAGTCTCCGTTCACTAGACACGGAGTAAGAGAGAGCGAGCTCTTGGGATTCGTACACAGCGACGTGTGCGGTCCAATGTCTACGCATGCGCAAAGCGGTTATTCTTACTTCATTACTTTTACGGATGACTTTTCAAGGTACGGATATGTCTTCTTAATGAAACATAAATCCGAAGCCTTTGGAAAATTCCAGGAATATAAGAATGAAGTAGAAAAAAAACAGGCAAAAGTATCAAAACACTAAGATCTGATCGAGGTGGTGAATACTTAAGTGCCGAATTCCTGGATCACTTAAAAGAGAATGGAATTCTCTCTCAGCTTACTCCTCCATACACTCCGCAACATAACGGTGTATCGGATAGACGGAACCGGAACCTATTGGATATGGTACGTTCCATGATGATTAACGCTGAGTTACCGCGATAATTCTGGGGATATACACTAGAATCGGCTGCATACCTTTTGAACCGAGTTCCAACTAAGACTGTGCCTACCACACCATGTCAGATGTGGTGTGGGAAGAAACCCTATCTTAAGCACATTAAGACATGGGGATGTCCAGCTTTTGTCAAAAAGCAGCATGCGGACAAACTCGAGGCACGCTCAGTACAGTGCAAGTTTGTGGGATATCCAAAGAACTCTAAGGGATATTTCTTCTAATGCGAAGAGGAACAAAAGATTTTTGTTTCTCTTCATGCCCACTTCTTGGAAACTGAGTTTTTGAAAAATCAGATAAGTGGGAGCGCAATAGAACTGGAAGAAATTCCAGAACCACGAGCTATTACTGAATGCTTAGTAGAACCAGAGGGTTCGAAAGATCAGGACATTCCTGCGCCGCTCCGCAGGAATAGTAGGCAGTCTCATCCGCCCGAGAGATACTTCGGTTTTCTCATAGACGGGGATAGAGAGGATTGCATCATTGATAGTGATGAGCCGACTAGCTTCCAGCAAGCCATTCAGAGCGTCGACTCAGTAAAATGGCTGGATGCAATGCGGACCGAAATGGAGTCCATGTACAACAACAATGTATGGACGTTGGACGTTGCTCCAGATGGGGTAAAACCCGTAGGATGCAAGTGGATCTTCAAAAGGAAGATTGGTGTAGATAGACAGGTTGAGACCTATAAAGCTAGACTTGTTGCAAAGGGTTTTCGTCAAAGACCTGGTTTAGACTATGACGAAACCTTTTCTCCAGTGGCTATGCTGAAATCCATTCGGATCCTTCTTGCCATTGCTGCCTTCCACGATTATGAGATTTGGCAGATGGACGTAAAGACCGCTTTTCTGAATGGAAATTTAGAGGAGTGTGTCTATATGGACCAGCCAGAGGGTTTCATTCAGAGTGGGAGTAGCGGAAAGGTGTGCAAGTTGCTTAAGTCCATCTATGGACTAAAGCAGGCATCGCGGAGTTGGAACATTTGTTTTGATGAGACGGTTAAAGAATTTGGCTTTATCAAAAATCCAGATGAACCATGCATCTATAGTTGATTTGTAGCAAGAACTGTCGTATTCCTCATTTTGTACGTAGATGCCATTCTTTTGATAGAAAATGACATTCCTATGCTACAATCTGTCAAGGGGTTCTTGTCACACAGGTTCTCCATGAAAGACCTGGGTGATACCTCTTACATTCTGGGGATCCGGATCTATCGTAAGAGATCCAAGAGGATATTAGGACTTTCACAGTCCAGGTACATCGACACCATACTGAGAAGATTCAATATGGAAGATTCCAAGCGCGGTAATCTACCGGCTTGTCACGGGATCACCCTCTCCAAAGAGATGTCTCCCAAGACTGATTTGGAAAGGGATTGCATGTCTATTATACCCTACGCTTCTGCGGTAGGCTCTATAATGTATGTGATGTTGTGTAGCGGACCAGATGTAGCTTATGCACTGAGTGTGGTAAGCCGGTATCAGTCAAACCCTGGGGAGAAACACTGGATAGCGGTAAGAACATTCTCAAGTACCTGAGAAGGACTAAGGAGATGTTCTTGGTGTATGGCGGAAAAGACCTCCAGATCGAGGCCTTTGCTGACTCCAGCTTCCAGAGTGACAAGGATGATTCCAAGTCCATGTCGGGTTATGTCTTTACCCTCAATGGAGGGGAGGTGTGTTGGAAGAGTTCCAAACAGGAAACCGTTGCTGACTCGACGATGGAAGTAGAATATATCACTGCTGCAGATGCCGCAAAAGAAGCCGTCTAGATAAGGAAGTTCTTAACAGAACTTCAGGTGGTTCCATCCATTGTTGATCCAATACCTCTGTATTGCGACAACAACGGGGCTATAGCTTTAGCGAAGGAACCCAGGTCCCATCAGAAGTCCAGACACATCTTCAGGCGGTATCACCTGATCAGGGAGATCATGGGTCGCCAGGAGATCGAGGTTCGGAGAGTTGCTACAGAAGATAACACTGCTGATCCATTAACCAAGGCCTTAACCCAGACTTAGTTCGAGCGGATGATCGAGATGATAGGTCTTCGATACGCCAGTACATAGCCTTAGTGCATGTGGGAGATTGTTAGTGTATATGCCCTAGAGGCCATTACTGTATCATACTAGTTTGTATATTACTTAATGAAAGCTTGGGATATTCACCTTGTATAGACAATCTTGCTCAAAATAGTAGTATGCTACTTGGTTTGTTTCTGCTTTAATGTGTACATGTGTTTATTTAGTATATCACCTATACACATTAGTGGAGCCCTTAGGATCTTTGCTTGATTACCAGCGTTGTGATGGCAGTCACACTCGTGGGGGCTGGGTAATCCACAAGCATATCCTTATGCAGGTCCCTAGTCGTAGGACTATCGAGACAGGGCATCGATACTCCGGAGTAGACTAGCGTATGCGCTTCTCATCCCAGCAGGGGAGACGGTCTGTCCCACAACCGTCAGAACGTCGTACTTGAGATAGTATGCGGGTGCTCGTTAGGTTACGAGTACACTGGACAGGACTCGTCGGGAACTGTTGGTTGGTACTATACCTACCATCAGTTATCAGTTCCCAGGTGACATGAGTACAGCTTAGTCCGCTGACTTGACATTGTCACTTCTCCTCGAGTGTGTTCCCACTGTACTTTGATTACTACCCTACCACGGCTCAAAGGAGTTGTGCAAACAGGTAGTAGTTGGTGCAGTCCCGAAGCACTTGGAGGCAGTGACGGTTAGACAGAATTCGTCTCTCCCGGTATTGGAGGTTGATATCGCGTTGTGTCTAGGAGAGCCATTACACAAAGTCCCTGGGCAGGGTAAGTGAGATATGCTGGTAGGTTTCCAGTGTTATCTCAGGGTGTTCTGTGCTACACTCCGACACGACTTGTACCGCTATTAAGGGACTGACGTTTACCGCCCCCCTAGGCCCTCCATGCGATATTCTCAGACGAACAGACCGGACTGTACGCAGATTGTCACATTCAGGCTCAGTAGGAGTTCAGATGGGTTTCATCTCGTCCGTCTTCTTATCGGCATCTACCTGGGGACCGTTACGCACAGCTAGTGCCGCTTGCGGTCTGTGGTTAAACCCACTGCCAGCGTAGTGTCGAGTCTTTAAAGTCCCACACAGAAAGCTATTCGCCTTTAGGCAAAAGAGTAGAGGTCGCATGGTTTTGCGACAGGGTTCGGTCACATCCGTGCACTTTTGCACGTTTAGTGTCCGGACAGTTAACACTAGTGGGCTTTGGTTTAAGCCAGATCCTAGTGTTCGTTTTAGGATTGATTTTATCTCGTATGTATTCGTGTTCCTCAGAACGCGGATGCGGGTGTGTATGCACAGTTGACAGAGAGACAGAGGAAGAGGATTCTCATTGGGGTTGTTGACTGTTGACTGTTGACTTTTTGCTAGACCCTAATGAGAATAAGAAATATGATTAACAATAATATTAATTAAGGTTTATTGTGACATGGTTGTTTATGATTGACTTTGTTGACTTGTTGACTTAGTTGACCGGTTGACTAGGTTGGACTTGTTGACCTTCATTATTACAATGGCTATCATTTCATGGCAAAGACTTTTGCTTGCTTGTTTCTTTTTGCAAAATGAGTCCATGAAATGATATGGCCATTTTGACCTGAACCATCACATAATACTTGATTACTATTATTTGTTATGATGATTTTTGATTATGAGAGCTTGGATGGCAAAAGGCTTGCTCATTCTTTCATTTCCTTTCTCTCTCTTGCTTAAGCTCTCCCTCTTCCTCTTGCTCTCTCTCTAGTTCATGGTTCTTTTGTCTCATGTGTTGAAGCAAAGAACCATCGAGATAAAACCCAACACACTCCTCTACTCATCCTAGTTCACAAGGTTTAGCAAACCAAGTGTTCTAGTTTCTTCTAGTTTGAAGTGAAGCCAAAGGTAGAAGCTTTCAGGTGGATCCATCTTCGGCACAAAGAGACGACGAGGTGAGGCCGATCCGACCACAGCAAGGAGACCAAGAGAAGGAGTTCAAGTTAAGGTATAACCCCTAACCGAGTAGGTAAAACTCTTGTTAGGTTTGTTAGATGGTTGTTTAACAAAGATCCGTATTTTGAGTCTATGTTACCACCTCTTGAAAAATCATTTTTCATCATTTCCGCAAGCCCGTAAGTACCGGGAGAGGTAACGTGGACTTACAATTAGCCGCATGTTTATTTGCATATATAGAGATTGTGCATGAACTCATTTCATATAATTACTTTTTGTGCTTAGACTTGTACCTATTGGACACAACACTATTATTGACGGTTCATGTCGCACGAGCACTGATTGTATGCCACATACACCGTCGATAATTTCCATGACACGCACAACACACATACCTATGTGATATTGTATGGTTAGTGACATTTAGATGTTTATTCGTGTCCTTTGCGCATATGACATATAGCATACCTGTATACCTACATGCTTACACATATGCCTTGCCATACTTACATGCTAGCTACACATATACTTATACCATTAGTGACAGGTATATACACATATGAGATATAGCTACATATAAATCTTGCGTACATACTTACATGTATACCAATATACCTTGTTATAGTTACGTGTTCACCTTTATATGATTTTGTGTTGGATTTTGGATATTAGGAACCGCATGATATATTTATAACTTGATGCGGTTAGATAGCGGTTTTTCCTTTATATGCTCATATTACTATTTCATGTTGCATATATTATATTCAAAGATTTTCGTATTGAGATATGGTTTTAAAATGATGTTTTACTCCTAAGTATATATATTAGTGGTATGGGATGCTGTTATATATGTACACATATATAATGATCTATGCAATTATATTTATTGATTTCTTGATGTTTTCTGGATTTGAGGACCGCGGTGGTTTCATGAAATTATGCATTATTTGAAAAACCCGGTTTCTCTTGATATCATATTTCAGCATCCACCATGAGATTTCTGATATATACCCGATGCGGGGAGTGCGTCATGTGCGGGTACATGGTGGGGCTCGTTGGTACCCCAGGGCAAGAAGATCGCAGGTGATGGCGATGAGTTAGTGGGGGAATCCTACCTACCGGTGACAGTATTGGACTCGTCGGTGATCGCGGAGATATCGACCGGTGTCATGTACGTATGGATACGTGGAATTTCGAGTGTCGAAGCTGGGCATTCGGGTTTCGATAGCGTATGATACGTACCTATCAGGGCCAGTCGTGGTGACGACGCTTGATAGATCAGTTTTTATGTGTTGATGCTGGACATTAGTTTTCATGATGTTTTCGGGTGTCCATGTTTGACACTCCGGTTCTGTGAGAGTTATAGGATATGAGGACCGATATTATGGTCGATATGAGGGCCGATATTATGGTCGATATGAGGGCCGATTTTATGGTCGATATGAGGGCTGATATGTGGGCCGATTTGGGAAATTTAGGATTTAGATTGTCTTGATTGACACTGGTCCTGCCACAATGAGGAATCCTTGACGATGACATGTTTTATCCTATACTCCGCATTTATTTTATATGCATTGCTTCATGTATTAGTAGTACCTGATAGAGTGCCTTTCATGACTGTTGCATATACATATTGCCATATTATTGCTTCATGTATCAGTAGTACCTAATAGAGTACCTTTCATGACTGTTGCATACATATGTCCATTTATTGCTATTAGCTTGCATGTGATAGATTCGCGCAGTACGTGCATACTTGCGATTACCTGCATATGTTATTTACTATTCACCAGTTGGAAACACACCCCCGTTGTGCCATAGTGTTTTGCAGGTAGTCCCTCAGGGCAGTAAGAGGCAGGGCTTTCATCTATCGTATCATCTTTTGCAGCAGATACCGCCACGGCTGACTGGGTGCAGTTTTGCTATAGGTGGGTTTTGCGGTTATCCGATGTTGCTCATTGTATATTCGTTGTATCCAGTACTCTCCATCTACCATTTTCATGTATTGACTTAGAGACGAGTTGTGAGGACGATATTGTGTATTATTTGTGACTTGGAGATTTTCATGTTGTTCACTTTATATCGTCTTTTTCTTTGCTATGGCATTGTATATCTGTTGTGTTGGTTGTTTCCGCCTTTGGGCATGGATTTGCTCCCGTTTGGGGATGCTTTACTTATATCTTTTGTTGTACCCTTTTTGGGGGCTTGTTTTACAAAGGAAGTGCTGCCAAATTTTAAAGGAAGTAAATTTGGACTTTAAAGAATTTTGATTGAGATTTCAAAAGTTTTAACAATGTTATTATCACTTATTACTTTTGATGGTTTAGATTGCTGGGTTTTTGGCTTACTTGAATTACGTTACACCTGGAGACGTTACGTAGTTTAAGGGCCGTCACGTGCTAAATTTTGAGTCGTGACAAAGTTGGTATCAAAGCGCTATGTTTTACCTTTCGGAGTGTAAGATGACCTTGGTATGATGGAGTTGGTAGTTTAAGCAGAGTAATGTAGCGTGTGTATGTCCGCGGCATACTTACGACATGGTACTCCGCCTAAAGTGACCTAAGTACTAATTGCTTGAAATTCCTTCCATGATGATACATATCCTTGTGATTCGATTTCTGTGTTCATATCGAATCCTATTTCCATTTATTGCCTTTTGTCGCCGATGACTTTGAGGGCTCAGAGAGAGGCAGCGAGAGCCGAGGTTAGAGTTGACTCGTTTAGGACGAGGACTGACCAGGACGGCACGCTCGTTGCACAGGAGCATATTGATCCGCCTTAGATAGATCGTATCGCTAGGATTGAGGCAGATATGGAGGAATTGCGCTAGATGATGAGGTCGTTGGTCGAGGCTAATCGAGCGCAGCGACAGGAGGTTGCCACCCCTGTTACCCAGTTTTTCCTTGCTATCAACACACAGCATTGTGTCTCGTATACAGCAGTAGTGGATGAAGCCTGTTTAGCTGAGGGGCGTCTTCCCGAGACCTTGGGAGTTCCAAGACCGAGGAGGGCAGTAGTACCTTATGTTACTTTACCACCTTCACCTCAGTGTGAGTCGTCTTTTGTGCCTGTTGTTCCGCGTCAGACTTTTGTTTATAGAGGTCGTGGTCGCGGAGGATTTGTTCCGAGTGTACAGGATGGAAGACGAGGAGGACTGCCTGTTGCAGGTAGAAGACAGGCACGAGCTTTTGTTTCGACGTATCGGGACGCGCGGTCGTCCAATGCAGAGTTTTCAGGTAATCTTTTCCGCATGTTCTTTTGATGCGCATATTTTTTTAATTCCGGATCTATGCACTCGTTTGTTCTACACACTTCGTGCCATGGTTGGGCCGAGAGTTGTGTTTGCTAGATAAGCCGTTTGTTGTGTTTACTCCAGTCAGCGATTCCTTAGTTGCGCAACACGTGTTTCGGTCCTGTGCCAATTGGTTAGGAGATAGAGTCTCGTCCGTCGATTTGATCCTTCTAGAGATGTTGGACTTTGACGTTCACCTGGGCACGGACTGGTTAGCTGCGTGCTATGCATCTGTGGACTGCCGCGAGAAAATAGCCAGGTTTTTGTTTTCCCGGCGAGTCAGTTCTTGTTGTGCACGGGGATAGTGGTGCCGCCTCTCACAGCTTGAATTCAACCTTTTTCGTTAGTCGGCTTTTGAGGAGAGGATGTCGAGGATTCTTGGCTTCTATTCGTGATACCGGAGCTACAGTAGGTTGTTGACCGTGTTCCTATCATGCGAGAGTTTTCCGACGTTGTTTCAGATGAGCCGGCGGAGCATAGGGAGCTTAAGGATCAGCTGCAGAGTTGCTAGATAGGGGGACTTGTGCGTCCGAGTGTTTTGCTTTGGGGAGCTCCTACTCTGTTCGTCAAGGAGAAGGAAGCCAGTTTGAGGTTGTGTATTGATTTTCATCAATTGAACCGAGTTACAGTGCGGATATGTATCCATTACCTCGCATTGACGATTTGTTCGATCAGCTCCAGGGTGCGAGACATTTTTCTAAGTTTGTTTGGGATCAGGTCATCATTAGTTGCGGGTTCGGAGTGATGACATTCCGAAGACTACTTTTGTGCGTACCACGGGCATTATCAGTTTTTGGTGGTGTCGTTGGACTCACCAGTGCCCTAGGAGCATTCGTGATGTGATGAACCAGATTCTGCAGGCCGTTCCTCGACCAGCGGATTGTTGTGTTATAGATGACATTTTGGTCTTTTCCAAGAGTCGTTAGGAACATGAGCAGCACTTGAGGATTGCTTTGCAGACATTGGGAGAGTACCAGCTGCTTGCTAAATTCTCGAAGTGTTTCCTTCAGGCTTGATAGTGTTGACTTCCTAGGTCAGAGGGTTATGAGAGACGGTATTCGTATGGACCCAAGGGAGATCGAGGCCGTACAGATTTGGCCCAGACCTGATCAGGGATAGAGGTCCGCAGATTTTTGGGCTTAGCTGGTTTTTACCGCCGTTTCGTGCAGGATTTCTTGAGTATCGCTGCACCGCTGACCGTACTGACAAGGAAGGGGGTTCCTTTTCTTTAGACTGAGGTATGCGTGCTGAGTTTTCAGTGGTTGAAGACTTGGTAGACGACTGCACCAGTTCTCTCTTTACTTTCTGGATCGGGCGACCTTGTCGTTTATTGTGATGTTTCGAGAGTGGGGCTCGATTGTGTACTGATGTGGCATTATAGAGTTATCGCTTATGCTTCCCAACAGTTGGAGGAGGTACGAGCAGGATTATCCCACTCATGATCTGGAGATGGCCACGGTGGTCGTGCATTGAATATTTGGAGACACTACTTGTACGGAGAGTCGTGTCAGATTTTCACGGACCACCGGAGCTTAAACTTCCTGCAGCGGGTTTTGATTGTTGAGACAGCGCCGTTGGATGGAGCTTGTGAAGGATTGTGATTGTACAACAACAACAACAACTGAGCCTTTTATCCCAAGCATAAGGGGTAGGCTACATGAACCAACATGAGAATCACGCCGGGTCCAACACATGAATCCTCT
This sequence comes from Agapanthus africanus, assembly GCA_030015575.1. Lineage (NCBI taxonomy): Eukaryota > Viridiplantae > Streptophyta > Magnoliopsida > Asparagales > Amaryllidaceae > Agapanthus > Agapanthus africanus. The sequence goes on from JASDDO010000014.1 coordinate 395,428,106, forward strand.
GTCTCCACTCACTTCTATCGAACAATATAATTTCATTGAGTCCTTTGGCAACCATATCATTTCGTATCACCTCCATCCATGTTTTCTTCGGTCTCCATTTTGCCCTTTTGCCATTACCCATATCGAGAGTATCTATTCGTCGAACCGGTGCTTCCATAGGTCTGCGTCGCACATGACCAAACCATCTAAGACGGTTTTCCCGCATCTTCTCCTCCAAGGGTGCTACACCAACTTTTGCACGGATATCCTCATTTCGTACCTTGTCTTTTCTAGTTACCACACATCCAACGAAGCATGCGCATCTCCTCTACGTGCATCTTCTGTGTATGATGCTTCTTAGGAGCCCAGCATTCTGTACCATATAATAAGGCAGGCCGAATAGCGCTCCGATAAAACTTCCCTTTCAATTTTAACGGAAAGTTACGATCACACAAAATCCCTGTTGCACTCCTCCATTTCAACCAACCAGCTTGGATCCTTTGATTAACATCACTATCGATCTCCCCATTCCTTTGGATGATGAAACCTAAATATCTAAACTGGTCGTTCGGTGATATCTCTTGCCCTTCCAATGTTATACCAATATGGTTTTAATTTCTCTGGCTACTAAATTTGCAGTGCATATATGCTGTCTTGGACCTGCTCAATCTGAATCCCCGAGATTCCAATGTTTGTCTCCATAATTCCAATTTGGCATTAACCCCTGCTTTCGTCTCATTTACTAGAACAATATCATCAGCGAATAGCATGCACCAAGGGACTTCATCTTGGATAGTTCTAGTAAGCTCATCCATCACGATGGTAAACAGGAAAGGTCTTAATGCAGATTCTTGATGTAAACCAATAGTAATCGGAAAATCACTTGTTAAGCCACCGCAAGTTCTGACATTTGCCACTACTCCGTCGTACATATCCTTGATTATGTCAATATACTTGACGGGGACCCCCTTTTTCATCATTGTCCCCCATAATACCTCTCTAGGTACCTTGTCGTACGCTTTTTCTAAATCAATAAATATCATATGCAAATCTCTTCTCCTCTCTCGAAAGCGCTCGACAAGTTGACGAAGCAAATGAATCGCCTCTGTCGTCGATCGTCCAGGCATGAACCCAAATTGGTTCTCTGTTATCTTAATATCCTTCCTTAGCCTGTGTTCAATCACCCTCTTCCAAAGTTTCATGGTGTGACACATTAGTTTTATTCCACGGTAGTTTGAGCAACTTTGAATGTCACCCTTATTCTTGTAGATAGGTACAAGGATACTTTTCCTCCATTCATTTGGCATCTTATTTGTCTGCCAAATATTATTAAACAGATCTGTCAGCCATTTAACGCCTATTTCGCCTAAGCATCTCCAAATCTCGATAGGAATCCCGTCAGGACCAACCGCTTTTCTTAAACCCATTCTGTTCAAAGCTTCTTTAACCTCAGTAAGTCTTATTTTACGCATGAAATCACGATTTATATCTTGAGATTGAATGACAAGTCCATCCAAATTCTTAGTAAAGCTCTCATTGAACAATTTGTCAAAATAATCTCTCCATCTTTCCTTGATATCCTCATCTCGAACTAAAACCTTCTGATTTTCATTTTTGACACACTTCACCGCACATAAGTCTCTAGTCTTCCTTTCCCGCATTCGAGCAATCCGGTATATATCATTTGCAGCCTCTTTAGTGTCTAATTTCTCGTACACCTCCTTGTAGACCTTAGATTTAGCTTCCCGAACAGCTTTCTTAACTTCCTTTTTAGCCATTTTGTACTTCTCAAATCTCTCCACATCACTACTTTTCTTCAAATCTTTATAAGAATCTCTTTTAATTTTAATAGCAGCCTTTACATCTTCTTTCCACCATGATATGTCCTTAGATGGTGGAGCACCACCTCTCGACTCACCAAGTAGATCTCTAGCTACTTTCTTGATACAACTAGCCATTTTGTTCCATGTTTTGTCTGGATCATCTTCCGACTGCCAATCCGCTTCTTGTACTACACGATCTATAAAAGCCTTTTGATTACCTTCTTTCAATCGCCACCATTTAATTTTAGGCTCTACCTTACGTCTAATCTTCCTAGGTTCTCTTCTAAATCGAAAATCTAGAACTAAAAGTCTATGTTGGGTAGTTACACTCTCACCTGGCACTACCTTACAGTCGATACAACAACCTCTATCTATTCTTCTCGTCAGAAAAAAGTCTATTTGACTAGCATTTGATCCGCTCCTAAAAGTGATAAGGTGGGACTCTCTTTTCCTAAACCAGGTGTTTGCTAAGATCAAGTCATAAGATAAAGCGAAATCTAGAATCGAGTCACATACTTCATTCCTTTGTCCGAAACCAAAACCTCCATGGATAGTATCAAACCCACTACGACTAGTACCTACATGTCCATTAAGATCACCACCAATAAATAACTTCTCTCCACTAGGTATACTTTGCACCACCTCGTCTAAATCCTCCCAGAATAGACGCTTACTAGCGTCATCAAGACCTATCTGTGGTGCATAAGCACTAATAACATTAAAGATCTCTCCACCTAGAATAAGCTTAACCAGTAAAATTCTATCACCTTTTCTCCTAATCTCAACTACATCCTCAAGCAACCGTCTATCTATGATTATACCTACCCCATTACGATTTTTATCTCTACCCGTATACCAAAGCTTATAACCCCAAGGCTCTATGACTCTACTCTTTTCACCTACCCACTTAGTTTCTTGCAAACACATAATACCAACTCTCCTCCTAATCATCACCTCCACTAATTCTATTAGTCTACCCGTAAGGGAACCTATGTTCCAGGAAGCTAGACGGATCCTATGAAACCCTTGCTTATTTGTCACTACACTCGGGGTCCGATGTAGCGCGCCGTCTCTGGACGACGACCCTTGCTTATTTGTCACTACACCCGGGGTCCGATGTAGCGCGCCGTCTGTAGACGACGACCCTTGCTTATTTGTCACTACACCCGGGGTCCGATGTAGCGCGCCGTCTCTAGACGACGACCCTTGCTTATTTGTCACTACACCCGGGGTCCGATGTAGCGCGCCGTATCTGGACGACGACCAAGCCCTTGCATATTTAACACTACACCCGGGATCCGATGTAGCGCGTCGCTGAGTAGGGGATGCCCCAATGATATTCTTGTAATGGTTCATGTCATAGAATGTGACAAAGTTTTCCGTTGGCTGTCATAAGCCTACCACAACCCTCACCCTTTCTCATCCGGACTTGGTACCGGCCACGGTGGGTTTAAGGATTGTGATTGTGAGATCCTTTATTTACCCGTGGCGAGGCGATTGTGGTAGCTGATGCTTGAGTCGTAGGCCCGGGGGTAGCTTGTTCCAGTTGTGCGCAGTTCAGAGACAGTCTTATGCAGATTTACAGTTCTTTTGCAACCGTTGAGTACAACTTAAGTTCACCTTTTCTAGGGGACAACTTCCTCATATCCATGCCCGTCCTCTTTTAGTTAATCTTTTTGTGAGGCATAGCCCGCCGATGCTCGTTTGTTTGAGATTCTGAGCAAGTTTGGCAGGGTAAAGATTCGGAGTTCTTGATTTATGACCAGGGTGTGCTACATTTAGGGACGCGTTCGTGTGTACCTGATACTGATGGGTAAATATACGAGGTCCTAGAGTAGGCACATCGGTCAGCTTGCTGTGTTCACCCCAAGTGCCACCAAGATGTAACGCGACTTGTGAGTTAGTTACGGGTGGGCAGGGTTGAAGTGTGAAGTTTTGGATTTCGTTTTGAAGTGCTTGGCTTGTTGCGAGCTAAGGTTGAGCATTTGGGGCCGGCTGGAGAGTTGCTACCTTTTTACCATTCCAGAGTGGGAATGGGAGCAGATCTCCATGAAATTCGTTGTGGGTCTACCCAGGAATATTCGAGGGTATGACTCCATTTGGGTGATTGTTGTCCGGTTATGCTCTGTTTGCTCAGTTGTTTTTCGGTAAGTTTGTGTGTTTGCACGGAGTTCCTTCATGCGTTGTATCTGATAGAGCCACCCAGTTTGCTAGCCGTCATTGGCAGAAGCTTTTCGAAGCCTTGGGTACCAGGTTGAGATTTAGCTCCGCTTTCCATCCGTTTGCCGATGGTTAGACAAAGCGGACTATACAGACTCTGGAGGATATGCTTCTGCATACGTGCTAAGTGTTTGTTGGCTATGGGATTGTCACTTGCCATTGATGGAGTTCTCCTATGATGACAGTTATCAGGACACATTTCAGTTGGCAACTTTCAGGCCATGTGTGGTAGGTTGTGTCGATCGCCAGTCTGTTATATTGACTCCGCGAGAGCAGGATTTTTTGGACCCCAGCTAGTCCAGAGGCTTCGGAGAAGATCCAGTTGATTCAGGTCAGGATGAGCAGGCCAGTGCAGACAGAAGTCTTGTGTCGACCTTGGTGGTCGCAGACTTGAGTTCGCAGTGGGAGATCATGTATTCCTACGGATTTTCCGATGAATGGCGTGTTGAGTTTGGGAAGCTTACTCCCAGATTGTAGGTCCTTTTGAGATCCTTTAGCGAGTTAATTCCGTTGCCTAAGTTGGCACTTCCGCCCAGATTTTTGAGTATTCATCTCGATTTCTAGTGTTGATACTTTGCAAATACCTTCATGAATTTTCTCACATGATTCAGCATCAGACCATTTACCTTAGACGTGATCTTTTCATTCACCGGTAGCCGATAGTGTTAGTGGATCGGCAGGTGGAGAAACTTCGGTGTTGGGTCTTGCCATCTGTGGAGTTTTCTTTGGCGTAGCCGTATAGTGAGGTGATCACTTGGGAGGCTGCGATCGAGATTTGGGAGTTTTTCACTCATCTCTTTGAAGGTATGCATAGTAAGAATTTTAAATTCGGGGATGAATTTTCTATAAGGGGGGAGATTGTAACGCCTTATGATTTCGAGTAATGTTAATTAAGCGATAGTGCGGGTTTTCTGTAAAAAGTTTACCAATTCGGTTTTCTCACATTTTATAACATTTATTTAATAATTTATTATTATTTTTTATGGCTTGCACACACTTGTGCATGTTAATGTGAGGGTGCGTTTGTGTTAATCTAATTTAGCAACCATGACAACTTAACCTAATTCTAATCCTTTGTTTAAACCCTAACCCTAACCCTAGATATTGGTGGAGAGATATTTGTTTGTGTTTTGGATTGGGAGGAGGTGGCATGGTGACTCACTTGAGGGCATGGTTTGCATTAATGGAGAGTTAATGCAATTGGTGCACTCACCCTTATTCTCACCTCTCTCTCTAACTCACTCACAATCTCACTCTCTCTCACTTTTCCCTTTCTTATTTATTTCTCATACTCCTGAACTCTCAACTGAACACTTATCATTTCCTTCACTAATCCTACATAAAACTTCACAAAATCACACCTAAATCCCTTTTCATGACTTGTTTTGCCTCTAGGATCCATTGGAGCTTGGAAAGCTAGGATCTTTGAGCTTGTGGGGGTAGGTAATGACCTCTATGGGTTAAGTACTTGCTTATAGTGTCATGTATCTTGTTCATTTTAGATTAGAAAATTTAAAGTTTCGTTTTGTGCAAATATCGTATTTTTAGTGTCGTTATATGATATCTGTGATCTGCTGTGACCCAGTATGTGTACTAGAAAATCTAACAGTGTAGTTGTGTTGTACTAGAGACCCTAAGCTTACACCTGAAGCACGAGACCCATCTGATTGGATTTGGCCGGCGACACATAGGCAAAATCTGGCGAACTCCGTTTTTGTGGGGAGTTTGGGTTTGGGTTTTTAGGGTAGCTGACTCCAGTTGCTTAAAAGTGTTTGGTACTATTTGATTTTTATGTTCTGACAGTATACAAAATCTGGGATCACTTTGCTAGTTTCTAGTGTTACGAATACGTGTTATACGTTATCCGACACGGTGCGTGTACTTGTGTAGCTTTTGCTCTTGAGTTGGGCTCATAGTGTCGCTACGCACGTTAGCCATTAAACGGACACTTTAGAGTATGTTTGGAGTTGATGCGTCAGTCAAACGTAGTTTGTACGTTGTAGGGTGTTTTTCGTCACCCCATTGAGATGGGAATACGCGCGCGCTTGTCAGGCGTACTACAGATTCCCCTTGCTCAGGGTAGGCTGGGGTTTATTGATCGTGGGGATCCGAATCTTCGGCAGACCCGGACTAAGCTGCCGTTAATTACCCCTCGCCTTTGGAGCGAGAGAACCTCCGATTAACGGGTTGAACAAGTCATGCGAACTCAATATGCATTGTTGTGTTTTGAAGGGGTTTTAAATATATCGGGGGCCCCGCAGAGTTTTTACGGGGGAGGTGTTTTTAGTATCGAGTATGTGTGTGTGTATGTATGTATATATATATATATATGTATGTACATATATATATATATATAGATATATATATATATATAAAAGGGAAAGGGCATCCAAAGGATGCGTGGGAGCCAGCGCCCCGCGTTTCTAACCAGCGAGCGCTGGGCGCTTAGGCGCTAGCGCACCACGTGCCCGGCACGTGGGCGCTGGGCGCTTGAGCGCAAGGAACCCCCCCATTAATAAATGCACACCACATATGTGAGTCGTGTGCATGAAATTGATGGATCTTCTTGTAGAGTTACTAGGCACTCTAATAAGGTTCTACAAGGCATCAACCATGCCCGATTAAAATTTCAGCCGTGCCGAATAACCCTAAACAAGATCTTTGCTAGATAATTAGGGTAACACATGCAAGTAAATAACAATTATCACTAAGTGAATACGAAATACAACCTTTGTAGATCGGTCCTACTCTTCTAAATCTCCTTGTTGTAGTCCCTTCGCTGCGATCATCAAAATCCCGGACTCTCGGACGGCTCCATGAGAAGAGGGCAACGGTTTTTCTTGAAGTCTTCGAGGCCGAAGATGATCTACGTCGAGGGAATACAAACTCAAGCTTCTACTTCACTAACTAGAGAATTAGTGAAGTAAACACCCTAAACTAAAGTGCTAGTTTAGTAGAGAATGATGAAATAGGAAATGGGTACACTTTAGAGTTTCTTTTCTCACAACATTTCTCTCTCTTTATCAAACCCTAGAAAGAATTTGAAGGAGGAAGAAGATGAGCTCAAAAATGAGAATGAAAACTAACTAAGAGAGAGAGCTAACCATGGGTGAGTGGGTATCATATACTAACTCATGTATAGACACAACCTTTGCTAATTATAGTGGTTAGGTTTATTAATATCCTAAGTAAAACAAAACTAATGGACTTTGGTCAATGCACTCACAAGCTTCATGAAGCTTCATGCACTTGAAAAATTATCCACTAATTTTGTATTTACTTTGTATATTATAACCCCACCAATATAATTATAATGGTGTATGTCTCATACACCCATGTAGAGTGTATCAAAAACCATGATACAAAATGAACACAAATAAATATATATCACATATATATTAAGTTGTGCACAAGTAAGAAAAACAAATGCTTAAGTGAACCAATGTTAGTTAATGTAAATTAGTATATCTTATATACAATTATACACTAAATTATTAAATCAACAGTTGACTTAATAATCCGGTTATATCACATATAACCGACTAACACAAAATGTACCAACTTATCGAATCAACACTTGATTCGATATCCCGGCTATATCATATATAACCGGCCGATACAATAGTCGCGAGAATAGAATACGGTATCATATACACGTATTATTCTCGGTCCCGTACATATCACATATGCGCTCCTATTTCGTTTTGACTGAGCCAGTAAAACCTCTATGTAGGACTCTAAAGACTCGTCAATACGCCGGCAGTAGGTAATGATCATATCAAGCACCCACAAGCCGTCAGCGGTACTAGCTGGACGGCTGCCCGTGTATTGAGCGATTAGAAGATCAGCAAGCAAGCCCGCTCCAACTCCTGCAAAAAGACTGACAGTGACACTACCGTACAGTCCGGTCTCCTCGTCTGATATATCGCATATCAAGTCTAGGGGTGGTAAACGTCAGACCCCAATAACCGATAATTCATGCCGATATGAGGCTCATAACGGGTCGAGAAACTACTGGTAACACTTACCAGTAAATTTCTAAACCATCCCTGGCCAGGGACTTCCCTGTTATGGCCAATCGCGCACAGCGTAACATCAACCCCCAATACCGGGAGAGACGAAACCCCTCGTATCGCTCATTGCCTCCATGCGACTCGGGACTGTACCCAAAAACCACCGTTTTGCATGCCCTCTTGGACGTGGTAAGGTGGAAATCAAAGCACAGTGGGAATCACACAAGACTCTATGACGATCTCGGGTCTACAGACTAACCTGCACCAGTGTCACCAGAGAACTGCCATCTGACGTGAGGTATAATACCATCTGGGAGTTCTCGGCGAGTCCGTCCAGTGTACCCAGTCTCCACTGAGCACCCGTATATCATCTCTGATGTCAAACACCAATGGATATTCGATCATCCATCGCCCATCTGTATGGGTCGAGAAGGTATACCCTAGTCTACTCTGGTATATCGATGCCCCATCTCGATACACCCTCGACTAGGGATCTTGAAGGATGTACTTATAGAATACCATGTTCCCACTAGTATGATCCGTATCATAGTCTAGGTAGTTAAGTACACATCCTAAGGGCTTTACCAACATGTAACAGAGAGACCATCAATGTACACGTTAAGGTAAAGAGTAACCAGATAGCATACTATCATGTCGAGCAAGAAAGTCCTCCCTATATATGTCCAAGCATACACTACAATATACATCTCATGTATAGTAATGGCCTCTAGGGCAAACATATAACTAACAATCTCCCACTTGCACTAGGGTCATCTGATAATAGTGGTTGTAGTATCTCATACTCAACCATCCCATAATAGTCTCTCTCTGGGAAAAGTCCTTTGTGAGTGGATCCGCCGTGTTGTCCTATGAGTCTACTCTCCTAACTTCGATCCCCTAGAGATCAACAATCCTCATGATTAGGTGATACTGCCTTAGAATATGTCTGGATCACTGATGGGACGGGCGTTCCTAGGCATAAGCCACAACTCCATTGTCTCACAATGGAAGGAACGAAGTTCATCTCATGAACTAATATACACCCAGACTGCCTCTTTGGTAGCATCTTTGGTAGCTATGTATCCAGCCTTTATCGTCTAGAAAGTCACGGTATCTAGCCTGGAACTCTTCCAACATGTCGTCCCTCCACTGTGGGTAAAGACAATACCTGCGACTGACATTCAGTCGTCCTTATCACTCTAGAACCTTTCCAGAGATTCTCCCCAGGATCGATTGATACTTTCTCACTACAACTAGTGAGAATCCTAACATCCAATGAGATCTATCTCATAGATCCAAAAATAGGATTTAGGAGGTATCACTTTGATCCTATTTGGAGAATCCTTGTGATAAGCGGAGATTGACTGAGCGTAGCATAGGAAACTACTTCCCTATCAAGAGTATGTCATCCACATACTCTACGAGGATCACCACCATACTCTCTACTACCTTTTTGTATATACAAGGTTCATCTACCATTTTGATGAAGTCAAACTCTTTGACTACCACATCAAAACAGATGTTCCATCTCCGCGATGCCTGCTTTATCACATAAAACATCTTGCACACGTTTCTGCTGCTCCCACTGTCTACGAAGCCCTCTGACTGTGTACTTATAGACTCTCTCTTCTAAAACATCATTTAGAAAAGCAATCATGACACCCAACCGCCAGATATCGTAGTCATGGTATGTAGCCGTGGCAAGTAGGATCTGGATGGACTTAAGCATAGCTTTGAAAGTCTCAACTTTTCCATGTACACCAAGTAATCTTCTCAAGATATACTTACTCCTGATGGGGATTTAACCCTTCAGATAAGGCAACCAAAGTCCATACTTTGTTGGTGTATAAGGATTCCATCTCAGATCGTTAAGCATCCAGCCATTCTTACAAAGTCCTACACTTGATGGCCAGCTCGAAAATAGTTGGGTCATCATCTCATGATGCAATCCTCGCTCCCACTGTCATAGAGAAACCAAAGTATCTCTCAGGTGGGTGAGGAACCCTACCAGATCGGCGGAGAGGCTGAGGTTCATTGGGAACTGTTGAAACCTCCGGTTCTACCAAATCATCAGCTGCAGTTTGTATAGCTGGAACTCCTTCTAGTTCTACCTCATGACTATTAATTTGTTTCAAAAATAAATTCCCTTTCACAAAGGTGGCATGCTGAGAAACAAAACATCTTTTGTTCCTCGGTTTAGTAGAAGATATTCCCTTGCGAATGCTTGGGATATCCAACAAACTTTTACAGAACCGACTTTGCCTCGAGCTTGTCCAGATTATGCTTTTAGACATAGGCTGGACAACCCCAAATCTTAACAAACTTAAGATATGGGCTCTTCCCTTTCCATATCTCATATGAAGTGGTAGGCAACTGATTTGATCGGAACCCTATTCAATAGGTATGCAACTTCTCCAGTGCATAACTCCCAAAAGGAAATAGGTAACTCAGTAGTACTCATCATAGAGCACACCTTATCGCATAGGGTGTGATTGCTCCGCCCCGATGCACCGACGTGCTGTAGTGTATACGGAAGAGTAATGCTGAGAGAGAATCTTATTCCCCTTTAGAATAATCCAGGAATTCCGTGCTCAAGTATTCTCCTCCTTGATCTCATCAAAGGACATAATATTTATACCCGTTTTGGTTCTCTACTTCTAACTTATATTCATTGAATATCTCGAAAGGTCCAGACTTGTGTTTCGACGGGAACATATGTCCGAATCTTGAGAGATCATCAGTAAATGTAATGAAGTACAATGAACCGTTCCTGGCATATGTAGACAGGGGACCTTCATACATCAGCATGCATCAATCCCAAGAGTTCACTAACTCTTTCTCTGTTTCCAATAAACAGAGCTATGGTCATCTTATCTCTGTGACATGACCGGCAAGTTTCACAAGATGTAAATTCAAACTAATTTAAATATGCATCTATATGTAACTTCAGCTAGTCGGGTCACATTGATATGACCTAGTCTACAATACCTCAAGAAGGATTCGATCATTTCTGAACTCTTCCTTTTGTGTGTGTTCTGTATACTAAGAACTGTAGTTTTATTTAGAACGTCAATGCTTTTAGATAACATGCCTGAACCGATCAACTCTTGATATAGGAAATGTTCAAAACATTATCCAACAATACAAAATTATATCATTCTTTACTAAAAAAGAGACTGATATGATGTTGTATATCAGGTTCGGTATCTAATGACATTTGTTCAGAATCAATGTATTCTGGTAATACAGGGTGATAACTACCAACAGACTTGGCTGCAACACTTGCACCGTTTCTATCTGATGAAACTTATCACCCGTTCTCAGTTCTTTACCTATCTGTAGCCCATGTAACAAATTACATATGTGGGATCCTGATCCAGTATCACATACCCAGGACGTAAAGGATACTGAGAAACAGTTCTCTGTAATGAACATACCCGAAGAAGATGCATCAGCATGCACTTTCTTCGTTTGGGCGGCATGGGAATTCTGGTAATCCCCTATTTCCTACTCTGTCTTATAACAATTATAAGTTGGAGCGGGACCAACATTCTCCTAGCTCAGTATAACAAGCGGGTACGTTCAATACATCTGTATTATTATCTTGATTAAGGCGTGACATGGTCGCTACCGAGAGAAAGAGAGAGAAGAAAACACTCTGCGTGCGCTGTTGCAAGATCAGATTGGTTATTATTTTATCTAATCAGGATGGTTCCCACTGTTTTTATCAAATCTTCCTTCAAACCCTAAAAGGAAAGTCTAGCCGGGATTAATTACACCCTACAACTTCGCCAATCTTTCAGCCAGGCCAGTGTCGGTACTTTAAGGGAGTTCCCCTTGCTTTCGCACGGACCTAATTAAAATAAACCTCATTTTCCCAGAGGCGTAGACCCGTTGACACCTTTCTAGACACCTACTTGATCGGCTAATTGTAATGTGTAAAACTCTCCCAGGAGTAACTCTTACTCGTAGTGGGTATCGGGATCCAACTATCTCATAGAAGGTATGCAATCTCATTGCAAATTTCAATACTTGAAATTCCCGATAATATTTTGCCCCTAGAGTCCCATGACCTTGACGCAGGCCAACAAACTATAGTGCGCTAGTCAAGTTCAACCCGTCATTTCTTGATTGAATTAAACCCACCCGCATGACCCTTGACGCAGGCCAACAAAGTCGCACGACTACCCTAATCCAATCTGCATCATATGCATAAGTAGATAAATACTAGTTAGCTACCGCACACTACGCCTTGATGCAGGCCAACAAACGTAGCACGAATACTAAGTAGGACTTATCTGAAATGACAGAGGTCTACGACATGTTTTTCTGAAAACCTATTGTGTAATGAACTTGATATCGTTGTAGAATCAAATAATTTTAAAATGGAGTGATTTTTAGGCTTTTGCTAGTTTCGCTAAAGAGGTCACTCCCGGTGAAGGGATCTCGGCTCTTTCCTCGTCGAATGAGGTGCAGGATATATCATATATTGCTAAGCAAGAACTAGAAAAGCAATCAAAATACAAAACCGATTGTTGTAGCATCTGCCAGTTATTGCTAAAGGGGTCACTCCCGGTGAAGGGATCTCGGCCCTTTCCTTATCGAATAAGGTGCAGGATGTTCTATAAGGAACACCGCGATGCAAAGCAAGAACTGTAGCTACCTGTTTTTGAAAATTCGATTCCACAACATCTTTTTGGTTTCTTTTTCTTTCATTAATCACATTAATGAAGTCCCATCATTTAAGTCACCTAAACATCACAGATAAATACGACGTACACTTATGCCATCCACATTCGCCTCAATGTCCCCCCGTGCACCGTTAGGTTAGGTAACTAACGGCAGAGCGGGGCAGGGCTAGCGCGGGTGTAAAACATAAGTAACGTCTATATAATATATCATATATACTATATACAGTATCTATCACAACATATCAAATGATCACATCACAGATATCGCAGGAGAAGAAACATATGAAACATTGGATATACTAGGACGTCCGTGTTTTATTTTGAGCCTCTATAAAACACAGATTCCACGGTCGCGTTGAATAGCCAAACCCACACCCCTAGACTCCTACGAGAGCGGCAAGCGACCCTACCAATTCTAGAGTTAGGAGACCCGGACTCGGCTCCTCGAGTTGGTCTCCTACTGGACTCTAGAACCCGGTTACTTGTGCTCTCCTCCTTGGGTCTATCCTAGTGCGAATAAGTAAATAATATACAAATGGTGACATCAACCTCATCCCGGAAGTGCCCCAATAAAAGAATATTACATACAAATAATTTTACATGAATGAAAAAAAAAAACCCTCATCTCACATAAAACCCCCGGGGCTATTCAAAAACGCGACGATCTAATATAACATATCCAGCAACACATAACATCTCATGTCATCAACGTAGGTAAATATGCGCATCCCAATTGTCGTTGACATATAGCAACGAAACCGGCGATATCACATATTACACTTACGGTCGTAGAAAAGAAAGTGTAAAACTACAACAGTTGGAATCCGCAACCTCCTTAGACATCGCATGCCTAACAATTATAAACCCCGCATTTTAGTCTCTATATCGAAAACACTTTTCAATATCTAGTCGGGCAATTCAACAAGATTCCCGATATGTGATCGAATGCTTATCGCAAACTTTAGTAGACGGCCGCACCCCCGGATGCCGTCGACGAAGTGCACTAAGGCGGAACAACGCTGCCGCGAGCACCCAAACGGATGCGTTTGGCGACGGGGTTCTCCTACAATCACTTGGTCAGGGCTTTATGGCGTGGCTGTCTATTAAGTTTACCCGGCGAGTATCCACGTACGCTACGTGATTACAACAGACTTTTGATCGCATCAAAATCCCGTGGCAACCGATCATTTGAGACTAAACTGCTATGTTTATAACATTCAAATTAGTTATCTCATAGCTACTTGTGGATTCCAAATATTGTATCACATTCCATATAAATAGACAATGTTAAACTTTCCGATCGAATGATCAAACACCCAAGTTTTACCAAATAGTTCTCAACACTTGAGGGGAGTTTAAAAACATCCATCACATGCCACAGTACCAATGGTCCAGCCGTAGAAGGGTCAAGCCAACGCCTCACATGTAGCAACGCCGTACTGCCCCAAACCCTAAGGTTCAAGAGACAGTTCAAGACGGTCACATAATCGAGTTAAGATTTGTTGTCTTCTAGAGGGTCCATTGCGTAACTTGCATGATTTAGACGTTTTTAAACTACGGAAAAATCCAACACTTGGAAATTTTTCGGCAGGGGAAAAAGTGAGTTATTGATATCCGTTCGAACTTTTTAATACTTTCTAAATTATCCGGAAAACAAAATGAAATTAAATTTTCCGATCGAATCAACGAATACAAAATAAACATCAGAACACTCAACACTTGAGTCAGATTAAAAATACCCAGAAATAAGCACTAACAGATACGGTCATAACTGTGCAAAACAAAAAATAAAATTCCACTGTACGGCCGCGGATCCGCGGCCCAAGCAGGGTATGGCCGCAATTCCGCGGCTGTCCGTACATATTACGTCATCGTTTTTCACAGTTATACATAAAAAAAACCCTGCTGAATTTTTTAGGTATTTTTAATACAGAAAAATCACAGTTTTTAAAAAATGTCCAGAGAAGGGTATATTTCGTCGATTCGGAGTTCATTCGGAGTTTTAACATCGTATACACGTCGCCTAATGCTCTAGCTAGGCTCAGATACCACTGTAGGGTTACTAGGCACTCTAATAAGGTTCTCCAAGGCATCAACCATGCCCGATTAAAATTTTAGCCGTGCCGAATAACCCTAAACAAGATCTTTGCTAGATAATTAGGGTAACACATGCAAGTAAATAACAATTATCACTAAGTGAATACGAAATACAACCTTTGTAGATCGGTCCTTCACTTCTAAAGCTCCTAGTTGTAGTCCCTTCGCTGCGATCATCGAACTCCCGGACTCTCGGACAGCTCCATGAGAAGTGGGCAACGGTTTTGCTTGAAGTCTTCGAGGCCGAAGATGATCTACGTCGAGGGAATACGAACTCAAGGTTCTACTTCAATAACTAGAGAATTAGTGAAGCAAACACCCTAAACTAAAGTGCTAGTCCAGTAGAGGATGATGAAATAGGAAATGGGTACACTTTAGAATTTCTTTTCTCACAACATTTCTCACTCTTTATCAAACCCTAGAAAGAATTTGAAGAAGGAAGAAGATGGGCTAAAAAATGAGAATGAAAACTAACTAAGAGAGAGAGAGCTAACCATGGGTGAGTGGGTATCATATACTGACTCATGTAGAGACATAACCATGGCTAATTATAGTGGTTAGGATTATTATCCTAAGTAAAACAAAACTAGTGGACTTTGGTCAATGCACTCACAAGTTTCATGAAGCTTCATGCACTTGAACAATTATCCACTAATTTTGTATTTACTTTGTATATTAAAACCCCACCAATATAATTATAATGGTGTATGTCTCATACACCCATGTAGAGTGTATCAACAACCATGGTACAAAATGAACACAAAGAAATATATATCACATATATATTAAGTTGTGCACAAGTGAGAAAAACAAATGCTTAAGTAAACCAATGTTAGTTAATGAAAATTAGTATATCTCATATACAATTATAAACTGAATTATTAAATCAACACTTGACTTAATAATCCGGTTATATCATATATAACCGACTAACACAAAATGTACCAACTTATCGAATCAACACTTGATTCGATAACCCGGCTATATCACATATAACCGGCCGATACAATAGTCGCGAGAATAGAATACGGTATCATATACACGCATTATTCTCGGTCCCGCACATATCACATATGCGCTCCTATTTCGTTTTCCTGAGCCAGTAAAACCTCTATGTAGGACTCTAAAGACTCGTCAATACGCCGGCAGTAGGTGATGATCATATCAAGCACCCACAAGCCGTCAGCGGTACTAGCTGGACGTAACGGCTTCCCGGGTATTGAGCGATCAGAAGATCAGCAAGCAAGCCCGCTCCAACTCCTGCAAAAATCCTGACAGTGACACTACCGTACAGTCCTGAGCGCTCAATACCTGGGTGGCTGTTACGTTTAGCTGACCGCTTGCAGCTTGTGGGTGTTTGATATGATCATCACCTACTGCCGGCGTATTGACGATTCTTTAGAGTCCTACACAGAGGTTTCTTGACTCAGGAAAAACGGAGTAGGGGCACATATGTGATATGTGAGGGACCGAGGATAATGCGATATGAGATACCGTATTCTATTCTTGCGATATTTGATATCAGCCGGGTCATCGGATCAAGTGTTGATTCGATGAATCAGTATGGATAAATATTAGTCGGTTATATGCGATATAGCCGGATTGTCGGATCAAGTATTTATTCGATAATTTAATGTATGATAATATATATGATATATTAAAGAGATTAATGGAGGAAAGAGGCCATAGGAGGGAATTCCCTCCTATGGCGTCGAAAAAATACCCCCTCCACCAATTTTTCCGACGATCGGCCCCCATCATCTTCATCGTCATCATTTAAGATGTGGGTACACCAAATTTCATGTGATTCTACAACTTTTTCACCGTTAATTTAGTGGGTTCAAAATTAACGGTTTACCGACAATAGAACTTTTTACATTGCTAAATCAACGGTGAAAAAGTTGTAGAATCACATGAAATTTGGTGTACCCACATCTTAAATGATGACGATGAAGATGATGGGGGCCGATCGTCGGAAAAATTGGTGGAGGGGGTATTTTTTCGACGCCATAGGAGGGAATTCCCTCCTATGGCATCTTTTCTCCATTATTCTCTATATTAAATTACATTAACTAATATTTGCTCACTAAAAGATTCTTTTTCTCACTCGGGTAATACATTGATATATATGCGATATATGTTAACTGTATTATTTTATTTTGTTACGATAAATATTGTATATGTGATATATAATATTGTAACATGATATGATTACTAATGCAACATGTTTAGTAGAGATTAAACATGGTTAGGGTTTGATTAGGGTTAAGCTTTTCTAGATGTTTCTAGAAGCTTTCTTTTTGTTTTGTGCAAAGATATTTGTTTAGATATTTTTGCATGATATTTCTTAACCCAACCACACCCCTTAACCCTAGTTCAATCTCTACAAAGGTTACTTGACCATGGTTGCATTATTCTTCATATGAATCCTTTCATTATTCATCACAAAAGAAATGGATCACGATTCTTCTTCTTCCTCCTCTTTTGCAAAGCTTTCTTGCTTTTTATTTTTGACGGAAAGTGAGTGAGAAATAAAAAAAATCCTACTTCATCATCCTCATCTATCCTTGCCATTTAGATGAGGGTGTTCACTTCATATTATGAGTGTTACCTTGTATTAACGAAACTTCAAGGTAGATCATCTTTGTATCGAAGATCGGAAGCAAGACTGCATCTTTCTCTTCGTGAAACCTCTCGAGAGTCCGGAACACGATGATCGCAGTGAAGGGACTTCAACAAGGAGCTTTAGAAGTGAAGGACCATATCTACAAAGGTTGTAATCTCTCTCACTTAGTGTTAAAATGTTTAACATGCTTGTTTTCGCCTAATCTCTAGTTTACAGATCCGGCTTCGGGTTGTTCGGCACGGCTATTTTTTAAATCGGGCATGGTTGTTGCCTCGTAGAACCTTGTATGCGTGCCTAGGAACCCTACAGTGGTATCAGAGCCAGGCTAGAGCTTTAGGCGAAGTATTGACGAAGTTTAATGTCCGATCGAACCCGAGAACCCCGATATTTACCCTTCTTTGGATAATTTTCAAAAAGTTGATTTTTTTCTGAATTAAAAATGCTCAGAAAAACAAGCAGAAAAAACTAGGAATTACTGTGAAGTACGGTCAACTAAGTAAATGTTTTGACCGCGGAACCGCGGCCAAACCAAGGGTTTGGCGGCGGTTCCGCGGCCAAAATTTGGACTTAGTCCTTGGAATTTCATATATTTATTCTTAGGTTCTTTCTTGGCAATTTTTTCTGGG
Organism: Agapanthus africanus; assembly: GCA_030015575.1. Lineage (NCBI taxonomy): Eukaryota > Viridiplantae > Streptophyta > Magnoliopsida > Asparagales > Amaryllidaceae > Agapanthus > Agapanthus africanus. Next base: position 395,446,181 of record JASDDO010000014.1, read on the forward strand.
AATTTTTTAATTCCACTCAAGTGTTGAGTTTTCTAGGATTGTATTGGGGACTCGTTGATTCAATCGGATAGTTTAACTTTGTTTAGTTTTGTCCGGATAATTTTTAGAAACTGTTAAAAAGTTCGAACGGATATCAATAACTCACTTTTTCCCCTGTCGGAAAATTTTTCAAAAGTTGGATTTTTTCTCGAGTTTAAGAACGTTCTAAGTCATGCAAGTAACGCGGTGGACCCTCTAGAAGACAACAAACCTTAACTCGATTATGTGACCGTCTTGAACTGCCTCTAAACCTTAGGGTTTGCGGCAGTACGGCGTGCCACATGAGAGGCGTTGGCTTGACCCTTCTACGGCTGGACCATCGGGACAGTGGCATGTGATGGATGTTTTTAGACTGATTTCAAGTGTTGAGATATATTAGGGAAATCTTGGGTGTTTGATTATTCGATCGGAAAGTTTAACATTGTCTATTTATCTGGAATGTGATACAATATTTGGAATCCATAGGTAGTTATGAGATAACTAATTTGAATGTTATAAACATAGCACTTTAGTCTCAGATGATCGGTTGCTACGGAATTTTGATGTGATCAAAAGTCCGTCGCAATCACCTAGCATACGCAGATACTCGCCAGGTAAACTTAATAGACAGCCACGCCCCATAGCCCCGACCAAGTGATTGTAGGAGAACCCCGTCGCCAAAAGCATCCGTTCAGGTGCTCGCGGCAGCGGTGTTCCGCCTTAGTGCACTTCGTCGACGGCATCGGGGGTGCGGCCATCTACTAAAGTTTGCGACGAGCATTCGATCAGAATGTCGGGAAACTTGTTGAATTGCCCGACTTGATATTGAAAAGAGTTTTCGATAATGAGACTAAAATGCGGGGTTTATAACTGTTAGGCATGCGATGTCTAAGGATTTCATTTGGTTAGGCATGCGATGTCTAAAGAGGTTGCGGATTCCAACTGTTGTAGTTTTACACTTTCTTTTCTGTGACCGTAAGCGTAGTATGTGGTGTATTGCCGGCTTCGTTGCTATACATCAACGACAATCGGGATACGCATACTTGCTTACGTTGATGATATGAGATATTATGTGTTGCTGTGATATGTTATATTGGATCGTCACGTTCTGAATAGCCGGGGGTTTTATGTGAGATGAGAGTTTTTTTCTTTTTCATTCATGTAAAATTCATTTGTATGTAATATTCTTTTATTGGGGCACTTCCGGGCTGAGGATGATGTCACCATTGTATATTATTTAATTTTCCGCATTAGGTAGACCCAAGGCGGGGAGCACAAGTAACCGGGTTCTAGGGTCCAGTGGGAGAACATCTCGAGGAGTCAAGACCGGGTCTCCTAACCCTAGATTGGCAGTGTTACTTGCCGCTCTCGTAGGGGTCTAGGGATGTGGGTTTGGCTATTCATCACGACCGTGGAATCCGTGTTTTATAAAGGCTCATATTGAAAACACGGACGTCCTAGTATATCCAATATTTCATATATGTTCTTCTGCTGCAATGTTCTGTGATGAGATCATATTACTGCCTGAGACGAATGTTTATATTATATATATGAGATATATGTTATATTGCAGATTTCATTTCAAATGTGATGCTTGTGATGCTTGTGAAGCAAAATAAAATGGGACTTCATTAATGAGATTAATGAAATAAAAGAAACCTAAAGATGTTGTAGAAACTTGTTTAAAAACTGGTAGCTCTAGTTCTTGCTTTGCATAGCGGTGTTCCTTGTAGAACATCCAGCAGCTTATTCGATAAGGAAAGAGCCGAGATCCCTTCACCGGGAGTGACCACTTTAGTGAAACTAGTAGATGCTACAAACTCGGTCTGTCTTTTGATTGCTTCTATAGTTCTTGCGTTGCATAGTGGTATTTGTGAAATATCCTGCACCTTATTCGATGAGGAAAGGGCCGACGATCCCTTCACCGGGAGTGACCCCCTTAGCAAAACTAGAAAAGCCTCAAAATCACTACATTTAAAATCACTCGATTCTTCAACGATATCAAGTTCATTACGCAAAGGGTTTTCTTAAAAACCTGTCGTTGCCCTCCGTCATTTCAGATAAGTCCTACTTAGTATTCGTGCTACGTTTGTTGGCTTGCGTCAAGGCGTAGTGTGTGATAGCTAACTAGTATTTATCTGTTTATGCATATGATGCAGATTGGATTAGGGTAGTCGTGCGATTTTGTTGGCCTGCATCAAGGGTCGTGCGGGTGGGTTTAATTCAATCAAGAAATGACGGGTTGAACTTGACTAGCGCACTGTGGTTTGTTGGCATGTGTCAAGGTCATGGGACGCTAGGGGTAAAATATTATTGGGAATTTCAAGTGTTGAAATTTGCAATGAGATTGCATACCTTCTATGAGATAGTTGGATCCCGATACCCACTGCGAGTAAGAGTTACTCCTGGGAGAGTTTTACACATTACAATTAGCCGATCAAGTAGGTGTCTAGAAAAGTGTTAATGGGGTTATGCCTCTGGGAAAACGAGGTTTACTTTAATTAGGTTCGTGCGAAAGCACGGGGGGCCTCTCTCAAAGTACCGACACTGGCCTGGCTGAAAGATTGGCGAACTTGTAGCGTGTAATTAATCCCGGCTAGTCTTTCCTTTTAGGGTTTGAAGGAAGATTTGACTAAAACAGTGGGAGACATCCTGATTAGATATATTAAATAACCAATCTAATCTTGCAAGAGCATACGCAGAGTGTTTTCTTCTCTCTCTCTCCAGGTAGCGACCATATCATGCCTTAATCAAGATAATAAAACGGATATATTGACCGGACCCGCTTGTTATACTGAGCTGGGGAACGTTGGTCCCGCTCCAACTTATAATTGTTATAAGACAGAGCAGGAAATTGGGGAATACCAGATTTCCCGTGCCGCCCAAACGAAGAAAGTGCATATTGATGCATCATCTTCGAGTGTGTTCATTACAGAGAACTGTTTCTCAGTATCCTTTATGTCCTGGGTATGAGATACCGGATCAGGATCCCGCATATGTAATCTGTTACATGGGCTATAGAAAGGTAGAGAACTGAGAACGGGTGATAAGTTTCATGAGACAGAAAACGGTGCAAGTGTTGCAGCCAAGTCTGTTGGTCACTATCACCCTGTATTACCTGAATACATTGATTCTGAACGAATGTTATTAGATACCGAACCTGATATACAACATCATATCAGTCTCTTTATTAGTAAAGAAACGATATAATTTTGTATTGTTGGATAATGTTTTGAACATTTCCTATATCAAGAGTTGATCGGTTTAGGCACGTTATCTAAAAGCATTGACGTTCTAAATCAAACTACAGTTCTTAGTATACAGAACACACACAAGGGGAAGAGTTCAGAAATGAACGAATCCTTCTTGAGGCATTATAGACTAGGTCATATCAATGCGACCGAACTAGCTAAGTTACATATAGATGCATATTTAAATTAGTTTGAATTTACATCTTGTGAAACTTGCCGGTCATGTCACAAAGATAAGATGACCATAGCTCTGTTTACTGGAAATAGAGAAAGAGTTATTGAACTCTTGGGATTGATACATGCTGATATATGAAGGTCCCCTGTCTACACATGCCAAGACCGGTTCTTTATACTTCATTACATTCTCTGATGATCTCTCAAGATTCAGACATATGTTCCTGTTGAAACACAAGTCCGATCCTTTTGAGATATTCACAGAATGTAAGTTAGAGGTAGAGAACCAAAATACGGGTATAAGTATTATGTCCTTTGATGAGATCAAGGAGGAGAATACTTGAGCACGGAATTCCTGGACTATTCTAAAGGAGAATGAGATTCTCTCTCGACATTACTCCTCCGTATACACCACAGCACATCGGTGTATCGGGGCAGAGCAATTGCACCCTATATGATATGGTGTGCTCTATGATGAGTACTACTAAGTTTCCTATTTCCTTTTGGGAGTTATGGAGTTGAGAAGCTGCATACCTATTGAATAGGGTTCAAATCAAATCAGTTGCCTACCATTTCATATGTGATATGGAAGGGAAGAGCCCATATCTTAAGTTTGTTAAGATTTTGGGGTTGTCTGGCCTATGTCTAAAAGCAAAATCCGGACAAGCTCGAGGCAAGGTCTGTTATGTAGAACTGGAAATGTTCCAGCTATACAAACTGCAGCCGATGATTTGATAGAACCAAAGAATTCAATAGTTTCCAACGAACCTCAGCCTCTCCGCCGATCAAGAAGGGTTCCACACCCACCTGAGAGATACTTCGGTTTCTCTATGACAGTGGGAGCGAGGATTGCATCATGAGATGATGACCCAACTAGTTTCGAGCAGGCCATCAGGAGTAGGACTCTGTAAGAATGGCTGGATGCTTATCCATCTGAGATGGAATCCTTATACACCAACAAAGTATGGACTTTGGTTGCTTTATCTGAAGGGTTAAATCCCCATCAGGAGCAAGTATATCTTGAGAAGATTACTTGGTGTACATGGAAAAGTTGAGACTTTCAAAGCTATGCTTAAGTCCATCCAGATCCTACTTGTCACTGCTACTTACCATGACTGCGATATCTGGTGGTTAGGTGTCATGACTGCTTTTCTAAATGATGTTTTAGAAGAGAGCGTCTATAAGTACACAACCAGAGGGCTTCATAGACAGTGGGAGCAGCGCAAACGTGTGCAAGATGTTTTATGTGATAAAGTAGGTATCGCGGAGTTGGAATGTCTTTTTTGATGTGGTAGTCAAAGAGTTTGACTTCATCAAAATGGTAGATGAACCTTGTATATACAAAAAGGTAGTAGAGAGTATGGTAGTGATCCTCGTAGAGTACGTGGATGACATACTCTTGATAGGGAAGGAGTTTCCTATGCTACGCTCGGTCAATCTCCGCTTATCACAACGATTCTCCATATAGGATCAAAGTGATACCTCCTAAATCCTGGGTTTTGGATCTATGAGATAGATCTAATTGGATGTTATGATACTCACTAGTTGTGGTGAGATAGTATCAATCGATCCTGGGGAGAATCACTGGAAAGGTTCCAGGGTGATAAGGACGACTGAATGTCAGTCGCAGGCATTGTCTTTACCCTCGGTGGAGGGACGGTATGTTGGAAGAGTTCCAAGCTAGATACAGTGACATACTATACGATTAAAGGCAAGATTCATCGTTACCAAGGATGCTACCAAAGAGGCAGTCTGGACATATATAAGTTCATGAGATGAACTTCGTTCCTACCATTGTGTGACAATGGAGTTGCGGCTTTTGCCAAGGAACCCCCCGTCCCATCAGAAATCCAGATATAGTTCTTAGGCAGTATCACCTGATCATGGAGATGGTTGATCTCCAGGGAGATCGAGGTTACGAGAGTAGACACAGAGGACAACAGCGCGGATCCACTCACAAAGGCCTTTTTCCCATTAGAGACTTTTATGGGATGGTTGAGTATGAGATACTTCGACCACATCTAATTGTTGGGTATGTGATACCACAACAGATGGCCCTTGTGCAAGTGGGAGATTGTAAGTTATATGTATGCCCTATAGGCCATAACTGTACATACGATGTATATTGTAATGAATGCTTGGACGTATATAGGGAGGACTTTCTTGCTCGACATGATAGTATGCTATCTGGTTGTACTTTATCTTAACATGTACTCTGATTGTCTCTATGTTACATGTTGATAAAGCCTTTAAGATATGTACTCGACTACTGGGACTATGATGAGATCATACTAGTGGGGCCACGGTAGTCGACGAGTACATCCTATAACTGTTCCTAGTCGAGGGTGTATCGAGACAGGGCATCGATGCACCAGAGTAGACTAGCGTATACGCATCTTGACCCATATGATGGGCAATGGATGATCCCATATCCATCGATGTATGACATCAAGGATGGTGTACGGGTGCTCAGTGGAGACTGGGTACACTGGACGGACTCGCCGAGAACTCCCAGATGGTATTATACCTCACGTCAGATGACAGTTCTCCGGTGACACTGGTACAGAGTAGTCTGTTGGCCCGAGATCGTCATAGAGTCTTGTGTGATTCCCACTGTGCTTTGACTTCCATCATACCACGTCCAAGAGGGCGTGCAAAAAGGTGGCTCTTGGGTACAGTCCCGAATCACATGGAGGCAATGAGCGATAGGAGGGGATTCGTCTCTCCCGGTATATGGAGTTGATGTTATGCTGTGTTCGATTGGCTATAACCGGAAATCCTTGGCCAGGGTTGTTGAGATTTACTGGTAAGTGTTATCAGTAGCTTCTCAAACTGTTATAGAACTCATATTGACACGACTTATCGAGCTACTGGGGTCTGACGTTTAGCACCCCTAGGCGAGATATGCGACATATCAGACGACGAGACCGGACTGTACGGGAGTGTTACTGTTTGGATTCACAGGAGAATGTACATGCTTGCTTGTTGATCTTCTGAGCGCTCAATACCTGGGTGGCTGTTACGTTTAGCTGACCGCTTGCAGCTTGTAGGTGTTTGATATGATCATCACCTACTGCCGGCGTATTGACGATTCTTTAGAGTCTTACACAGAGGTTTCTTGACTCAGGCAAAACAGAGTAGGGGCACATATATGATATGTGCGGGACCGAGGATAATGCGATATTGTGATACCGTATTCTATTCTCGCGATATTTGATATCAGCCAGGTCATCGGATTAAGTGTTGATTCGATGAATCGGTATGGATAAATATTAGTCGGTTATATGCGTTATAGCCGGATTGTCGGATCAAGTGTTGATTCGATAATTTAATGTATAATAATATATATGATATATTAAATTACATTAACTAATATTTGCTCACTAAAAGATTCTTTTTCTCACTCGGGTAATACATTGATATATATGCGATATATGTTAATTGTATTATTTTATTTTGTTACGATAAATATTGTATATGTGTTATATAATATTGTAACATGATATGATTACTAATGCAACATGTTTAGTAGAGATTAAACATGGTTAGGGTTTGATTAGGGTTAAGCTTTTCTAGATGTTTCTAGAAGCTTTCTTTTTGTTTTGTGCAAAGATATTTGTTCAGATATTTTTGCATGATATTTCTTAACCCAACAACACCCCTTAACCCTAGTTCAATCTCTACAAAGGTTACTTGACCATGGTTGCATTATTCTTCATATGAATCCTTTCATTATTCATCACAAAAGAAATGGATCACTATTCTTCTTCTTCTTCCTCTTTTGCAAAGCTTTCTTACTTTTTATTTGTGATGGAAAGTGAGTGAGAAATAGAAAATAAAAGAGAGCAAAAATCCTTCTTCATCATCCTCATCTATCCTTGCCATTTATATGAGGGTGTTCACTTCATATTATGATTGTTAGCTTGTGTTAACGAAACTTCAAGGTAGATCATCTTTGTATCGAAGATCGGAAGCAAGACTGCATCTTTCTATTCGTGGAACCTCTCGAGTGTCCGGAACACGATGATCGTAGCGAAGGGACTTCAACACGGAGCTTTAAAAGTGAAGGACCGGATCTACAAAGGTTGTAATCCCTCTCACTTAGTGTTAAAATGTTTAACATGCTTGTTTTCGCCTAATCTCTGGTTTAATGATCCGGCTTCGGGTTGTTCGGCACGGCTATTTTTTAAATCGGGCATGGTTGATGCCTCGTAGAACCGTGTATGCTTGCCTAGGAACCCTACACATGGTAAGGTGGAAATCAAAGCACAGTGGGAATCACACAAGACTCTATGACGATCTCGGGTCTACAAACTAACCTGCACCAGTGTCACCAGAGAACTGCCATCTGACGTGAGGTATAATACCATCTGGGAGTTCTCGGCGAGTCCGTCCAATGTACCCAGTCTCTACTGAGCACCCGTATATCATCTATGATGTCAAACACCAATGGACATGGGATCATCCATCGCCCATCTGTATGGGTCGAGAAGGTATACGCTAGTCTACTCTGGTATATCGATGCCCCGTCTCGATACACCCTCGACTAGGGACCTTGAAGGATGTACTTATGGACTACCATGTTCCCACTAGTATGATCCATATCATAGTCTAGGTAGTCAAGTACACATCCTAAGGGCTTTACCAACATGTAACAGAGAGAAAATCAGTGTACACGTTAAGGTAAAGAGTCACCAGATAGCATACTATCATGTCGAGCAAGAAAGTCCTCCCTATATATGTCCAGGCATCCACTACAATATACATCTCATGCATAGTAATGGTCTCTAGGGCATACATATAACTAACACTTCTTTCACATGGAGGCGACTTGCTTTGGTTCCCACTTTTTGGGACACACTGCCGCTTTTACGTCAAGGACAGTCGACGCTTGACGCGTCTCCGAGACGGAGTGTCCGTGGTAGACGTTTCCCTGGCTCGGAGTAATCTGGTTCCTGCTTTGTAGGTAGCCTGCACTACCCTTTTTGCGACATGGACGGTCGACGCTCTGATCCGGAGCGATTTGGTTCCCGATTTGTGGGAAGCATGCACTGCCCTTTTTGCGACATGGACGGTCGACGCTCTGATATGGAGCGATTTGGTTCCCGATTTATGGGAAGCCTGCACTGCCCTTTTTGCGACATGGACGGTCGATGCTTGACGCGTCTCCGAGATGGAGTGTCCGTGGTAGACGTATCCCTGGCCCGGAGTGATCTGGTTACCGCTTTGTAGGAAGCCTACACTGCCCTTTTTACGACATGGACGGTCGACGCTTGACGCGTTTCCGAGACGGAGTGTCCGTGGTAGACGTTTCCCTGGCCCGGAGTAATCTGGTTCCCACTTTGTAGGAAGCCTGCATTTCCCTTTTCACGACATGGACTGTCGTGTCTCGAAAGTACGGAATATGACCGGCACTTAAACTACGAACGTCTCAAGGCGTACGTATTCTAAGTAAGACGAAAACCCAGAAATCCAAACCAAGGAAAGTAGTAGAGTGAAGGAAAACCAATTTAAATCAAGTAGTTTTAATAGCATAAGCCGAATTATGCGTTTTTTAAAAACATCAAATATTTCCTGAAAATTTCGGCAGAGTCTCCTTTGTAAAAATGGGCTCCCAAACGGGATACAACATGAATAGTATACGAAATCAATAAAAGGCATCCCCAAGCGGGAGCTAGCTCTTCGTCAATCGACGGTCACAACCACACAAGCAATATAATATACAACGTCAAGGGCGAGGATCAAAACTCAAAAGGAAACTCAAAACAACAAGAAATCCACAGAAATAGAACGCGTGACTTTAAGGTCGAAAGAATAACATCACCGGTCTCTATCTCAAAAATAAATACATGTTTGGTTGATGGAACTTCTAGATACAACTGAATAATAATATACAATGTATAGTGATGGGTACGATACAAATAAACCCACATACTAGTAAGTCACCCGAAAGACGCAGTGCCAGCAAAGCAGTAATGAAACCTGTACGGCAAAACCTGCAAGAAACTGGGGCACAACGGGGGTGAGTTGCCAACTCATGAGTAGAAAAACATCTACGAACAGGAATTGCATATATGACGCAATACTAGGTCATACGATCATAATATATCCTCAAATATATAACCAGCAGCCTATAACAATGGCTAGGGTATACCTCTAAACAACGGTAATACCAAGTGCTCGTGTCAGTGCCTCAGGTAGCAATATAACATATAGATGATGTATGAATGCATGAAAACAGAATACATGTACTAAAGAAACTGCTTTCATAATTTAATGAGATTTCCTTTGTACTTTTAAAATGAGGTATCATACATGAAATCAGCATAAACAGTGTCTAGCATCGACACAAAATATAAATCTCAATGTCTCAAAATCTTAGGCTCCGGCTATCCAGACTGGCCTGTATCATCAAATCTCAGTACCTCAATATCTCGAAATCTCAATCTCTCGGTCTCAATATCTAGGGCGCCGTCAGTCCAGACCGGCCCTTGCCATCTATATCAAGACCACGACGGTATCCTCCGGATATCCGACGTGTCGGGTAAAATCACCGGTCGGTAGTACTCCCCTGCCAGGCTCAACGCCATCATCTGCGATTCTCTTGCCCCGGGGTACCGCACCGGGTCCTCCATGTACCTGAAACGGTTCCTCCATCAATCGGGTCTCGAAATCCATCAGCAAACTCATGGTGGACGACTCATACATCATAGGAAAACCGCACTTTTTATTTAAAAGGAGAGAAAAGAAGTTTATATAAGTTTTGCGGTTTTCCCCCAAATCCAGAAAATCTCATGGAAATCTGAATCCAAATCATCAATAGCATGTAAAACCATGAATATAGGCATTAGAATCCATGAATGCGGCATAACAATGAATAACAGTATGCATGAAGTAGCAAGTAATAACTATAATGTCTAAACTAGCATATAAGGCAAGTATACTAATATCATGTCTAAACTATTAGCTAACAACCTATGTCAAATGAAATAGAATTTTCTAAAGTGTTCGTGACATGGCAATTACCAATGAAGATGTGTGTGAGCCGGCAAGTACGTGTACGTGGTACATACGCGTCATCGGTAATGGTGCTGGTGTCCTAACAGCATGATATCAACAATATAATATGAAACATAATATAAGCATGCGATGCGGAGCGAACAACAATAATGAGCGGGAGCTAAATACTAGACACAAAGATAACATTCTATATTTAATATAAATCTAGTCTAACAACTACACTAAACTAAAGGGCTAAGCTAACTGGCTACTGAAGGTAAGGAAACCGCCTAACACCTGAGTCAATATATATATATATATATATATATATATATATACACATATTGTAACACCTGAGTTTAGGGTTAGTGATGATTGTGTGTTAATGTGGGGTTTTTGGTAAAAAGTTTACCAAAACTGGTTTCTTATAATTTATCTGGTTTTATGGTTATTTTTGTAGAATTTTATCTCGACCACACACACTTGTGCATGATAACTAGGGCTAAGCCTAGGGTTACCAAGTTTGGGTGTGCATGGTGGGTTAACCATGTTTAGCCAACCATGGTGGGTTAGGACTTGGTTAAGATAATTGAGTTATTATGAGTTTTAGGTTCGGTTAAGGGTGATTAGGGTTATGGTTGACTTGTGATGAGAAGGAGAGATTGTGATGGGTGTCATGCAAGCATTTAATGAGGGAAGAGAGAATGGAGGCTATGGTTATGTCACACCCCATTTCATTTCAATACTTTTTGCATGTCTCTCTCACACTCCCTTTCACACCCTCATTTCACTCTCTTCTCTCCCTCTCACTCACACACCAAACATCATCTTTTAGCCACCAAAACAACTCCTTCAGCCCAAACTTCAGCCATGCATCAACATCAGCAGCAACACATCAGCTCCCAACAACATCATTAGCATCATCTACCTACCCCTTAGCTTCAGCAGCTACTACAGCCACAAAAAAACAGCACATCATCAGCCATCAAAACAGCATCAGCATAGCCACCAACAGCACACCATCAGCCTCCAAACCAACATCATAGCATCAGCCTAGCTGTTGCAATCAGCATCAGCCTGTCAGAACATCAGCAGCAGCAGCTGCTACATCATCCCTAACTCTTTACATAACACCTCCCCCACAACACACAACCTTTCCCTTAACATTACCTCAACCCTTGCCACTTGCAACACCACAACAACAGCAACACCATCACAAACAACAGCAACGGTAGCAGCTTCTGTAAGTTTCAGCCAGTTGCAAATCAGCTCTTTTCCAGCCAAGTTTGCTACACCAGGGGTTGTAGCATCAGCACACACCTTCCTCCTTCTTCTCTTCTCCTTCATATAGGGTCTCTAGAGGTATAACCCCCTAACCCAAACCCTAATTGTTAAAGTTATGGTTATCTAGCTTATTTACTGTTTATTTTATGTTTAATGGCAGCTTTAGGGTAAATTAGGGGAATTTTGAGAATGTAATGGTTGTGTTGGTTAGATTGACCTAATTGGGTGCTGTTGAGACCAGTTAACCAGATAATTGCCCCAGATTTCATAAAAATACCCAATTTGTCCGACTTGGCGTAATTTAGCAGTTTTAGCGACTTTTTAGCCTCTGTTAGATCTGCTGTTGAACCGAGCCCTTCAGAATGAATTCGAGAAAACTGTGGTATGGTGTGACTAGCAGGGACACACACACAAAGCACGGGGATCCACCTCACATTGGAGGCCGCTGATTTATTCGATCTGGCCGCAATTTGCGGCCAGAGTGGGGAGTGGGGGATTTTGGGTATGGGGATCTGCTGAGTAGCTTGGTATGTTGGTATCTGTAACTTTTTAAGTTAGGCCCAGAGACCAAATCTGGAGCTTTAAACGTGTTTTCGATGTTTTGAACTTATGCGACACGCGCGTGATACGCGTGGTTCTGTGGCGCGCTGCGCGACACAGCGTGTCAGGATAAGTCTGGTGGGTTTGTGCGCGTCGCGACGTATCGTGTGCACGCGCGTTTTAGTTTCACGCACGCGTATCCTTTTTATCGATATATCGTGTTTTGCAGGATTTTCCTGATATATGTGACTGTTGTAAATTCTAGGTTCGCCGGCAGGGACTTCAAGCGCAGCAGAGAAAGGAAAGAAGGTGGTCGGACACACCTAGCGCGGGATCATGGGTGAATAGATTTAACATCTACGGGGGACGATCGTTTGGATGGCGAAGTCGCCCGATAGATTTAGTAAATTTGAAAATAGAACTTTAACATTTGCTTATGACATTAGAAATGATAGTACTTGCATAATAATTGCTGCAGTTAGGATCTATATGTTGTACCCATATGTGCAAACTCATTCTGTAGGACACATGTACCATTACCAGGTTTTTATATGCAGCACGAGCACTATTCATGTATACACCCACACCCTGGTAATTGCCTTGTCACGACACTAGATAACTATAAATCTGAACTTGTTAATTGCTTAGACCTGTGCTATTGCAAAAAATATTAGAAATGAAATCATAAGAATTTCTATTCTCGTGCATATATATATCATTACATCAATTGCTCATGCCTAGTAGAAATCATACATTGCAACTTGAACATTGATACCATTTGCATTCATTATCATTGACATATGCACCCATGATGATTTCATGAGATTTATGATATTTCTGGATTTCGAGGAAAAGCCGCAAGATTTGAAATTTATGATCTTTTAAATATAAAAGTTGCGGTTTTCTAATGATGTAAAGTGTCGTCCACCATGAGTTTGCTGTGTTCTCGGGACCCGTTTCGAGGAGGTGGATGAACCGTCTCGGGTACATGGTGGGCCCGGTAAGGTACCCCGGGGAAAGAAGATCGCAAGAGATGGCATTGAGCCTGGCAGGGGATGTACTACCTACCGGTGACTTCATTTGGCACGGCGGATATCCAGAGGATACCGACCATGGCCGCTAGTTTGAGATATGGATATTTGGGATGGATCAGCCGGATGGCTGAGACTGGAGATATTTGACATGGATATATGAGATTGAGACAGTTTTGAGGTGTCGTTGCTAGACACGGATTTTGTTGATTTCGTGGATATTATGCTGATATTGAAAAGAGTTTCTAAAACAAAGAAGGAATAGTCCATGTACTTACATGTTGAGATCTTGAGTTGGCTCATATAGTATACATACATGTTAGTACATTTATGTGGCATTCATACCTGCTAGTGCCTAGCCATACCTGCTTAGAGATGCTAGGATACTTGTGTGCATACATGCGATAGCCTTTGTAGATGTTATTTATTACTCGCGAGCTGGCAACTCACCCCCGTTGTGCCACAGCTTTTCTGCAGGTCCGTTCCGTCACCACTATAGCGGCGGACACTTTTGCCTCTTTTGCTCTCTTTGCTTGGATTCGAAGCTTTTGCTAGGTGCGTTGTTATCCATTTGTACCACCTTATTATGATCATTGTATCTAGAGTAATCCATCTACTACTACAATTTCAGCTGTACCAGTTTATTTGGATTACTGTATATTAACCTAGAGACGAGGTTGTGAGACTTATGGATTTATGTTATGTGGGTCGAGCTCACTTGAGTCGACATGTTATTTTTATCTGTGCTTTCATTCTTATTTATGCACACTGTATTTATATTGCGTGGGATTTGTGACCTCCATGAGGCGAAGAGCTAGCTCCCGCTTGGGGATGCCTTTTTCCTGTTTGTACCCGTTTGGGGCTTGTTTTTACAAAGGAGGTTCTGCCGGAATTTTTGGAAAAAGGGAAAGTTGTTTTAAAAGGGAAACTCGATGTAGTTTAATGGAATAAAATGCTTTAAATAAAATTGGCTTCCTTCACTCTAATTCTTAATTGGGTTTTGTATTCTGGGCTTCGGTTTACTTATTTTACGGACGCCTTGAGACGTGTCGTAACTTAAGTGTCGGCCGCGTTCCGTACCTTGCGGGTCGTGACATATATATATATATATATATATATATATATATATATATATATATATATATATATATATATTAGTCGGTGATCCTGCCTCGATAATATCACATCCGATACCATATCTACAATCAAATATTCCCAAGTCAAGAGCGCGGATCAAACATCAATATATAGCTCGTACGTAAATCCGTCGTACGGCATCCCAAATCTGGGTACGGGTCAGTATCGCATTCATCAAATTATTCATTGGTTATCCTCTTTATCAAAGATCATAATCCGGGGTACTGATCTACGTCTAGTGCAATAATAATATCATCAATCTAATCATGATCTGACTGCTGATCTACAGCCTCATACAAACCGATATCATCATCATATATCGTCATAAAGAGGTATACATCGCCTAATGCAACCTATTATGAATATCTTAACATATCTTGTCTCATATCACGATCATAAGCAAACCATTCAATATATAACACTATTCACCCGTGTCGTCGTCCCAAGATCCGCTATAACACTAGGACGTATCTCAAGTACGAATCCTGTCATATCACCGTTCTCGCGGTCTCAATCAAATAGTATCGACTCGTCTCAAATCCCAAATACTATCATCAAATCCAGTATGTGAACACATAGTCCCATACCCACGTGAACACATAACAATATAACCCCATAAAGACACATATGAAAGAAGAATGTATGCAAGTCTGTGTGTGTGTGTAAATGTGGTGCAACCTCTACTCTAGGTCTCGCAACACTAAACCTATCCAATCACACCTAAAATCTATCTTTATCATCAATAAACTCAACAATATATAATCAATATATATGTGTGTATACGTATTCGTATACATCACCATGAACTGCGGGGGTGCTAAACGTCATCCACCCGACTTCTCCCCGTAGATATAAATCTACTCACCTGGTCCTCGCTCGCCGGTGCCGACGTCGCCACGCGCTTGCTTGTCGTCTCGAAGTCCACATGGGGTACCTACATATCATAACGCACCGTATCACATTAAAAACCAAATTCGAAATCGAAACGGCATACGAAAATCAAATCGGCACGCGTATCACGCATAGGTCAAAACCTATCGCCTACGCATGCAAGAATAGCCAAACCAACCCTCGATGTCGATGTACAACGTCAAACCATCGAGAAAAACCCAAACACACTCATTTGCACATTCACGAACACTAATTATAATATAAAATTGGTTAAAACTCACAAAAACCCCAAACTCACTTTAAAAGCCATTTTTCCGAAAATCTAGCAAGCAAAAATTTTCCGTTTTAGTACAAAACTTGATGTTTTAACAATTATAATGGCCATGATACTTATTAAACATTTTAAATAAGTCATACAACCCATTTCGAAAATTAATCTCATCCATTCTTATAAAACTAAAAATTCTAGTTTTGCAATTTATCTAATTTTAACAATTTCGAGTGAAAATGCTCAAAACGACAACTACGCTTGGTTTTGCAAGATCCAAAGGCATTAAACCACTCATTATAATATTAATAATGACATGAAACTTTAATTATATTTAATCTAACGCATTTAATAATTTTCCAAAAACCCTAGTTAGCAAAATAGCTTAATTAGTAAAAATTTAAAATAACAATTAGCAAACTAGTTACTAGGTAAGATTTTACATGCCATAATATGATAAATTATACACTTAAACCATGTTCAAATGATATAAAACCCTAACTTGATCCATACCCAATTCTAGAAATTCCAAACTTGCAACTAAAGCCTAATTAACACTTAAATCACTTAGCTTTAAGAAATTAACTAACAAATTAAGCAAAAAGGGTTAGAATTTATACCTAATAAATTTGAAGATCCACAAGCACACACATAGCCTCCCAAATTGAAATCTTGTTCCCTCGATCCATGCAATTTTGGCTAATGAGAAATGGGTAGGAGTCGGATTTTGATTTTGGTGAGGTTTTACTTTGATTTTTGACAGTTTTTGTGGACTTTTGGAGAAGAAAAGAGATGGGGACATGAGAGGGGAGGGGCTGCTGAATTCCAGCAGTGGGCTCGGCTTTGAAGGGGGGGAGAGGTGATAGAGAGAGGGTGTTGGTTTCAAAGTCAAAGATAAAGTCAAAAGCCCATTCTTATACATTCTTTATCCTTTCATTTCCTTTTCTTCTCTTGTTTTCTTTTCAAACCAAAAAGAAGTGTGAGAAGGAGGGGGACAGCATGGGCTCGACCCAGAAATTTTGGGGATGGGTGTGGGTTTTGTTTGGGTGAGAAACAAAGATAAATGTTATACCCCACTTCCACTTACACTAATTTCACCAAAAAAACCTTTTTCTTCAATATTTTCTAAAACCGATTAACAACTTCATTTCATTTCAAAAATAACGTGTTAAAATTTTGCTTATTGTGTTATGATGCACAAAATTTGTTTCAACTCGTTCCAATTTGTAATTTTGCCTAATTAAATGTGTTAGTGACGGCTTAAAATAATATTAAAATAATTATTTTCGGAAAAAATTTCAGAAAATTTGAAATTTCACCAGTGGCTCATTAAACACCAAATACTAGCAATTACATAGCTAGAATATGTATATTTAATTTTATAATAAAGATATGTGTATTTTGACTTTTTACAGAAAACCCCTCATTTTACCGATTTTCCGAAATTTCACCGAAACGATTTTCAAAACATTACAATCTTCCCCCCTTAAAGAAATTCGGTCCCCAAATTTTAAATTAAAACTCTCCCCAAACACTGAAACATCTAAGCAAAACCATCAAGTCGTCGGGGCTCCGAAGTCATAAGTACATAAAACAATCGTAGCGCAGCGCATGCGCATAAAAAATGAGCATGTTACTCAAAATCAAAACTCCATCGAGCATCCCGCAATCATCGGAGTCATGGTGAAGACACAATGTCTAAATCCAAAATGAAAATCAATATGATATACATCATTAAAATATCTGGAAGAAATGCATGCCAAATCTTCTTCAAATCGATATGCGATGCTCGCAGCACTGCACAGTGGCGGACGTCTATTGTAAGAAAATAACTACATATACATACATATATATATATATATATATCCTTTGTTTAATATATACGTTCCGCCGTTTTGGAAACAATTTAGAAGGGTCTCCTTGTTTTAAACATTTCGTGTCATATCAGACACGTAGGTAAATACTGAGACTATAACCCGCTTTTTAAAAATCCCTTCAATAACTATCAATACATGCAAAATATATTCAGGTACTGTCCTCTGACTAGTCCTGCTCGGTACAAAAACTCATAGCAATCATCATAAGAACGTACTGCTCCATAAGAAATCAATCCCAAAATATGCATATAAATGCTATGTGTGTCTGGTGCGCACATAAATCAAAATCCATATATGTGCCATACATGCGCACAGAAACAACATCTAAGTGCATCGGGTATGCACACAACATCTGTCATAGGCAACGTGTGTGCCTGACAGCAAAATCAGGTGCATCTGACATACACGAAAAATCTCGATTTAGTGTATCTGGTGTGCACCAAATCGCATCTCAAAACAAGCGCTCAACATGCGCGAAAATCCAAGGCAGGTGCTGTAGGGTTCCTAGGCACACTTGTGAAGGTTCATAAAGCATCAAACTTGCCTGAATTAAATTTTACATGTGCCGAACAACCCAAAGACGGGATCTTTGCTAGATTATTAGGGTTTAGCATGCAAGATTACATCTTTAAAGCTAAGTGTGAGGGATTACAACCTTTGTTGTCCGCTCCTTCGCTTCACAAGCTCCGATTAGAAGTCCCTTCACCGCGATCCACGATCTCCCGGACTCAAGAGAGGCTCCACGACTCGAACGATCCATGCTAGCCTAGCTTGAAGTGCTCCGATTCTCCGATGATCTACGTCGAAGTTGCTATAACCCAAGCTTTCTCACTCTAAAGAGATGAACACCCTAATCTAATGGGCTAGATTAGATGAGGATGATGGAGTAGTATTTATGCTATCTTTTTAATTCACTTTCTCACAATATATCATCATAAAAGGATTAACTAGTAAGCTTTCTCTCAAAACTCAAGAAAGAAGAAGATAAAGAATGAAAATGATAATCCTTTTGTGATGAATAGTATTCAAGAATATATGATTGATTATCAAACCATGGTCAAGGATGATAGGTTAAAACTTGTAGAGAATAAACTAGGGTTAGGGTTTAGTTAGGTTAAGGATAAGTATCAACCATAATATCTTAACCAAGACAAAATAGAATCCTTCTAGAATGAACAAAAAGAAGCTAACCCTAATCAAACCCTAATCATTTTTTGTCATCCTTAAACATGTTTTACAATAAATCATATCATGTCACAATAATATATATCACATATATATTATATATTTGCAACAAAAGAAAATAATACATTTAACATATATCGCATATATATCAATGTATTAATCCGGTGAGAAAATAAAATAATAAAGCGAGCCAATATTAGATAATGTAATACAATATATCATATATATCATTATATATTAAATCATCGAATCAACACTTGATCCAACGATCCGGCTATATCGAATATAACCGGCTAATATATCATGTACCGATTCATCGAATCAACACTTGATCCGATGTCCCGATTCATATCTAAATATCACGAGAATATAATACGGTATCTCATATCGCATTATCCTCGGTCTTGCACATATCACATATGTGCCTCTACTCCGTTTTGCCTGAGCCAAGAAACCTCTGTGTAGGACTCTGAAGAATCGTCAATACGCCGGTAGCAGGTGATGATCATATCAAACACCCACAAGCTGCAAGCGGTCAGCTAAACGTAACAGCCACCCAGGTATTGAGCGATCGGAAGATCAACAAGCTAGCCTGTCCGTTCTCCTGTGAATCCAATCAGTAACACTCCCGTACAGTCCGGTCTGTTCGTCTGATATGTCGCATATCAAGTCTAGGGGTGGTATACGTCAGACCCAAGTAACCGATAAGTCGTATCGATGTGAGGCTCATAACAGGTCAAGAAACTACTGGTAACACTTACCAGTATATCTCTATATCAGCCCTGGCCAGGGACCCTTAGTTATAGCCAATCGAACACAGCACAACATCAACTCCCTATACCGGGAGAGACGAATCCCCTCCTATCGCTCATTGCCTCCATGTGATTCGGGACTGTACCCAAAAGCCACCGTTTTGCACGCCCTCTTGGACGTGGTAAGGTGGAAATCAAAGCACAGTGGGAATCACACAAGACTCTATGACGATCTCGGGTCTACAGACTACCCTGTACCAGTGTCACCGGAGAACTTCCATCTGACGTGTGGTATATCACCATCTGGGAGTTCTCGGCGAGTCCGTCCAGTGTACCCAGTCTCCACCGAGCACCCGTACACCATCTCTGATGTCAAACACCGATGAATATGGGATCATCCATCGCCCATCATATGGGTCAAGATGCGTATACGCTAGTCTACTCTGGTGTATCGATGCCCTGTCTCGATATACCCTCGACTAGGAACATTTATAGGATGTACTCATCGACTACCGTGGCCCTACTAGTATGATCTCATCATAATCCCAGTAGTCGAGTACAGATCCTAAGGGCTTTATCAACATGTGAGAGAAAGACAGTAAACCAATACAAGTCAACATGTTAAGATAAAGAGAAACAAAATAGCATACTATCATGACGAGCAAGAAAGTCCTCTCTGTATATATCCAAGCATCCATCATAATAAACATCATATGTACAACAATGGCCTCTAGGGCATATACATAACAAACAATCTCCCAATTGCACTAAGGCCAGCTTCTGTAGTGTCTCATACCTAGCATCCCGAATAATATCTCAAACTGTATCTGGAGAATGGCCTTCATGAGTTGATGCGCAGTGTTGTCCTTCGTATCTACTCTGCTGACCACGATCTCCCGGCGATCAACTATATCCCTGATCAGGTGATACCGCCTCAGAATATGTCTGGACTTCTGATGGGATCTGGGTTCCTTGGCCAAAGCCACAGCTCCATTGTTATCGCAATACAGAGGTATTGGATGTTCAATGGATGGAACCACACCAAGTTCAGTGATGAACTTCTTCATCCAGACATCCTCTTTGGCAGCATCGTTGGCAGCGATGTATTCAGCCTCCATCATCGAGTCTGCAACGGTATCCTGTTTGGAACTCTTCCAATATACCGCCCCTCCATTGAGGGTAAAGACAAATACCGAGTGCGACTTAGAGTCGTCCTTATCACCTTGGAAGCTGGAATCGGTAAAAGACTCTACCCGGAGTTCTCCGTTACCATACACTAAGAACATATCTCTAGTCCTTCGTAAGTACTTGAGAATGTTCTTCACAGCTGTCCAGTGACTCTCTCCAGGATCTGCTTGATACCGACTCACTTTACTTAGTGAGTATGCTACATCGGGTCTGGTACATAGCATCGCATACATGATAGAGCCTACTGCCGAAGCATAGGGTATCCCTTGCATGCGAGCTCTCTCCAAATTAGTCTTGGGAGACATCTCTTTGGAGAGAGTGAGTCCAGAGATCATGGGTTGGTTCCCACGCTTGGATTCTTCCATACTAAACCTCTTTAGTATGGTGTCATTGTACCTGGATTGGGACAATCCCAGTATCCTTTTGGATCTATCTCTATAGATCCTAATCCCCAATATGCAAGAGGCATCACCTAAATCATTCTTTGAGAATTTTTGTGATAAGAAGAGCTTGACTGATTGCAGCATAGGAATATCATTTCCTATCAAGAGTATGTCATTCACGTACAATACGAGGAAGACAACCTTACTCTCTGCCACCTTCTTATAAATACAAGGTTCTTCAATATTTTTGATGAAGTCAAACTCTTTGACTACTATATCAAAACAGATGTTCCAACTCCGCGATGCTTGCTTTAACCCATAAATGGATTTAAGCAGTTTGCACACCTTTCCGCTGCTCCCACTATCTACGAAGCCCTCTGGCTGAGTCATGTACACGCACACTTCTAAATCACCATTTAGAAAGGCGGTCTTAACATCCATTTGCAAGATTTCGTAGTCATGGTATGCAGCAATGGCAAGTAAGATCCGGATGGACTTAAGCATAGCCACTGGAGAAAAGGTTTCGTCATAATCCACACCTGGTCGTTGACGAAAACCCTTTGCTACAAGTCTAGCTTTGAAAGTCTCAACTTTTCCATCTACACCAAATTTCTTTTTAAAAATCCACTTGCACCCAATAGGTTTTACCCCTTCAGGAGCATTTTCCAAAATCCACACTTTATTGGTGTACATAGATTCCATCTCAGATCGCATTGCATCCAGCCATTTCACAGAGTCACCACTCGTGATGGCCTGCTCGAAACTAGTCGGGTCAACATCTTCCATGATGCAATCCTCGCTTCCACCATCAATGAGAAAACCGTAGTATCTCTCAGGTGGATGAGAAACCCTGTGTCACGACCCGAAAGTACGGAACGTGACCGGCACTTAGATTACGAAGCGTCTAGAGGCGCCACGTAACCTAAGTAAGCCGAAGCCCAGAAATCTAAACCATGAAAAAGAAGAAGAAGCAGTAAAAGAAAACATGAAGGAATAAGTTTAAAACATCAGCAAATTTTCCCAAAAATTTCGGCAGAGTCTCCTCTATAAAAACTGGCCCCCAAACGGGTATAACAAATATAATATACATAAACAACAATAAAAAGCATCCCCAAACGGGAGCTAACCCAATGCCAACAGGCGGAAACAACCACAACAAGCACAATAGTATACAACGCCAAAGGGAGAGGCACAAAACTCAAAAGAAAACAAAACCACCAGATCAGAATAATACACGCGCGACTCTAAGGTCGAAATAAAAGACTGGTCCAATAAACTTATCAAGTAATACAAATATGGTTGATGGAGCTTACTAGATACAAATGAATGAATAAAAGTACAATGGTGGTTCGGATACAAGTGAACCAACCTACCGTGCAAATCACCCTGAAGAAAAGATGTGCCAACAAGCTGCCACGGAAACCTGTACATCGAACCTGTAATAAAATTTGGCACAACGGGGGTGAGTTGCCAACTCGTGAGTAGAAGACATCTACGAAAAGAAATCGAATGCACGACGCTATCCTAGGTCATAATAATACACTACTATATCTTAATCATCTAGTAATAGCAGGGTAATACTACGTGTAAGTGCAAATACTCCGTGTCGTGTCAGTGCCTCATATAGTACTATGTCATATGAATGGATATGCATGCTTCATGAATGTAAAATAAACAAATCCTGAAATCCAGGTATATCTGTATAAGAAATCTTTAGCTGTTATCATAGTAAAACGGGTATAGAAACCGGAAATATCAATAATGAAATCCATGGAAATCCGTGTCAAGCATCGACACAAACATGTAAATCTCAAGTCTCATAGTCACAATATCTCGGGCTCCGTCAGTCCGGATCGGCCCATATCATCAAATCTCACGAAAACGGTCGGTATCCTCCGGATATCCGCCGCGCCAGACATCACCGGTAGATAGCCTTCCCCTGCCAGGCTCATCGTCTACAACTCGATCTTCTTGCCCCGGGGTACCATACCGGGCCCACCATGTACCCGAGACGGTTCATCCACTCCTCGAATCGGGTCTCGAAATCCATCAGAAAACATGAAATCTCATGGTGGACGACACATACATCATGAGAAAACCACATCTTATTTTGAAAAGAGAAGAGGAGAGAGAGAGAAGTTTTTATATATTTTTGCGGTTTTCCCCAAAAATCCAGAAATCTCATAGAAATCCAAATCTCAAAATCATGAGTAAGTATATGATAAGTGTCGGTATATGCCCATAATACTGCGCGATAACATGAAAATATGAATGCATGAATGTCTAAGTAATAACTATCATGTCTTATACTAACATAAGAGAGAAATCACAATATTTTATCGGTTTAGTGGTTAACTGATTCTATCAATAAAAGATAATATGATCTAAAGTGTATGTGACATAGCAATTACCGATGATGATGTGTGTGAGCCGGCAAATAAGTGTGCGTGGAATATGCGCATCATCGGTAATGGTGTTGGTGTCCTAACAGGTAAGGTTTATACTGATTATAGCAACATATGTAAGAACATGCACCATGATGATTACAGTATGAATGTAATACAGGTGTGCATTATCCACTCCTCCGCGATATACGAGTACAACTACCACTATGTGAGTCGAACCTAAACTAGTTTCCATCTAATATCTTAAGGAACTAACCTAAGAAACTAGTCAATAAGAAACAAGCATCTACCTAAGGTCTGAACCAATATCTCTAATAGTCGGCGATCCCGTCTCAATAGCGTCACGTACGTAGTACGGCTTCCTCGAATCAATAGTGCGGATCAATCATCATATCTAAGCCTCGTACGGTGAAATCCATCGTACGGCATCCCAATATCGGGGTACGGGTCAAGTATCTCCTTGGTGTCTCATTATTCGTAATGTGTCATCATCAGCACATTTCATGATCAAGGTGCTAAACTATAATCGCATACATAAATCATATATCATTGCCATCATGGAATAATCATTAGTTTATCCTCGGAAATATCATGTCACATGTATCATATTGTGATTAAGTCATACCGATATCTTATCGTCATCAAGTCACAAGCTACAGCCCAGGTACTATTTTAGCGTCCCAAGTACCTCAATATCACCACCACCCTTCATAATTTATACATTCATGTTCATTATCTCATTCTCTAATGATCCGCTAACACTTTAATACGACTGTATAGTCAAGAATCACGACATCAAGCCCAGTTATACTGTTTCATCATACCTCAGATATCATATCACATCAATGAATCCCATATACGTGTTGTATATATATATACACCTATACCTGGTTTTATATATATACACACATATACGTATACTCCATGTCGAGTTTCAGTGTGTGCGTGTGTGTTTCTACCTGAAACCTAAGAACTTTTCCAAGGTACTCATCCCCTGATAAAGTTTTCCTGAATCAGTCTAGTTCAGCCTAGGGTTATTACTAGGGTCCTACGCGTTAAGTATCTAGGGTCACATCTGGTTTCCTACTGACAATAAATACTATTCCTATTCTACGTTGCGGGGGTGCTAAACGCCATCCACCCGACTTCCCCCCGTAGATATGCATCTACTCACCTGGTCCATGTCTGCCGACGACGGTGTCGCCATCCTCCTCTTCATCGCCCGCAGAGCACTTGAAGGGTACCTAAATGCAAACATATAAATAGCATCGTAAACCGAATCACATACAAAAGTCAAACGATACAAGGAACAAGCATAGGTTAAAACCTGTGTCCCGTCCACGCAAAAGAACCAAATATCGCTCGATATCGGCATACAAACTCCGATGGATCGAGATAAACATCAACAGATAACTCGTAGTTTTAAAACACATTACTTATATTGTAAAACATGATCAAATTCATCGAAACACTAAAATCGATCAAATCGTCCGTTTTCGGAAAACCCGAAAATGCCAATTTACCGTTTTTCATCAAAACATGACATTTAAATGAAACCAAAGGTCATAAAACTCATTAAATAGCATAACTAGACTATACAAACTGTTACTATATTTTTATTACACATATTTGTAGTAATTTGAAATTTCTAGTTTGCACCCTTTAACAATTTTCAACCATTTCCAAGCAAAATACCACAATTCCACCTCAAAACATGATTTTGCATAAATTAATGACTTAAACCACAATTTATGATGATAATGATATAATGAAACCATAATTATATTTTTAATCTCATTTATATAAGAATTTCTAAAATCTAGTTTACAAAATTAGCAATTTTTTTATCACAATTTATCAATTATCCATTGAAACTAGCAATCAAACTAAGTTTTTCTTTCCATTAACATGCTAACATTTCCACTAAAACTATAATCCAATGATAACAACCCAAATTAGAATTTTATATTAACCACAAACACATTTTGCAAAAACCTAGTTAACTAAATTCCTAATTTAAAACAATTTTAAATGAAAATTTTACAATTCAACAACCATGCAATATTTTCCAATTCTAAAAGTGTTAAACTAACTATTATAACCCTAAATAATTAACAAAAATCATAACTTGAATTTACAAACCCTAACTTGAATTTTTAAAAAAAACATAGAATTAATTCATTAAATCTAATTAAGCTTAAGTGAACATCTAAAACAATAAATCAAAAGAAAGAAATTATACCTCCCAAAATATGAAATCCAAACAGGAAATGAGCCTCCAAAATGCATGCCTTCCATCTCCAAATTTCATATAAAAATGAGCAAGGAATAAAGAGTATGAAATAAATAGGAATTTGTGGAATTTTAATGGAATTTTTGATGTATTTTTAATGAATTTTGAATAAAAATGAGGTGGTAAAAGGGGGGGGATGCCATGGGGTGTTTGTGGCCGGCCCTAGAGAGGTGAGGGAGAGAAAGAAGAGAGTGGGAAAAGTGTGTAGAAGTTTCAAGACAAAGAACAACAATTAAGTCTTTTCATGGTTTATTTTATTATTTATTTATTTATTTACTATAGCAACTCAAGAAAACTCTAGAAAATAGGAAAAATTTGCAAATAAATTTTGCATGATACACACTAATTTCTAATATTCCATGGTTCATTTTTACAAATTAAAACCATTTAAATTTGTAATTTACACTAATTTAGTGTAAAAATAAAGCTTATGTTAATATTTAAAATAATTAATTTAGGAAAAATATTTTATTAAACTAAAAATTTATAAGTGGATAAATAAACACCATTTACTAGTAATTTCATAATTAAAATAGATATTTTAAAAATTATAATGAAAACAATCACGGTTTGGTTTTACGAAAAATACATTTTACTTTACCGAAAATCCTAAAATTTACTTAAACACTTTTATTCATTTAATTATTTATTTAATCATTTTTAACACGTTACAATCTTCCCCCCTTTTAGAAATTTGGTCCCCGAATTTAAATTAAAACTCCCCCTCCAAATACTAAAACGTTTAGCAAAACATTCAAATTGTCGGGGCTCCGAAATCATCAATACATAACAAAAATCAACTCCGTCAAGCATAACGCAATCATCGGAGTTATGGCGAGAATAAAATATCAAAACTCAATATGAAAACCATCATAATATACATCAATCTATAACTTATATATAGTTCGCATCCTAGTAAAATCGCCGAATCATCATAATAAAGAAGCATACAAAAACCCCTCTTGAAAATCGCCGTGCAATGCACGTGTCACGGCATAAGTAACGGACGTTTAATTTTAAAAAAATAACTATATATATATATATATCATTTATTTAACATACACGTCCCGCCTGGTTACTAAATCAATAATAATAATTAGGAAAACATACTGCTCAAACTAAAATCAATCCCAATCACATCAATAGAATGTCATGTGCGTCCGGTGCGCACTGAAATCGAAACCAATTACAGATAACATGAATACCCACAAAACAAAACTAAGTGCAACAGGTGTGCACCAAAAACATCTGTCAAGTGCAACGGGCGTGCACGACACAATATCAGGTGCATCTAATCTGCACAAAACCCCGATTTAGTGCATTTGGTGTGCACAAAATCGCATCAAGTGCGCCAAGTATGCGCAGGAATCCTAATCAGGTGCACATGGTGCACGAAAACATACATTGAATATCAAAATCGAAATCACAGTACAAAAATGCATGAAAACTAGGTCGAAACATATGTAAAAATCACGTGTAACCCCTATGCATGAAATCAATCAAAAATCCCAAAATATATATAAAACCAAATCAAGTGTACTGGGTATGTACTAAACAACATCAATACAACTGATATATGAAACACAAATAGAATGAAGGTACACACATGAAATACCAATCGTAGAACAAAATCCTCAAAATACAAAAATCCAATCAATGAAAATATGAAATTCAAATCACTAAATCACAATTGTAAACACTATCGTCAATGTGCGCCTCTTTCCTCTGATGTCGACTGCTTCGAACTCGTTCTTTCATAGGTGTGTTGACTGCGCTACCAACGGCAATACTCATGTCTAGAGTCTCCCACATAGTCGATCCCTTCACTTGATATCCGGACTACATTAAACTTTTCGATCGATCCATCAAAATCCCATAATTCCCCGAGAGCTCAACACTCAAGTACAGTTTAAAAAAATCTGGTACATACCCCAGCATCGATGATCCAGCTGTAGAAGGGCAAACCCAAGCCTCACTAATGGCACTGCGAAACTGCCGTAAACCTTAAGGTTCAAGGGCGTTCTCATGGTCATTTTGTCGAGTTAGGGTTTCATTCTTCTAGAGGGTCCATCGAAATACCTGCATGTTCTTCCGAATACTTTAAACTTGGGAAATTGGTTTTCTGATAATCGTTCGAACCCTTTAACTTCATCCGGACGGCATGTGAATACCCTTCATCCGCACGCTAAACAATGCTTCAATCCTCAATAATAACCAATACTCTAATGGTTATCGCATTCGAGCCGCAGCTCCCTCTGCCCGTAGTAACAGAAACCACCATCCGACATCGACGAAGACAGATCAAAGGAACGAATGAAATACGGTGCAAACAATGTACATCCTAAGGCTCCTTAAGCAGAGTAGCGTATCATAAGTACGCCGCGGACCATACCCACGGTACGTTACTCTACCTAAATCGCCTACTCCATCAACCAAGGGTCACTTAGACTTATACAAGGTTAAACCTAGCGCTCTGATACCAACTTTGTCACAACCCGAAAGTACGGAACGTGACCGGCACTTAGATTACGAAGCGTCTAGATGCGCCACGTAACCTAAGTAAGCCGAAGCCCAGAAATCTAAACCATGAAAAAGAAGAAGAAGCAGTAAAAGAAAACATGAAGGAATAAGTTTAAAACATCAGCAAATTTTCCCAAAAATTTCGGCAGAGTCTCCTCTATAAAAAGTGGCCCCCAAACGAGTACAAAAAATATAATATACATAAACAACAATAAAAAGCTTCCCCAAACGGGAGCTAACCCAACGCCAACAGGCGGAAACAACCACAACAAGCACAATAGTATACAACGCCAAAGGGCGAGGCTCAAAACTCAAAAGAAAACAAAACCACCAGATCAGAATAATACACGCGCGACTCTAAGGTCGAAATAAAAGACTGGTCCAATAAACTTATCAAGTAATACAAATATGGTTGATGGAGCTTATTAGATACAAATGAATGAATAAAAGTACAATGGTGGTTCGGATACAAGTGAACCAACCTACCGTGCAAATCACCCTGAAGAAAAGATGTGCCAACAAGCTGCCACGGAAACCTGTACATCGAACCTGTAATAAAATTTGGCACAACGGGGGTGAGTTGCCAACTCGTGAGTAGAAGACATCTACGAAAAGAAATCGAATGCACGACGCTATCCTAGGTCATAATAATACACTACTATATCTCAATCATCTAGTAATAGCAGGGTAATACTACGTGTAAGTGCAAATACTCCGTGTCGTGTCAGTGCCTCATATAGTACTATGTCATATGAATGTATATGCATGCACCATGAATGTAAAATAAACAAATCCTGAAATCCAGGTATATCTGTATAAGAAATCTTTAGCTGTTATCATAGTAAAACGGGTATAGAAACCGGAAATATCAACAATGAAATCCATGGAAATCCGTGTCAAGCATCGACACAAACATGTAAATCTCAAGTCTCATAGTCTCAATATCTCGGGCTCCGTCAGTCCGGATCGGCCCATATCATCAAATCTCACGACAACGGTCGGTATCCTCCGGATATCCGCCGCGCCAGACATCACCGGTAGGTAGCCTTCCCCTGCCAGGCTCATCGTCTACAACGCGATCTTCTTGCACCGGGGTACCATACCGGGCTCACCATGTACCCGAGACGGTTCATCCACTCCTCGAATCGGGTCTCGAAATCCATCAGAAAACATGAAATCTCATGGTGGACGACACATACATCACGAGAAAACCGCATCTTATTTTGAAAAGAGAAGAGGAGAGAGAGAGAAGTTTTTATATATTTTTGCGGTTTTCTCCAAAAATCCAGAAATCTCATAAAAATCCAAATCTCAAAATCATGAGTAAGTATATGATAAGTGTCGGCATATGCCCATAATACTGCGCGATAACATGAAAATATGAATGCATGAATGTCTAAATAATAACTATCATGTCTTATACTAACATAAGAGAGAAATCACAATATTTTATCAGTTTAGTGGTTAACTGATTCTATCAATAAAAGATAATATGATCTAAAGTGTACGTGACACAGCAATTACCGATGATGATGTGTGTGAGCCGGCAAATAAGTGTGCGTGGAATATGCGCATCATCGGTAATGATGCTGGTGTCCTAACAGGTAAGGTTTATACTGATTATAGCAACATATGTAAGAACATGCACCATGATGATTACAGTATGAATGTAATACATGTGTGCATTATCCACTCCTCCGCGATATACGAGTACAATTACCACTATGTGAGTCGAACCTAAACTAGTGTCCATCTAATATCCTAAGGAACTAACCTAAGAAACTAGTCAATAAGAAACAAGCATCTACCTAAGGTCTGAACCAATATCTCTAATAGTCGGCGATCCCGCCTCAATAGCGTCACGTACGTAGTACGGCTTCCTCGAATCAAGAGTGCGGATCAATCATCATATCTAAGCCTCGTACGGTAAAATCCATCGTACGGCATCCCAATATCGGGGTACGGGTCAAGTATCTCCTAGGTGTCTCATTATTCGTAATGTGTCATCATCAGCACATCTCATGATCAAGGTGCTAAACTATAATCGCATACTTAAATCATATATCATTGCCATCATGGAATAATCATTAGTTTATCCTCGGAAATATCATGTCACATGTATCATATTGTGATTAAGTCATACCGATATCTTATCGTCATCAAGTCACAAGCTACAACCCAGGTACTATTTTAGCGTCCCATGTACCTCAATATCACCACCACCCTTCATAATTTATACATTCATGTTCATTATCTCATTCTCTAATGATCCGCTAACACTTTAATACGACTGTATAGTCAAGAATCACGGCATCAAGCCCAGTTATACTGTTTCATCATACCTCAGATATTATACACATCAATGAATCCCATATATTTGTTGTATATATATATATACACCTATACCTAGTTTTATATATATATACACATATACGTATACTCCATGTCGAGTTTCAGTGTGTGCGTGTGTGTTTCTACCTGAAACCTAAGAACTTTTCCAAGGTACTCATCCCCTGATAAGGTTTTCCTGAATCAGTCTAGTTCAGCCTAGGGTTATTACTAGGGTCCTACGCGTTAAGTATCTAGGGTCACATCTGGTTTCCTACTGACAATAAATACTATTCCTATTCTACGTTGCGGGGGTACTAAACGCCATCCACCTGACTTCCCCCCGTAGATATGCATCTACTCACCTGGTCCATGTCTGCCGACGACGGTGTCGCCATCCTCCTCTTCATCACCCGCAGTCCACTTGAAGTATACCTAAACGCAAACATATAAATAGCATCGTAAACCGAATCACATACAAATGTCAAACGATACAAGGAACAAGCATAGGTTAAAACCTATGTCCCGTCCATGCAAAAGAACCAAATATCGCTCGATATCGGCGTACAAACTCCGATGGATCGAGATAAACATCAACAGATAACTCGTAGTTTTAAAACACATTACTTATATTGTAAAACATGATCAAATTCATCGAAACACTAAAATCGATCAAATCGTCCGTTTTCGAAAAATCCGAAAATGCCAATTTACCGTTTTTCATCAAAACTTGACATTTAAATGAAACCAAAGGTCATAAAACTCATTAAATAGCATAACTAGACTATACAAACTATTACTATATTTTTATTACACATATTTGTAGTAATTTGAAATTTCTAGTTTGCACCCTTTAACAATTTTCAACCTTTTCCAAGCAAAATACCACAATTCCACCTCAAAACATGATTTTGCATAAATTAATGACATAAACCACAATTTATGATGATAATGATATAATGAAACCATAATTATATTTTTAATCTCATTTATATAGGAATTTCTAAAATCTAGTTTACAAAATTAGCAATTTTTTTATCACAATTTATCAATTATCCATTGAAACTAGCAATCAAACTAAGTTTTTCTTTCCATTAACATGCTAACATTTCCACTAAAACTGTAATCCAATGATAACAACCCAAATTAGAATTTTATATTAACCACAAACACATTTTGCAAAAACCTAGTTAACTAAATTCCTAATTTAAAACAATTTTAAATGAAAATTTTACAATTCAACAATCATGCAATATTTTCCAATTCTAAAAGTGTTAAACTAACTATTATAACCCTAAATAATTAACAAAAATCATAACTTGAATTTACAAACCCTAACTTGAATTTTTTTAAAAAACATAGAATTAATTCATTAAATCTAATTAAGCTTAAATGAACATCTAAAACAATAAATCAAAAAAAAGAAATTATACCTCCCAAAATATGAAATCCAAACAAGAAATGAGCGTCCAAAATGCATGCCTTCCATCTCCAAATTTCCTATAAAAATGAGCAAGGAATAAAGAGTATGAAATAAATAGGATTTTGTGGAATTTTAATTGAATTTTTGATGTATTTTTAATGAATTTTGAATAAAAATGAGGTGGTAAAAGGGGGGGGGGGCTGCCATGGGGTGTTTGTGGCCGGCCCTAGAGAGGTGAGGGAGAGAAAGAAGAGAGTGGGAAAAGTGTGTAGAAGTTTCAAGAGAAAGAACAACACTTAAGTCTTTTAATGGTTTATTTAATTATTTATTTATTTACTATAGCAACTCAAGAAAGCTCTAGAAAATAGGAAAAATTTGCAAATAAATTTTGCATGAAACACACTAATTTCTAATATGCCATGGTTCATTTTTACAATTTAAAACCATTTAAATTTGTAATTTACACTAATTTAGTGTAAAAATAAAGCTTATGTTAATATTTAAAATAATTAATTTAGGAAAAATATTTTATTAAACTAAAAATTTATAAGTGGCTAAATAAACACCATTTACTAGTAATTTCATAATTAAAATAGATATTTTAAAAATTATAATGAAAACAATCACGGTTTGGTTTTACGAAAAATACATTTTACTTTACCGAAAATCCTAAAATTCACTTAAACACTTTTATTCATTTAATTATTTATTTAATCATTTTTAACACGTTACACCCTGCTAGATCGGCGGAGAGGCTGGGGTTCGTCGGGTACTACTGAATTCTCTGGTTCAACCAAGTCTTCTGTTATAGTTTGTGTTGCTGGAACCTCTTCCAGTTCTACCTCAATGCCATTAATTTGTTTCATAAGAAAACCTTTTTCCTAAGAAAGTGGCATGTCGAGAAACAAACACCTTTTGTTCCTCGGAGTGGTAGAAGATATACCCTCGCGAATGTTTGGGATATCCAATAAACTTACATAGGACAGACCTTGCCTCGAGCTTGTCCGGATTGTGTGTTTTAACATAGGCCGGACAACCCCATATCTGAATAAAATTTAGACATGGTCTCTTACCATTCCATATCTCATATGCAGTTGTAGGTACTGATTTGGTTGGAACTCTATTCAATAGGTATGCAGCTGTATCCAGTGCATATCCCCAGAAGAAAATAGGTAACTCAGCTGCACTCATCATAAAGTGCACCATATCTAATAGGGTGCGATTCCTCCGCTCCGATACACCGTTGTGCTGTGGTGTATAAGGAGGAGTAAGGTGAGAGAGAATCCCATTCTCTGTTAGATAATCTAGGAACTCATTGCTTAAGTATTCTCCTCCTCGATCAGATCGAAGGATCTTAATACTTTTGCCCGTTTGTTTTTCTACTTCGTGCTTATATTCTCTGAATTTCTCAAAAGCTTCAGACTTGTGTTTCATCAGGAACACATGTCCGAATCTAGAGAGATCGTCAGTGAATGTAATGAAGTAGGAAGAACCGTTCCTGGCATGCGTAGACATGGGACCGCATACATCACTATATACCAGTCCTAAGAGTTCAGTAACTTTTTCTCCGTGTCCACTAAACGGAGCTTTGGTCATCTTTCCTTTGAGACATGAATGGCAAGTATCATACGATGATAATTCGAACGGATTCAAATAACCATTCTTATGTAACTTAGCCAGTCGTGTCGCATTGATATGACCAAGTCTACAATGCCACAAGTAGGATTCGTTCATTTCTGAACTTTTCCTCTTGTGTGTGTTTTGTATATTGAGGACTGTATTCTGATTTAGAATGAATATGCCATTATGTAACGAGCCTGATGCAATCAACTTTTGAATTAGGAATATGTTCATAACATTATCATGTACTACAAAATTATATCCTTCTTTACTTAATAAAGAAACTGATATAATGTTGCACATCATGTTCGGTATATAATAGCACTCATTCAGAATCAGTGTATCACCACTTGGTAATACTAGGTGATATTCGCCAACTGCTTTGGCTGCAACATTTGCACCGTTCCCTACTTGAACGGAATGATCACCTTTTCCCAGTTCTCTACCTTTACGTAGCCCATGTATCAATTTACATATGTGGGATCCTGATCCGGTATCTAATACCCAAGACGTAGGGTGAACTGAGAAACAGTTTTCCATAACTAACACACCTGAAGAAGATGAATCAACATGCATGTTCTTTTGGGCGGCGTGAGAATCCAGATATTCTCATATTCCCTGTTCAGTATAATAAGCGGGTTCAGTCAATACATCCATATTATTATCTTGATTATGCCCTGACATGGTCGCTACCTGGAGAGAGAGAGAAGAAAATACTTTAGCGTATGCTCTTGCAAGATTAGATTGGTTATTATCTTATCTAATCAGGATGTTTCCCACTGTTTTTATCAAATCTTCCTTCAAACCCTAAAAGGTAAGATTAGCCGGAATTAATTACACCCTACAATTTCGTCAATCTTTCAGCCAGATCAGTGTCGGTACTTTGAGGGAGGTTCCCCGTGCTTTCGCACGGACCTAATTAAAGTAAACCTCATTTTCCCAGAGGCGTAACCCTGTTAACACTTTTCTAGACACCTACTTGATCGACTAATTGTCCTGTGTAAAACTCTCCCAGGAGTAACTCTTACTCGCAGTGGGTATCGGGATCCAACTATCTTATAGGAGGTATGCAATCTCATTGCAAATTTCAACACTTGAAATTCCCGATAATGCTTTTACCCCTAGCGTCTCATGACCTTGACGGAGGCCAAACTACCCATAGGGCGCTAGTCAAGTTCAACCCGTCATTTCTTGATTGAATTAAACCCACCCGTACGACCCTTGACAGAGGCCAAACTACGCCGTACGAATACCCTAATCCAATTGCATCATATGCTGGAAGATAAACACTAGTTAGCTACCGTACACTACACCTTGACGGAGGCCAAACTACCGCAGCACGAATACTAAGTTGTACTTATCTGAAATGACGGAGGGCTATGCAGGTTTTTCAGAAAACCATGAGCGTAATGAACTTGATATCGTCGTAGAATCATGTGAAATTTTTTAATTGAGTGTTTTTGAGGCTTTCATTGGTTTTGCTAAAGATGTCACTCCCGGTGAAGGGATCTCGGCTCTTTCCTCATCGAATAAGGTACAGGACATATCATATATATCACTATGCAAAGCAAAACTCTAAAAGCAATCAAAAGACAAACTGAGTTTTGTAGCATCTGCCAGTTTCTCTAAAGTGGTCACTCCCGGTGAAGGGATCTCGGCTCTTTCCTCATCGAATAAGGTGTTGGGTATATCATATATACCACTATGCAAAGCAAAACTGTAGCTACCATTTTTATAATGTTTTGATTCTGCAACATCTTTTAGGTTTCTTTTCTTTTTTATTAATCTCATTAATAAAAAAATCCCATCAGCTTATGCTTCCGAAGCATCACAGATAAATACGACGTACACTTATGCCATCCGCATTCGCCTCGATGTCCCCTCGTGCACCGTTAGGTTAGATAACTAACGACAGAGCAGGGCAGGGCTAGTGCGGGTGTAAAACATAAGTAACGTCTATATAATATATTATATATACTATATATTGTATCCATCACAACATATCAAATGATCACATCACAGATATCGCAGCAGAAACATATATATAATGTGGGATATACTAGGACGTCCGTATTTAGTATTTAGCCAACAATAGAAAATACGGATTCCACAGTCGCGATGAATAGCCAAGCCCACACCCTGGACCCCTACGAGAGCGGCAAGCGACCCTACCAATTCTGGAGTTTAGGAGACCCGGTCTCGACTCCTCGAGATAGCCTCCCACTGAACCCCAGAACCCGGTCACCTGTGCTCCCCTCCTTGGGTCCATCCTAATGCGGAAAAGTAAATAATATACAACACTGGTGGCATCAACATCAACCTGGAAGTGCCCCAAATAAAAGAATATTACATTACATTTGAATTTACATGAATGAAAATTTAAAACTCTCATCTCACATAAAACCCCCGGCTATTCAATCGCGACAATCCTACACATCATATCTCAGCAACACATAATATCTCATATCATCAACGTAAGTAAGTATGCATACACCGATCGTCGTCGATGTATAGCAACGACAACCGGCAATACAACTACATACTACACTTACGGTCACAGAAAAGAAATTGTAAAACTACAATATTTGGAATCCACATTCTCTTTGGACATCATAAATGCGAAATATCACATACTTCGTATTTCATGCCTAACACAATGAATTTCACATATTGTATCACATTCCAGATAAATAGACAGTATTAAACTTTTCGAACAGATAATCAAATACGCAAAATTTCCTAAAGTGCTCAACACTTGAGCGGAGTTCAAATAATCCCAGAATATGTCACAGTACCAGTGATCCAGCCGTAGAAGGGTCAAGCCAACGCCTCACATGTGGCACGCCGTACTGCTCCAAACCCGAATGTTCAAAAGGCAGTTCAAGACGGTCACATAATCGAGTTAAGGTTTGTTGTCTTCTAGAGGGTCCACCGTGTTACTTGCACATTTTTCCGAAAGATTTAAACCCGATAAAAATTCAACACTTGAAAATTTTGCCGTACCAGGAAAAATTGAGCTAATGATATCCATTAGAACATTTTAACAGTTTCTAAATATCCGGAAAAACAATAACGAATTTAAAATTCCCGATCGAATCTACGATTACAAAACAAACCCCAGAGCACTCAACCCTTGAGTCAAAATAAAAATACCAGAAACTAAATAAGCATTTCAAAATAATTACTGTCAAATCAAGCATTATTGCCGCGGAACCGCGGCCCAAGCAGGGTACGGCCGCGATTCCGCGGCAGTATGTACGGATCACCACGTCGAATTTCACAGTTATTCTTATTTCTCTATGCTGATTTTTTCAGGTATTTTTAATTCAGAAAAAATCCCATTTTTGAAAAACATCCAGAGAGGGGATCATTTTCATCGGTTCGGGTTCGATCGAAGTTTTAACTTCGTAAACACGTCGCCTAATGCTCTAGCTAGGCTCTGAAACCACTGTATGGTTCCTAGGCACACTTGTGAAGATTCATAAAGCATCAAACATGCCCGAATTAAATTTTACATGTGCCGAACAACCCAAAGACGGGATCTTTGCTAGATTATTAGGGTTTAGCATGCATGATTACATCTTTAAAGCTAAGTGTGAGGGATTACAACCATTGTAGTCCGCTCCTTCGCTTCACAAGCTCCGAGTAGAAGTCCCTTCGCCGCGATCCACGATCTCCCGGACTCAAGAGGGGCTCCACGACTCGAACGATCCATGCTAGCTTGAAGTGTTTCGATTCTCCGATGATCTACGTCGAAGTTGCTATAACCCAAGCTTTCTCACTCTAAAGAGATGAACACCCTAATCTAATGGGCTACATTAGATGAGGATGATGGAGTAGTATTTATGCTATCTTTTTAATTCACTTTCTCACAATATATCATCATAAAAGGATTAACTAGTAAGCTTTCTCTCAAAACTCAAGAGAGAAGAAGATGAAGAATGAAAATGATAATCCTTTTGTAATGAATAGTTGTAACACCTTAGGATAAGGGTTAGTGAATAATTATAATTAAATAATGGTTTTTAAATAAAAAGTTTACCAAATTGTGTTTTAAATATTTTTCCTAATCTAATAAAGATTTTTCCAAAATTTTCCTAAGCTTGCACACACATGTGCATGTAAACTAGGGTTTTTAAATCAAGTAAATACAATAATTATTAACCATGGTGGGTTAATTTTTGGATTAAGTCTTATGGATTCTTAAAT
This sequence comes from Agapanthus africanus, assembly GCA_030015575.1. Taxonomy (NCBI): domain Eukaryota; kingdom Viridiplantae; phylum Streptophyta; class Magnoliopsida; order Asparagales; family Amaryllidaceae; genus Agapanthus; species Agapanthus africanus. The sequence continues at coordinate 395,483,957 of JASDDO010000014.1, forward strand.
GGGTTTAATTAATTAGCTAAATTAAAAGATTTCTTTAATTTGAATTATGGATTTAGTGTTGACTTGTGTGAGAGAGAGAGAATGCATCATGGCTTTAGGCCATGCTTGCATTAAATGAGGAGAGAGAGAGAGAGGGGTGACTTTTGTTGAATTATTGTGGTGGCTCTCATTTCTCTTTTGTGTTTTCTCTCAAGTCTCACACCAACACTCACACACACACTCACCTCTTCAAGCAGCAGCAGCAGAAGCACAAACAGCAGCAGCAGAAGCACAAGCAGCAGCAGCAACATTCAGCAGCAGCAGCAGAGGCAGTGAGCAGCAGCAGCAGCCCCAGATCCCTGTGCAGCGACTCCCCTTCACTTCTTCTCCTTCCTGCAGCTCCTTTGGGTCGAGAGTGAGGTATAATCCCTAGCTTGCTTCACTAGTTTGCCTTGTTTGTGTAGCTTTGCATCGGTTATTAGAAATTAGTGTGTTTTAGTGCGATATGGGGTGATTAGTGAGAACCTTGTGCTAATGAGGTGAGATTTGGTTTCAGTAGGATGATTGTGGTCTGTTGAGGCCATTGTGACTTAGTCGAACCCCGATTACACTAAAATACCACCAGTTTTCTTATGTGATGCAAAATGTCGTTTTTGTGCAAAAGTGAACTTTTCTGGATCTGCTATTGACCCGATGAGTGCAGAATGAAATTGAGGAGACTGTAGTGTAGTGGAGTGGAGATGATGTACCAGGTGAAACCCGACCCCCTAATTCCCCATTGAGGCCGCCAAAACCGCCATTCTGGCCGCAAATTGCGGCCAGACAGGAAGGGTTTTGGGTGTTTTTGGGTTCTGTAGGTGTATTCCTGTGTGTAGGGTCTTTTGGTATATATATTTTTGTAAGATCATTTCTGTAGGAAAATCTGGGACCAAATACCTGTTTTGCCGTTTTTCTAAACCTTCGCGACACGCGCGATACGTGAGTAGGTTTGGGTTCTGCGTATCGCGGCGCGTCGGGGTAGTTTCGTGGCGCGTGAGTACACGTTTTAGCGTATCGCGCACACGCGCGATTGGTTTGCGACACGGGTTTCTTGTTGGGTTATAATGTCGCGTTTTGTGCCTTAAGCTTATGTGTGATATGTGTATGTGATTCTAGGTTCGCAGGCCAGTGAGACGGACGCTGCGAAGAAGGGCAAGCAAGTGGTTGGATACACTTAGCGCGAGACACGGTGAGTAGATTTCACATCTACGGGGATATCGCCCGCATGGCGTTATGCGTCAGGGCTGATAGGATCTTAGTATTACATATTGCATTTACCTATGGACTGTCATCTCATATTGCATTTCCCTGCTATGTGTTATTGATATATGCTAGAACTGATAGAACACCACACTATTACTAACGGTTTATGTTGCACGAGCACTATTTACATGCTACACACACACCGTTAGTAATTGCCATGCCACACTCACTGTAGAACTGCCATGATTATACTGTTGTATTATTGCTGTAGTTCATTTTACATGTGATTGATGTATATTGTACCTCGCGTTGGATTTTACTATTGGTATTGGATTTTCATGTGATTTCTGTTTTGAGGACCGTGGAACCATTTAAGGAAAGATATGTTATTTTGAAAAACCCGGTACCTCGTGATATGATATTTTGGTGTGTCCACCACGCGTTTTCTCGGTGCTGAGACGTGTGCTTGAAACCCGATTCGAGGAGTGGATGTTCCGTTTGCGGGTTCGTGGTGGGCCCGGTATGGTTCCCCTCGGCGAGATGATCGATGGGATTTGCCGATTGAGTCTGGAGGCGGGCGAGTACCTACCGGTGATTGGTTGGACCTGGCAGTTGTCCGGAGGATACTGACCAGAGTCGAGTGATGGATGCGGGATGACCGTGCTGCCGGGGCCGAGGGCCGATACCGCAGACGGACCCCGTGGGGCCGGTCCAGATTGACGGCGCCCGATATTTGAGGATTTACGTGTCGATGCTGGACACGGGTATTTATGATGTTTTGGGTGCCGATGTTGGGCACTCGTGATTCCTCCGAGATATACAGGATTTGAGGGCCGATGGGTGTGCCGGCGCCTGAGTATATGTGGGATTTGGGTGCAGTTTGAGGCACCGATCATTGCTTTCCATGTTGACATAGTCCATGTAGATATTATTTACCCCATACTCAGTATTGATTACTATTCATCTCATCCTGTGGCATTTACCTGTTAGAGTACATGCATTACTATTGTATCCACTGTTGACATGCATTGATATCATCTGCTGGCATTAGTAGAGCCACGCTATATGTGCATGCCTGCGATCACCTTTATATGTTATCTCTATTCACGAGTTGGCAACTCACCCCCGTTGTGCCACAGTGTTTGCAGGTTGCCCTTGGGAGTAGTCACGGCTGGCTGTTACCGCATCTTTTGGCACAGATACCCCTTTTGAGCAGAGATAGTCTTTTGCTGATAGGTGGGTTTTGTACGGTATCTGTTATCTTTCAGTTGTATATTGATGTATCTAGTACTCTCCATCTACCTTATGTATTGACTTAGAGACAGTTGTGAGGACGATATGTATGATTTTATATTCTGGTGTCGAGCTCGCATGTGAGCCGACGTTACTTATGCAGTTTTACCTTTTATGATATTGTCCTTGTTTTACTGTGTATTCTTCGCTACGGCGTCGTATATCATATTGTGATGCTTTATTCATGTCACTTGTTATTTCCGCTACACCTTACTTTTACCCGACTTTCGGGGTTAATGTTTTAAAAAGGAAATGTTACCAAAATTATAAAACTCATAACTTGTGAACTTAAAAAGAGATTTCTACTAAATAAATGGAAGTTTTTCAGACATTTACTATTGCTTTTACAAAACGTTTTAAATCACTCTATTTATTGGTTTTGATTTCTGGGTTCGGCTTACTTAGCCGCGTTGCGCCTGTAGACGTTGCGTGGTTAAGTGCCGGTCACGAGTCGAATTCTCGGGTCGTGACAAAGTTGGTATCAGAGCGTAGGTTTTACCTTCGGAGTGTAGGATGACCCTGGTATGATGGAGTAGGTAGCTGCGGCAGGGTAGCGTAGCGTGCGTATGTTCCGCGGCATACTCACGACACGGTACTCCGCTTACGCGACCTTAGGACTTGTTGATTTGATTCCTCCTTATATTCTTGTGATTCGAATTCCGTGTTCTTATCGAATCCAAATTTTCTTTCAGCCAATATGCCGCCTAAGACTACGAGGGCACAGAGAGCGGCCGCGAGGGCCGAGATTCGTGTTGACTCGTCCGAGACGAGGACTGATCCGGGCAGTACGCCGGTGGTACCTGAGCAGGCTGTTCCTGCCGTGACAGAGCAGATCGCCTCGTTAGGGGCTGGTATGCAGGAGATGCGCCAGATGATAGGATCGCTAGTTGAGACGCTTCGAGCGCAGCGACCAGAGGTAGCTCCACCAGTTCCAGAGACCGCGATGGTGCCTACCGCACAGCCAGTTGTCCCTGCAGCCACGGAGGTGATTACAGTATCGCTATCAGAGTTCATGAGGCTGAAGCCTCCGGTTTTCACAGGCACCGATACAGCCGAGGACCCACAGTCTTTCATCGACAGGATGGCCAGGATATGCCGTTCCCTCAGATGTGCAGATGCGAGATGGGTTGAGTTCGCGAGCTTTCGCCTGGAAGGTCTTGCGCAGAAGTGGTGTGATTCCGTGGAGAAGGGCAGAGCAGCGGGTCTTCCTCCTATGACCTGGACGGAGTTCGTGACTATATTTCTAGCCCGTTTCCTTCCCCGGAGTGTTAGAGATGCCCGAGCACGCAGGTTTGAGTCTTTGCGCCAGACGCCAGGGATGACAGTGGCAGAGTATGACGTACTGTTTACAGAGCTAGCAGTCTACGCCCCACATTTAGTGGCCACCGAGGAGTTGCGAGTCCGGAGATTTGTTCGAGGCTTGATTTCACCAGTGTTCCTTGCGATCAGCGCGCAGCACTACGAGACTTATGCAGCAGCTGTAGACGCAGCCTTAGTGGTCGAGGAGCACCTTGTTGAGACTTCGGTATTTCCAGAGCCGAAGAGAATTCGTACCAGTATTTCCGCACGGAGGCAGTCATTCAGACGCCGCGACAGGTATCGTTCCGGTACGAGGGGTAGCAGAGATTCGGGACGGGGTCGGATGTTTAGTTCGTATCCCCAGGACGGTCAGCAGTCGCCGCGGGGTTGCTACAGGTGTGGCAGCCTACTTCACCTCGTTCGAGATTGTCCAGAGACACACCGGAGGGAGGCGGCAGCACCACATGTTACCTTACCACCTTCACCACCCCAGAGGACGTTACCCGTTGTGCCTACCGTTGCTCCGCGCCAGACTTATGCACAGAGAGGTCGTGGACGTGGAGGAGTTGCTCAGAGAGGGCGAGATGACCGAGGCTTAGGTCAGTCAGTTACAGGTGGTGGACAGGCGAGGGTCTTTGCTTTGACACATCAGGACGCGCAGGCGTCCAATGCAGTGGTTTCAGGTATCCTTCCTATATGTTCAGTTGATGCACATGTACTGTTCGATCCCGGATCCACACACTCGTACGTATCCACGCACTTTGTGCCGACTTTGGGTAGAGAGTCCGGCTTGCTTGATCAGCCGCTTGTGGTGACTACTCCTGTGGGAGAGTCGTTTGTGGCTAGGCACGTGTTCCGATCCTGTATCGTCTGTATTGGCGAGAGAGAGTTGCCTGTCGACTTGATCCTTCTGGAGATGTTGGACTTCGACGTTCTTTTGGGCATGGATTGGTTAGCCACGTGCTATGCTTCTGTGGACTGCCGCGAGAAGACAGTTAGATTCTGTTTCCCCGGCGAGTCGGTTTTTGTTGTGTTGGGGGACCGTAGTGCCGCCCCTCACAGTGTGATTTCTTCTTTTCGCGCTGGACAGCTTTTGAGGAAGGGATGTCAGGGATTTCTCGCTTATGTTCGCGATGCTCGCGCTACAGAGGTTCCGTTGGATCAGGTTCCGGTTGTTAGCGAGTTTCCTGATGTGTTCCCTGACGAGCTTCCTGGGTTGCCGCCCGAGCGCGACATTTCTTTCTGTATTGATTTGGTTCCTGGTTCGGGGCCTATTTCTATACCGCCCTATCGGATGGCCCCGGCAGAACTTCGTGAGCTGAAGGGTCAGTTGCAGGATTTGCTGGACAAGGGACTTATTCGACCCAGTGTTTCTCCTTGGGGTGCTCCAGTCCTGTTCGTCAGGAAGAAGGACGGCAGCTTGCGTCTTTGTATCGACTACCGCCAGCTGAACAGGGTGACAGTGCGGAACAGGTATCCTTTGCCGCGTATCGACGATTTGTTCGACCAGCTTCAGGGGGCAGGGTACTTTTCGAGGATCGATTTACGATCGGGCTATCATCAGCTGCGGGTTCGACAGGAGGACATTCCCCGGACGGCTTTCCGTACGCGCTATGGCCATTACGAGTTTTTGGTGATGTCGTTCGGACTCACCAATGCGCCAGCAGCCTTCATGGATTTGATGAACCGTATTTTCCGGCCTTATTTGGATCTGTTCATCATAGTCTTCATCGACGATATCTTGGTGTATTCCCGGAGTAGTGAGGAGCACGAGCAGCACCTGCGGGTTACATTGCAGACATTGAGGGAGCACCAGCTTTATGCGAAATTCTCCAAGTGTGCTTTTTGGCTAGACAGCGTGGACTTCTTGGGTCACGTGATTTCACGAGACGGTATATGTGTTGACCCGAGGAAGATCGAGGCCGTTCAGCGTTGGCCCAGACCCACATCGGTGACGGAGATTCGCAGCTTCTTGGGATTGGCCGGTTATTACAGGCGTTTTGTGCAGGACTTCTCACGTATTGCTACACCGTTGACCGGGTTGACCCGGAAGGGGGTTCCCTTCGATTGGACGAAGGAGTGCGAGCACAGCTTTCAGCAGTTACGGACACGGCTGACGACGGCACCGGTGTTATCTTTACCTTCTGGATCGGGCGGATTTGTGGTCTTTTGTGATGCTTCTCGAGTGGGATTGGGATGCGTTCTGATGCAGCATGATAGGGTGATCGCGTATGCCTCGCGACAATTGAAGAAGCACGAGCAGAACTACCCCACTCATGATTTGGAGATGGCAGCAGTGGTCTTCGCACTTAAGATCTGGCGACATTACTTATACGGTGAGTCGTGCCAGATATTTACGGATCACAAGAGTCTGAAATACATATTTCAGCAGCGGGACCTGAACCTTCGACAGCGTCGATGGATGGAGTTAGTGAAGGATTACGACTGCGAGATCTTATATCACCCGGGCAAGGCAAATGTGGTTGCAGATGCTTTGAGCAGGAGGCCCGGGAGTAGTTTATCTTGTTTGAGCGCAGTACAGGAGCAGTCATCCGCAGATTGGCAGATATTATGCGACAGTCGAGTACAGTTCGAGTTCACGCCGATTGGAGGACAGATAGCGCATGTCCGTGCACGCCCACAGTTGATTGATCGTATACGAGAGGCACAGCTCAGTGATGACCGATGTTCAGAGATCATGGCACAGATGGGACAGGACCGATTTTCCGAGTTCGTGATCGATGATCAGGGGATACTACGGTTTGGAGTCAGACTGTGCGTACCTGATGCTGAGGGACTGAGGCGTGAGATTCTTGAGGAGGCACATCGATCGGTATTTAGCGTCCATCCCGGTTCCACCAAGATGTATCATGATATGAGAGATGTTTACTGGTGGGACGGAATGAAGAGGGACATTGCAGATTTTGTATCGAGATGCCTGATTTGTCAGCAAGTCAAGGCTGAGCACCAGAGGCCCGCGGGAGAGCTCCAGCCGTTACCCATTCCGGAGTGGAAATGGGAACAGATTTCGATGGATTTCGTGGTGGGTCTACCCAGGACTAGTAGGGGGTATGACTCCATCTGGGTGATCGTGGATCGTTTGACGAAAGCGGCTCACTTCCTACCGGTGAAGACGACTTTCGGATTTACTCAGTACGCTCAGATCTATATTGACGAGATAGTACGACTACACGGAGTCCCGACGTGCATTGTGTCCGACAGAGGCACCCAGTTTACTAGTAGACTATGGCAGAGGCTTCAGGAGGCTTTGGGCACTCGTTTGAGTTTCAGCACGGCTTTTCATCCGCAGACCGACGGACAGTCAGAGCGGACCATCCAGACTCTCGAGGACATGCTCCGAGCCTGTGTACTAGATTTCGGGGGTAGCTGGGATCATCATTTGCCCTTGGTAGAGTTTTCCTACAATAACAGCTACCAGGAGACTATTCAGATGGCACCGTTTGAGGCTCTTTACGGGAGGAGATGCAGGTCACCTACTTGTTGGACAGAGCTCAGTGAGAGCAGTATCTTAGGGCCACAGATCGTTGAGGAGACGACAGCGAAGATCCAGTTGATTCGCGATAGGATGAGAGCAGCGCAGAGTAGGCAGAGATCTTATGCGGACCGTCGACGACGCAGACTTGAGTTTTCTGTTGGTGATCATGTTTTCTTGAGGGTCTCCCCAATGAAAGGTGTGATGAGGTTTGGGAAGAAGGGGAAGCTTAGCCCCAGGTATGTGGGCCCCTTCGAGATCCTCGAGCGTGTTGGTGCAGTGGCTTACCGGTTAGCCCTTCCACCCAGCTTTCCAGACGTGCACCCCGTATTCCATGTTTCGATGCTCCGCAGATATCTACATGATCCTTCGCATGCGATTCAGCATCCGACGATCCAGCTTGAGCGTGATCTTTCCTATGCAGAGCAGCCGGTGATGATCTTGGATCGACAAGTGAAGAAATTGAGATCGAAGGAGATTCCATCAGTTAAAGTACTTTGGCGTGGTCAGAACCGTGAAGAGGTCACTTGGGAGACCGAAAGCGAGATGATGAAGACGTATCCCCATCTTTTTGAAGGTAACCTTAGTTAGATTTTTGAAATTCGGGGACGAATTTCTTTAAGGGGGAGAGATTGTAACACCTTAGGATAAGGGTTAGTGAATAATTATAATTAAATAATGGTTTTTAAATAAAAAGTTTACCAAATTGTGTTTTAAATATTTTTCCTAATCTAATAAAGATTTTTCCAAAATTTTCCTAAGCTTGCACACACATGTGCATGTAAACTAGGGTTTTTAAATCAAGTAAATACAATAATTATTAACCATGGTGGGTTAATTTTTGGATTAAGTCTTATGGATTCTTAAATGGGTTTAATTAATTAGCTAAATTAAAAGATTTCTTTAATTTGAATTATGGATTTAGTGTTGACTTGTGTGAGAGAGAGAGAATGCATCATGGCTTTAGGCCATGCTTGCATTAAATGAGGAGAGAGAGAGAGAGGGGTGACTTTTGTTGAATTATTGTGGTGGCTCTCATTTCTCTTTTGTGTTTTCTCTCAAGTCTCACACCAACACTCACACACACACTCACCTCTTCAAGCAGCAGCAGCAGAAGCACAAACAGCAGCAGCAGAAGCACAAGCAGCAGCAGCAACATTCAGCAGCAGCAGCAGAGGCAGTGAGCAGCAGCAGCAGCCCCAGATCCCTGTGCAGCGACTCCCCTTCACTTCTTCTCCTTCCTGCAGCTCCTTTGGGTCGAGAGTGAGGTATAATCCCTAGCTTGCTTCACTAGTTTGCCTTGTTTGTGTAGCTTTGCATCGGTTATTAGAAATTAGTGTGTTTTAGTGCGATATGGGGTGATTAGTGAGAACCTTGTGCTAATGAGGTGAGATTTGGTTTCAGTAGGATGATTGTGGTCTGTTGAGGCCATTGTGACTTAGTCGAACCCCGATTACACTAAAATACCACCAGTTTTCTTATGTGATGCAAAATGTCGTTTTTGTGCAAAAGTGAACTTTTCTGGATCTGCTATTGACCCGATGAGTGCAGAATGAAATTGAGGAGACTGTAGTGTAGTGGAGTGGAGATGATGTACCAGGTGAAACCCGACCCCCTAATTCCCCATTGAGGCCGCCAAAACCGCCATTCTGGCCGCAAATTGCGGCCAGACAGGAAGGGTTTTGGGTGTTTTTGGGTTCTGTAGGTGTATTCCTGTGTGTAGGGTCTTTTGGTATATATATTTTTGTAAGATCATTTCTGTAGGAAAATCTGGGACCAAATACCTGTTTTGCCGTTTTTCTAAACCTTCGCGACACGCGCGATACGTGAGTAGGTTTGGGTTCTGCGTATCGCGGCGCGTCGGGGTAGTTTCGTGGCGCGTGAGTACACGTTTTAGCGTATCGCGCACACGCGCGATTGGTTTGCGACACGGGTTTCTTGTTGGGTTATAATGTCGCGTTTTGTGCCTTAAGCTTATGTGTGATATGTGTATGTGATTCTAGGTTCGCAGGCCAGTGAGACGGACGCTGCGAAGAAGGGCAAGCAAGTGGTTGGATACACTTAGCGCGAGACACGGTGAGTAGATTTCACATCTACGGGGATATCGCCCGCATGGCGTTATGCGTCAGGGCTGATAGGATCTTAGTATTACATATTGCATTTACCTATGGACTGTCATCTCATATTGCATTTCCCTGCTATGTGTTATTGATATATGCTAGAACTGATAGAACACCACACTATTACTAACGGTTTATGTTGCACGAGCACTATTTACATGCTACACACACACCGTTAGTAATTGCCATGCCACACTCACTGTAGAACTGCCATGATTATACTGTTGTATTATTGCTGTAGTTCATTTTACATGTGATTGATGTATATTGTACCTCGCGTTGGATTTTACTATTGGTATTGGATTTTCATGTGATTTCTGTTTTGAGGACCGTGGAACCATTTAAGGAAAGATATGTTATTTTGAAAAACCCGGTACCTCGTGATATGATATTTTGGTGTGTCCACCACGCGTTTTCTCGGTGCTGAGACGTGTGCTTGAAACCCGATTCGAGGAGTGGATGTTCCGTTTGCGGGTTCGTGGTGGGCCCGGTATGGTTCCCCTCGGCGAGATGATCGATGGGATTTGCCGATTGAGTCTGGAGGCGGGCGAGTACCTACCGGTGATTGGTTGGACCTGGCAGTTGTCCGGAGGATACTGACCAGAGTCGAGTGATGGATGCGGGATGACCGTGCTGCCGGGGCCGAGGGCCGATACCGCAGACGGACCCCGTGGGGCCGGTCCAGATTGACGGCGCCCGATATTTGAGGATTTACGTGTCGATGCTGGACACGGGTATTTATGATGTTTTGGGTGCCGATGTTGGGCACTCGTGATTCCTCCGAGATATACAGGATTTGAGGGCCGATGGGTGTGCCGGCGCCTGAGTATATGTGGGATTTGGGTGCAGTTTGAGGCACCGATCATTGCTTTCCATGTTGACATAGTCCATGTAGATATTATTTACCCCATACTCAGTATTGATTACTATTCATCTCATCCTGTGGCATTTACCTGTTAGAGTACATGCATTACTATTGTATCCACTGTTGACATGCATTGATATCATCTGCTGGCATTAGTAGAGCCACGCTATATGTGCATGCCTGCGATCACCTTTATATGTTATCTCTATTCACGAGTTGGCAACTCACCCCCGTTGTGCCACAGTGTTTGCAGGTTGCCCTTGGGAGTAGTCACGGCTGGCTGTTACCGCATCTTTTGGCACAGATACCCCTTTTGAGCAGAGATAGTCTTTTGCTGATAGGTGGGTTTTGTACGGTATCTGTTATCTTTCAGTTGTATATTGATGTATCTAGTACTCTCCATCTACCTTATGTATTGACTTAGAGACAGTTGTGAGGACGATATGTATGATTTTATATTCTGGTGTCGAGCTCGCATGTGAGCCGACGTTACTTATGCAGTTTTACCTTTTATGATATTGTCCTTGTTTTACTGTGTATTCTTCGCTACGGCGTCGTATATCATATTGTGATGCTTTATTCATGTCACTTGTTATTTCCGCTACACCTTACTTTTACCCGACTTTCGGGGTTAATGTTTTAAAAAGGAAATGTTACCAAAATTATAAAACTCATAACTTGTGAACTTAAAAAGAGATTTCTACTAAATAAATGGAAGTTTTTCAGACATTTACTATTGCTTTTACAAAACGTTTTAAATCACTCTATTTATTGGTTTTGATTTCTGGGTTCGGCTTACTTAGCCGCGTTGCGCCTGTAGACGTTGCGTGGTTAAGTGCCGGTCACGAGTCGAATTCTCGGGTCGTGACAATAGTATTCAAGAATATATGATTGATTATCAAACCATGGTCAAGGATGTTAGGTTAAAACTTGTAAGGAATAAACTAGAGTTAGTGTTTAGTTAGGTTAAGGATAAGTATCGACCATAATATCTTAACCAAGACAAAATAGAATTCTTCTAGAATGAACAAGAAGAAGCTAACCCTAATCAAACCCTAATCCCTTTTTATCATCCTTAAACATGTTTTATAATAAATCATATCATGTCACAATAATATATATCACATATATATTATATATTTGCAACAAAAGAAAATAATACATTTAACATATATCGCATATATATCAATGTATTAATCCGGTGAGAAAATGAAATAATAAAGCGTGCCAATATTAGATAATGTAATACAATATATCATATATATCATTATACATTAAAACATCGAATCAACACTTGATCCAACGATCCGGCTATATCGAATATAACCGACTAATATATCATGTACCGATTCATCGAATCAACACTTGATCCGATGTCTCGATTCATATCTAAATATCACGAGAATATAATACGGTATCTCATATCGTATTATCCTCGGTCCTGCACATATCACATATGTTCCTCTACTCCGTTTTGCCTGAGCCAAGAAACCTCTGTTTAGGACACTAAAGAGTCGTCAATACGCCGGTAGCAGGTGATGATCATATCAAACACCCACAAGCTGCAAGCGGTCAGCTAAACGTAACAGCCACCCAGGTATTGAGCGATTAGAAGATCAACAAGCTAGCCTGTCCGTTCTCCTGTGAACCCAATCAGTAACACTCCCGTACAGTCCGGTCTGTTCGTCTGATATGTCGCATATCAAGTCTAGGGGTGGTATACCTCAGACCCCAGTAACCGATAAGTCGTGTCGATGTGAGGCTCATAACAGGTCGAGAAACTACTAGTAACACTTACCAGTATATCTCTATATCAGCCCTGGCCAGGGACTTCCAGTTATAGCCAATCGAACACAGCACAACATCAACTCCCTATACCGGGAGAGGCGAATCCCCTCCTATAGCTCATTGCCTCCATGTGATTCGGGACAGTACCCAAAAGCCACCGTTTTGCACGCCCTCTTGGACGTGGTAAGGTGGAAATCAAAGCACAGTGGGATCTCGGGTCTACAAACTACCCTGTACCAGTGTCACCGGAGAACTGCCATCTGACGTGTTGTATATCACCATCTGGGAGTTCTCGGCGAGTCCGTCCAGTGTACCCAGTCTCCACTGAGCACCCGTACACCATCTCTGATGTCAAACACCGATGGATATGGGATCATCCATCGCCCATCATATGGGTCAAGATGCGTATACGCTAGTCTACTCTGGTGTATCGATGCCCTGTCTCGATATACCCTCCACTAGGAACATTTATTGGATGTACTCATCGACTACCGTGGCCCCACTAGTATGATCTCATCATAATCCCAGTAGTCGAGTACAGATCCTAAGGGCTTTATCAACATGTAAGAGAAAGACAGTAAACCAATACAAGTCAACATGTTAAGATAAAGAGAAACCAAATAGCATACTATCATGACGAGCAAGAAAGTCCTCTCTGTATATATCCAAGCATCCAACATAATATACATCATATGTACAACAATGGCCTCTAGGGCATATGCATAACAAACAATCTCCCACTTGCACTAAGGCCAGCTTCTGTAGTGTCTCATACCTAGCATCCCGAGTAATATCTCAAACTGTATCTGGAGAATGGCCTTCGTGAGTTGATGCGCAGTGTTGTCCTTCGTATCTACTCTTCTGACCTCGATCTCTCAGCGATCAACTATATCCCTGATCAGGTGATACCGCCTCAGAATATGTCTGGACTTCTGATGGGATCTGGGTTCCTTGGCCAAAGCCACAGCTCCATTGTTATCGCAATACAGAGGTATTGGATGTTCAAAGGATGGAACCACACCATGTTCAGTGATGAACTTCTTCATCCAGACAACCTCTTTGGCAGCATCGTTGGCAGCGATGTATTCAGCCTAGATCGTCGAGTCTGCAACGGTATCCTGTTTGGAACTCTTCCAACATACCGCCCCTCCATTGAGGGTAAAGACAAATCCCGAGTGCGACTTAGAGTCGTCCTTATCACTTTGGAAGCTGGAATCGGTAAAAGACTCCACCCGGAGTTCTCCGTTACCATACACCAAGAACAAATCTCTAGTCCTTCGTAAGTACTTGAGAATGTTCTTCACAGCTGTCCAGTGACTCTCTCCAGGATCTGCTTGATACCGACTCACTACACTTAGTGAGTATGCTACATCGGGTCTGGTACATAGCATCGCATACATGATAGAGCCTACTGCCGAAGCATAGGGTATCCCTTGCATGCGAGCTCTCTCCAAATCAGTCTTGGGAGACATCTCTTTGGAGAGAGTGAGTCTAGAGATCATGGGTTGGTTCCCACGCTTGGATTCTTCCATACTAAACCAATTTAGTATGGTGTCAATGTACCTGGATTGGGACAATCCCAGTATCCTTTTGGATCTATCTCTATAGATCCTAATCCCCAATATGCAAGAGGCATCACCTAGATCTTTCATTGAGAATTTTTGTGATAAGAAGAGCTTGACTGATTGCAGCATAGGAATATCATTTCCTATCAAGAGTATGTCATCCACGTACAATACGAGGAAGACAACCTTACTCTCTGCCACCTTTTTATAAATACAAGGATCATCTATATTTTTGATGAAGTCAAACTCTTTGACTACTATATCAAAACAGATGTTCCAACTCCGCGATGCTTGCTTTAACCCATAAATGGATTTAAGTAGTTTGCACACTTTTCCGCTGCTCCCACTATCTACGAAGCCCTTTGGCTGAGTCATGTACACACACCATTTAGAAAGGCGGTCTTAACATCCATTTGCCAGATTTCATAGTCATGGTATGCAGCAATGACAAGTATGATCCGGATGGACTTAAGCATAGCCACTGGAGAAAAGGTTTCGTCATAATCCACACCTGGTCGTTGACGAAAACCCTTTGCTACAAGTCTAGCTTTGAAAGTCTCAACTTTTCCATCTACACCAAATTTCTTTTTAAAAATCCACTTGCTCCCAATGGGTTTTACCCCTTCAGGAGCATTTTCCAAAATCCATACTTTATTGGTGTACATGGATTCCATCTCAGATCGCATTGCATCCAGCCATTTTACAGAGTCACCACTCGTGATGGCCTGCTCGAAACTAGTCGGGTCATCATCTTCCATGATGCAATCCTCGCTTCCGCCATCAATGAGAAAACCGTAGTATCTCTCAGGTGGATGAGAAACCCTGCTAGATCGACGGAGAGGCTGGGGTTCGTCGGGTACTACTGAATCCTCTGGTTCAACCAAGTCTTCTGTTATAGTTTATGTTGCTGGAACCTCTTCCAGTTCTACCTCAATGCTACTAATCTATTTCATAAGAAAACCTTTTTCTAAGAAAGTGGCATGTCGAGAAACAAACACCTTTTGTTCCTCGGAGTGGTAGAAGATATACCCTCGCGAATGTTTGGGATATCCAATAAACTTACATAGGACAGACCTTGCCTCGAGCTTGTCCGGATTGTGTGTTTTAACATAGGCCGGACAACCCCATATCTGTTAGTTATATGTATGCCCTAGAGGCCATTACTGTACATAGGATGTATATTATAGTGGATGCTGGGACATATATAGGGAGGACTTTCTTGCTCGACATGATAGTATGCTATCTGGTTACTCTTTACCTTAACGTGTATACTGATTGTCTCTCTATTTCATGTTGGTAAAGCCCTTAGGATGTGTACTTGACTACCTGGACTATGATGCGGATCATACTAGTGGGGACATGGTAGTCTATAAGTACATCCTTCAAGGTCCCTAGTCGTGGGTGTATCGAGACAGGGCATCGATATACCAGAGTAGACTAGCGTATACCTTCTCGACCCATACAGATGGGCGATGGATGATCCCATATCCATTGTTGTTTGACATCAGAGATGATATACGGGTGCTCAGTATAGACTGGGTACACTGGACGGACTCGCCGAGAACTCCCAGATGGTATTATACCTCACGTCAGATGGCAGTTCTCTGGTGACACTGGTACAGGTTAGTCTGTAGACCCGAGATCGTCATAGAGTCTTGTGTGGTTCCCACCGTGCTTTGATTTCCACCTTACCACGTCCAAGAGGGCGTGCAAAACGGTGGCTTTTGGGTACAGTCCCGAATCACATGGAGGCAATGAGCGATAGGAGGGGATTCGTCTCTCCCGGTATAGGGAGTTGATGTTGCGCTGTGTTCGATTGGCTATAACCAGAAATCCCTGGCCAGGGTTGCTGAGATTTACTGGTAAGTATTACCAGTAGTTTCTCGAACTGTTATAGACCTCATATCAACACGACTTATCGAGCTATTGGGGTCTGACATTTACCACCCCTAGGCGAGATATGCGACATATCAGACGACGAGACCGGACTGTACGGTAAGTGTTACTGGTTGGATTCACAGGAGTGTGAGCGGGCTTGCTCGTCGATCTTCTGATCGCTTAATACCCGGGTGGCCGTTACGTTTAGCAGACCGCTTGCGGCTTGTGGGTGTTTGATATGATCATCACCTGCTGCCGGCGTATTGACGAGTCTTTAGAGTCCTACACAGAGGTTTCCTGGCTCAAGCGAAACGAAATAGGAGCGCATATGAGATATGTGCCGGACCGAGAATAATGCGTGTATGTGATACCGTATTCCATTCTCGCGATGAATGTATCGAATGGTTATATGCGATATAACCTAGTTATCGAATCGAGGGTTGATTCGATAAGCCGATACATTGGATACTGGTCGGTTATATACGATATGACCGGATCGTTAAATCAAGTGTTGATTTAATGATTTAATGCATAATTATATATTTGATATATTACTTTGCATTAACTAGTATCGGTTCACTTTTAAATGGATTTTCTCACTTGTTTGTGCACATTGTATATATGATATATTTTTTGTGCACAAGATTGTATCATGTTTGATGATACATGCTAGTTTGGGTTTGTGTAAAGATTGAACCATGGTTATTTAAATGGTTAGGGTTTTGTTTTTCATACTTATTTATTTATTTATTTATTTTGGAAAAGATTAAAGAGAAGAATGGTGGCTTTCTTTGTTTGTAATTGAAGCTTCAAGAAGGTTTGACCAAAGCTACCATTCTTGTCTTCTTCTCATAACCCTAACCATTCAACTAACCTTGGTCAATTCTCTATACATTACCATGGTTAATATTATGATAAGAATGATTTTATTATTCATTTGGAATTAACTTATCATAACAATTATCATCATCTTCTTCTTCTTCTTCATATGAAGAAAGCTTGCCTCATCAATGGCAAGTGAAGAAATCAAGTGAGAAATCCAATTCTAAAGTCTACCCACTTCCTATTTCTTCATCCTCTACCTCTTGCCAAGTAGTAGAGTGTGTTTTCTTTACAAGTTTCTTGACTTGGTGAAGTTGGAGCTTGATCTAGTGATGCCTCGACGTAGATCATCTTCGGCATCGAAGTCGGCGACCTAGCCCGGTCTTTTCTCCGATGAAATCGCCGTGAGAGCCATGGTTCGATTTGGACAGCGGAGGGACACCATCGCGGAGCTATGGAGGTGGAGAACCGGATCTACAAAGGTTGTATTTCCTTTCTTGTAGTTAAGTTGTTAACTAGTTTCTTTTGTCGCCTAAACTTCTAGCCAACGATCCGTATTAGGGTTTCTCGGCAACCCTAAAATTTGAAATTGGCATGGTTGATGCCTTGTGAGACCTCATTAGCGTGCCTAGGAACCCTACAGTGGTATCAGAGCCTAGCTAGAGCCTTAGGCGAAGTGTAGACGACGTTTGAAATCCGAACGAACCGAAACCCTAAACCTAAATTGCTCTCTGTACATTTTTCGAAAAATGGGTTTTTTCCAGATTAAAAATATGCAGAAAAACCAGCAGGAAATTATAAGAATTACTGTGAAGTTCGATGACCTAATTCCATAAAAGTGCGGCGGAACCGCGGCATTAGCATGCTAATGCGGCGGTTCCGCGGCCCTTTTGTCTCTTCTCCCATTAAATTTTGCACAGTAACTCCTACTTTGCAGTGTTGGTTTTCCTGTGAGTTTATAATATTTATTCAAGAGTTGAAATTTCTGGGGTTGCATTGGGAGTTCGTACATTCGATCGGATTGTCAAACTTTGTCTATATGTTTTTCCGGATAATTTTAGAATATGTTAAAAAGTTCGACCGGATATAAATACCCACCTTTTCCCCTGCCGGAAAATTTCCAAGTGTTGGATTTTTCTGTGGTTTAATGACGTTCTAAGTAGTGACAGTAACGCGATGGTCCCTCTAGAAGACAAAAAACCTTAACTCGATTATGTGACCATCTTGAACTGCCCTTTGAACCTTAGGGTTTGGGGCAGTACGGCATGCCACATGTGAGGCGTTGGCTTGACCCTTCTACGGCTGGACCGTTGGTACTGAGGCACGAACTGAATGTTTTTAGACTTGTTTCATGTGTTGATCTGTATCGGGAAAACTTGGGTGTTTGAATGTTCGATCGAAAAGTTTAACATTTTCTAATTATCTGGAATGGGATACAATAATTGGAATTCACAATATTTTATGAGATAACTAAATGAATGTTATAAACATAGCAGTTTAGTCTCACTTGATCGGTTGCCACAGAATTTTGATGTGATCAAAAGTCCATCGCAATCACGTAGCGTACGCGGATATTCGCCGGTAAACTTAATAGACAGCCTCACTCCATAGCCCCGACCAAGTGACTGTAGGAGAACCCCGTCGCCGAAAGCATCCGTCCGGGTGCTCGCGGCATCGGTGTTCCGCCTTGGTGCACTTCGTCGACGGTATCGGGGGTGCGACCGTCTACTAAAGTTTGCGACGAGCATTCGATCAGAATGTCGGGAATCTTGTTGAATTGCCCGACTTGATATTGAAAAGAGTTTTCGATAAATGAGACTAAAATGCGGGGTTTATAATTGTTAGGCATGTGATGTCTAAGTAATTCATTTGATTAGGCATGCGATGTCTAAAAAGGTTGTGGATTCCAACTGCTGTAGTTTTACACTTTCTTTTCTGTGACCGTAAGTGTAATATGTGACATCGCCGTTTTCGTTGCTATATGTCAACGACAATTGGGATACGCATGTTTACTTACGTTGATGACATGTGATGTTATGTGTTGCTGGATATGTTATATTGGATCGTCGTGTTTGAATAGCCCGGGGTTTTTATGTGAGATGGGTGTTTTTCATTTTTCATTCATGTAAATACATGTATGTAATATTCTTTTATTGGGGCACTTCCAGGTTGCGGAAGTAGTCACCATCTGTATATTATTTACTTTTCCGCACTAGGATAGACCCAAGGAGGAGGGCACAAGAAACCGGGTTCTGGAGTCCAGTGGGAGACCAACTCGAGGAGTCGAGCCCGGGTCTCCTAACTCCAGAATTGGTAGGGTTGCTTGCCGCTCTCGTAGGGGTCTAGGGGTGTGGGTTTTGGCTATTCATCGCGATCGTGGAATCCGTGTTTTATACTCGCTCGTATTGAAAACACGGACGTCCTAGAATATCCAATATTTCATATGATTCTTCTGCTGCGATATCTGTGATGTGATCATGTGATGTTCCGTGATAAATGCTGTATATAGTATATATGATATATTATATAGACGTTACATATGTTTTACACCCGTGCTAGCCCTGCCCTGCTCTGCCGTTAGTTACCTAACCTAACTGTGCATGAGGGGACATCGAGGCGAATGCGGATGGCATAAGTGTACGTCGTATTTATCTGTGATGTTTAGGTACTTAAATGATGGGACTTCATTAATGAGATTAATGAAATAAAAGAAACCTAAGATGTTGTAGAATCGAATTTCAAAATAAAACAGGTAGCTACAGTTCTTGCTTTGCACAGAAGTATATATGATATATCCTGTACCTTATTCGATAAGGAAAGGATCGAGATCCCTTCACCGGGAGTGACTCCTTTAGCAATAACTGGCAGATGCTACACACTCGGTTTGTCTTTTGATTGCTTTTAAGAATTCTGCTATGCACAGTGATATATATGATATATCCCGCACCGCATTCGACGAGGAAAGGACCGACGATCCCTTCACCGGGAGTGACTCCTTTAGCAAAACTAGAAAAGCCTCAAAAGCACTCCATTTTAAAATCATTTGATTCTACAACGATATCAAGTTCATTACGCAATAGGTTTTCAGAAAAACCTGTCGTAGCCCTCCGTCATTTCAGATAATTCCTGTTTAGTATTCGTGCTGCGTTTGTTGACCTTGTCAAGGCGCAGTGTGCGGTAGCTAACCAGTATTTATCTGCTTATGCATATGATGCAAATTGGGTTAGGGTAGTCGTGCGGCCTTGTTGACCTTATCAAGGGTCGTGCGGGTGGGTTTAATTCAATCAAGAAATGACGGGTTGAACTTGACTTGCGGTCTATGGTTTGTTGACCTTCTCAAGGTCATAGATCGTTTGGGGCAAAATATTATCGGGAATTTCAAGTGTTGAAATTTGCAATGAGATTGCATACCTTCTATGAGATAGTTGGATCCCGATACCCGCTGCGAGTAATTGTTACTCCTGGGAGAGTTTTATACATTACAATTAGCCGATCAAGTAGGTTTCTAGAAAGGTGTCAACGGGGTTACGCCTCTGGAAAAACGAGGTTTACATTAATTAGGTTCGTGCGAAAGCACGGGGGACCTCCCTCAAAGTACCGACACTGGCCTGGCTGAAAGATTGGCGAACTTGTAGCGTGTAATTAATCCCGGCTAGTCTTTCCTTTTAGGGTTTGAAGGAAGATTTGATAAAAAGCAGTGGGAGCCATCCTTATTAGATAAAATAAAAACCAATCTATTCTTGCAAGAGCGCACGCTGAGTGTTTTCTTCTCTCTCTCTCCAGGTAGCGACCATATCACGCCTTAATCAAGATAATAATACGGAATAATGACCGAACCCGCTTGTTTTATTGAGCCGGGGAACGTTGGTCCCGCTCCAACTTATAATTGTTATAAGACAGAGCAGGAAATTGGGGAATACCAGATTTCCCGTGCCGCCCAAACGAAGAGAGTGCTTGCTGATGCATCATCTTCGGGTGTGTTCATTACAAAGAACTGTTTCTCAATGTCCTTTACGTCCTGGGTATATGATACCGGATCAGGATCCCAGATATGTAATCTGTTACATGGGCTACAGACAGGTAAAGAACTTAGAACGGGTGATATGTTTCATGAGGCAGAAAACGGGGCAAGTGTTGCAGCCAAGTCTGTTGGTCACTGTCACCCTGTATTGCAAATACATTGATTCTGAACGAATGTTATTAGATACCGAACCTGATATACAAAATCATATCAGTCTCTTTATTAGTAAAGAAATGATAAAATTTTGTATTGTTGGATAATGTTTTGAACATTTCCTAATCAAAAGTTGATCAGTTCAGGCACGTTATCTAAAAGCATTTATGTTCTAAATCAAACTACAGTTTTTAATATATAGAGCACACACAAGAGGAAGAGTTCAGAAATGAACGGATCCTTCTTGAGGTATTGTAGACTAGGCCATATCAATGCGACCCGACTAGGTGGAGTTACATATAGATGCATATTTAAATTAATTTGAATTTACATCTTGTGAAACTCGCCAGTCATGTCACAAAGATAAGATGACCATAGCTCTGTTTATTGTAAACAGAGAAAGAGTTAGTGAACTCTTGGGATGATACATGTTGATGTATGTAGGTCCCCTGTCTACATATGCCAAGACCGGTTCTTTGTACTTCATTACATTCTCTGATAATCTCTCGAGATTCAGATCTATGTTCTTGTTGAAACACAAGTCCGAATCTTTTGAGATATTCATAGAATATAAGTTAGAAGTAGAGAACCAAAATACGGGTAAAAGTATTATGTCCTTTGATGAATCAAGGAGGAGAATACTTGTGCATAGAATTTCTGGACTATTCTAAAGGAGAATGAGATTCTCTCTCAGCATTACTCCTCCGTATACATCATTGCACGATGGTATGTCGGGGCGGAGCAATCACACCCTATATGATAAGGTGTGCTCTATGATGAGTACTACTGAGTAACCTATTTCCTTTTGGGAGTTATGCACTTATGAAGTTGCATACCTATTGAATAGGGTTCGAATCAAATCAGTTGCCTACCGCTTCATTTGTGATATGGAATGGGAAGAGCCCATGTCTTAAGTTAGTTAAGATTTGGGGTTGTCCGGCCTATGTCTAAAAAGCAAAATCCGGACAAGCTCGAGGCAAGGACTGTTGAGTAGAACTGGAAATGTTCCATCTATACAAACTGCAGCTGATGATTTGACAGAACCATAGGATTCAGTAGATTCCAACGAACCTCAGCCTCTCCGCCGATCTAGTAGGGTTCCTCACCCACCTGAGAGATACTTCTGTTTCTCTATGATAGTGGGAGCGAGGATTGCATCATGAGATGATGACCCAACTAGTTTCGAGCTGGCCATCAGGAGTGAGACTCTGTAAGAATGGCTGGATGCTTAGCTATCTGAGATGGAATCCATATACACCAACAAAGTATGGACTTTGGTTGCTATATCTGAAGGGTTAAATCCCCATCAGGAGCAAGTATATCTTGAGAAGATTACTTGGTGTAGATGGAAAAGTTGAGACTTTCAAAGCTAGACTTGTTAAAGATTTGCATCATTGACCAGGCGTGGATAATGATGAAACCTTTTCTAAGTAGCTATGCTTAAGTCCATCCAGATCCTACTTGCCACAGCTACATACCATAACTACGATATCTGGCGGTTGCGTGTCATGACTGCTTTTCTAAATGTTGTTTTAGAAGAAAGAGTCTGTAAGTACACAGCCAGAGGGCTTCGTAAACAATGGGAGCAGCGGAAACGTGTGTAAGATGCTTTATATGATAAAGCAGGCATCGCGGAGTTGGAACATCTGTTTTGATGAATTAGTCAAACAGTTTGACATCATCAAAATGGTAGATGAACCTTGTATAAACAAAAAGGTAGTAGGGAGTATGGTAACGATCCTCGTAGAGTACGTGGAAGACATACTCTTGATAGGGAAGAAGTTTCCTATGCTATGCTCGATCAATCTCCGCTTATCACAATGATTCTCCATATAGGATCAAAGTGATACCTACTAAATCCTGGATTTTGGATCTATGAGATAGATCTAATTGGATGTTAGGATACTCACTAGTTGTAGTGAGATGGTATCATTTGGTCCTGGGGAAAATCACTGGAAGTGTTCCAGGGTGATAAAGACGACTGAATGTCAGTCACAGGCATTGTCTTTACCCTCAGTAAAGGGACGGTATGTTGGAAGAGTTCCAAGCTAGATATCATGGCATACTAAACGATAAAGGCTGGATACATCGCTACTTAAGATGCTACCAAAGAGGAAGTCTGGGTGTATAATAGTTCATGAGATGAACTTAGTTCCTCCCATTGTGTGACAATGGAGTTGTGGCTTATGCCAAGGAACACCCGTCCTATCTGTGATCCAGACATATTCTAAGGCAGTATCACCTGATCATGGAAGATGGATGATCTCCAAGGTAATCGAGGTTAGGAGAGCGGACTCAGAGGATAACACGGCGGATCCACTCACGAAGGCCTATTCCCAGAGAGAGACTTTTATGGGATGGTTGAGTATGAGATACTGCAACCACTGCTACAGATGGCCCTAGTGCAAGTGGGAGATTGTTAGTTATATGTATGCCCTAGAGGCCATTACTGTACATAGGATGTATATTGTAGTGGATGCTGGGACATATATATGGAGGACTTTCTTGCTCGACATGATAGTATGCTATCTGGTTACACTTTACCTTAACGTGTATACTGATTGTCTCTCTATTTCATGTTGGTAAAGCTCTTAGGATGTGTACTTGACTACCTGGACTATGATGCGGATCATACTAGTGGGGACATGGTAGTCTATAAGTACATCCTTCAAGGTCCCTAGTCGTGGGTGTATCGAGACAGGGCATCGATATACCAGAGTAGACTAGCGTATACCTTCTCGACCCATACAGATGGGCGATGGATGATCCCATATCCATTGGTGTTTGACATCAGAGATGATATACGGGTGCTCAGTATAGACTGGGTACACTGGACGGACTCGCAGAGAACTCCCAGATGGTATTATACCTCACGTCAGATGGCAGTTCTCTGGTGACACTGGTACAGGTTAGTCTATAGACCCGAGATCGTCATAGAGTCTTGTGTGGTTCCCACTGTGCTTTGATTTCCACCTTACCACGTCCAAGAGGGCGTGCAAAACGGTGGCTTTTGGGTACAGTCCCGAATCACATGGAGGCAATGAGCGATAGGAGGGGATTCGTCTCTCCCGGTATAGGAAGTTGATGTTGCGCTGTGTTCGATTGGCTATAACCAGAAATCCCTGGCCAGGGTTGCTGAGATTTACTGGTAAGTGTTACCAGTAGTTTCTCGAGCTATTGGGGTCTGACGTTTACCACCCCTAGGCGAGATATGCGACATATCAGACGACGAGACCGGACTGTACGGTAAGTGTTACTGGTTGGATTCACAGGAGTGTGAGCGGGCTTGCTCGTCGATCTTCTGATCGCTCAATACCCGGGTGGCCGTTACGTTTAGCAGACCGCTTGCGGTTTGTGGGTGTTTGATATGATCATCACCTGCTGCCGGCGTATTGACGAGTCTTTAGAGTCCTACACAGAGGTTTCCTGGCTCAAGCGAAACGAAATAGGAGCGCATATGAGATATGTGCGGGACCGAGAATAATGCGTGTATGTGATACCGTATTCCATTCTCGCGATGAATGTATCGAATGGTTATATGCGATATAACCTAGTTATCGAATCGAGGGTTTATTCGATAAGCCGATATATTGGATACTAGTCGGTTATATACGATATGACCGGATCGTTAAATCAAGTGTTGATTTAATGATTTAATGCATAATTATATATTTGATATATTACTTTGCATTAACTAGTATCGGTTCACTTTTAAATGGATTTTCTCACTTGTTTGTGCACATTGTATATATGATATATTTTTTGTGCACAAGATTGTATCATGTTTGATGATACATGCTAGTTTGGGTTTGTGTAAAGATTGAACCATGGTTATTTAAATGGTTAGGGTTTTGTTTTTCATACTTATTCATTTATTTATTTATTTTGGAAAAGATTAAAAAGAAGAATTGTGGCTTTCTTTGTTTGTAATTGAAGCTTCAAGAAGGTTTGACCAAAGCTACCATTCTTGTCTTCTTCTCATAACCCTAACCATTCAACTAACCTTGGTCAATTCTCTACACATTACCATGGTTAATATTATGATAAGAATGATTTTATTATTCTTTTGGAATTAACTTATCATAACAATTATCATCATCTTCTTCTTCTTCTTCATATGAAGAAAGCTTGCCTCATCAATGGCAAGTGAAGAAATCAAGTGAGAAATCCAATTCTAAAGTCTACCCACTTCCTATTTATATCTGAATAAAATTTAGACATGGTCTCTTACCATTCCATATCTCATATGGAGTGGTAGGCACTGATTTGGTTGGAACTCTATTCAATAGGTATGCAGCTGTATCCAGTGCATATCCTTAGAAGGAAATAGGTAACTCAGCTGCACTCATCATAGAGCGCACCATATCTAATAGGGTGCGATTCCTCCGCTCCGATACACCGTTGTGCTGTGGTGTATAAGGATGAGTAAGCTGAGAGAGAATCCCATTCTCTTTTAGATAATCTAGGAACTCATTGCTTAAGTATTCTCCTCCTCGATCAGATCGAAGGATCTTAATACTTTTGCCCGTTTGTTTTTCTACTTCGTGCTTATATTCTCTGAATTTCTCAAAAGCTTCAGACTTGTGTTTCATCAGGAACACATGTCCGAATCTAGAGAGAACGTCAGTGAATGCAATGAAGTAGGAAGAACCGTTCCTGGCATGCGTAGACATGGGACCGCATACATCACCATATACCAGTCCTACGAGTTCAGTAACTCTTTCTCCGTGTCCACTAAACGGAGCTTTGGTCATCTTTCCTTTGAGACATGAATGGCAAGTATCATAAGATGATAATTCGAACGGATTCAAATAACCATCCTTATGTAACTTAGCCAGTCGTGTCGTATTGATATGACCAAGTCTATAATGCCACAATTAGGATTCGTTCATTTCTGAACTTTTCCTCTTGTGTTTGTTTTGTATATTGAGGACTGTATTCTGATTTAGAATGAATATGCCATTATATAACGAGCCTGATGTAATCAACTTTTGATTTAGGAATATGTTCATACCATTATCCTGTACTACAAAATTATATCCTTCTTTACTTAATAAAGAAAATGATATAATGTTGCACATCATGTTCGGTATATAATAGCATTCATTCAGAATCAGTATATCACCACTTGGTAATACTAGGTGATATTCGCCAACTGATTTGGCTGCAACATTTGCACTTTTCCCTACTTGAACGGAATGATCACCTTTTCCCAGTTCTCTACCTTTACGTAGCCCATGTATCAATTTACATATGTGGGATCCTGATCCGGTATCTAATACCCAAGACGTAGGGTGAACTGAGAAACAGTTTTCAATAACTAAAACACCTGAAGAAGATGCATCAACATGCATGTTCC
Source organism: Agapanthus africanus (assembly GCA_030015575.1). Lineage (NCBI taxonomy): Eukaryota > Viridiplantae > Streptophyta > Magnoliopsida > Asparagales > Amaryllidaceae > Agapanthus > Agapanthus africanus. The sequence continues at coordinate 395,509,834 of JASDDO010000014.1, forward strand.
TTTGGGCGGTGTGAGAATCCAGATATTCTCCTTTTCCCTGTTCAGTATAATAAGCAGGTTCAGTCAATACATCCATATTATTATCTTGATTATGGCCTGACATGGTCGCTACCTGGAGAGAGAGAAGAAAACACTTTAGCGTATGCTCTTGCAAGATTAGATTGGTTATGATCTTATCTAATCAGGATGTCTCCCACTGTTTTTATCAAATCTTCCTTCAAACCCTAAAAGGTAAGATTAACCGGGATTAATTACACCCTACAATTTCGTCAATCTTTCAGCCAGATCAGTGTCGGTACTTTGAGGGAGGTTCCCCGTGCTTTCGCACGGACCTAATTAAAGTAAACCTCGTTTTCCCAGAGACGTAACCCTGTTAACACTTTTCTAGACACCTGCTAGATCGACTAATTGTCCTGTGTAAAACTCTCCCAGGAGTAACTCTTACTCGCAGTGGGTATCGGGATCCAACTATTATAGGAGGTATGCAATCTCATTGCAAATTTGAACACTTGAAATTCCCGATAATGCTTTTACCCCTAGCGTCCCATGACCTTGACGGAGGCCAAACTATCCATAGGGTGCTAGTCAAGTTCAACCCGTCATTTCTTGATTGAATTAAACCCACCCGTACGACCCTTGACAGAGGCCAAACTACGCCGTACGAATACCCTAATCCAATCTCATCATATGCTGGCAGATAAATACTAGTTAGCTACCGTACACTACACCTTGACGGAGGCCAAACTACCGCAGCACGAATACTAAGTAGTACTTATCTGAAATGACGGAGGGCTACGCAGGTTTTTCAGAAAACCATGAGCGTAATGAACTTGATATCGTCGTAGAATCATGTGAAATTTTGAAATTGAGTTTTTTTCAGGCTTTCATTGGTTTTGCTAAAGAGGTCACTCCCGGTGAAGTGATCTCGGCTCTTTCCTCATCGAATAAGGTGCAGGACATATCATATATATCATTGTGCAAAGCAAAACACTAAAAGCAATCAAAAGACAAACCGAGTTTTGTAGCATCTGCCAGTTTCGCTAAAGGGGTCACTCCCGGTGAAGGGATCTCGGCTCTTTCCTCATCGAATAAGGTGTTAGGTATATCATATATACCACTATGCAAAGCAAAACTGTAGCTACCCTTTTTATAAAGTTTTGATTCTACAACATCTTTTAGGTTTCTTTTCTTTTTATTAATCTCATTAATAAAAATTCCCATCAGCTTATGCTTCCTAAGCATCACAGATAAATACGACGTACTCTTATGCCATCCACATTCGCCTCGATGTCCCCTCGTGCACCGTTAGGTTAGATAACTAACGACAGAGCAGGGCAGGGCTAGTGCGGGTGTAAAACATAAGTAACGTCTATATAATATATCATATATACTATATACTGTATCCATCACAACATATCAAATGATCACATCACAGATATCGCAGCAGAAACATAGATATAATGTGGGATATACTAGGACGTCAGTATTTAGTATTTAGCCAACAATAGAAAATACGGATTCCACAGTCGCGATGAATAGCCAAGCCCATACCCTGGACCCCTACGAGAGCGGCAAGCGACCCTACCAATTCCGGAGTTTAGGACACCCGGTCTCGACTCCTCGAGATAGCCTCCCACTGAACCCCAGAACCCGGTCACCTTTGCTCCCCTCCTTGGGTCCATCCTAATGCGGAAAAGTAAATAATATACAACACTGGTGGCATCAACCTCAACCTGGAAGTGCCCCAAATAAAAGAATATTACATTACATTTGAATTTACATGAATGAAAATTTAAAACTCTCATCTCACATAAAACCCCCGGCTATTCAATCGCGACAATCCTGCACATCATATCTCAGCAACACACAATATCTCATATCATCAACGTAAGTAAGTATGCATACACCGATCGTCGTCGATGTATAGCAACGACAACCGGCAATACAACTACATACTACACTTACGGTCACAGAAAAGAAATTGTAAAACTACAATATTTGGAATCCACATTCTCTTTAGACATCATAAATGCGAAATATCACATACTTCGTATTTCATGCATAACACAATGAATTCCACATATTGTATCACATTCCAGATAAATAGACAGTATTAAACTTTTCGAACAGATAATCAAATACCCAAAATTTCCTAAAGTTCTCAACACTTGAGCGGAGTTCAAATAATCCCAGAATATGTCACAGTACCAGTGATCCAGCCGTAGAAGGGTCAAGTCAACGCCTCATATGTAGCACGCCGTACTGCCTCAAACCCGAAGGTTCAAAAGGCAGTTCAAGATGGTCACATAATCGAGTTAAGGTTTGTTGTCTTCTAGAGGGTCCACCGTGTTACTTGCACATTTTTCCGAAAGATTTAAACCCGATAAAAATTCAACACTTGAAAATTTTGTCGTGCCAGGAAAAATTGAGCTAATGATATCCATTCGAACATTTTAACAGTTTCTAAATATCCGGAAAAACAATAACGAATTTAAAATTCCCGATCGAATCTACGAGTACAAAACAAACACCAGAACACTCAACCCTTGAGTCAAAATAAAAATACCAGAAACTAAATAAGCATTTAAAAATAATTACTGTGAAAACAAAACTGTCAAATCAAGCATTATTGCCGCGGAACCGTGGCCCAAGCAGGGTACGGCCGCGATTCCGCGGCAGTATGTACGTATCACCACGTCGAATTTCACAGTTATTCTTATTTCTCTATGCTGATTTTTTCAGGTATTTTTAATTCAGAAAAAATTGCATTTTTGAAAAATATCCAGAAAAGGGTTCATTTTCTTCGGTTCGGGTTCGATCGGAGTTTTAACTTCGTAAACACGTCGCCTAATGCTCTAGCTAGGCTCTGATACTACTGTAGGGTTCCTTGGCACACTTGTGAAGGTTCATAAAGCATCAAACATGCCCGAATAAAATTTTACATGTGCCGAACAACCCAAAGACGGGATCTTTGCTAGATTATTAGGGTTTAGCATGCAAGATTACATCTTTAAAGCTAAGTGTGAGGGATTACAACCTTTGTAGTCCGCTCCTTCGCTTCACAAGCTCCGAGTAGAAGTCCCTTCGCCGCGATCCACGATCTCCCGGACTCAAGAGAGGCTCCACGACTCGAACGATCCATGCTAGCTTGAAGTGTTCCGATTCTCCGATGATCTACGTCGAAGTTGCTATAACCCAAGCTTTCTCACTCTAAAGAGATGAACACCCTAATCTAATGGGCTAGATTAGATGAGGATGATGGAGTAGTATTTATGCTATCTTTTTAATTCACTTTCTCACAATATATCATCATAAAAGGATTAACTAGTAAGCTTTCTCTCAAAACTCAAGAGAGAAGAAGATGAAGAATGAAAATGATAATCCTTTTGTGATGAATAGTATTCAAGAATATATGATTGATTATCAAACCATGGTCAAGGATGATAGGTTAAAACTTGTAGAGAATAAACTAGAGTTAGGGTTTAGTTAGGTTAAGGATAAGTATCAACCATAATATTTTAAGCAAGACAAAATAGAATCCTTCTAGAATGAACAAGAAGAAGCTAACCCTAATCAAACCCTAATCCCTTTTTATCATCCTTAAACATGTTTTATAATAAATCATATCATGTCACAATAATATATATCACATATATATTATATATTTGCAATAAAAGAAATTAATACATTTAACATATATCGCATATATATCAATGTATTAATCCGGTGAGAAAATGAAATAATAAAGCGAGCCGATATTAGATAATGTAATACAATATATCATATATATCATTATACATTAAAACATCGAATCAACACTTGATCCAACGATCCGGCTATATCGAATATAACCGACTAATATATCATGTACCGATTCATCGAATGAACACTTGATCCGATGTCCCGATTCATATCTAAATATCACGAGAATATAATACGGTATCTCATATCGCATTATCCTCGGTCCTGCACATATCACATATGTGCCTCTACTCCGTTTTGCCTGAGCCAAGAAATCTCTGTTTAGGACTCTAAAGAGTTGTCAATACGCCGGTAGCAGGTGATGATCATATCAAACACCCACAAGCTGCAAGCGGTCAGCTAAACGTAACAGCCACCCAGGTATTGAGCGATCAGAAGATCAACAAGCTAGCATGTTCGTTCTCCTGTGAATCCAATCATTAACACTCCCGTACAGTCCGGTCTGTTCGTCTGATATGTCGCATATCAAGTTTATGTGTGGTATACGTCAGACCCCAGTAACCGATAAGTCGTGTCGATGTGAGGCTCAAAACAGGTCGAGAAACTACTGGTAACACTTACCAGTATATCTCTATATCAGCCATGGCCAGGGACTTCCAGTTATAGCCAATCGAACACAGCACAACATCAACTCCCTATACCGGGAGAGACGAATCCCCTCCTATCGCTTATTGCCACCATGTGATTCGGGACTGTACCTAAAAGCCACCGTTTTGCACGCCCTCTTGGACGTGGTAAGGTGGAAATCAAAGCACAGTGGGAATCACACAAGACTCTATGACGATCTCGGGTCTACAGACTACCCTGTACCAGTGTCACCGGAGAACTGCCATCTGACGTGTGGTATATCACCATCTGGGAGTTCGCGGCGAGTCCGTCCAGTGTACCCAGTCTCCACTGAGCACCCGTACACCATCTCTGATGTCAAACACCGATGGATATGGGATCATCCATCGCCCATCATATGGGTCAAGATGCGTATACGCTAGTCTACTCTGGTGTATCGATGCCCTGTCTCGATATACCCTCGACTAGGAACATTTATAGGATGTACTCATCGACTACCGTGGCCCCACTAGTATGATCTCATCATAATCCCAGTAGTCGAGTACAGATCCTAAGGGCTTTATCAACATGTGAGAGAAAGACAGTAAACCAATACAAGTCAACATGTTAAGATAAAGAGAAACCAAATAGCATACTATCATGACGAGCAAGAAAGTCCTCTCTGTATATATCCAAGCATCCATCATAATATACATCATATGTACAACAATGGCCTCTAGGGCATATACATAACAAACAGGTGCATCTATCATGCACGAAATCATGAAATCCAATATCAAGCGCCGAACATGCGCAAAATCCAATCAGGTGCACAAGGTGCACAAAACAAACATCGAGTATCACAATCGAAATCGATGTCCAGTGCATCTAAGTGCACAAAATGCGTATCACTGTACTGCAAGCATATATGAATCATACCGAGTGCAAAAACCAAATCGTGTGCGTATATACGCACAAAATCAACTTAACTGTATGGAACCCATAAAATCATAAACGTGAGAAACCAAGGCACGAAAACGAGATCAAGTGCAACAACTGTGCAAAAATCGCAAATACTCAGCAAGTGCAACCTTGGTCCTTGAAAACAAATATCATGAAACTCACTCATCAAAATCAATAATGCGAATAGATCGCCCAAAATACCGAATCAAATATGGCGGAATAGTCCCCGCTCAAGCACTTCCTCTAAGAACCTCTAGCCAATTGTCGTGGTCACTCATAGCATGTCTCGTCGACGATCCTGAACTCTGGACTGCCGGTGTGCGTAACATGACCACTCCTGGGTCTAAGTCTTCTCGTAAATCATTCCAGAAAGGTCCTGTCGAAATCTTTCCCAAATCTCATCTCTGCCGAACTGTCCGGAAGTCATCGTCCCTTACTAGATCTGTTCTCGTTCCGGAATGGCTGCATACTCATCGTGACTCCTTTTGGAAGGTATATCCAAGTACAATGCCTCGGCATGCGTATCGCATCTCTGATGGCGGAGTGGAACATCGTCTCATCAAGCTCTCGTACGAACCTCTTACTCCACTTTTCTCTGATGTCGACTGCTTCGGTCTCGTCTCGTCGTGGCTGCATGGAATGAGCTCCAACGGCTATCCTCGTATCTGGAGTCTCCCAAGAATGCATCTCACCACCTAGCATCCGAATGAAGTCGGACCATCCGATCGATTTGTCAAAACCTCATAATCCCCCAAAAGCTCAACATCTTGGGTACAGTTTAACAGTATCGATGGTCCAGACGTAGAAGGGAAACCCAAGCCTCACTAATGGCGCCGCGGAACTGCCGCAAATCCTAAGGTTCAGCGGCTTTCACACGGTCATTAAGTCGAGTTAGGGTTTCATTCTTCTAGAGGGTCCATAGAATTGCCTGCATGTCTTTCCGAATACTTTAAACTTGGAATAGTAGGTTCCTGAAATTCGATCGTCTCTGTCGACTCTCAACGTCTCCGCGTGAAGTTGTTTCTAGCTGAAATCAATCTATCTGATGACCTCGCATCGGGGTAGCGAACGATCCACATGTCCTAGTCATTCATCCTCGGTGACTAGCGACCTTCTATCATCTCTTAGTATGACTCGTACCGTAATAGCTCCAACATCTGGGACGATATCTCGTCGTTCGCAGCAGCAACTGGCTCACTCGTCTGCACGCTGAACGGTGCCTCAATCATCATGAATAAGCAATACATCAACGGTCATCAAAATCTGGTTGGCATCTATCAGTGGCTCGATCCTCTGGTGCTGATCTGCACGTCCGAGTAATCTCATACAGCGATCCGTCAAACACTCATGGCGCAAAAACACAATAAAAAGATACATCTCTATAATCATGTGTCGCCGGAATTACGCCCTGGTCAGTCCTCGTTCATGACGAGCTCGTGCTGACCGCAACTCTAACCGTAGCTCTCCCTGCTCGAAATCGTGGCAGCAAACCATAACCGGTACCGATGAGGCTAGATCAGGAATGAATATAATACTGAGCAAAGAAATGTATATCTTAAGCCTTCTTAAAAGGAGTAGCGTATCGTAAGTATGCCGCGGAACATACCCACGGTACGTCATTCTACTTTAGTCACCTATTCCATCAACCAAGGGTCATCCTACGCTCTGAAGGTAAACCTAACGCTCTGATACCAACTTTGTCACTTCCCGAAAGTACGGAATATGACCGGCACTTAAACTACGAACGTCTCAACGCGTACGTATTCTAAGTAAGCCGAAAACCCAGAAATCTAAACCAAGGAAAGTAGTAGAGTGAAGGAAAACCAATTTAAATCAAGTAGTTTTAATAGCATAAGCCGAATTATGCGATTTTTAAAAACATCAAATATTTCCTGAAAATTTCGGCAGAGTCTCCTTTGTAAAAACCGGCTCCCAAACGGGATACAACATGAATAGTATACGAAATCAATAAAAGGCATCCCCAAGCGGGAGCTAGCTCTTCGTCAATCGACGGTCACAACCACACAAGCAATATAAAATACAACGCCAAGGGCGAGGAGCAAAACTCAAAAGGAAACTCAAAACAACAAGAAATCCACAGAAATATAACGCGCGACTCTAAGGTCGAAAGAATAACATCACTAGTCTCTATCTCAAAAATAAATACATGTTTGGTTGATGAAACTTCTAGATACAACTGAATAATAATATACAATGTATAGTGATTGGTACGATACAAATAAACCCACCTACTAGCAAGTCACCCGAAAGAAGCAGTGCCAGCAAAGCGGTAATGAAACATGTACGGCAAAACCTGCAAGAAACTGGGGCACAACGGGGGTGAGTTGCCAACTCATGAGTAGAAAAACATCTACGAACATGAATCGCATGTATGACGCAATCCTAGGTCATACGATCAAAATATATCCTCAAATATATAACCAGCAGCCTATAACAATGGCTAGGGTATACCTCTAAACAACGGTAATACCAAGTGCTCGTGTCAGTGCCTCAGGTTGCAATATAACATATAGATGATGTATGAATGCATGAAAACAGAATACATTTACTAAAGAAACTCCTTTCATAATTTAATGAGATTTCCTTTGTACTTTTAAAATGAGGTATCATACATGAAATTAGCATAAACAGTGTCTAGCATCGACACAAAACACAAATCTCAATGTCTCAAAATCTCAGGCTCCGGCTATCCGGACTGACATGTATCATCAAATCTCAGTACCTCAATATCTCGAAATCTCAATGTCTCGGTCTCAATATCTAGGGCGTCGTCAGTCCAGACCAGCCCCTACCATCCATCTCAAGACCACGACGGTATCCTCCGGATATCCGACGCGTCGGGTAAAATCAACGGTCGATAGTGCTCCCCTGCCAGGCTCAACGCCATCATCTGCGATCCTCTTGCCCCGGGGTACCGCACCGGGTCCACCATGTACCCGAAACGGTTCCTCCATCTCCTCGAATCGGGTCTCGAAATCCATCAGCAAACTCATGGTGGACGACTCATACATCATGGGAAAACCACACTTTTTATTTAAAAGGAGAGAAAAGAAGTTTATATAAGTTTTGCAGTTTTCCCCCAAATCCAGAAAATCTGATGGAAATCCGAATCCAAATCATCTATAGCATGTAAAACCATGAATATAGGCATGAGAATCCATGAATGCGGCATAACAATGAATAACAGTATGCATGAAGTAGCAAGTAATAACTACAATATCTAAACTAGCATATAAGGAAAGTATACTAATATCATGTAACGTTTTGAAAATCGTTTCGGTGAAATTTCAAAAAAAACGGTAAAATAAAGGGTTTTTTTGTAAAAAGTCAAAATGCAAATATCTTTATTATAAAATTAAATATACATATTCTAGCTATGAAATTGCTAGTATTTGGTGTTTATTGAGCCACTGGTGAAATTTCAAATTTTCCAAAAAAAAAATATTTTTAATATTATTTTAAGCCGTCACTAATACATTTAATAAGGGAAAATTACAAACTGGAATGGGTTGAAACAAATTTTGTGCATCATATTACATTAAGGAAAATTTTAATATGTGTTTTTTTGAATTAAAATGAAGTTTCTAAGCGGTGTTAGAAATATCGAAGAAAAAGGCTTTTTTTGGTGAAATTAGCGAAAACTTGCAATTTGGTAACTTGAGCGTTTCTTTTTGCATGGAACTTTTTTTGTCAATCACTCACTCACATGCTCACCCCTCCTTGGCCGGCCCTACCCCCATCAACAGCCCATATTTTCTTCCCTCTTGTTTGTCTTCATCTCATGTGAAGGAAATGGTTTAAAAAGGGTTATATATATATATTATTTTGAGGTAAGGGTATTGTGGTAATTGGGAGGGGCTTTGACATGGAACTTTTTGGCACCATCCCCTCACATTTTCCTCTCCTTCCCTTGGCCGAAACCTGCACAGCAGCAGCCCCCATTTCTTCTCCTCTTTTCTCTTCAAAACTCCATCCAAAATGCTTCAAAAAAATCCCACAAAATCAAATTCTAATCCCTACCCATTTCTTCTTGACCTATTCTAGTGTGGATCATGGATCAAGAGAGCAATTGGAGGCCAAGATTTTGGTGTTAGATCTCTAATTTTGTGAGGTATAATCTTAGCATTTTGCATAAGTTTTTGTTTGATTACTTGAATCTAGCTATTATGTGTTTAATTAGGAGTTAATTGTGGTTTTGATATTAAAGATTTAACTTTCAAGAAAGGGTTTTGAATGCAACTTAGGGTTTTATGATGTGAGATTATGGTTGTGTGATACTTTTGACATATTAATGTTATGCTAAATCAAATCTAGTTGTTAGTTGAATTTTTGTTAATTTAAATTGTGTTAATTACGCTAATTTGCTAGCTAGATTTTTTATAATTGGTTAAATAATTAAGAGAAAATTGTGATTAGGGTATTCATAACATTATTAACATTATAAAATGTAGTTTAATTCTTTAGTTCATGAAAATCCAATCTAAATTGTTGTTTGTGCATTTTTGCTATAAAATTGTTAAAATTGGGTATATTGTGAACTAGAATTTTGGGGTTAATGAAATTTAATAAGATTAAATTGTGGAAATTGTTTTTATGACTTATTTAAGTTATTTAATAAGTATTATGGCCGCTAGAATGGTTTAAATGTCGAGTTTTGTACTAAAACGGGAAATTTTGCTTGCTAGTTTTTCGGAAAAACGGCTTTTAAAGTGAATTTGGGGTTTTTGTGAGTTTTAACCTATTTTATATTAAAATTAGTGTCCGTGAATGTGCAAATGAGTGTATTTGGGTTTTTCTCGATGTTCTGGCGTTTGTACGCCGATGTCGAGGGTTTTTGGGTTGATTTGTGGAAGCAACCATAGGTTTTGACCTATGTGGGATTCGTGTGTCGTTTTGATCATGAGTCGGATTTTATGCGATGCGGTGCGTTATGATATGTAGGTATCCCCATGTGGACTTCGAGACGGCAAGCAAGCGCATGGCGACGTCGGCACCGGCGAGCGAGGACCAGGTGAGTAGATTTATATCTACGGGGAGAAGTCGGGTGGATGGCGTATAGTACCCCCGCAGTCCGTGGTGCTGTATACGGATGCGTATACACACCAACAATTATTATATATTATTTGGGATTAGTAACGATGTTAGGATGGATATTGGTGTGTTGGATTATTTTAGTGTTGCGAACCCTAGGGTAGTGTTGCACTACACATACACATACATACTTGAATTCATTCCTATTTATATGTGCTCATGGGATTCTTTATAGTTATGTGTTCACATACGGATTTGAGGATGATACTTGGGATTGAGATGAGTCGATGAGATTTGTGTTGATGTTATGATATCGGTGATGTGGCAGGATTCGTACTTGAGGTACGTCCTGGTGTTATAGCGGATTTTGGGGCGGCGATATGGGTGAATAGTGTTATAAATAAAGTGGTCGACATGTGATCGCGATATGAGATATGATATGCTAGGATATTGATATTAGGCCGTATCGGGCGATGTATACCCCTTGATGATGATATGTGCTGATGATATCGGTTTGTACGAGATTGTCGATCAGTAGTCAGATCATGAGTATATTGAGGATATTAGTATTATACTAAACATAGGTCAGTACCCTAGACTATGATCTTGGATAAAGAGGATACCAGAGGAATAGTGTGAGGAATATGATATTGACCCGTACCCAGATCTGGGGATGCCGTACGACGGATTTACGTACGAGCTATATCTTGATGATTGATCCGCACTATTGACTTGGGATGTCTGATTGTAGATATGGTATCGGATATGATATTATTGAGGCGGGATCACCGACTAATATATATACATGTATGTATATAGATCGACTCAGATGTTAGGCGGTTTCCTTACCTGTAGTCCAGCTTGTTAGCTTAGCCCTTTAGTTTAGTTTAGTTGTTAGATTAGATTCGATTCTTACCTATTTCAAAAACTAACGAGTCGTGGGTATTTTAAAAGACAGCCCAAGGGACCCTACGGATACTTCAAAAGACATATATTTTCATAAAAACACCGTATCCCCTATTTTCAAAACCCTATGATTCGTGTTATTTCAAAAGGCACTTATATTAGATTAATGCAGGTTAGTTACAGTTGCGTCTAGTTTTCAGCTCCCGCTTATTATTGTGGTTCGCTTCGCATCGCTTACTTATGTTATAATTTCTTATTGCAATGTTGATATCATATTGTTAGGACACCAGCACCATTACCGATGATGCGTATGTACCACGTACACTTACTTGCCGGCTCACACAAATCTTCATCGGTAATTGCTATGTCACGTACACCTTAGAAAATATTATTGCTTGACTTAGCTTGTTAGTTAGAAATTTGACATGATATTAGTATACCTGCCTTATATGCCAGCTTAACATTGTAGTTATTACTCGTTACTTCATGCATACTGTTATTCATTGTTATGCCTACATTCATGGTTTTACATGCTATTGATAATTTGGATTCGGATTTCCATGAGATTTTCTGGATTTGGGGGGGGGGGACCGTAAAAACTTATATAAACTGATTTCTCTCTTTTTAAATAAAAAAAGTGCGGTTTCTCCCATGATGTATGAGTCGTCCACCATGAGTTTACTGATGGATTTCGAGACCCGATTCGAGGAGACGGATGAACCGTTTCGGGTACATGGTGGACCCGGTAAGGTACCCCGGGGCAAGAAGCGCGTGATGATGACGATGTGATCCTAGCAGGGGAGCACTACCTACCGGTGATTTTACCCGACGCGTCGGATATCCGGAGGATACCGTCGTGGTCTTGAGATGGATGGTAGGGGCCGGTCTGGACTGACGGCGCCCTAGATATTGAGACTGTGATATTGAGATTTCGAGATATTGAGGTATAGAGACTGTGATACAGAGATATCGAGATATTGGGATTACGTTTTGTGCCGATGCTAGGCACTGTTTTATACTGATTTCATTATGATACCTCATTTTAAAAATACAAAGGAAATCTCACTAAATTATGAAAACAGTTCTTCATTTACATGTATTCTGTTTTAATGCATTCATACCTCATTCATATGATATATTGCTACCTGAGGCACTGACACGGGCACATGAGATTACACTCAGGTTAGATATCTACCCTAGCCTTGTTATAGGTTGCATGTTATTCTTATATTTGAGGATATATTATGATCATTGACCTAGGATTGCATTATTTATGCGATTTCTTTTCGTAGATGTTTTTCTATTCACGAGTTGGCAACTCACCCCCGTTGTGCCCCAGTTTCTTGCAGGTTTGCCGTACAGGTTTCATTACGGCTTGCGGGCATAGTTTCCTTCGGGTGATTTGCTAGTAGGTGGGTTTACCTGTATCGTACCCCCCATTATATAACTTGTATATTATTATTCAGTTGTATCTAGAAGTTCCATCAACCAAATATGTATTTATTTTGAGATAGAGACCAGTGATGTTATTCTTTCGACCTAAGAGTAGCGCGTTATATTTCTGTAGATTTCTTATGATTTTGAGTTTCCTTTTGAGTTTTTGATCCTCGCCATTGGCGTTGTATATTATATTGCTTGTGTGGTTGTGACCGTCGATTGACGAAGAGCTAGCTCCCGCTTGGGGATGCCTTTTATTGATTTCGTATACTATTCATATTGTATCCCGTTTGGGAGCCAGTATTTACAAAAGAGACTCTACCGAAATTTTCAGGAAATATTTGATGTTTTTAAAACCGCATAATTCGGCTTATGATATTAAAACTTCTTGATTTTAAATTGGCTTTCCTTCACTCTACTACTTTTCTTGGTTTGGATTTCTGGGTTTTCGGCTAACTTAGATTACGTACGCCTCGAGACGTTTTGTAGTTTAAGTGCCGGTCATGTTCCGTACTTTCGGGACGTGACAAAGTTGGTATCAGAGCGTTAGGTTTTACCTTTGAAACGTAGGATGACCCTTGGTTGATGGAATAGGTGATTAAAGTAGAGTGACGTACCGTTGGTATGTTCCGCGGCATAATTACGACACGCCACTCCACTTAAGGAGCCTTAGGATGTACATTTCTTTGCTCAGTATTATATTCATTCCGATCTAGCCTCATCAGTACCAGTTATGGTTTTGCTGCCACGATTACGGGCAGGGAGAGCTACTGCTAGAGTTGTGGTCAGCACGAGCTCGTCATGAACGAGGACTGACCAGGGCGAAATTCCGGCGACACACGATTGCGGAGATGTGTCTTTTACTGTGTTTCTGTGCCACGAGCGTTTGGCGGATCGCCTTTATGAGGTTACTCGGATGTGCTGATCGACACTAGAGGATTGAGCCAATGATAGAGGCCGGCCAGATTTTGATGACCGTTGGTATGTTGCTTATTCATGATGATCGAGGCACTGTTCAGCGTGCAGACGAGCGAGCCAGTTATTGCTGCGAACGACGAGATATTGCCCCAGAGGCTGGAATTAGGTCAGAACGAGTTGTACTAATAGATGATAGAAGGTCTCTAGTCATCGAGGATGAATGACTAGGACATGTGGATCGTTCGCCTACCCCGATGCGAGGTCATCAGATAGATTGATTCCAGCTAGAGACGACTTCACGCGGAGACGTTGGGAGTCGACAGAGACGATCGAATGTCAGAAACCTATTATTCCAAGTTTAAAGTAGTCGGAAAGACATGCAGGCAATTCTATGGTCCCTCTAGAAGAATGAAACCCTAACTCGACTTAATGACCGTGTGAAAGCCTTTGAACCTTAGGGTTTGCGACAGTTCCGCGGCGCCATTAGTGAGGCTTGGGTTTGCCCTTCTACGGCTGGACCATCGATGCTGTGGTATGTACTCGATACTGTTAAACTGTACCTAAGATGTTGAGCTCTTAGGGGATTATGAGGTTTTGATGAATCGATCGGATGGTTCGACTTAATTCGGATGCTAGGTGCTAAGATGCATTTCTTGGGAGACTCCCAATACGAGGATAGCCGTTGGAGCTCAGTCCATGTAGCCACGATGAGACGAGTCCGAAGCAGTCGACATTAGAGAAAGTGGAGTAAAGAGGTCCGTACAAGATCTGGATAGTACGACGTTCCACTCCGCCGACATCAAAGATGCGATACGCATGCCGAGGCAGAGTACTAGATATACCTTCCAGAAGGAGTCGCGATGGGTATGCAGCCATTCCGGAGCAAGATGCAGATATAGGAAAGGACGATGACTTCCGGACAGTTGGCAGGGACGAGACATGGAAGAGACCGTGAGCAGGATTCCTTCCAGGATACTGCTGCAATGATACTTGCACCCAGGATCAGATGTGTCACGTACATTCAGAGAGCCAGTGGCCGACGCCAGTGATATGCTGTCTTACGAGTGGTCGCGATGATTGACCGGGAGATGACAAGAGACGTGCCAGAACGGGATCATCCCCGTTAGCACACCTGACAAGGCCGATGAGCCGATGGACCGAGAGATTGGTAATCCCCAGTGAAGACCTTGACCTAGGAGTGGTCATTGTTACGCGCACCAGCAGGCCAGAGTTCATGATCATCGACGAGACGTCCCACTGGTGACCGCGACAGTTGGCCCGAGATTCTTAGAGGATGCGCTTGAGCGGTACTATGCCGCCATTATTGATTTCGATGTTTTGGGTGATTTATTCGAATTATTTGATTTTGATGATTGAGGATTTACGATCTTTGCACAGTGTTGCACTTGATATCGTTTTCGTTCTTGGGTTTCACATGTTTGTGATTTTACGGTTTTAGACATTTGAGTTGATTTTGTGCGTATGCACGCACACGATTTGGTTCCTGCACTCAGTATAGTTTATATATGCTTGCAGTGCAGTGATACGCCTTTTGTGCACTTAGATGCATTGGACTTTGATTTCGATGGTAGTGTTCGATATTGTTTTGTGCACCTTGTGCACCTGACTTGATTTTGCTCATGTTCGGCACTTGATATTGGATTTCATGATTTCGTGCACGATGGATGCACCTGATTTGGATTTTCGCGCATGTTGGGCGCATGGTTTGAAGTGTGATTTTGGTGCACACCAGATGCACTAAATCGAGATTTTTCGTGCATGTCAGATGCACCTGATTTTGCTGTCAGGCACACATGTTGCCTACGACAGATGTTTCGTGCACACCCGATGCACTTAGATGTTGTTTCTGTGCATATGCATGGCACATATTTGGATTTTGATTTCCGTACGCACAAGACGCGCGTAGAATTCTTACGCGTATTTTGGGATTGATTTTCTTATAGAGCAGTACGTTTTTATGATATTGCTATGTGTTTTCGTACTGAGCAGGGCTAGTCAGAGGACAGTACCTGAATATATTTTACATGTATAGTTTCGAGTTATATCATATTGGTTTTGCTTTGGATTTGGTATTGATGTCTTCCCCATGACTCCGATGATTGCGGGATGCTTGACGGAGTTCTGATTTGAGTTATATGCTCATTTTTTTTCATGCGCATGCGTTGCGCTACGATTTGTTTTATGTATTTATGATTTCGGAGCCCCGGCGATTTGATAGTTTTGGCTGAAATATTTTAGTATTTGAGGGAAGTTTTAATTTAAATTCGGGGACCGAATTTCTTTAAGGGGGGAAGATTGTAACGTTTTGAAAATCGTTTCGGTGAAATTTCAAAAAAAACGTTAAAATAAGGGGATTTTCTGTAAAAAGTTAAAATTCAAATATCATTATTATAAAATTAAATATACATATTCTAGCTATGAAATTGCTAGTATTTGGTGTTTCTTGAGCCACTAGTGAAATTTTAAATTTTCCAAAAAAAAAATATTTTTAATATTATTTTAAGCCGTCACTAATACATTTAATTAGGGAAAATTACAAACTGGAATGGGTTGATACAAATTTTGTGCATCATATTACATTAAGGATAATTTTAATATGTGTTTTTTTGAATTAAAAAGAAGTTTCTAAGCGGTGTTAGAAATATCGAAGAAAAAGGCTTTTTTTGGTGAAATTAGCGAAAACTTGCAATTTGGTAACTTGAGGGGTTCTTTTTGTATGGAACTTTTTTTGTCAATCACTCACTCACATGCTCACCCCTCCTTGGCCGGTCCCACCCCCATCAACAGCCCATATTTTCTTCCCTCTTGTTTGTCTTCATCTCATGTGAAGGAAATGGTTTAAAAAGGGTTATATATATATTATTTTGAGGTAAGGGTATTGTGGTAATTGGGAGGGGCTTTGACATGGAACTTTTTGGCACCATCCCCGCACATTTTCCCCTCCTTCACTTGGACGAAACCTGCACAGCAGCAGCCCCCATTTCTTCTCCTCTTTTCTCTTCAAAACTCCATCCAAAATGCTTCAAAAAAATCCCACAAAATCAAATTCTAATCCCTACCCATTTCTTCTTGACCTATTCTAGTGTGGATCATGGATCAAGAGAGCAATTGGAGGCCAAGATTTTGGTGTTAGATCTCAAATTTTGTGAGGTATAATCTTAGCATTTTGCATAAGTTTTTGTTTGATTACTTGAATTTAGCTATTATGTGTTTAATTAGGAGTTAATTGTGGTTTTGATATTAAAGATTTAACTTTCAAGAAAGGGTTTTGAATGCAACTTAGGGTTTTATGATGTGAGATTATGGTTGTGTGATGCTTTTTTGACATATTAATGTCATGCTAAATCAAATCTAGTTGTTAGTCGAGTTTTTGTTAATTTAAATTGTGTTAATTACGCTAATTTGCTATCTAGGTTTTTTTATAATTAGTTAAATAATTAAGAGAAAAATGTGATTAGGGTATTCATAATATTATTAACATTATAAAATGTAGTTTAATTCTTTAGTTCATGAAAATCCAATCTAAATTGTTGTTTGTGCATTTTTGCTATAAAATTGTTAAAATTGGGTATATTGTGAACTAGAATTTTGGGGTTAATGAAATTTAATAAGATTAAATTGTGGAAATTGTTTTTATGACTTATTTAAGTTATTTAATAAGTATTATGGCCGGTAGAATGGTTTAAATGTCGAGTTTTGTACTAAAACGGGAAATTTTGCTTGCTAGTTTTTCGGAAAAACGGTTTTTAAAGTGAATTTGGGGTTTTTGTGAGTTTTAACCTATTTTATATTTAAATTAGTGTCCGTGAATGTGCAAATGAGTGTATTTAGGTTTTTCTCGATGGTCTGGCGTTTGTACGCCGATGTCGAGGGTTTTTGGGTTGATTTGTGGAAGCAACCATAGGTTTTGACCTATGTGGGATTCGTGTGTCATTTTGGTCATGAGTCGGATTTTAATGCGATGCGGTGCGTTATGATATGTAGGTACCCCCATGTGGACTTCGAGACGGCAAGCAAGCGCATGGCGACGTCGGCACCGGCGAGCGAGGACCAGGTGAGTAGATTTATATCTACGGGGTGAAGTCGGGTGGATGGCGTATAGCACCCCCGCAGTCCGTAGTGCTGTATACGGATGCGTATACACACTAACAATTATTATATATTATTTGGGATTAGTAACGATGTTAGGATGGATATTGGTGTGTTGGATTATTTTAGTGTTGCGAACCCTAGGGTAGTGTTGCACTACACACACATATACATACTTGCATTCATTCCTATTTATATGTGTTCATGGGATTCTTTATAGTTATGTGTTCACATACGGATTTGAGAATGATACTTGGGATTGAGATGAGTCGATGAGATTTGTGTTGATGTTATGATATCGGTGATTTGGCAGGATTCATACTTGAGGTACGTCCTGGTGTTATAGCGGATCTTGGGGCGGCGATATGGGTGAATAGTGTTATAAATAAAGTGGTCGACATGTGATCGTGATATGAGATATGATATGCTAGGATATTGATATTAGGCTGTATCGGGCGATGTATACCCCTTGATGATGATATATGCTGATGATATCGGTTTGTACGAGATTGTCGATCAGTAGTCAGATCATGAGTATATTGAGGATATTAGTATTGTACTAGACATAGGTCAGTACCCTAGACTATGATCTTGGATAAAGAGGATACCAGAGGAATAGTGTGAGGAATATGATATTGACCCGTACCCAGATCTAGGGATGCCGTACGACGGATTTACGTACGAGCTATATCTTGATGATTGATCCGCACTCTTGACTTGGGATGTCTGATTGTAGATATGGTATCGGATATGATATTATTGAGGCGGGATCACCGACTAATATATATACAGGTATGTATATAGATCGACTCAGATGTTAGGCGGTTTCCTTACCTGTAGTCCAGCTTGTTAGCTTAGCCCTTTAGTTTAGTTTAGTTGTTAGATTAGATTCGATTCTTACCTATTTCAAAAACTAACGAGTCGTGGGTATTTTAAAAGACAGCCCAAGGGACCCTACGGATACTTCAAAAGATGTATCTTTTCATAAAAACACCGTAGCCCCTATTTTCAAAACCCCATGATTCGTGTTATTTCAAAAGGCACCATTTGTAGGACTTATATTAGATTAATGCAGGTTAGTTACAGTTGCGTCTAGTTTTCAGCTCCCGCTTATTATTGTGGTTTGCTTCGCATCGCTTACTTATGTTATAATTTCTTATTGCAATGTTGATATCATATTGTTAGGACACCAGCACCATTACCGATGATGCGTATGTACCACGTACACTTACTTGCCGGCTCACACACATCTTCATCGGTAATTGCCATGTCACGTACACCTTAGAAAATATTATTGCTTGACTTAGCTTGTTAGTTAGAAATTTGACATGATATTAGTATACCTGCCTTGTATGCCATCTTAACATTGTAGTTATTACTCGTCACTTCATGCATACTGTTATTCATTGTTATGCCTACATTCATGGTTTTACATGCTATTGATGATTTGGATTCGGATTTCCATGAGATTTTCTGGATTTGGGGGGGGGAACCATAAAAACTTATATAAACTGATTTCTCTCTTTTTAAATAAAAAAAGTGCGGTTTTTCCCATGATGTATGAGTCGTCCACCATGAGTTTGCTGATGGATTTCGAGACCCGATTCGAGGAGACGGATGAACCGTTTCGGGTACATGGTGGACCCGGTAAGGTACCCCGGGGCAAGAAGCACGTGATGATGACGATGTGAGCCTAGCAGGGGAGCACTACCTACCGGTGATTTTACCCGACGCGTTGGATATCCGGAGGATACCGTCGTGGTCTTGAGATGGATGGTAGGGGCCGGTCTGGACTGACAGCGCCCTAGATATTGAGACTGTGATATTGAGATTTCGAGATATTGAGGTACAGAGACTGTGATACAGAGATATCGAGATATTGGGATTACGTTTTGTGCCGATGCTAGGCACTGTTTTATGCTGATTTCATTATGATACCTCATTTTAAAAATACAAAGGAAATCTCACTAAATTATGAAAACAGTTCTTCATTTACATGTATTCTATTTTCATGCATTCATACCTCATTCATATGATATATTGCTACCTGAGGCACTGACACGGGCACATGAGATTACACTCGGGTTAGATATCTACTCTAGCCTTGTTATAGGTTGCATGTTATTCTTATATTTGAGGATATATTATGATCATTGACCTAGGATTGCATTATTTATGCGATTTCTTTTCGTAGATGTTTTTCTATTCACGAGTTGGCAACTCACCCCCGTTGTGCCCCAGTTTCTTGCAGGTTTGCCGTACAGGTTTCATTACAGCTTGCGGGCATAGTTTTCCTTCGGGTGATTTGCTAGTAGGTGGGTTTACCTGTATCGTACCCCCCATTATATAACTTGTATATTATTATTCAGTTGTATCTAGAAGTTCCATCAACCAAATATGTATTTATTTTGAGATAGAGACCAGTGATGTTATTCTTTCGACCTTAGAGTCGCGCGTTATATTTCTGTGGATTTCTTGTGATTTTGAGTTTCCTTTTGAGTTTTTGATCCTCGCCATTGGCGTTGTATATTATATTGCTTCTGTGGTTGTGACCGTCGATTGACGAAGAGCTAGCTCCCGCTTGGGGATGCCTTTTATTGATTTCGTATACTATTCATGTTGTATCCCGTTTGGGAGCCAGTATTTACAAAGGAGACTCTGCCGAAATTTTCAGGAAATATTTGATGTTTTTAAAACCGCATAATTCGGCTTATGCTATTAAAACTACTTGATTTTAAATTGTCTTTCCTTCACTCTACTAATTTTCTTGGTTTGGATTTCTGGGTTTTCGGCTAACTTAGATTACGTACGCCTCGAGACGTTTCGTAGTTTAAGTGCCGGTCATGTTCCGTACTTTCGGGACGTGACATATCATGTCTAAACTATCAGCTAACAACCTATCTCAAATGAAATAGTATTTTCTAAAGTGTTCGTGATATGGCAATTACCGATGAAGATGTGTATGAGCCCGCAAGTACGTGTACGTGGTACATACGCGTCATCGGTAATGGTGCTGGTGTCCTAACAGCATGATATCAACAATAGAATATGAAACATAATATAAGCATGCGATGCGGAGCGAACAACAATAATGAGCGGGAGCTAAATACTAGACACAAAGATAACAATCTATATTTAATATAAATCTAGTCTAACAACTACACTAAACTAAAGGGCTAAGCCAACTGGCTACTGATGGTAAGGAAACCAACTAACACCTGAGTCGATACATACATACAAATATACATACATATATATATATATATATATATATATATATAATAGTCGGTGATCCCTCCTCGATAATATCACATCTGATACCATATCTATAATCAAATATTCCCAAGTCAAGAGCGTGGATCAAACATCAATATATAGCTCGTACGTAAATCCGTCGTAAGGCATCCCAAATCTGGGTACCGGTCAGTATCGCATTCATCAAATTAATCATTGGGTATCCTCTTTATCAAAGATCATAATCCGGGGTACTGATCTACGTCTAGTGCAATACTAATATCATCAATCTAATCATGATCTGACTGTTGATCTACAGCCTCATACAAACCGATATCATCATCATATATCGTCATAAAGAGATATACATCGCCTAATGCGACCTATTATGAATATCTTAACATATTTTATCTCATATCATGATCACAAGCCAACCATTCAATGTATAACACTATTCACCCGTGTCGTCGTCCGAAGATCCGCTATAACATCAGGACGTACCTCAAGTATGAATCCTGTCATATCACCGTTCTCGCGGTCTCAATCAAATCTTATCGACTCATCTCAAATCCCAAATACTATCCTCAAATCCTGTTTGTGAACACATAGTCCCATAACCATGTGAACACATAACAATATAACCCCATAAAGACACATATGAAAGAAGAATGTATGCAAGTATGTGTGTGTGTAAATGTGGTGCAGCCTCTACTCTAGGTCTCGCAACACTAAACCTATCCAATCACACCTAAAATCTATCTTTATCATCAATAAACTCAACATTATATAATCAATATATATGTGTGTATACGTATTCGGATACATCACCACGAACTGCGGGAGGGGGGGGCTATACGCCATCCACTCGACTTCTCCCCGTAGATATAAATCTACTCACCTGGTCCTCGCTCGCCGGTGCCGACGTCGCCACATGCTTGCTTGTCGTCTCGAAGTCCACATGGGGTACCTACATGTCATAACGCACCGTATCGCATTAAAAACCAAATTCGAAATCGAAACGGCATACGAAAATAAAATCGGCACGCGTATCACGCATAGGTCAAAACCTATTGCCTACGCAAGCAAGAATAGCCAAACCAACCCTCGATGTCGATGTACAACGTCAAACCATCGAGAAAAACCCAAACACACTCATTTGCATATTCACGAACTCTAATTATAATATAAAATGGGTTAAAACCCACAAAAACCCCAAACTCACTTTAAAAGCCATTTTTCCGAAAATCTAGCAAGAAAAAATTTACCGTTTTAGTACAAAACTTGATGTTTTAACAATTCTAATGGCCATGATACTTATTAAACATCTTAAATAAGTCATACAACCCATTTCAAAAATTAATTTCATCCATTCTTATAAAACTAAAAATTCTAGTTTTGCAATTTATCTAATTTTAACAATTTCGAGTGAAAATGCACAAAACAACTACGCTTGGTTTTGCAAGATCCAAAGGCATTAAACCACTCATTATAATATTAATAATGACATGAAACTTTAATTATATTTAATCTAACGCATTAAATAATTTTCCAAAAACCCTAGTTAGCAAAATAGCTTAATTAGTAAAATTTTGAAATAACAATTAGCAAACTAGTTACAAAGTAAGATTTTACATGCCATAATATGATAAATTATACACTTAAATCATGCTCAAATGATATAAAATCATAACTTGATCCATACCCAATTCTAGAAATTCCAAACTTGCAACCAAAGCCTAATTAACACTTAAATCACTTAGCTTTAAGAAATTAACTAACAAATAAAGCAAAAAGGGTTAGAATTTATAGCCAATAAATTTGAAGATCCACAAGCACACACATAGTCTCCCAAATTGGAATCTTGTTCCCTAGATCCATGCAATTTTGGCTAATGAGAAATGGGTAGGAGTCGGATTTTGATTTTGGTGAGGTTTTACTTTGATTTTTGACAATTTTTGTGGACTTTTGGAGAAGAAAAGAGATGGGGACATGAGAGGGGAGGGGCTGCTGAATTCGAGCAGTGGGCTTGGCTTTGAAGGTGGGGGGAGAGGTGAGAGAGAGAGGGTGTTGGTTTCAAAGTCAAACATAAAGTCCAAAGCCCATTCTTATACATTCTTTATCCTTTCATTTCCTTTTCTTCTCTTGTTTTCTTTTCAAACCAAAAAGAAGTGTGAGATGGAGGGGGACAGCATGGGCTCGGCCCATAAATTTTGGGGATGGGTGTGGGTTTTTTTTGGGTGATAAACAAAAATAAATGTTATACCCCACTTCAACTTACACTAATTTCACAAAAAAAGCCTTTTTCTTCAATATTTTCTAAAACCGATTAACAACTTCATTTCATTTCAAAAATAACGTGTTAAAATTTTGCTTAATATGTTATGATGCACAAAATTTGTTTCAACTAGTTCCAATTTGTAATTTTTCCTAATTAAATGTATTAGTGACGACTTAAAATAATATTAAAATAATTATTTTCGGAAAAAATTTCAGAAAATTTGAAATTTCACCAGTGGTTCAATAAACACCAAATACTAGCAATTACATATCTAGAATATGGATATTTAATTTTATAATAAAGATATTTGTATTTTGACATTTTACAGAAAACCCCCTCATTTTACCGATTTTCCGAAATTTCACCGAAACGATTTTCAAAACGTTACATGGACGGTCGACGCCCTGATCTGGAGCGATTTGGTTCCTGATTTATGGGAATCCTGCACTTTCTTTTTTGCGACATGGATGGTCGACGCTCTGATCCGGAGCGATTTGGTTCCCGATTTATGGGAAGCCTGCACTGCCCTTTTTCCGACATGGACGGTCGACACTCTGATCCAGAGCGATTGGGTGCCCGATTTGTGGGAAGCCTGCACTGCCCTTTTTGCGACATGGACGGTCGACGATCGACGCGTCTCCTAGACAGAGTGTCTGGAGCGACTTTGTACCCGATTTGTGGGAGGCCTGCACTGCCGTTTTTACTACATGGACGGTCGACGCTTGAAGCGTCTCCGAGACGGAGTGTCCGTGGTTAACGTTTCCCTGGACCGGAGTGATCTGGTTCCCGATTTGTAGGAAGCCTGCACTGCCCTTCTTACGACATGGACGGTCGACGCTTGACGCGTCTCCAAGATGGAGTGTCCATGGTAGACGTTTCCCTGGCCTGGAGTAATCTTGTTCCGGCTTTGTAGGAAGCTTGCACTACTCTTTTCACGACATGGACGGTCGACGCCCTGATCCGAAGCGATTTGGTTCTAGATTTGTGGGAAGCCTGCAGCGCCCTTTTTGCGACATTGACTGTCGACGCTCTGATCCGGAGCGATTTGGTTCCCGATTTGTGGGAAGCCTGCAGCGCCCTTTTTGCGACATGGACGGTCGACACTCTGATCTAGAGCGATTTGGTTCCTGATTTGTGGGAAGCCTGCACTGCCCTTTTTGCGACATGGACGGTCGACGCTCGACGCGTCTCAGAGACGGAGTGTCCGGAGCGATTTGGTTCCTGATTTGTGGGAGGCCTGCACTGCCCTTTTTACGACATGGACGGTCGACGCTTGACGCGTCTCCGAGATGGAGTGTCCGTGGTTGACGTTTCCCTAGCCCAGAGTAATCTGGTTCCCGCTTTGTAGGAAGCCTGCACTGCCCTTTTTACGACCTGGACGGTCGACGCTTGACGCGTCTCCGAGACGGAGTGTCCGTAGTAGACGTTTCCCTGGCCCGGAGTAATCCGGTTCCCGCTTTGTAGGAAGACTGGACTGCCATTTTCACGACATGGATGGTCGACGCCCTGATCCGGAGAGATTTGGTTCCCGATTTGTGGGAAGCCTACACTGCCCTTTTTGCGACATGGACGGTCGACGCTCTGATCCGGAGCGATTTGGTTCCCGATTTGTGGTAAGCCTGCACTGCCCTTTTTACGACATGGACGGTTGACGCTTGACGCTTCTTCGAGACGGAGTGTCCATGGTAGATGTTTCCCAGGCCCAGTGTGATCTGGTTCCCGCTTTGTAAGAAGCCTGCACTGCCCTTTTTACGACATGGACGGTTGACGCTTGACGCGTCTCCGAGACAGAGTGTCCGTGGTAGACTTTTCCCTGGCCCGGAGTAATCTGGTCCTGCTTTGTAGGATGCCGGTACTGCCCTTTTCACGACATGGACGGTCGACGCCCTGATCCGGAGCGATTTGGTTCCCGATTTGTGGGAAGCCTGCACTGACCATTTTGCGACATGGACGGTCGACGCTCTGATCCGGAGCGATTTGGTTCCCGATTTGTGGGAAGCCTGCACTGCCCTTTTTACGACATGGACGGTCGAAACTTGACACGTCTCCGAGACGGAGTG
Source organism: Agapanthus africanus (assembly GCA_030015575.1). Taxonomy (NCBI): domain Eukaryota; kingdom Viridiplantae; phylum Streptophyta; class Magnoliopsida; order Asparagales; family Amaryllidaceae; genus Agapanthus; species Agapanthus africanus. Next base: position 395,535,100 of record JASDDO010000014.1, read on the forward strand.
ACCGTTGTAGACGTTTCCCTGGACCGGAGTGATCTAGTTCCTGCTTTGTAGGAAGCCTGCACTGCCTTTTTTACGACATGGACGGTCGACGCTCTATTTATCTTGCTCTGCTTCCTGAAGTGTCAGGGGTGAACTTTACTTGCTCCGCTTCTTGCGGTGTCGAGATTGGATTATGACTTGCTCTGCTTTCTGCGGTGTCGGAGTTGAAGTTGACTTATTGATTGTTATTCGGGTTGACATCAGCATAGCTACACTGGAATATGGTACCAGGAGAGAATCATCATTTGTCTTTGAGAGGATTTGGGGACTTTGGTTTTTGTTTGGCATCAGTATTGCTGCACTGGAATAATGCCAGGAGCAACTCATCATTTGCCCCGGGAGGATTTGGGAATTGGTGGCTTAGGAGACAGGTTTAGATCCCTATCACCTAAGGCTTTTCAATTTTATGGGCCGTAAGGGTCCTATAAAAGCATTTTCTCCCTACTAGTAGAAAGGATCTCGTAGGTGTATTTTCTCCTTAGGAGTCATGGGGACTCCTAAGTGTGTTGCTCCTTTGTCAGTCGTATGGATCTCACGGAGAATTTTCTCCTCACAAAGTCGAGAGGACTTTGCGAGTGGATTTCATCTCTTTTTTACGAGTTTGCCCCCTTTCGGGTTTTCACAAACTCGCTGGCAGTCCTGCTGTTTTTACTCACGGAGCCCTTTCGGGTTTTCATCCGTGCCCATTGTGCTTGTGGACAATACAATTTTTTTGGTCGGACTTTGAATGTGGTCTCACCGGTAGGACTTGGGAGGGATTGGGATTGCTTTACGCCCATGGATTGTATACATTTTATAGGATGTATGATCCAGACCGTAGGGCCGGAAAAATTTTGGGACTTTGTTGGCGTCTACATTGCTGCACTGGAATATGGTAGCAGGAGTGACTCATCATTCGTCGTTGAGGCATGGGATTTGGAATTTGGTTGGCGTGTTCATCGCTGCACTGGAATATGGTACCAGGAACGACTCATCATTCGCCACTTGGGGATTTGGATTTTGGCCGGCGCCTGCATCGCTGCACTGGAATATGGTACCAGGAGCGACTCATCATTCGCCATTGCCTATTGGGAAGCGATAGATTAGGAGACAAGTTTAGATCCCTATCACCTAAGGCTTTTCAATTTTATGGGCCGTGAGGGTCCCATAAAAGCATTTTCTCCCTACGAGTCATTAGGATCCCGTAGGTGTATTTTCTCCTTAGAAGTCGTGAGAACTCCTAAGTGTGTTTTTCCTTTGTGAGTCGTAAAGATCCCACAAAGGTTTGTTCTCCTCATATATAGTGAGGACACATGAGTGGATTTCCGTCGTTCCCAGTTTAAGGACTTAGGGGTCATCTGTTTCCAGTTTAACGACTTAGTGGTCATCTTTTTCCAGTTTAACGACTTAGTGGTCATTTGTTTCCAGTTTAACGATTTAGAGGTCATCTTTTTCCAGTTTAACGACTTAGTGGTTATTTTTTCCAGTTTAACGACTTAGTGGTCATCTGTTTCCAGTTTAAAGACTTAGTGGTCATCGGTTCCAGTTTAACGACTTAGAGGTCATCTGTTTCCAGTTTAAAGACTTAGAGGTCTATGGTGAGCTTAAAATTTTGGGGTAGGGTAGTCTTGAGCGTTGCTAACACTGAAGCACATGTGCCATGAGAAATTCATCATTTGCCTTTCCCAGTTGGGGAGCGATGTCTTAGGAGACAGGTTTAAGTCCCTATCACCTAAGACTTTTCAATTTTATGAGCCGTGAGGGTCCCATAAAAGCATCTTCTCCCTACGAGTCGAAAGGATCTCGTAGGTGTATTTTCTCCTTAGGAGTCGTGAGGTCCTAAGTGTGTTTTTCCTTTGTGAGTCATAAGGATCCCACGAAGGTTTGTTCTCCTCATGTATCGTGAGGACACATGAGTGGGTCTTCCCAATGGAGCATAAATCTGAGATCGGAGACCAACCGCGTAACTGGTGATTGCGGTGCGGCAGGGGCATGGTGAGAATTATTTGATCCTGTGGATTGTATACGGTAGTCAATTTGGGGACTATCCGTAGGGCCAGAAGAATTTTGGAAAAATAGGATTTTAGTTGGCGTCTGCATCGCTACACTGGAATATGGTACCAGGAGCGACTCATCATTCGCCGTTGTTTTTTTATTGTTTTACCGTGATCGCTTTATCATTTTAGCTTTTCTTATCGTGAAGGTGTTAGGTCCACGTTACCCATCCCGGTCCTTTCGGGGAGGCGGAATAGGTAAAACGAAAAATTTTCCTAACTAGGTAACATGGACCGTACAATAAGGATCGTTGCTAAACAAGAACTAACAAATATACTACAAGTTTTAGCTACTATGTAGAATGGTTATACCTAGGTCTTGAACTCCTTCTCTTCTTTTGGTGGTTGACCTCCTTGCTTGGTCCTCGTAGTGGCTTGAACGGCTTCTCCTCGTCGTCTCCTCTTTGCCGGAGATGGATCCACCCGAGGGCCTCGAACTTGAGCTCTTATCTCAACCTAGAGATAACTAAGGTGCTTGGTGTGCTAAACCTAAAACCTTAGATTGAGTAGAGAAGAGTTATGGTGGTTTCGTCTCAAAGGTTCATGATTTCCAACTCATGGAACAATTGAACCTTGAGAGAGAATGAGGGAGAGCTTTTTTCATGAGAGAGAAAGAAGATGATAGAATGATCTCTCATAATGCATCCATCCTCACAAAGGTGAGAATAATGATAATAATAATAATAATTAAGTATGGTGATGGTTAGTTTCAAGGACCATTATCATTTCATGCAATTATTTCATTTTGTAAACAACAAGCAAGCAAAAGTCAGACCCATGAAATGATAGCCATGAAATGATGATGGTCAACAAGTCCAAAATGGTCAACCGGTCAACAAGTCAACAAGTCAACAAAAGTCAAACTTTCAACTCAACCATGGCACAATAATACTTAATTAATATTATTAGTCATATATCATATTCTCATTAGGCTTTAGAGAAAGGTCAACGGTAAACAAGTCAACCAAAGCCAAATGGTCAACAACCCTAATGAGAATCCTTTGTCTCTGCCTCTGTCAACTGTGCATACACACCCGCATCTATGTTCCAAGGAACACGAATACACTGAGACAAAACCAATCCCAAAATAATTACTAGGATCTGGCTTAAACCAAAGCCCGCTAGAAACTACTGTCCTGACACCAAACGTGCACAAGTGCGCGGACGTGAACGAACCCCGTCGCAAAACCATGCAACCTCTACTCTGTTTTGCCCAAAGGCAAGTTGTTAGTTGTATGTATGCCCTAGAGGCCATTACTGTACATACGATGTATATTGTAGTGGATGCTAGGACATATATAGGGAGGACTTTCTTGCTCGACATGATAGTATGCTATCTGGTTGTACTTTATGTTAACATGTACTCTGATTGTCTCTATGTTACATGTTGATAAAGCCCTTAGGATATGTACTCGACTACTGGGACTATGATGAGATCATACTAGTGGGGCCACGGTAGTCGGCGAGTACATCCTATAATTGTTCCTAGTCGAGGGTGTATCGAGACAGGGCATCGATACACCAGAGTAGACTAGCGTATACGCATCTTGACCCATATGATGGGCGATGGATGATCCCATATCCATCGGTGTTTGACATCAAGGATGGTGTACGGGTGCTCAGTGGAGACTGGGTACACTGGACGGACTCGTCGAGAACTCCTAGATGGTATTATACCATACGTCAGATGGCAGTTCTCGGGTGACACTGGTACAGAGTAGTCTGTTGACCCGAGATTGTCATAGTGTCTTGTGTGATTCCCACTGTGCTTTGATTTCCATCATACCACGTCCAAGAGGGCGTGCAAAAAGGTGGCTTTTGGGTACAGTCCCGAATCACATGGAGGCAATGAGCGATAGGAGGGGATTCGTCTCTCCCGGTATAGGGAGTTGATGTTGTGCTGTGTTCGATTGGCTATAACCGGAAATCCCTGGCCAGGGTTGCTGAGATTTACTGGTAAGTGTTATCAGTAGTTTCTCGAACAGTTATAGACCTCATATCGACACGACTTATCAAGCTACTGGGGTCTGATGTTTACCACCCCTAGGCGAGATATGCAACATATCAGACGACGAGACCGGACTGTACGGGAGTGTTACTGTTTGGATTCACAGGAGAATGTACAGGCTTGCTTGTTGATCTTCTGAGCGCTCAATATCTGGGTAGCTGTTATGTTTAGCTGACCGCTTGCAGCTTGTGGGTGTTTGATATGATCACCACCTACTGCCGGCGTATTGACGATTCTTTAGAGTCCTACACAGAGGTTTCTTGGCTCAGGCAAAACCGAGTAGGAGCACATATGTGATATGTGCGGGACCGAGGATAATGCGATATGTGATACCGTATTATATTCTCGCGATATTTGATATCAGCCGGGTCATCGGATCAAGTGTTGATTCGATGAATCGGTACGGATAAATATTGGTCGGTTATATGCGACATAGCCGGATTGTCGGATCAAGTGTTGATACGATAATTTAATGTATAATAATATATATATGATATATTAAATTACATTAACTAATATTTGCTCACTAAAAGATTCTTTTTCTCACTCGGATAATACATTGATATATATGCGATATATGTTAATTGTATTATTTTATTTTGTTACGATAAATATTATATATGTGATATATAATATTGTAACATGATATGATAACTAATGCAACTTGTTTAGTGGAGTTTAAACATGATTAGGGTTTGGATTAGGGTTAAGCTTTCTAGATGTTTCTAGAAGGTTTTCTTTTTGTTTTGGAAAAGATATTTACAAGTGACTCATTCTTAACTCAACCCAAACCCTAACCCTTGGTTAATTCTCTACAATGGTTAAGTCAACCATGGTTGCATTATTCTTCATATTAATCCTTTCATTATTCATCACAAAAGGAAATGGATCACTATTCTTCTTCTTCCTTCATTCTTTCATGAAAAACTTGCTAGATTTTTCCAAAGTGATGAATAAATATGAGAAAAAGATAAATAAAGAGAGCAAAAATCCTACTTCATCATCCTCATCTTCCCTTGCCATTTAGATGAGGGTGTTCACATCATTTCATGAGTGTTAGCTTGTGTTAACGGAACTTCAAGGTTGATCATCTTAGTATCGAAGATCGGAAGCAAAGGTTGCATCTTTCTCTTCGTGGAACCTCTCGAGATTCCGGATCCTGATGATCGCAGCGAAGGGACCACAACACGGAGCATATGAAGTGAAGGACCGGATCTGCAAAGGTTGTAATCCCTCTCACTTAGTGTTAAAGTTGTTAACATGCTAGTTTTCGCCTAATCTCTAGTTTAAAGATCCGTATTCGGGTTGTTCGGCACGGCTAATTTTTTAATCGGGCATGGTTGATGCCTCGTAGACCCTTGTGCGCATGCTTAGCAACCCTACAGTGGTATCAGAGCCAAGCTAGAGCTTTAGGCGAAGTCTAAGCGAAGTTTAAAGTCCGATCGAACCCGGAAAACCCGATATACCCTAGTTTCTGGAATTTTTTCAAAACTGTGATTTTTTTCATATTAAAAATGCTTAAAAAATTCAGCAGGGTATTTTAGGAATTACTGTGAAAAACGACACCCTAACTCAACTATTTAAGCGCGGAACCGCGGCCAAACCAGCGCATTGGCGGCGGTTCCGCGGCCGTTACTGTTGATTGATGGTTAGTTTCTGCACAGTAATGACCGTCTGTATTTCCTGATTCTTCTGGGTATTTTTATTTCTATTCAACAGTTGAATTTTATGGGTTGTATTGGGGACTCGTTGTTTCGATCGGATATTATAACATTGTTTAGTTTGTCCGGATAATTTTAGAAACTGTTAAAAAGTTCGAACGGATATCAATAACTCACTTTTTCCCCTGTCGGAAAATTTTTCAATAGTTGGATTTTTTCTCGTGTTTAAGAACGTTCTAAGTCGTGCAAGTAACGCGGTGGACCCTCTAGAAGACAACAAACCTTAACTCGATTATGTGACCGTCTTGAACTGCCTTTTGAACCTTAGGGTTTGGGGCAGTACGGCGTGCCACATGTGAGGCGTTGGCTTGACCCTTCTACGGCTGGACCATTGGTACTGTGGCATGTGATGGATGTTTTTAAACTGATTTCAAGTGTTGAGATATATTGGGGAAATCTTGGGTGTTTGATGATTCGATCGGAAAGTTTAACTTTGTCTATTTATCTGGAATGTGATACAATATTTGGAATCCGCAGGTAGTTATGAGATAACTGATTTGAATATTATAAACATAGCAGTTTAGTCTCAAATGATCGGTTGCCACGGAATTTTGATGTGATCAAAAGTCCGTCGCAATCACGTAGCGTACGCGGATACTCGCCGGGTAAACTTAATAGACAGCCACACCCCAAAGCCCAGACCAAGTGACTGTAGGAGAACCCCGTCGCCGAAAGCATCCGTTCGGGTGCTCGCGGCAGCGGTGTTCCGCCTTAGTGCACTTCGTCGACGGCATCTGGGGGTGCGGCCGTCTACTAAAGTTTGCGACGAGAATTCGATCAAGACGTCGGGAATCTTGTTGAATTGCCCGACTTGATATTGAAAATTGTTTTCGATAATGAGACTAAAATGCGGGGTTTATAATTGTTAGGCATGCGATGTCTAAGGAATTCATTTGGTTAGGCATGCGATGTCTAAGGAGGTTGCGGATTCCAACTGTTGTAGTTTTACACTTTCTTTTCTGTGACCGTAAGCGTAGTATGTGGTGTATCGCCGGCTTCGTTGCTATACATCAACGACAATCGGGATACGCATACTTGGTTACGTTGATGATATGAGATATTATGTGTTGCTGTGATATGTTGTATTGGATCGTCGCGTTTTGAATAGCCGGGGGTTTTATGTGAGATGAGAGTTTTTCTTTTTCATTCATGTAAAATTCATTCGTATGTAATATTCTTTTATTGGGGCACTTCCAGGTAGCGGAAGATGTCACCGTTGTATATTATTTACTTTTCCGCATTAGGTAGACCCAAGGCGGGGAGCACAAGTAACCGGGTTCTAGGGTCCAGTGGGAGACCATCTCGAGGAGTCGAGACCGGGTCTCCTAACCTTAGAATTGGCTGTGTTGCTTGCCGCTCTCGTAGGGGTCTAGGGATGTGGGTTTGGCTATTCATCGCGACCGTGGAATCCGTGTTTTATACAGGCTCGTATTGAAAACACGGACGTCCTAGTATATCCAATATTTCATATATGTTCTTCTGCTGCAATGTTCTGTGATGAGATCATATTACTGCCTGAGATGAATGTTTATATTATATATATGAGATATATGTTATATTGCAGATTTCGTTTCAAATGTGATGCTTGCGAAGCATAATAACATGGGACTTCATTAATTTGATTAATGAAACTAAAAGAAACCTAAGATGTTGTAGAAACTTGTTTATAAAAACTGGTAGCTCTAGTTCTTGCTTTGCATAGCGGTGTTCCTTGTAGAACATCCAGCACCTTATTCGATAAGGAAAGGACCGAGATCCCTTCACCGGGAGTGACTCCTTTAGCAATAACTGGCAGATGCTACAAACTCGGTTTGTCTTTTGATTGCTTCTATAGTTCTTTCCTTGCATAGTGATATTTATGAAATATCCTGCACCTTATTCGATGAGGAAAGGGCCGACGATCCCTTCACCGGGAGTGACCCCTTTAGCAAAACTAGAAAAGCCTCAAAAGCACTCCATTTAAAATCACTCGATTCTACAACGATATCAAGTTCATTACGCAAAGGGTTTTCTTAAAAACCTGTCGTAGCCCTCCGTCATTTCAGATAAGTCCTACTTAGTATTCGTGCTACATTTGTTGGCCTGCGTCAAGGCGTAGTGTGCGGTAGCTAACTAGTATTTATCTGTTTATGCATATGATGCAGATTGGATTAGGGTAGTCGTGCGACTTTGTTGGCCTGCGTCAAGGGTCGTGCGGGTGGGTTTAATTCAATCAAGAAATGACGGGTTGAACTTGACTAGCGCACTGTGGTTTGTTGGCCTGCGTCAAGGTCATGGGACGCTAGGGGTAAAATATTATTGGGGATTTCAAGTGTTGAAATTTGTAATGAGATTGCATACCTTCTATGAGATAGTTGGATCCCGATACCCGCTGCGGGTAAGAGTTACTCCTGGGAGAGTTTTACACAATACAATTAGCCGATCAAGTAGGTGTCTAGAAAGGTGTCAACGGGGTTACGCCTCTGGGAAAACGAGGTTTACTTTAATTAGGTTCGTACGAAAGCACGGGGGACCTCCCTCAAAGTACCGACACTGGCCTGGCTGAAAGATTGGCGAACATGTAACGTGTAATTAATCCCGGCTAGTCTTTCCTTTTAGGGTTTGAAGGAAGATTTGATTAAAACAGTGGGAGACATCCTGATTAGATATATTATATAACCAATCTAATCTTGCAAGAGCATACGCTGAGTGTTTTCTTCTCTCTCTCTCCAGGTAGCGACCATATCACGCCTTAATCAAGATAATAATACGGATATATTGACCGAACCCGCTTGTTATACTGAGCTGGGGAACGTTGGTCCCGCTCCAACTTATAATTGTTATAAGACAGAGCAGGAAATTGGGGAATACCAAATTTCCCGTGCCGCCCAAACGAAGAAAGTGCATGTTGATGCATCATCTTCGGGTGTGTTCATTACAGAGAACTGTTTCTCAGTATCTTTTACGTCCTGGGTATGTAATACCGGATCAGGATCCCGCAAATGTAATCTGTTACATGGGCTACAGATAGGTAGAGAACTGAGAACGGGTGATAAGTTTCATAAGACAGAAAACGGTGCAAGTGTTGCAGCCATGTCTGTTGGTCACTATCACCCTGTATTACCAGAGTACATTGATTCTGAACGAATGTTATTAGATACCGAACCTGATATACAACATCATATCTTTTTCTTTATTAATAAAGAAAGGATATAATTTTGTATAGTTGGATAATGTTTTGAACATTTCCTATATCAAGAGTTGATCGGTTCAGGCACGTTATCTAAAAGCATTGATGTTCTAAATTAAACTACAGTTCTTAGTATACAGAACACACACAAGGGGAAGAGTTCAGAAATGAATGAATCCTTCTTGAGGCAATGTAAACTAGGTCATGTCAATGCGACCCGACTGGCTGAAGTTACATTCAGATGCATATTTAAATTAGTTTGAATTTACATCTTGTGAAACTTGCCGGTCATGTCATAAAGATAAGATGACCACAGCTCTGTTTATTGGAAACAGAGAAAGAGTTAGTGAACTCTTGGGATTGATACATGCTGATATATGAAAGTCCCCTGTCTACACATGCCAAGACCGGTTCTTTATACTTCATTACATTCTCTGATAATCTCTCAAGATTCAGACATGTGTTCCTGTTGAAAAATAAGTCCGAACCTTTTGAGATATTCAAAGAATATAAGTTAGAAGTAGAGAACCAACAACGGGTATAAGTATTATGTCCTTTGATGAGATCAAGGAGGAGAATACTTGAGCACGGAATTCTTGGACTATTCTAAAGGAGAATGAGATTCTCTCTCAGCATTACTCCTCCTATACACCATTGCATGATGGTATATCGGGGCGGAGCAATAACACCCTATGTGATATGGTGTGCTCTATGATGAGTACTACTGAGTTTCCTATTTCCTTTTGGGAGTTATGCACTTGAGAAGCTGCATACCTATTGAATAGGGTTCAAATCAAATCAGTTGCCTACCACTTCATATGTGATATGGAAAGGGAAGAGCCCATATCTTAAGTTGGTTAAGATTTGGGTTGTCCGGCCTATGTCTAAAAGAAAAATACGGACAAGCTCGAGGCAAGTTCTGTTATGTAGAACTGGAAGGGTTCCAGCTATACAAACTGCAGCTGATGATTTGGTGGAACCAAAGGATTCAATAGTTTCCAACGAACCTCAGCCTCTCCGCCGATCTAGCAGGGTTCGTCACCCACCTGAGAGATACTTCGGTTTCTCTATGACAGTGGGAAGGAGGATTGCATCATGAGATGATGACCCAACTAGTTTCGAGCTGGCCATCAGGAGTGGGACTCTGTAAGAATGGCTGGATGCTTATCGATCTGAGATGGAATCCTTATACACCAACAAAGTATGGACTTTGGTTGCTTTATCTGAAGGGTTAAATCCCCATCAGGAGCAAGTATATCTTGAGAAGATTACTTGGTGTACGTGGAAAAGTTGAGACTTTCAAAGCTTTGCTTAAGTCCATCCAGATCCTACTTGCCACGGCTACATACAATGACTACGATATCTGGTGGTTGGGTGTCATGACAGCTTTTCTAAATGATGTTTTAGAAGAGAGCGTCTATAAGTACACAGCCAGAGGGCTTCGTAGACAGTGGGAGCAACGGAAACGTGTGCAAGATGCTTTATAGGATAAAGCAGGCATCGCGGAGTTGGAACGTCTGTTTTGATGTGGTAGTCAAAGAGTTTGACTTCATCAAAATGGTATATGAACCTTGTATATACAAAAAGGTAGTAGAGAGTATGGTGGTGATCCTCGTAGAGTACGTGGATGATATACTCTTGATAGGCAAGGAGTTTCCTATGCTACGCTCGGTCAATCTCCGCTTATCACAAGGATTCTCCATATAGGATCAAAGTGATACCTCCTAAATCCTGGGTTTTTGGATCTATGTGATAGATCTAATTGGATGTTAGGATACTCACTAGTTATAGTGAGATAGTATCAATCGATCCTGGGGAGAATCACTGGAAAGGTTCCAGGGTGATAAGAACGACTGAATGTCAGTCGCAGGCATTGTCTTTACCCTCAGTGGAGGGACGGTATGTTGGAAGAGTGTTAGTGTTTATGCCCTAGAAGGCCATTACTGTATCATACTAGCTTGTATATTACTTAATGGAAGCTTGGGATATTCACATGTATATAACAGTCTTGCTAAACATGGTAGTATGCTACTTGGTTTTTCTATCTTAATATGTGAGTGTACGTATTGATAGAGCTCTTAGGATCTTGCTTGTCTACCAGCGTTGTGATGGCAGTCACACTAGTGGGGGCTGGGTAGTCTACAAGCACATCCTTATTCAGGTCTTTGGTCGTTGGATTATCGAGACAGAGCATCGATACTCCGGAGTAGACTGGTGTGTACGCTTCTCATCCCAGTTGGGGAGATGGTCTGTCCCACAGCCGTCAGTACGTCGTACTGGAGATAGTATACAGGTGCTCGTTAGGTTACGGGTACACCGGACAGGACTCACATGGAACTGTTGGTTGGTTTGATACCAGTCGTCAGTGAACAGTTCCCAGGTGACATGAGTACAGCGTAGTCCGCAGACTTGACACTGCTACTTCGCCTCGAGTGTGTCCCACTGTTCTTAGATTGCTACCCTACCACGGCTCAAAGGAGTCGTGCAAACAGGTAGCAGTTGGGTGCAGTCCCGAGCACTTGGAGGCAGTGGCGGTTAGACAGGATTCGTCCCTCCCGGTATTGGGAGTAGATATCGTGCTGTGTCAGAGAGCCATTACGCAAAGTCCCTGGCCAGGGCAAGCGAGATTTGCTGGTAGGTTCCAGTAGTTTCTCAGGGTGTAATGGGCTTCCCTCCGACATGACTTATACCGCTATTAGGGGACTGACGCTTGCCGCCCCCCTAGGCCCGATATGCGATAGTCTTGGACGAACGGACCGGACTGTATGGAGATTGTCACATCAGACTCAGTAGGAGTTCGGATGGGTTTTCTCATCGGCCTTCTTATCGACAACTACCTGGGGACCGTTACGTACAGCTAGTACCGCTTGCGGTCTGTGGTTAAACCCACTGCCAGCGTAGTAGTCGAGTCTCTAGAGTCCCACACAGAGAGTTTCCTACTCCAGGCGAAACGATATAGAGGTTGCATGGTTTTGCGACAAAGGGTTCGGACGCATACGTGCGTTTACGCGCGTACGACTTTCGGACAGTTTTTACCAGTCGGCTTTGGTTTAAGCCAGTTACTGGTATCCGGTTATTGGATTTTTACAGTCTAAAGTTTTTCCGTATTTTTGCGGATTGGAGGGGCGTTCTCGTAATTATACGAGAAGCTTCTAGAAGATGTGACTAAGGAGGTTACTTTGGATGAGGTTGTGAGTCATGGTGGTGATTCATTCATTTCATTAATGCACATTTATTGCTTAATGACTCATGCTAATGAATCACCACTAGATATTTTATGAAGCATGCTTATTCATTTCTTTTATTCATTATTCTTAAATAAGAATGCTTCATAATATATTATGATACACTCTCTCTCTTCTCATTATCTTATCTCATATTCTCTCTCCTCAAGCTCTCATCTTCAAGATACTAATCCTTAATCCTCATGTGTTGAGATCAAAGGTTTAGTTAGACTTAAGCATCCATTACCTTCACTCTATATCATCCTTTCATCTTTGATTAGCAATCAAAGTTGATTAGTTACCTCAAGTTAGAGGTGTAGCTTGGTGTCTTGCTCTCGGGTGGATCGTCTACTACCTAGAGAAGGTCGAGGAGAACAAAGGAGGACACAAAGACGAAGGACCGTTTACATTAGGTATAATCCCTTAACACTATAGTTTAGTATAGCTATGTGTTCGGTTATTATTTGTTTAGCTTCGATTCAAGCGGTTAGTCGATGTTCGTTCTTTAAACTTGATCGTTTTTGAAAATTCCGCCTCCCCATAAGTACTGGGGTGTACTACATCGACTTACAGTGGTATCAGAGCCTCGCTAAACAATAAATAACTTAATTGCAAATTTGTATGAATTTCGAACGAAAAATCAAAGCCGGAAAACCCTAAATATTATAAGTTTCTGTCGAATTTAAAACGATGTCAGAAAATTTTTCAGGTGTGTTCAGAAAGCATGAAATGAGTCCAGGAGAACACCCACGAAATTTGAGCCAATGATTCGACTAAAGCGCCGCGGAAGGGCGGCGGATCCCACCGATCCGCCGCGCTTCCGCGGCCGAGTTGCCGAGTCATGGGCTCATCTTTCATGGGTGGGTCCTCTCTGGTGTTTGGGGTTTTCTGGAATATTTAATATTTGCTCAGGTTACTGTTTAACAGAGCAGATTTTGGAGCAATATTGATGTTGTTTAGTCGATCGAAATTTTACAGTATTTGCATATTGGATTATATCTGTGATTGTTTAATGTGTTCGTAAACCTCCCCCAACTGCTAGTATGTCGGTTGGCAGGGGGTTGCACATTTCTGGAATGGTTATATCTGTTTGTGCATATAAACTGTATTGGACTGTTGTGGTGTATAGCCGGGGTTAGCAATGGGTTATTGTTTAATTCATTTGTTGTAAATGTAATTTGTTGTAATATTATTTTTACGGGGCACTTCCAGGTTGCGGTCGTAGCCACCGTTGTATTATTTCATTTTACTGTTTTTGCTCCTAGGACTGACCCAAGGTGGGGTACACAGACTGCCGGGTGGGTAGTTTGCCGTACCCGTAGGGGTCGAGGGTAGGGTAACGGCTATTCATCACAACTGTGTAATCTGTCTTTTCTTGCAGGCTCAAAAGAAATACAGATTGCTTGCAAATCCAATATTGTTTATCTGTGTTCTGGAATGAATATCATTGCGTCAGACGAATGTAAAATATCTATATTTATGATAGCTATTTAGACGCCACTTATGTTTTACACCCGCGCTAGCCCAGCCCCCGCTCTGTCGTTAGTTAAGTAACCTAACGGGTGATGACGGGACCCCGTGGCGAATGCGGATGGCATAAGAGGACGTTGTATTTTCGTTGTTTTCTGCAATGATAGGTTAATGATGGGACGCATTATCTATAATGCAAAGTAAAACAAACCAAAGTTTAAATCGTTGGAACAATTTAAAAGAAACCACTCGGTTATTTTTAAAACAGATATTTTTAAATGCGGAGCCTTAACCACTCCTTTTAAAAGCTATCAGGTTCCTTCGGTTATATCAAGTTCACTACGTTCACGGTTTCGCCAAAACCAGTCGTAGCCCTCCGTCATTTCTTATGGATGGTCAGTAGTATTCAAGCTATGCTTGTTGGCATACGTCAAGGCATAGTGTTTGGTAGCTGCTGAGGTATTCATTTGTTGCATAGATAGATGTGTTGGTTTGGGACAGTCGCATTACCTTGTTGGCATACGTCAAGGGTATATACGGGTGGGTTCAAATTAACAAAATAATGATGGGCAGAACTTGACATGTGACTTATGATTTGTTGGCATACGTCAAGGTCATAAGAGCATGGGGCAAAAACTTATATCGGGAATTTCTAAAGAAACTGAAATTTGCAAAGAGATGCATACCATTTTGAGTTTGATGAATGTTGGTAGCATTCCTACAACATTATCAGACGATGATATTTGGATCCCGATCCTACTGTGAGTATATGCTACTTATCAGGATATTCGTCACTTAACGATCAATGCTATAAACCTAGTAGGTGTCCAGAAAAGTGTCAGCGGGGTTACGCCCCCAGAGAAAAGAGGTTATTTAATTAAGGAACTTCGCGAAAGCGTTGGAAAACCTCCCTCGAAGTATCGACACCGGCCTGGCTGAACGGTTAAGCAAGTATTGTACGGTGAGAATAGTCTTGGCTAATTCTTCTTTTATGGTTTGAGGAAGGATTCGAGAAACAGTGGGAGCCATCCAGTTTAGATAAACTAAAAACCATTCTAAACTTGCAAGAGCATCATGCTAAAGAGTTTTCTTCTCTCTCTCCTAATTGCAGCGACCCTGAAAATGACTGGACTTAAGTTACTTTTAGAGAAAAATATACTGACGGGGCCAAACTATAAAGATTGGCTGCGGAATGTCAAAATGGCTTTGACCTATGACAAACTGGGGTACGTCCTCACCGCTACGGCACCTGCTGTCCCTGGTCCCAAATCCAGCAATGCGGATAAGGAAATCCGCAAAACCTGGGATTTAGATTGCGCGAGAGCCAAGTGCATCGTGCTTGCCTCGATGAACAATGAACATCAGAGGAGGCACGAGGATATGTCCTTAGATGGCATATTTCTCCATACAAAGGAACTTTATGGAGAGCAATCTCGTATAGCAAGATACGAGACCTCTAAGAAATTGTTTCGAGCGAGGTTGGCTGTCGGGTCATCGGTAGGTGAACATGTCCTACAGATGATTGGCTATATAGAAGAGCTCGCAGACCTTGGGACGACTTTGGATAATGAGCTCTATACAGACCTTGTTCTCCAGTCCCTTCCTCCCACCTACGCCCAGTTTATCCTCAACTTCAATCTTCAAGGAAAAGAAGTTGAACTTGCGGAACTCCTGAACATGTTAAGGAGTGCGGAGGGCACCTTGCAGAAGGCAAGGGAAACACCCGCTATGTTTGTTGGCGGTTCATCTTCTTCCGGGTCCAAGGCTAGGGCCAAAGGAAGGAAGAAGAAGGCCGCACCCAGACCTAGAGGAGGTGTTAGTAAGGTGGGAGGGAAGGGAAAGAAAAAGAAAGCAGTACCGATAGTTGGCCAGGATGAGTGCTTCCATTGTCACAGGAAAGGGCACTGGAAGAAGGATTGCAAGGCGTGGAACGCCAAGAACCAGGAACCGAAGCAAGCTGTGGCTTCGACTTCAGGTGTGTTTGTAATTGAGAATTGTCTGTCGATCAACTCTACTTCCTGGGTATTGGATACCAGATCAGGATCTCATATTTGCAATTCATTGCAGGCACTGAGAAACCGTAGAGTGCTGAATGAAGGTGATATGATCCTCAGGGTTGCTAACGGAGCTAGCGTGGGAGCTGCGTCCGTCGGGGATTATCACCTAGGATTGACGAGTGGACACATTTTGGTTTAACATAACTGTTATTTTGTACCCAGCTTAACGTGTAATATCATATCAGTTTCCTTGTTATCAAATAAAGGTTATGATTTCACGTTTGTAAGAGATGTTGTCAACATCCACCTTAATCATGGTTTGATTGGGTCCGGTACTCTAAATAACGGCATATATGTTTTAAACCAACTCCAAATTTTCAACGTCCAGAACACACTAAAAAGAAAGTCTCCAGATTTGAATAAAGCTTTCTTATGGCATTGTAGACTGGGTCACATCAATGAGAGAAGGTTGACTAAGTTGCATAGAGAAGGATATTTGGACTCGTTCGAATATCAATCTTATGACACTTGTCAATCCTGTCTCAAAGGAAAGATGACAAAGACTCCATTTACTGGACAAGGAGTAAGAGCGAGCGAGCTCTTAGGACTCATACACAGCGATGTATGCGGTCCAATGTCTACACATGCGAGAGGTGGTTATTCCTACTTCATTACTTTTACAGATGATTTCTCTAGGTTTGGACATGTCTTCTTGATGAAGCATAAATCCGAAGCCTTTGAGAAATTCCTGGAATACAAGAGTGAAGCGGAAAACCAAACAGGCAAAAGTATTAAGACACTGAGATCTGATCGAGGTGGAGAATACTTAAGTGCCGAGTTCCTAGGTTACCTAAAAGAGAAAGGAATTCTCTCTCAGCTTACTCCTCCATACACTCCACAGCACAACGGTGTATCGGAGAGACGGAATCGAACCCTATTGGATATGGTACGATCCATGATGAGTAATGCTGAGTTACCGCGATCTTTCTAGGGGTATGCGCTAGAATCAGCGATACATCTTTTGAACAGAGTTCCAACCAAAACTGTGCCTACCACACCATATCAGATGTGGAGTGGGAAGAAACCCTATCTTCAGTACCTGAAGACGTGGGGATGTCCAGCTTTTGTAAAAAAGCAGCGTCCGGACAAGCTCGAGGCACGCTCAGTAGAGTGTAAGTTTGTGGGATATCCAAAGAACTCTACAGGATATTGCTTCTATTACGCAGAGGAACAAAAGGTTTTTGTTTCTCGTCATGCCCGCTTCTTAGAAACTGAATTTTTGGAAAATCAGAAGAGTGGGAGCGAAATAGAACTGGAAGAAATTCCAGAACCACAAACTGCTACTGAAAGTTTGGTAGAACCAGAGGTTCAAGAAGAACAGAACATTCCCGCACCCCTCCGCAGGAGTAGTAGGCCGTCTCATCCGCCTGAGAGATACTACGGTTTTCTCATAGACGGGGATAGAGAGGATTGCATCATAGATGATGATGAACCTACTGACTTCCAGCAGGCCATCCAGAGCGGCAACTCGGTACGATGGCTAGATGCAATGCGGACCGAGATGGAGTCCATGTACACCAACAAAGTATGGACTTTGGACTTTGCTCCAGATGGGGTAAAACCCATAGGATGCAAATGGATCTTCAAGAAAAAGATTGGTGTAGATGGACAGGTGGAAACCTATAAGGCTAGACTTGTTGCAAAGGGTTTTCGTCAAAGACCTGGTTTGGACTATGACGAAACTTTTTCTCCAGTGGCTATGCTCAAATCCATTCGGGTCCTTCTTGCTATTGCTGCCTTCCATGATTATGAAATCTGGCAGATGGACGTAAAGACGGCTTTTCTGAATGGAAATTTAGAAGAGAGCGTCTATATGGATCAGCCAGAGGGTTTCAATCAGAGTGGGAGCAGCGGGAAAGTATGCAAGCTGCTTAAGTCTATTTATGGACTAAAGCAGGCATCGCGGAGTTGGAACATCTGTTTTGATGAGACAGTCAAAGAATATGACTTTATCAAAAATCCAGATGAGCCGTGCATATATAGTAAAGTTGTAGCCAGAAGTGTCGTATTCCTCGTCTTGTACGTGGATGACATTCTATTGATAGGAAATGACATTCCTATGCTACAATCTGTCAAAGGATTCTTGTCACACAGGTTCTCCATGAAAGACCTGGGTGATGCCTCTTACATTCTGGGGATCCGGATCTATCGTGATAGATCCAAGAGGATGTTGGGACTTTCGCAGTCCAGGTATATCGACACTGTACTGAAAAGATTCAGTATGGAAGATTCTAAGCGCGGTAATCTACCGGCTTGTCACGGAATCACCCTCTCCAAAGAGATGTCTCCCAAGACTGATTTAGAAAGGGAACGCATGTCTATTATACCCTACGCTTCTGCGGTAGGCTCTATAATGTATGCGATGTTGTGTACCAGACCAGATGTAGCTTACGCACTGAGCGTGGTAAGCCGGTATCAGTCAGACCCAGGGGAGAAACACTGGATAGCAGTAAAGAACATTCTCAAGTACCTGAGGAGGACTAAGGAGATGTTCTTGGTTTACGGCGGAAAAGACCTCAGGTTGGAGGCCTTTGCTGATTCCGGCTTCCAGAGTGATAAGGACGATTCCAAGTCCATGTCGGGTTATGTCTTTATCCTCAATGGAGGGGCGGTGTGCTGGAAGAGCTCCAAGCAGGACACCGTTGCTGACTCGACGATGGAAGCGGAGTATATAGCTGCTTGCGATGCCGCAAAAGAAGCAGTCTGGATGAAGAAGTTCCTAACAGAACTTCAGGTTGTTCCTACCATAGTTGATCCAATACCTCTGTATTGCGACAACAACGGAGCTATAGTTTTAGCAAAGGAACCAAGGTCCCATCAGAAGTCCAGACACATCTTGAGGCGGTATCACCTGATCAGGGAGATCATTGATCGTCAGGAGATTGAGGTTCGGAGAGTTGCTTCAGAAGAGAACATTGCTGATCCATTCACGAAGGCCCTTCCTCAGATTCAGTTCGAGAGGCTACTCGAGATCATTGGTCTACGATATGCCAGTACATGGCCCTAGTGCAAGTGGGAGATTGTTAGTGTTTATGCCCTAGAAGGCCATTACTGTATCATACTAGCTTGTATATTACTTAATGGAAGCTTGGGATATTCACATGTATATAACAGTCTTGCTAAACATGGTAGTATGCTACTTGGTTTTTCTATCTTAATATGTGAGTGTACGTATTGATAGAGCTCTTAGGATCTTGCTTGTCTACCAGCGTTGTGATGGCAGTCACACTAGTGGGGGCTGGGTAGTCTACAAGCACATCCTTATTCAGGTCCCTGGTCGTTGGATTATCGAGACGGAGCATCGATACTCCGGAGTAGACTGGTGTGTACGCTTCTCATCCCAGTTGGGGAGATGGTCTGTCCCACAGCCGTCAGTACGTCGTACTGGAGATAGTATACAGGTGCTCGTTAGGTTACGGGTACACCGGACAGGACTCACATGGAACTGTTGGTTGGTTTGATACCAGTCGTCAGTGAACAGTTCCCAGGTGACATGAGTACAGCGTAGTCCGTAGACTTGACACTGCTACTTCGCCTCGAGTGTGTCCCACTGTTCTTAGATTGCTACCCTACCACGGCTCAAAGGAGTCGTGCAAACAGGTAGCAGTTGGGTGCAGTCCCGAGCACTTGGAGGCAGTGGCGGTTAGACAGGATTCGTCCCTCCCGGTATTGGGAGTAGATATCGTGCTGTGTCAGAAAGCCATTACGCAAAGTCCCTGGCCAGGGCAAGCGAGATTTGCTGGTAGGTTCCAGTAGTTTCTCAGGGTGTAATGGGCTTCCCTCCGACACGACTTATACCGCTATTAGGGGACTGACGCTTGCCGCCCCCCTAGGCCCGATATGCGATAGTCTTGGACGAACGGACCGGACTGTATGGAGATTGTCACATCAGACTCAGTAGGAGTTCGGATGGGTTTTCTCATCGGCCTTCTTATCGACAACTACCTGGGGACCGTTACGTACAGCTAGTACCGCTTGCGGTCTGTGGTTAAACCCACTGCCAGCGTAGTAGTCGAGTCTCTAGAGTCCCACACAGAGAGTTTCCTACTCCAGGCGAAACGATATAGAGGTTGCATGGTTTTGCGACAAAGGGTTCGGACGCATACGTACGTTTACGCGCGTACGACTTTCGGACATTTTTTACCAGTCGGCTTTGGTTTAAGCCAGTTACTGGTATCCGGTTATTGGATTTTTACAGTCTAAAGTTTTTCCGTATTTTTGCGGATTGGAGGGGCGTTCTCGTAATTATACGAGAAGCTTCTAGAAGATGTGACTAAGGAGGTTACTTTGGATGAGGTTGTGAGTCATGGTGGTGATTCATTCATTTCATTAATGCACATTTATTGCTTAATGACTCATGCTAATGAATCACCACTAGATATTTTATGAAGCATGCTTATTCATTTCTTTTATTCATTATTCTTAAATAAGAATGCTTCATAATATATTATGATACACTCTCTCTCTTCTCATTATCTTATCTCATATTCTCTCTCCTCAAGCTCTCATCTTCAAGATACTAATCCTTAATGCTCATGTGTTGAGATCAAAGGTTTAGTTAGACTTAAGCATCCATTACCTTCACTCTATATCATCCTTTCATCTTTGATTAGCAATCAAAGTTGATTAGTTACCTCAAGTTAGAGGTGTAGCTTGGTGTCTTGCTCTCGGGTGGATCGTCTACTACCTAGAGAAGGTCGAGGAGAACAAAGGAGGACACAAAGACGAAGGACCGTTTACATTAGGTATAATCCCTTAACACTATAGTTTAGTATAGCTATGTGTTCGGTTATTATTTGTTTAGCTTCGATTCAAGCGGTTAGTCGATGTTCGTTCTTTAAACTTGATCCTTTTTGAAAATTCCGCCTCCCCATAAGTACTGGGGTGTACTACATCGACTTACAAAGAGTTCCAAGCTAGATACCATGACTTACTAGACGATTAAAGGCACGATACATCGTTACCAAGGATGCTACCAAAGAGGCAGTCTGGATATATAAGTTCATGAGATGAACTTCGTTACTACCATTGTGTGACAATGGAGTTGTGGCTTTGGCCAAGGAACTACCGTCCCATCAGAAATCCATATATAATTCTTAGGCAGTATCACCTGATCATGGAGATGGTTGATCTCCAGGGAGATCGAGGTTAGGAGAGTAGACACGGAGGACAACAGCGCGGATCCACTCACAAAGGCCTTTTTTCCCGTAGAGACTTTTATGGGATGGTTGAGTATGAGATACTTCAACCGCTGCTAATTGTTGGGTATGCGATACGACAACAGATGGCCCTAGTGCAAGTGGGAGATTGTTAGTTGTATGTATGCCCTAGAGGCCATTACTGTACATACGATGTATATTGTAGTGGATGCTAGGACATATATTGTACTACAAGTTTTAGCTACTATGTAGAATGGTTATACCTAGGTCTTGAACTCCTTCTCTTCTTTTGGTGGTTGACCTCCTTGCTTGGTCCTCGTAGTGGCTTGAACGGCTTCTCCTCTTCGTCTCCTCTTTGCCGGAGATGGATCCACCCGAGGGCCTCGAACTTGAGCTCTTATCTCAACCTAGAGATAACTAAGGTGCTTGGTGTGCTAAACCTAAAACCTTAGATTGAGTAGAGAAGAGTTATGGTGGTTTCGTCTCAAAGGTTCATGATTTCCAACTCATGGAACAATTGAACCTTGAGAGAGAAAGAGGGAGAGCTTTTTTCATGAGAGAGAAAGAAGATGATAGAATGATCTCTCATAATGCAACCATCCTCACAAAGGTGAGAATAATGATAATAATAATAATAATTAAGTATGGTGATGGTTAGTTTCAAGGACCATTATCATTTCATGCAATTATTTCATTTTGTAAACAACAAGCAAGCAAAAGTCAGACCCATGAAATGATAGCCATGAAATGATGATGGTCAACAAGTCCAAAATGGTCAATCGGTCAACAAAGTCAACAAGTCAACAAAAGTCAAACTTTCAACTCAACCATGGCACAATAATACTTAATTAATATTATTCGTCATATATCATATTCTCATTAGGGTTTAGAGAAAGGTCAACGGTAAACAAGTCAACCAAAGCCAAATGGTCAACAACCCTAATGGGAATCCTCTGTCTCTGCCTCTGTCAACTGTGCATACACACCCGCATCTATGCTCCAAGGAACACGAATACACTGAGACAAAACCAATCCCAAAACAATTACTAGGATCTGGCTTAAACCAAAGCCCGCTAGTAACTACTGTCCTGACACCAAACGTGCACAAGTGCGCGGACGTGAACGAACCCCATCGCAAAACCATGCAACCTCTACTCTGTTTTGCCCAAAGGCAAGTTTTTAGTTGTATGTATGCCCTAGAGGCCATTACTGTACATACGATGTATATTGTAGTGGATGCTAGGACATATATAGGGAGGACTTTCTTGCTCGACATGATAGTATGCTATCTGGTTGTACTTTATGTTAACATGTACTCTGATTGTCTCTATGTTACATGTTGATAAAGCCCTTAGGATATGTACTCGACTACTGAGACTATGATGAGATCATACTAGTGGGGCCACGGTAGTCGGCGAGTACATCCTATAATTGTTCCTAGTCGAGGGTGTATCGAGACAGGGCATCGATACACCAGAGTAGACTAGCGTATACGCATATTGACCCATATGATGGGCGATGGATGATCCCATATCCATCGGTGTTTGACATCAAGGATGGTGTACGGGTGCTCAGTGGAGACTGGGTACACTGGACGGACTCGCCGAGAACTCCCAGATGGTATTATACCATACGTCAGATGGCAGTTCTCCGGTGACACTGGTACAGAGTAGTCTGTTGACCCGAGATCGTCATAGAGTCTTGTGTGATTCCCACTGTGCTTTGATTTCCATCATACCACATCCAAGAGGGCGTGCAAAAAGGTGGCTTTTGGGTACAGTCCCGAATCACATGGAGGCAATGAGCGATAGGAGGGGATTCGTCTCTCCCGGTATAGGGAGTTGATGTTGTGCTGTGTTCGATTGGCTATAACCGGAAATCCCTGGCCAGGGTTGCTGAGATTTACTGATAAGTGTTATCAGTAGTTTCTCGAACTGTTATAGACCTCATATCGACACGACTTATCAAGCTACTGGGGTCTGATGTTTACCACCCCTAGGCGAGATATGCAACATATCAGACGACGAGACCGGACTGTACGGGAGTGTTACTGTTTGGATTCACAGGAGAATGTACAGGCTTGCTTGTTGATCTTCTTAGCGCTCAATACCTGGGTAGCTGTTACGTTTAGCTGACCGCTTGCAGCTTGTGGGTGTTTGATATGATCACCACCTACTGCCGGCGTATTGACGATTCTTTAGAGTCCTACACAGAGGTTTCTTGGCTTAGGAAAAACGGAGTAGGAGCACATATGTGATATGTGCGGGACCGAGGATAATGAGATATGTGATACCGTATTATATTCTCGCGATATTTGATATCAGCCGGGTCATCGGATCAAGTGTTGATTCGATGAATCGGTACGGATAAATATTGGTCGGTTATATGCGATATAGCCGGATTGTCGGATCAAGTGTTGATACGATAATTTAATGTATAATAATATATATATGATATATTAAATTACATTAACTAATATTTGCTCACTAAAAGATTCTTTTTCTCACTCGGATAATACATTGATATATATGCGATATATGTTAATTGTATTATTTTATTTTGTTACGATAAATATTATATATGTGATATATAATATTGTAACATGATATGATAACTAATGCAACTTGTTTAGTGGAGTTTAAACATGATTAGGGTTTGGATTAGGGTTAAGCTTTCTAGATGTTTCTAGAAGGTTTTCTTTTTGTTTTGGAAAAGATATTTACAAGTGACTCATTCTTAACTCAACCCAAACCCTAACCCTTGGTTAATTCTCTACAATGGTTAAGTCAACCATGGTTGCATTATTCTTCATATTAATCCTTTCTTTATTCATCACAAAAGGAAATGAATCACTATTCTTCTTCTTCCTTCATTCTTTCATGAAAAACTTGCTAGATTTTTCCAAAGTGATGAATAAATATGAGAAAAAGATAAATAAAGAGAGCAAAAATCCTACTTCATCATCCTCATCTTCCCTTGCCATTTAGATGAGGGTGTTCACATCATTTCATGAGTGTTAGCTTGTGTTAACGGAACTTCAAGGTAGATCATCTTAGTATCGAAGATCGGAAGCAAAGGTTGCATCTTTCTCTTCGTGGAACCTCTCGAGAGTCCGGATCCCGATGATCGCAGCGAAGGGACCACAACACGGAGCATATGAAGTGAAGGACTGGATCTACAAAGGTTGTAATCCCTCTCACTTAGTGTTAAAGTTGTTAACATGCTAGTTTTCGCCTAATCTCTAGTTTAAAGATCCGTATTCGGGTTGTTCGGCACGGCTAATTTTTTAATCGGGCATGGTTGATGCCTCGTAGACCCTTGTGCGCGTGCTTAGCAACCCTACACAAGTAACCCTCTGTGTGGGACTCTAAAGGCTCGACACTACCCTGGCAGTGGGTTTAACCACAGGCCGCAAGCGGTACTAGCTGTACGTAACGGTCCCCAGGTAGATGCCGATAAGAATACTGATGAGGTGAACCCATCGAACTCCTACTGATCCTGAATGTGACAATCTCCGTACAGTCCGGTCTGTTCGTCTGAGAATATCGCATGGCGGGCCTAGGGGGCGGTAAACGTCAGTCCCCTAATAGCGGTACAAGTCGTGTCGGAGTGTAGCCCAAAACACCCAGAGAATCTACTGGAAAACCTACCAGTAATTCTCGCTTGCCCTGGCCAGGGACGACAATGTGTAATGGCTCTCCTAGACATAACCCGATATCAACTCCCAATACCGGGAGAGACGAATCCTGTCTAACCATCACTGCCTCCAAGTGCTTCGGGACTTCACCCAACTACTACCTGTTTGCACGACTCGGTAGAGTCGTGGTAGGGTAGTAATCTAAGAACAGTGGTACCACACTCGAGGCGAAGTGACAGTGTTGTCACGACCCGAAAGAGCACGTGACTGGCCCTCGAACCATATGAAATCTATAGGACTCCATCTGATCCAAGTAAGCCAAAGCCCAGAAATCTAAAACCATTTTAAGAGTAAGTGAAGAAAACTGGTTTAAAGAAGTGAAGGAAAATATGTTTGAAGTCGAGGTTTTTAAATAACTAAGCCGAAGGTGCATTTTTAAAAGGTAAAGTTTTTTCTAAAAATTTCGGCAGAGTTTCTTTTGTAAATACTGGCCCCGAACGGGATACAACAAGCATAACATATATACAATGATAAAAGGCATCCCTAAGCGGGAGCTAGCTCTTCGTCAATTGACGGTCACAACCACACATGCAATATAATATACAACGCCGAAAGGCGAGGATCGATCCAAAAGAAACACAGTAAGCATGAAAACCGCAATACTACTAAGCGCGACTCTAAGGCCAAATAAAACATCACTAAAGTCTGAGTCTGAAACAATAAACAAATTTGGTTGATGGAAATTCTAGATACAAAGAATAATATAAGTACAATGGTGGTTTTGATGCAAAAGGAACCACCTACCAAATGCAATTCACCCGCAAGGAAGCAATGTACCAGAAATGCCGTAAAGGAACCTGTACGGCAAAACCTGCAAGAACTGTGGCACAACGGGGGTGAGTTGCCAACTCATGAATAGAGAATAACTACAAGCAGAAACCGAACGCAAGACATAATCCTAGGTCAAAACGATCAGTACAAAATCCTCAATATAAAACATGCAGCCTATAACAAGGCTAGGGTAAATATCTAACCCGAGTGTAATCTCCTGTGCCTGTGTCAGTGCCTCAGGTAGCAATATAACATAAGAATGAGGTATGAATGCATGAGAACATAATACATGTAAATGAAGAAACTGTTTTCATACTTTAGTGAGATTTCCTTTGTATTTTTAAAATGAGGTATCATAATGAAATCAGCATAAAACAGTGCCTAACATCGGCACAAAACGTAATCCAAATATCCCGATATCTCTGTATCCCAATCACAAAATCTAGGGCACCGTCAGTCCAGACCGGCCCCTACCATCAATCTCAAGACCACGACGGTATCCTCCGGATATCCGACGCGTCAGGTAAAATCACCGGTCGGTAGTGCTCCCTTGCCAGGCTCAACGTCATCACCACATTCATCTTGCCCCGGGGTACCGCACCGGGTCCACCATGTACCCGAAACGGTTCATCCGTCTCCTCGAATCGGGTTTCCAAATCCATCAGCAAACTCATGGTGGACGACTCATACATCATGGGAAAACCGCACTTTTTATTTTAAAAGAGAGAAAATGTTTATCTGTGTTTTTGCGGTTTTCCTCCAAATCCAGAAAATCTCACGGAAATCCAAATCCAAAACCTCAGTAACACGTAAAATAGTGAATATATGCATGAGAATCCATGAATGCGGCATAACAATGAATATCAGTATGCATGAAGTAGCAGGTAATAACTACAATGTCTAAACTATTAGATAATAGGTTATGTCAAGCAATAGTATTTTCTAAGGTGTACGTGATATGGCAATTACCGATGAAGATGTGTGTGAGCCGGCAAGTAAGTGTACGTGGTACACACGCAACATCGGTAATGGTGCTGGTGTCCTAACAGCATGATATCAATAATGGAGTATGAAACATAATATAAGAATGCGATGCAAAGCGAACCACAAAAAAAGTGGGAGCTGAATCTAGACGCAACTATAACTAATCTGCATTAATCTAATATAGGTCCTACAAATGGTGCCTTTTGAAATATCACGAATCATGGGGTTTTGAAAATAGGGGCTACGGTGTTTTTATTAAAAGATACGCCTTTTGAAATGTCCGTAGATCCCTTGACCTGTCTTTTAAAATACCCACGACCCGCTAGTTTTGAAATAGGTAGGAGTCTAATCTAATCTAACAACTACACTAAACTATACAGCTGAACTAACAAGCTGAGCTACAGGTAAGGAAACCGCCTAACATCTAAGTCGATATATATATAGATATAATAGTCGGTGATTCCGCCTCAATAGTATCGCGTACGATACAGTATATCATATGACATCCTCAAGTCATGAGTGCGGATCTATCATCAATGTAAAGCTCATACGGTAAATCGTCGTACGGCATCTCAATAGCTGGGTACGGGTCAATATCACACTATCTCATCACACTTCAGGTATCACTATCAACATATCATATAATCTGGGGTACTATTCTATGTCTAGTATAAATCGATACCATCAATAAAGTATGCATGCGGGGGTAAACACACATCCCAAGCCCGCAAGAATCACATTTCGTATCCCAAATACGAATCATATCACATCACCGATCTCGCGGCACAAAACCCAATATCATTGACTCATCTCCAAAGTCATCCAATATCATCAACACAGTGCCAGTATAAGTAATATGCAAGGGTGTGCGTGTAGGTGTAATTCTATTCTAGGGTTCGCGACTATGAACTACACTAGTCACTTCTAACCCTACACTATCCATAATACACCTAACTATCATATATAATAACAACTACGGACTGCGGGGGTGCTATATGCCATCCACCCGACTTCCCCCAGTAGATATAATCTACTCACCCAGCGTCTTCATTTGTGGACGTCGCCACGCGCTTGCTTGTCGTCCCGAAGTCTTCATGGGGTACCTACACATCAAAATATCGTATATGCGCATTAAAACCAAATCAAAGCTAAAACGGAACATGAAATCCAAAATGATACGATAAGAGGCCTATAGGTTAAAACCCATGGCACGCCTTCAAAACCATCAACACATCCTCTATATCGTCGTATAAACGCCAAATAGTCGAGGCAAAACACAATCCACAATTGCAGAATTAAAAATACGGAATACGGAAACATGAATCTAAAACAGCAACTTAGGAAATATGTCCCAGATTTTACCCTAGGTCACTTTATACAAATCTATATATATCAGGGGTCTAACATGAACATATAGGAGCTACAGAACCAATACGAGCCAAAATGGTGGGACCCAGGCCGCAATTTGCGGCCAATGGGGATAAATTGGCGGCCGGGAAGAAGAAGTGGGAGCTGTGGTCTTGGGGTTAGCTTCCTGGGTGCCTGCACATGTCACTGTCCAATCAATTTTAATTTAGGGTGTCTCGGGTGATAGCAGATTCAATATACCATTCACAGATTTCATAAATTCCCCGATATCGGTTTCTAAAATCCGTATTATGGTTTAAGCATCAGGTTTTGGGTTTCCAATTCATACACTAGGGTGATGGTATAACCTCTACTGACCTCAATTCCATATTACAACTCATAAATCATCACAACCCTAACTAGGTTATCCACAAGTCCATAATATCACACAATATCGATTCGATCTTAATATGAGGGTAAAGGAAATGCATAAACTAAGTTTAAGGTCCAGAAAATACCTCATTTGGCAACTCAAGAATTTTCTTGAGTTGCCCCTAGTGGCCAAAATCCTTGCTTCTTTAGCACCAAGTGTAGATCTAGGGATTGTGCACACATTTAATGAAATGGAGATTGGGTTTTGGGGTTGTTTTAGAGGTGTTTTGGAGCTTGAAGAGGGGAGGGAAAGGAGGTGCAGGAGCAGCAGCAGGAGAAGGGAGAAGAGGGAGGGAAATGAGGGGAGAAATGGTTAAGTCCTTAGTCAATGAAGCCCATACCTCTCTCTCTCACCAACTACCCATTTCTTTATTCTTTTCCTTTTCTTTTTCCTTTTAAAACCCTTCTCACTCAAATAGTAAACCCAAATGAAAAGCATGGCAAGAAAATGCACAAGTGTGAAAAAATGATATGTGCATGTGTTGCACAAAAAGCTAAAAACCGATTAGCGATTTTTAGTCGCGATTAGCACTAAATTAGTGTCAAATTAATCACAAAAACTTTAAAATGTCATAATTCTCTAATTTACCCTATTTTAGAATTTTCCAAATTTTTCCCCATTTATTTGTATTTAATAATTCCAAAATATTAAAATATTCAATAAAATAATATTAAATTATAAAAATTCCCAAAATTAACATTTTATCTTTTTTGAAATGTTACAATCTACCCCCCTTAAAGAAATTCGGTCCCCGAATTTAAATTTAAACCCCCAATACTAAAATTTTTTTTGTAATACTCCAATTTGTCGGGGCTCCGAAGACATCAATACAAAGAGAATATCCTATGCGTCTGGTGCGCAAGGAATCAAAATCCATATATGTGTCATACAGGTGTACAAAACAACATCTAGGTGCAACGGGTGTGCACGAAACATCTGTCATAGGCAACGTGTGTGCCTGACAGCAACCAAATCAGGTGCATGTAACATGCACGAAGAATCCCGATTTAGTGCATCTGGCGTGCACCAAAATCGTATATCAAAACACTAAAGGTGCATGAAAACTCTGCTGGAAGTGTAAATCAAATCACTGTATAAGGTGGGCGTGAATTCACAATCAAAACCTCGAATGTAATAACTATGCGCAAAATATAAATATCTAGTGGGTGCATGAAACAAATATCATGAAACTCAGTCATCAAAACTAAATCATGCAAACA
Organism: Agapanthus africanus; assembly: GCA_030015575.1. NCBI lineage: Eukaryota > Viridiplantae > Streptophyta > Magnoliopsida > Asparagales > Amaryllidaceae > Agapanthus > Agapanthus africanus. The sequence goes on from JASDDO010000014.1 coordinate 395,564,432, forward strand.
GAACGCCCAAAATACCGAAATCCAAAATGACGGATACGTGATAATCGAATCACAAAATCACAAATCATAGTACCGTCGTCGGTAGTTCCTCCTTCGAGGTCGAGATGGAGTCGGTGCATCCACTGCTAGCAGCGCAAGATATCTACTTGCCTCTTGCTCACGGTCTGGCGCCCTCTGACTCTGGGTCCTTAACTTCTCTGAGGATTACCTATCTCGCAGTCTGTAACGTTTTGAAAATCGTTTCGGTGAAATTTCGAAAAAACGGTAAAATAAGGGGGTTTTCTGTAAAAAGTCAAAATGCAAATATCTTTATTATAAAATTAAATATACATATTCTAGCTATGTAATTACTAGTATTTAGTGTTTATTGAGCCACTGGTGAAATTTTAAATTTTCTGAAAATAATATTATTTTAATATTATTTTAAACCGGTAAGAAAATACATTAAATTAGCGATAAATACAAATCTAAATGGGCTAATTTTAATCTTTAAAATCATGTTAATTAAAATCTAGTTGTAATATAAATTTTTAGTATTTTATTTCAAGTTTTAATTGATTTATTTTATGGAAAACAAAAATATAGTTATTTTGAACTGAAACTTGCAAATATGGTATTGTGGGGGGTCTTTTTGCATAGAATTTTTTTGTAAAGTCTCTCACACTCACCCTCACTCCCGTTGGCTGGCCCCACACTATTGTATCAGCCCAAGAATTTTATTTCTCTCTTTTTGACCTTAAATCATATGAGAAATGGGTTAAAATAAGGTTTTTATATAGTAAAGTAGGTGGGGGTATCATGGTAATTTGGGAGGGGCTTTGACTTGGATTCTTTTTCACAAATCCCCCACACCTCTACCCACTCCCTCCTCAGCCGAAAATCTGCACCACAACAGCCCCCATTTCTTCTCCTCTTTTCTCTTCAAAACTCCATCCAAAATGCTTCAAAAAAATCCCACAAAATCAAATTCTAATCCCTACCCATTTCTTCTTGACCTATTCTAGTGTGGATCATGGATCAAGAGAGAAAATTGGAGGCCAAGATTTTGGTGCTAGGTCTCTAATTTTGTGAGGTATAATCTTAGCATTTTGCATAAGTTATTGTTTGATTACTTCAATCTAGCTATCATGTGTTTAATTAGGAGTTAATTGTGGTTTTGATATTAAATATTTAACTTTCAAGAAAGGGTTTTGAATGCAACTTAGGGTTTTATGATGTGAGATTATGGTTGTGTGATATTTTTGACATGTTAATGTTATGCTAAAGCAAATCTAGTTGTTAGTTGCATTTTTGTTAATTTAAATTGTGTTAATTATGCTAATTTGTAAACTAGGTTTTTAAAATTTATTGCAAATGTTAGACTAAAAATCTAATTAGGTTTTTCATGACTTCATTAACATTATTAAGTGTAGTTTAACACTTTAGTTCATGAAAATCCAACCTAAATTGTGGTTTGTGCATTTTGCTATAAAATTGTTAAAATTTAGGTATTTTGTAAACTAGAATTTTAGGGTTTTTGGAATTTAATGAGATTAAATTATGAGAATTGTTTAAATGACTTATTTAAGTTATTTAATAAGTATTATGGCCGCTAGAATTGTTTAAACATCATGTTTTGTACAAAAATGGCGAATTGTGCTTGCTAGATTTTCGGAAAAATGACTTTTTAAGTGAAATTGGGGATTTTGTGAATTTTAACCTATTTTATATTAAAATTAGTGTTCATGAATGTGCAAATGAGTGTATTTGGGTTTTTCTCGATGGTTTGGCGTTTGTACACCGACGTCGAGGGTTTTTGTGTTGATTTGTGAAAGCAACCATAGGTTTTGACCTATGAGGGATTCGTGCGTCGTTTTGGTCATGAGTCGGATTTTAATACGATACGGTGCGTTATGATATGTAGGTACCCCATGTGGACTTCGAGACGACAAGCAAGCGCATAGCGACATCGGCACCGGCGAACGAGGACCAGGTGAGTAGATTTATATCTACGGGAAGAAGTCGGGTGGATGGCGTACAGCACCTCCGCAGTCCGTGGTGGTGTATACGGATGCGTATACACACCAACAGTTATTATATGTTACTTAGGATTAATAACGATGTTTAGGATGGATATTGGTGTGTTGGATTATTTTAGTGTTGCGAACCCTAGGGTAGTGTTGCACTACACATACACACATACATACTTGCATACATTCCTATTTATATGTGCTCATGGGATTCTCTATAGTTTATGTGTTCACATAGGTATGGGACTATGTGTTCATATACTGGATTTGAGAATAGTATTTGGAATTTGAGATGAGTCGATGAGATTGGGCTTGAGGCCAGGAGATCGGTGATGTGATTTGGTTTGTATTGATATACGACATGATGTTTTAGCGGTTCTTTTCCCGTAGTGATTCTTACACCTGCATGCATACTTAGGCGGTATCAGTATTGCACTTGATATAGATCAGTACCCCGATCATGATATTTGATAAAGAGGATACCAGATGAATAGTACGATGAATGTGATTTTGACCCGTACCCAGATTTGGGATGCTGTACGACGGATTTACGTACGAGCTATTTATTGATGATTGATCCTCACTCTTGACTTGGAATGTCTAATTATAGATATGGTATCGGATATGATATTATTGAGGCGGGATCACCGACTAATATATATATAGGTATGTATATATATCGACTCAGATGTTAGGCGGTTTCCTTACCTGTAGTCCAGCTGGTTAGCTTAGCCCTTTAGTTTAGTTTAGTTGTTAGATTAGATTCGATTCTTACCTATTTCAAAAACTAACGAATCGTGGGTATTTTAAAAGACAGTCCAAGGGATCCTACGGATATTTCAAAAGACGTATCTTTTCATAAAAACACCGTAGCCCCTATTTTCAAAACCCCATGATTCGTGTTATTTCAAAAGGCACCATTTGTAGAACTTTTATTAGATTAATGCAGATTAGTTATAGTTGCGTCTAGTTTTCAGCTACCACTTATTATTGTGGTTCGCTTCGCATCGCATACTTATGTTATAATTTCTTATTGAAATGTTGATATCATGCTGTTAGGACACCAGCACCATTACCGATGATGCGTATGTACCACATACACTTACTTGCCGGCTCACACACATCTTCATTGGTAATTGCCATGTCACGTACACCTTAGAAATATTATTGCTTAACTTAGCTTGATAACTCGTAGTTTGACATAATATTAGTGTACTTACCTTATATGCCAGCTTAGATATTGTAGTTATTACTTGTCACTTCATGCATACTGTTATTCATTGTTATGCCGTATTCATGGATTCTCATATTTATATTCATGGTTTTACATGCTATTGATGATTCGGATTCCCATGATATTTTCTGGATTTGGAGGAAAACAGCAAAAACATATATAAACTGCTTTCCCTCTTTTTAAATAAAAAAATGCGGTTTTCCTATGATGTATGAGTCATCCACCATGAGTTTGCTGATGGATTTTGAGACCCGATTCGAGGAGTTGGATGAACCGTTTCGGGTACATGGTGGGCCCGGTGCGGTACCCCGGGGCAAGATGAATGTGGTGATGACGTTGAGCCTGGCAGGGGAGCACTACCGACCGGTGATTTTACCTGACGCGTCGGATATCCGGAGGATACCGTCGTGGTCTTGAGATAGATGGTAGGGGCCGGTCTGGACTGACGGCGCCCTAGATATTGTGATTGAGACATTGAGATTTTTGAGATTTTGAGGTACAGAGATTACGACACAGAGATATCGAGATATTTGGATACTTGTTTTGTGTCGATGCTGGGCACTGTTTATGCTGATTTCATTTATGGTACCTCCTATTTAAAAATAAGGAAATCTCACTAAACTATGAAAACAGTTCTTATTTACATGTATTCTATTTTCATGCATTCATACCTCATTCATATGATATATTGCTACCTGAGGCACTGACACGGGTACATGAGATTACACTCGGGTTAGATATTTACCCTAGCCTTGTTATAGGCTGCATGTTATATATAATGGAGGATAGATTATGATCATTGACCTAGGATTGCGTTATTTATGCGATTTCTGTGCGTAGATGTTTTTCTATTCACGAGTTGGCAACTCACCTCCGTTGTGCCCCAGTTTCTTGCAGGTTTGCCGTACAGGTTTCATTACGGCTTGCGGGCATAGTTTCCTTCGGGTGATTTGCTAGTAGGTGGGTTTACTTGTATCGTACCCCCCATTATATAACTTGTATATTATTATTCAGTTGTATCTAGAAGTTCCATCAACCAAACTTGTATTTATCTCAGATAGAGACCAGTGATGTTTATTCTTTCGACCTTAGAGTCGCGCGTTGTATTTCTGTGGTTTTCTTATGGTTTTGAGTTTCCTTTTGAATTTTGAACCTCACCGTTGGCGTTGTATATTATATTGCTTGTGTGGTTGTGACCGTCGATTGACGAAGAGCTAGCTCCCGCTTGGGGATGCATTTTTATTGATTTCGTATACTATTCATGTTGTATCCCGTTTGGGGGCCAGTATTTACAAAGGAGACTCTGCCGAAATTTTCAGAAAATACTTGATGTTTTAAAAACGCATAATTCGTCTTATGCTATTAAAACTACTTGTTTTAAATTGGTTTTCCTTCACTCTACTACTTTTCTTGGTTTGGATTTCTGGGTTTTCGGCTTACTTAGATTACGTACGCCTCGAGACGTTTCGTAGTTTAAGTGCCGGTCATGTTCCGTTTTTCGGGTCGTGACAAAGTTGGTATCAGAGCGTTAGGTTTTACCTTCGGAGCGTAGGATGACCCTTGGTTGATGGAATAGGTGACTAAAGTAGAGTGACGTACCGTTGGTATGTTCCGCGGCATATTTACGACACGCCACTCCACTTAAGAAGCCTTAGGATGTACATTTCCTTGTTCAATATTATATTCCTTCCTGATCTAGCCTCATCGGTACCAGTTTGGTTTTGCTGCCACGATTACGGGCAGGGAGAGCTACGGCTAGAGTTGCGGTCAGCACGAGCTCGTCATGAACGAGGACTGACCAGGGCATGCTTCCGGCGAAACCCGATTGTAGAGAGGTGTCTTTTGATTGTGTTTTACGCCACGAGCGTTGGATGGATCGCCGTATAAGATTGCTCGGACGTGCAGATTAGCACTAGAGGATTGAGCCAATGATAGAGGCCAGCCAGATTTTGATGACCGCTGGTGTGTTGCTTATTCATGATGGTCGAGGCACTGTTCAGCATGCAGATAAGCGAACCAGTTTTTGCTGCGAACGATGAGATATTTCCCCAGATGCTGGAATTAGTGCAGAACGAGTTGTACTAAGAGATGATAGAAGGTCGCTAGTCATCGAGGATGAATGACTAGGACATGTGGATCGTTCGCCTACCCCGATGCGAGGTCATCAGATAGAATGATTCCAGCTAGAGACGACTTCACGCGGAGACGTTGGGAGTCGACAGAGACGATCGAATGTCAGAAACCTATTATTCCAAGTTTAAAGTAGTCGGAAAGACATGCAGGCAATTCTATGGTCCCTCTAGAAGAATGAAACCCTAACTCGACTTAATGACCGTGTGAAAGCCTTTGAACCTTCGGGTTTGCGGCAGTTCTACGGCGCCATTAGTGAGGCTTGGATTTACCTTTCTACGGCTGGACCACCGATGCTGTGGTATGTACTCGATACTATTATACTGTACCCAAGATGTTGAGCTCTTGGGGGATTATGAGGTTTTGACGACTCGATTGGATGGCTCGACTTAATTCGGATGCTAGGTGGTGAGATGCATTTCTTGGGAGACTCCCGATATGAGGCTAGCCGTTGGAGCTCAGTCCATGTAGCCACGATGAGACGAGTCCGAAGCAGTCGACATTAGAGAAAGTGGAGTAAAGAGGTCCGTACAAGATCTGGATTAGACGACGTTCCACTCCGCCGACATCAGAGATGCGATACGCATGCCGAGGCAGAGTACTGGATATACCTTCCAGAAGGAGTCACGATGGGTATGCAGCCGTTCCGGAACAAGATGCAGATATAGGAAAGGACGATGACTTCCGGACAGTTGGCAGAGACGAGAGATGGAAGAGACCGTGAGCAGGATTCCTTCCAGGACACTGCTGCAATGATACTTGCACCCAGGATCAGATGTGTCACGTACATTCAGAGAGGCAGAGGCCGACGCCAGTGATATGCTGTCTTACGAGGGGTCGCGATGATTGACCGAGAGATGACCAGAGAAGTGCCAGAATGGGATCATCCCCGTTAGCACACCTGACAGGGCCGATGAGCCGATGGACCGAGAGATTGGTAATTCACAGTGAAGACCTTGACCCAGTAGTGGTCATTGTTACGCACACCAGTAGGCCAGAGTTAATGATCATCGACGAGACGTCCCACTAGTGACCGCGACAGTTCGCCCGAGATTCTTAGAGGATGCACTTGAGCGGTACTATTCCGCTATTATTGATTTCGATGTTTTGGGTGATTTATTCGCATGATTTGATTTTGATGATTGAGGATTTACGATCCTTGCACAGTGTTGCACTTGATATCGTTTTCGTTCTTGGGTTTCACATGTTTGTGATTTTACGGTTTTAGACATTTGAGTTGATTTTGTACGTATGCACGCACACGATTGGTTCCTGTACTCTGTATAGTTTATATATGCTTGCAGTGCAGTGATACGCCTTTTGTGCACTTAGATGCATTGGACTTTGATTTCGATGGTGATGTGCGATATTTGTTTTGTGCACCTGATTTGATTTTGCGCATGTTCGGCACTTGATATTGGATTTCATGATTTCGTGCACGATGGATGCACCTGATTTGGATTTTCGCGTATGTTGGGCGCATGTTTTGAAGTGTGATTTTGGTGCACACCAGATGCACTAAATCGAGATTTTTCGTGCATGTCAGATGCACCTGATTTTGCTGCCAGGCACACATGTTGCCTACGACAGATGTTTCGTGCACACCCGATGCACTTAGAGGTTGTTTCTGTGCGCAGGTATGGCACATATATGGATTTTGATTTCTGTGCACACAAGACGCACGTAGTATTCATACGCGTATTTTGGGGATTGATTTTTCTTATAGAGCAGTACGTTTTTATGATATTGCTATGTGTTTTCGTGCTGAGCAGGACTAGTCAGAGGACAGTACCTGAATATATTTTACATGTATAGTTTTGAGTTATATCATATTGGTTTTGCTTGGGATTTGGTATTGATGTCTTCCCCATGACTCCGATGATTGCAGGATGCTTGACGGAGTTCTGATTTGAGTTATATGCTCATTTTTCATGCGCATGCGTTGCACTACAATTTGTTTTATGTATTTATGATTTCGGAGCCCCGGCGATTTGATGGTTTTGGCTGAAATATTTTAGTATTTGGGGGAAGTTTTAATTTAAATTCGGGGACCGAATTTCTTTAAGGGGGGAAGATTGTAACATTTTGAAAATCGTTTCGGTGAAATTTCGAAAAAACGGTAAAATAAGGGGGTTTTCTGTAAAAAGTAAAAATGCAAATATCTTTATTATAAAATTAAATATACATATTCTAGCTATGTAATTACTAGTATTTAGTGTTTATTGAGCCACTGGTGAAATTTTAAATTTTCTGAAAATAATATTATTTTAATATTATTTTAAACCGGTAAGAAAATACATTAAATTAGCGATAAATACAAATCTAAATGGGCTAATTTTAATCTTTAAAATCATTTTAATTAAAATCTAGTTGTAATATAAATTTTTAGTATTTTATTTCAAGTTTTAATTGATTTATTTTTTGGAAAACAAAAATATAGTTATTTTGAACTAAAACTTGCAAATATGGTATTGTGGGGGGGTCTTTTTGCATAGAATTTTTTTGTAAAGTCTCTCACACTCACCCTCACTCCCGTTGGCCGGCCCCACACTATTGTATCAGCCCAAGAATTTTATTTCTCTCTTTTTGACCTTAAATCATATGAGAAATGGGTTAAAATAAGGTTTTTATATAGTAAAGTAAGTGGGGGTATTATGGTAATTTGGTAGGGGCTTTGACTTGGATTCTTTTTCACAAATCCCCCACACCTCTACCCACTCCCTCCTCAGCCGAAAATCTGCACCACAACAGCCCCCATTTCTTCTCCTCTTTTCTCTTCAAAACTCCATCCAAAATGCTTCAAAAAAATCCCACAAAATCAAATTCTAATCCCTACCCATTTCTTCTTGACCTATTCTAGTGTGGATCATGGATCAAGAGAGAAAATTGGAGGCCAAGATTTTGGTGCTAGGTCTCTAATTTTGTGAGGTATAATCTTAGCATTTTGCATAAGTTATTGTTTGATTACTTCAATCTAGCTATTATGTGTTTAATTAGGAGTTAATTGTGGTTTTGATATTAAATATTTAACTTTCAAGAAAGGGTTTTGAATGCAACTTAGGGTTTTATAATGTGAGATTATGGTTGTGTGATATTTTTGACATGTTAATGTTATGCTAAAGCAAATCTAGTTGTTAGTTGCATTTTTGTTAATTTAAATTGTGTTAATTACGCTAATTTGTAAACTAGGTTTTTAAAATTTATTGCAAATGTTAGACTAAAAATCTAATTAGGTTTTTCATGACTTCATTAACATTATTAAGTGTAGTTTAACACTTTAGTTCATGGAAATCCAACCTAAATTGTGGTTTGTGCATTTTGCTATAAAATTGTTAAAATTTAGGTATTTTGTAAACTAGAATTTTAGGGTTTTTGGAATTTAATGAGATTAAATTATGAGAATTATTTTTATGACTTATTTAAGTTATTTAATAAGTATTATGGCCGCTAAAATTGTTTAAACATCATGTTTTGTACAAAAATGGCGAATTGTGCTTGCTAGATTTTCGGAAAAATGACTTTTTAAGTGAAATTGGGGTTTTTGTGAATTTTAACCTATTTTATATTAAAATTAGTGTTCATGAATGTGCAAATGAGTGTATTTGGGTTTTTCTCGATGGTTTGGCGTTTGTACGCCGACGTCGAGGGTTTTTGTGTTGATTTGTGAAAGCAACCATAGGTTTTGACCTATGAGGGATTCGTGCGTCGTTTTGGTCATGAGTCGGATTTTAATACGATACGGTGCGTTATAATATGTAGGTACCCCATGTGGACTTCGAGACGACAAGCAAGCGCATGGCGACATCGGCACCGGCGAACGAGGACCAGGTGAGTAGATTTATATCTACGGGAAGAAGTCGGGTGGATGGCGTATAGCACCCCCGCAGTCCGTGGTGGTGTATACGGATGCGTATACACACCAACAGTTATTATATGTTACTTAGGATTAATAACGATGTTTAGGATGGATATTGGTGTGTTGGATTATTTTAGTGTTGCGAACCCTAGGGTAGTGTTGCACTACACATACACACATACATACTTGCATACATTCCTATTTATATTTGCTCATGGGATTCTTTATTGTTTATGTGTTCACATAGGTATGGGACTATGTGTTCATATACTGGATTTGAGAATAGTATTTGGAATTTGAGATGAGTCCATGAGATTGGGCTTGAGGCCAGGAGATCGGTGATGTGATTTGGTTTGTATTGATATACGACATGATGTTTTAGCGGGTCTTTTGCCGTAGTGATTCTTACACCTGCATGCATACTTAGGCGGTATCAGTATTGTACTAGACATAGATCAGTACCCCGATCATGATATTTGATAAAGAGGATACCAGATGAATAGTACGATGAATGTCATTTTGACCCGTACCCAGATTTGGGATGCCGTACGACGGATTTACGTACGAGCTATTTATTGATGATTGATCCACACTCTTGACTTGGAATGTCTAATTATATATATGGTATCGGATATGATATTATTGAGGCGGGATCACCGACTAATATATATACAGGTATGTATATATATCGACTCAGATGTTAGGCGGTTTCCTTACCTGTAGTCCAGCTGGTTAGCTTAGCCCTTTAGTTTAGTTTAGTTGTTAGATTAGATTCGATTCTTACCTATTTCAAAAACTAACGAATCGTGGGTATTTTAGAAGACAGTCCAAGGGATCCTACGGATATTTCAAAAGACGTATCTTTTCATAAAAACACCGTAGCCCCTATTTTCAAAACCCCATGATTCGTGTTATTTCAAAAGGAACCATTTGTAGAACTTTTATTAGATTAATGCAGATTAGTTATAGTTGCGTCTATTTTTCAGCTACCACTTATTATTGCGGTTCGCTTCGCATCGCATACTTATGTTATAATTTCTTATTGAAATGTTGATATCATGCTGTTAGGACACCAGCACCATTACCGATGATGCGTATGTACTACATACACTTACTTGCCGGCTCACACACATCTTCATCGATAATTGCCATGTCACGTACACCTTAGAAATATTATTGCTTAACTTAGCTTGATAACTCGTAGTTTGACATAATATTAGTGTACTTTCTTTATATGCCAGCTTAGATATTGTAGTTATTACTTGTCACTTCATGCATACTGTTATTCATTGTTATGCCGTATTCATGGATTCTCATATTTATATTCATGGTTTTACATGCTATTGATGATTCGGATTCCCATGATATTTTCTGGATTTGGAGGAAAACCGCAAAAACATATATAAACTGCTTTCCCTCTTTTTAAATAAAAAAATGCGGTTTTCCTATGATGTATGAGTCGTCCACCATGAGTTTGCTGATGGATTTTGAGACCGATTCGAGGAGATGGATGAACCGTTTCGTGTACATGGTGGGCCCGGTGCGGTACCCCGGGGCAAGATGAATGTGGTGATGACGTTGAGCCTGGCAGGGGAGCACTACCGACCGGTGATTTTACCTGACGCGTCGGATATCCGGAGGATACCGTCGTGGTCTTGAGATAGATGGTAGGGGCCGGTCTGGACTGATGGCGCCCTAGATATTGTGATTGAGACATTGAGATTTTTGAGATTTTGAGGTACAGAGATTACGACACAGAGATATCGAGATATTTGGATACTTGTTTTGTGTCGATGCTGGGCACTGTTTATGCTGATTTCATTTATGGTACCTCCTATTTAAAAATAAGGAAATCTCACTAAACTATGAAAACAGTTCTTATTTACATGTATTCTATTTTCATGCATTCATACCTCATTCATATGATATATTGCTACCTGAGGCACTGACACGGGTACATGAGATTACACTCGGGTTAGATATTTACCCTAGCCTTGTTATAGGCTGCATGTTATATATAATGGAGGATATATTATGATCATTGACCTAGGATTGCGTTATTTATGCGATTTCTGTGCGTAGATGTTTTTCTATTCACGAGTTGGCAACTCACCCCCGTTGTGCCCCAGTTTCTTGCAGGTTTGCCGTACAGGTTTCATTACGGCTTGCGGGCATAGTTTCCTTCGGGTGATTTGCTAGTAGGTGGGTTTACTTGTATCGTACCCCCCATTATATAACTTGTATATTATTATTCAGTTGTATCTAGAAGTTCCATCAACCAAACTTGTATTTATCTCAGATAGAGACCAGTGATGTTTATTCTTTCGACCTTAGAGTCGCGCGTTGTATTTCTGTGGTTTTCTTATGGTTTTGAGTTTCCTTTTGAATTTTGAACCTCACCGTTGGCGTTGTATATTATATTGCTTGTGTGGTTGTGACCGTCGATTGACGAAGAGCTAGCTCCCGCTTGGGGATGCATTTTTATTGATTTCGTATACTATTCATGTTGTATCCCGTTTGGGGGCCAGTATTTACAAAGGAGACTCTGCCGAAATTTTCAGAAAATACTTGATGTTTTAAAAACGCATAATTCGGCTTATGCTATTAAAACTACTTGTTTTAAATTGGTTTTCCTTCACTCTACTACTTATCTTGGTTTGGATTTCTGGGTTTTCGGCTTACTTAGATTACGTACGCCTCGAGACGTTTCGTAGTTTAAGTGCCGGTCATGTTCCGTTTTTTCGGGTCGAGACACAGTCAATCGGCTCATCGGCGCTGTCAGGTGTGCTAACGGGGACGATTCCGTTCTGGCACTTCTCTGGTCACCTATCGGTCAATCCTCATGACCACTCGTGAGGCAGCCCATCACTGGCGTCGGCCTCTGGCTCTCTGAATGCACGTCACATATCTGATCCTGGGTGCAAACATCTTTGCAGCAATGTCCTGGAAGGAATCCTGCTCAAGGTCTCTTCCGATCTTGCCTATGCCGAACTGTACAGAGGCTGGCTCTCCTGCATAATCTCTTCTCACTCGATAGACATCTGTGTCCTCAGCACAATATTTCTCAGAATCTGGTTGCATCCCAATGCCTCTGTAAGCATATCTGACCTCTGGTCTCGACGGGAAGCAATGACAGCTCGTCAGCGTCTCGCCCGAACCTCTGGTTCCACCTGTCTCTATCGTCGCCCACTATGACGTCACGCCATGCATATCTACGCACTGCACTGTTCTCGGCCACGGTCAATCTGAAGTCTCTCAAACGGACTCGAAATCGCGTACTCTGTAGCTTCAACATTCTGTAGAAGATGTCAGGCCGAACAGGCCCTCGGGAACACGTCCCAACCATCGGAGGAATACTCAATACTCGTCCGTCCTTGATCGATTCGCAACGCATCTGGGTAAGTTCCTTTATCCGAATCTGGTCAACTACCTCGTCGACAATGCTAACTCTGGCCTGCTGGTTGTGCGCAATATGACCACTCCTGGGTCAGGTCTTCTCGTATAGTATTCCAGAAAGGTCATGTCGAAGTCTCTCTCAAATTTCATCCCTGCCGAATTGCCCAGAAGTCATCATCCCTTGCTGAAGCAAATTCTTGTTCCGGAACGGCTGCATACTTATCGCGCTTCTTTCTGGAAGATATATCCATATACAACGCCTCTGGGTGTGTATCACATCTCTAATGTCAGCGGAGTGGGACGTCATCTCGTCGAAATCTCTTGCGAACTCTTTTCTTCACTCTGCTTCAATGTCGACTGATTCGGACTCGTCTCATCGTGGCTGCATGGACTATGCTCCAACGGCTATACTCGTATCTGGAGTCTCCCAAGCAATGCATCCCATCACATGATATCCGAATGATGTCGAAACATTCGATCGAATCGTCAGAACCTTATAATCCCCCAAGAGATCAACATCTTGAGTACAGTTTAATAGTATCGAGTACATGCCTCAGCATCGGTGGTCCAGCCGTAGAAGGGCAAACCCAAGCCTCACTAATGGCGCCGCGGAACTGCCGTAAACCCTAAGGTTCAAAGGCTTTCACACGGTCATTAAGTCGAGTTAGGGTTTCATTCTTCTAGAGGGTCCAAAGAATCACCTGCATGTCTTTCCGTATACTTTAAACTTGGAAAATGGGCTCCTGACATTCGATCGTCTCAATCGACTCTCAACGAATCTGCGTGAAGTCGTCTCTAGCTGGAATCAATCTATCTGATGACCTCGCATCGGTAAACGGACGAACCAAATGTCCTAGTCATTCATCCTCAGGTGACTGGCGACTCGCTATCATCTCTCTAAATATATGCTCACGCTGCAGCAGCTCCAACCATCTGGGCGATATCTCGTCATTTGCAGCAGCAACTGGCTCATTCACCTGCACGCCGAACAGCGCCTCAATCCTCCAGGAAAGACGACGCATTGGCGGTCATCTCTGAATCGGTCTCTCCACACTGGAAATCTTCAACTCAACTGGGCCCGCTCCGGTGCATAAATCGGACGAATCACCTTCGTCTCTCAAATCGAGTAGACTAGCTATAATCTGTCTCATATCTGTCTGGAAGCTCCGACAATCTAAGCTCGTAAGCTCCGAAAGCGACATCCCGTCAATCTCAGCAACAGCTGGTCCCTCTGTCTGCACGGTAGGCGACATCATAATCTCTGAGGTATGATGTACATCAACAGTCCTCTCTCAACTGGCAGCTCTAACAATGGCCCGATCATCCGGTGCAAAACCAAGCACTCGCCTCCACTTGAGGTCACAGTCATCAATACTAACTCGAGACGTTCCCATGTCACCAGAAAACACAATGGTCAGCCCTCGTACCAGACGAGCTCGCACTGACCGTAACCCTAGCAGCAGCCCAAACTGCGCTCAAACATGGCGACAGGAACCTCAATCGAGTATCGAAGAGAGCAGATCAATGGCAAGAAAGGAAACAACAGATCCAGAGTGGATACACGATCATAAGAAGGAACAGCATCAATGAAGGTATGATCATGGACTAATAGAATCGGGGATCTCAAATGGATGTATAATCATGGATATAAAGAGAATCACTGATCTCGAAAATATGTACATCCTAAGGTTCCTTAAGCGGAGTGGCGTGTCGTAAGTATGCCGCGGAACATACCAACAGTACGTCACTCTACTTTAGTCACCTATTCCATCAACCAAGGGTCATCCTATACGACGAAAGTTCGGGTCTAATACCCCCTCGACTAAGTCTAAGTTCCGTAAGGTCAAGCCCAAGTTCCGTATATATATAAACGCACTAGGCTCCACATAGTCAAACTTAGACTCGAACCAAGGTCAACCTAGCGCTCTAATACCAACTTTGTCACGACCCGAAAGAGCACGTGACTGGCCCTCGAACCATATGAAATCTATAGGACTCCATCTGATCCAAGTAAGCCAAAGCCCAGAAATCTAAAACCATTTTAAGAGTAAGTGAAGAAAACTGGTTTAAAGAAGTGAAGGAAAATATGTTTGAAGTCGAGGTTTTTAAATAACTAAGCCGAAGGTGCATTTTTAAAAGGTAAAGTCTTTTCTAAAAATTTCGGCAGAGTTTCTTTTGTAAATACTGGCCCCGAACGGGATACAACAAGCATAACATATATACAATGATAAAAGGCATCCCCAAGCGGGAGCTAGCTCTTCGTCAATTGACGGTCACAACCACACATGCAATATAATATACAACGCCGAAAGGCGAGGATCGATCCAAAAGAAACACAGTAAGCATGAAAACCGCAATACTACTAAGCGCGACTCTAAGGCCAAATAAAACATCACTAAAGTCTGAGTCTGAAACAATAAACAAATTTGGTTGATGGAAATTCTAGATACAAAGAATAATATAAGTACAATGGTGGTTTTGATGCAAAAGGAACCACCTACCAAATGCAATTCACCCGCAAGGAAGCAATGTGCCAGAAATGCCGCAAAGGAACCTGTACGGCAAAACCTGCAAGAACTGTGGCACAACGGGGGTGAGTTGCCAACTCATGAATAGAGAATAACTACAAGCAGAAACTGAACGCAAGACATAATCCTAGGTCAAAACGATCAGTACAAAATCCTCAATATAAAACATGCAGTCTATAACAAGGCTAGGGTAAATATCTAACCCGAGTGTAATCTCCTGTGCCTGTGTTAGTGCCTCAGGTAGCAATATAACATAAGAATGAGGTATGAATGCATGAGAACATAATACATGTTAATGAAGAAACTGTTTTCATACTTTAGTGAGATTTCCTTTGTATTTTTAAAATGAGGTATCATAATGAAATCAGCATAAAACAGTGCCTAACATCGGCACAAAACGTAATCCAAATATCCCGATATCTCTGTATCCCAATCACAAAATCTAGGGCACCATCAGTCCAGACCGGCCCCTACCATCAATCTCAAGACCACGACGGTATCCTCCGGATATCCGACGCGTCAGGTAAAATCATCGGTCGGTAGTGCTCCCCTGCCAGGCTCAACGTCATCACCACATTCATCTTGCCCCGGGGTACCGCACCGGGTCCACCATGTACCCGAAACGGTTCATCCGTCTCCTCGAATCGGGTTTCCAAATCCATCAGCAAACTCATGGTGGACGACTCATACATCATGGGAAAACCGCACTTTTTATTTTAAAAGAGAGAAAATGTTTATCTGTGTTTTTGCGGTTTTCCTCCAAATCCAGAAAATCTCACGGAAATCCACATCCAAAACCTCAGTAACACGTAAAATAGTGAATATATGCTTGAGAATCCATGAATGCGGCATAACAATGAATATCAGTATGCATGAAGTAGCAGGTAATAACTACAATGTCTAAACTATTAGCTAATAGGTTATGTCAAGCAATAGTATTTTCTAAGGTGTACGTGACATGGCAATTACCGATGAAGATGTGTGTGAGCCGGCAAGTAAGTGTACGTGGTACACACGCAACATCGGTAATGGTGCTGGTGTCCTAACAGCATGATATCAATAATGGAGTATGAAACATAATATAAGAATGCGATGCAAAGCGAACCACAAAAAAAGTGGGAGCTGAATCTAGACGCAACTATAACTAATCTGCATTAATCTAATATAGGTCCTACAAATGGTGCCTTTTGAAATATCACGAATCATGGGGTTTTGAAAATAGGGGCTACGGTGTTTTTATTAAAAGATACGCCTTTTGAAATGTCCGTAGATCCCTTGACCTGTCTTTTAAAATACCCACGACCCGCTAGTTTTGAAATAGGTAGGAGTCTAATCTAATCTAACAACTACACTAAACTATACAGCTGAACTAACAAGCTGAGCTACAGGTAAGGAAACCGCCTAACATCTAAGTCGATATATATATAGATATAATAGTCGGTGATTCCGCCTCAATAGTATCGCGTACGATACAGTATATCATATGACATCCTCAAGTCATGAGTGCGGATCTATCATCAATGTAAAGCTCATACGGTAAATCGTCGTACGGCATATCAATAGCTGGGTACGGGTCAATATCACACTATCTCATCACACTTCAGGTATCACTATCAACATATCATATAATCTGGGGTACTATTCTATGTCTAGTATAAATCGATACCATCAATAAAGTATGCATGCGGGGGTAAACACACATCCCAAGCCCGCAAGAATCACATTTCGTATCCCAAATACGAATCATATCACATCACCGATCTCGCGGCACAAAGCCCAATATCATTGACTCATCTCCAAAGTCATCCAATATCATCAACACAGTGCCAGTATAAGTAATATGCAAGGGTGTGCGTGTAGGTGTAATTCTATTCTAGGGTTCGCGACTATGAACTACACTAGTCACTTCTAACCCTACACTATCCATAATACACCTAACTATCATATATAATAACAACTACGGACTGCGGGGGTGCTATACGCCATCCACCCGACTTCCCCCAGTAGATATAATCTACTCACCTAGCGTCTTCATTTGTGGACGTCGCCACGCGCTTGCTTGTCGTCCCGAAGTCTTCATGGGGTACCTACACATCAAAATATCGTATATGCGCATTAAAACCAAATCAAAGCTAAAACGGCACAAGAAATCCAAAATGATACGATAAGAGGCCTATAGGTTAAAACCCATGGCACGCCTTCAAAACCATCAACACATCCTCTATATCGTCGTATAAACGCCAAATAGTCGAGGCAAAACACAATCCACAATTGCAGAATTAAAAATACGGAATACGGAAACATGAATCTAAAACAGCAACTTAGGAAATATGTCCCAGATTTTACCCTAGGTCACTTTATACAAATCTATATATATCAGGGGTCTAACATGAACATGTAGGAGCTACAGAACCAATACGAGCCAAAATGGTGGGACCCAGGCCGCAATTTGCGGTCAATGGGGATAAATTGGCGGCCGGGAAGAAGAAGTGGGAGCTGGGGTCTTGGGGTTAGCTTCCTGGGTGCCTGCACGTGTCACTGTCCAATCAATTTTAATTTAGGGTGTCTCGGGTGATAGCAGATTCAATATACCCTTCACAGATTTCATAAATTCCCCGATATCGGTTTCTAAAATCCGTATTATGGTTAAGATTCAGGTTTTGGGTTTCCAATTCATACACTAGGTTGATGGTATAACCTCTACTGACCTCAATTCCTTATTACAACTCATAAATCATCACAACCCTAACTAGGTTATCCACAAGTCCACAATATCACACAATATCGATTCGATCTTAATATGATGGTAAAGGAAATGCAATAACTAAGTTAAGGTCCAGAAAATACCTCATTTGGCAACTCAAGAATTTTCTTGAGTTGCCCCTAGTGGCCAAAATCCTTGCTTCTTTAGCACCAAGTGTAGATCTAGGGATTGTGCACACATTTAATGAAATGGAGATTGGGGTTTTGGGATTGTTTTAGAGGTGTTTTGGATCTTGAAGAGGGGAGGGAAAGGAGGTGCAGGAGCAGCAGCAGGAGAAGGGAGAAGAGGGAGGGAAATGAGGGGAGAAATGGATAAGTCCTTAGTCAATGAAGCCCATACCTCTCTCTCTCACCAACTACCCATTTCTTTATTCTTTTCCTTTCTTTTTCCTTTTAAAACCCTTCTCACTCAAATAGTAAACCCAAATGAAAAGCATGGCAAGAAAATGCACAAGTGTGAAAAAGTGATATGTGCATGTGTTGCACAAAAAGCTAAAAACCATTAGCGATTTTTAATCGCGATTAGCACTAAATTAGTGTCAAATTAATCACAAAAACTTTAAAATGTCATAATTCTCTAATTTACCCTATTTTAGAATTTTCCAAAATTTTCCCCCATTTATTTGTATTTAATAATTCCAAAATATTAAAATATTCAATAAAATAATATTAAATTATAAAAATTCCCAAAATTAACATTTTTTCTTTTTGAAATGTTACAAGTGTCAAGTCAGCGGACTAAGTTGTACTCATGTCACCTGGGAACTGTTAACTGACGATAGGTATAATACCAACCAATAGTTCCTGACGAGTCCTGTCAAGTGTACTCGTAACCTAACGAGGACCTGCATACTATCTCCAGTACGACGTACTGATGGCTGTGGGACAGACCATCTCCCCTGCTGGGAAGAGAAGCGTATGCACCAATCTACTCTGGAGTATCGATGCCCTGTCTCGATAATCCTACGATTAGGGACCAAAATAAGGATGTGCTTATAGACTACCCATCCCCCACTAGTGTGGTCGCTATCATAACGCCGGTAGTCAAGCAAAAATCATAAGGGCTCTATCAATATGTATTAGCGATATGTTAAAAGAAACATATACACATATTAAGATAGAAACAAACCAAGTAGCATACTACTATATCGAGCAAGACTTTCGTAAACCCGTATATATATCCCAATCCTCCAAAATGTATTATACAAACTAGTACTATACAATAATGGCCTCTAGGGCATACATATCTAACAATCTCCAACTTGCACTAAGGCCAATAATTGGTGTACCGCATACCCAACTTCTGCACTAAGGCCAGCTGCTGGCGTACCGCATACCCAATAGCTCAAAAAATCGCTCGAACTGTGTTTGAGGGAGGGCCTTTGTGAATGGATCCGCCGTGTTGTCTTTTGTGTCCACTCTCCGTACCTCGATCTCCTGGCGATCAATGATCTCCCTGATCAGGTGATACCGCCTTAAGATGTGTCTGTATTTCTGATGGGACCTTGGATCCTTTGCTAAAGCTATAGCCCTATTGTTATCGCAATACAAAGATATTGGGTCAACAATGAACGGAACCACCTGAAGTTCACTAATAACTTCTTCATCCAGACCGCCTCTTTTGCGGCATCGCTTGCAGCAATGTATTCAGCCTCCATCGTCGAGTCTGCGACGGTATCATGTTTGGAACTCCTCCAACATACCACCCCTCCATTGAGGGTAAACAAAAAAACCGAGACTGACTTGCTGTCATCCTTGTCGCTCTGGAAGCTTGAATCGGTAAAGGACTCGACCCTGAGGTCTCCATTACCGTAAACCAGGAACATCTCCTTAGTCCTTCTCAGGTACTTGAGAATGTTCTTCACTGTTGTCTAGTGGCCCTCACCTGGGTCTGACTGATACCGTCTCACCACGCTCAGTGCGTAAGCTACATATGGTCTTGTATATAGCATCGCATACATTATAGATCCTACCGCCGAAGCGTAGGGTATAATGCTCATGCGAACCCTCTCCTCGTCAGTCTCAGGAGACATCTTCTTGGAGAGTGTGATTCCGTGCAATGCGGGTATATTACCATGTTTGGAATCTTCCATACTAAATCTCTTTAGTACGGTCTCTATGTACCTGGACTGCGAAAGTCCCAGTAGTCTCTTGGATCTATCTCTGTAGATTTTGATCCCCAGAATGTACGAGGCATCACCCAGGTCCTTCATGGAGAACCGTTGTGACCAGAATAGCTTGACCGATTGTAGCATAGGAATGCCATTTCCTATCAAAAGAATGCCGTCCATGTACAAGACTAGGAACACGACAGTTCGTCCTACAATCTTCTTATAAACACAAGGTTCATCTTCGTTCTTGATGAAATCAAATTCCTTGATTGCCTCATCAAAACAGATGTTCCAGCTCCACGATGCCTGCTTTAATCCAAAAATGTATTTAAGCAACTTGCTCACTTTCCCGCTGCCCCCACTGTCTACGAAACCTTCTGGCTGATCCATGTAAACGCACTCTTCCAAACAGCCATTTAGAAAAGCCGTTTTAACGTCCATCTGCCAGATTTCATAGTCATAGAAGGCAGCAATGGCAAGTAGGATCTGAATGGATTTGAGCATAGCCACTGGAGAAAAAGTTTCGTCATAGTCCACACCAGGTCTTTGACGAAAACCTTTTGCAACGAGTATAGCCTTATAGGTTTCCACCTGCCCATCTATGTTAGTGTATATTCCCTAGAGGCCATTACTGTATCATACTAGTATGTATATTACTTGATGGAAGCTTGGGATATTCACAGTTGTATATACAATCTTACTCGAAATGGTAGTATGCTACTTGGTTTGTCTCTGCTTTAATATGTGCATGTGTTTCTTTTAGCATATTGCTGGTATACATATTAGTAGAGCCCTTAGGATCTTTGCTTGATTACCGGCGTTGTGATGGCAATCACACTCGTGGGGGCTGGGTAATCTATAAGCACATCCTTATACAGGTCCCTGGTCGTTGGACTATCGAGACAGGGCATCGATACTCCGGAGTAAAGCGTATGCGCTTCTCATCCCAGTGTGGGAGACGGTCTGTCCCACAGCCGTTAGTACGTTGTACTTGGGATAGTATGCTGGTGCTCGTTAGGTTACGAGTACACTGGACAGGACTCGTCGGGAACTGTTGGTTGGTAATATACCTATCGTCAGTTATCAGTTCCCAGGTGACATGAGTACAGCTTAGTCCGTTGACTTGACACTGTCATTTCGCCTCGAGTGTGTTCCCACTGTTCTTTGATTACTACCCTACCACGGCTCTACTGAGTCGTGCAAACAGGTAGTAGTTGGGAGCAGTCCCGAAGCACTTGGAGGCAGTGACGGTTAGACAGGATTCGTCTCTCCCGGTATTGGGGGTTGACATCGCGCTGTGTCTAGGAGAGCCATTACACAAGTAGTCCCTGGCCAGGGCAAGCGAGATCTACTGGTAGGTTCCAGTGTTATCTCAGGGTGTATTGGGCTACGCTCCGACACGACTTGTACCGCTATTAGGGGACTGACGTTTACCGCCCCCCTAGGCCCGCCATGCGATGTATCAGACGAACAGACCGGACTGTACGGAGACTGTCACATACAGGCTCAGTAGGAGTGCAGATGGGGTTCACCTCGTCAGTCTTCTTATCGACATCTATCTGGGGACCGTTACGTACAGCTAGTGCCGCTTGCGGTCTGTGGTTAAACCCACTGCCAGCGTAGTGTCGAGTCTTTAGAGTCCCACACAGAGAGCTATTCGCCTTTAGGCAAAATGAGTAGAGGTCGCATGGTTTTGCGACAGGGTTCGTTCGCATCCGCGCACTTGTGCACGTTTGCTGTCCGGACAGTTTATACTAGTGGGCTTTGGTTTAAGCCGGATTCTAGTATATGTTTTGAGATTGGTTTTTCTCAGTGCATTCGTGTTCCTCGGATCACGAATGCGGGTGCGTATGCACAGTTGCTTGAGATTGAGGGAGAGGACCTTGTTTAGGGTTATTGACTATTGTCATTTTATTAACCCTATTGCTTTTGTGTGTATTATTGTTAATTGATAATTAGCTTAATTATTGTGCATGGTTGTTGTTGTTGACCATTTGACTTCATTGACTTGTTGACCATGTTGACAACTTGACCATAATCATTTCAATTGGAAGATGCTCTTTGATCCTTGCAATTTGCATTAATATTGAAATGATAATGGTCACCTCTTGATTAAACCATGACAATTTTCTAGCTAATTATGGAATTAAAATATTACACACATATTAGTGAGAATGGCTCACTAATTATTCATTATCTCATATCATTTCTCTCTCTTGCTCATCCTCTCCCTCAAGCTCTCTCCCTCTCATGTGTTGAGAAACAAAAAAGCTTGAGAAAAACCTTCACTTGATCTTCTCTACTCTCTTCTAGGGTTCAAGTCTTAGCATTTCTTGCACTCTAGTTACTCCTAGCTTGGAGTTGAAGCTAAAGGTCGAGGCTTTCGGGTGGATCGTTCTTTGACGGGAGAAGACAAGCAAGGTGACATCTTTCTACCATTCCGGCGAGCAAGGAGAGAAGGAGTTCAAGCTCAAGGTATAACCTTTCTACAACTTAGCTAGTTGTAAGTTTGCTTTAGCTAGTTTTCGTTTAGCAAAGATCCTCCCAAGCTCGGTCCATGTTGCCTAAGTCGATAAAAATCCAATTTTTATTATGTTTTCCGCCTCCCCGTAAGCACCGGGGTGGGCAACGTGGACCTAACAGTGGTATCAGAGCCTAACTAAACTCAAACTAGCTAGGTAGTGAAGTGTAACGAAGTTTCGAAACCGAAAATCCAAAAACCGAACTTTTGAAAAACCCTAGTTTCTGTTGAAATTTTTTCTGCTCAAAATAGAAAACTTTATATTTGTAAATTCATCTCAGGGTTTTTTAAAAAACACCCATGAAAAACGACACAGAGATTCATCCAAACCGCCGCCCTTCCGCCGCACGAGGTAGGCTCGTGCCGCGGAAGCGCCGCGGTTTGATGTCTTCTCTGCATCGTTTTTCGTGCAGTGTCTTTCTGTGTTGATTTTGGGATTTTTAGGATATATATTATATGCCCAGATTTTCCAGAACTAAAATTTACTTTTGGGGGCCTATAAATCCGTATTTTTTCGGAACTTCACTACGCTTTAACTACATCGGTTATATCTGTAATGCTTGCATGTATTAAACGTCGGCTAATCGCTATAAGACGATTAGTCGGGGTTATACATGATCTGTGTTTGTTGTTGGTTTGTGGATATGAATAGATTGGATTGTCGCGGGTGAATGGCCGGGGTGGATGTGAGATGAGCGTTGTTTTTCTTTCATTCATTTGTAACATGTAAATTGATGTAATAATATTCTTTGTATGGCCGCACAACCGGGTCGGGGTTGTAGCCGTCATTGTATAATTCTTTTTACTGTTTTTGCTCCTAGGATAGACCCATGGAGGGGTGCACAAACTACCGGGTATCTCGAAGTGCCGAGTGGCCTACTCACGGTGGTGAGGGAGGTTGCTTCGCTTCGGGTGCTTGGCGGGTAGTTTGCCGCACCCGTAGGGGTCTTGGGTGGGGTATTGGCTATTCACCGCGACCGTGTAATCCGCTTTGCGTTGCAGGCTCGAACGCATTGCGGATTCCTAGTATATCCAATGTATTCATCTGTGATCTGTAATGTCTATCATTGCTGTATATTTATATATAATGACTATTTAGGCGTTGCTTATGTTTTACAGCCGCGCTAGCCCAGCCCCCGCTCTGTCGTTAGTTAAGTAACCTAACGGGTGATGACGGGGCCCCGTGGCGAATGCGAATGGCATAAGCGTACGTCATATTTTGGTTGTTTTCTGCAATGGTAGGATTAAATGATGGGACGCATTAAAAGAACTAATGCAAGAAAATAAACCTAAAAGACGTTGTTGGAACAATTTTTCAAAAAGCTGTTATTGCAAGGACGTTCATTTTTGTTTTGCATAGCGGTATTCGGTTGTGAATGCCCAGCACCTCAGTCGACGAGGCAAGGGCCGAGATCCCTTCACCGGGAGTGACCCCTTGGACAAAAGTTTGCGTCAGGGCAATAACTTCACTATAGTCGATTATTCTTGCTTTGCATCGAGGTATTCAATTTGGAATATCCTGCACCTCATACGACGAGGAAAGAGCCGAGATCCCTTCGCAGGGAGTGACCTCTTTAGCAAAAAGTTTTCGCCACTATATTTTCAAAAACTGTATCATGTTCCTTCAACGATATCAAGTTCATTACGTTAACGGGTTTTTCGCCAAAAACCCAGCCGTAGCCCTCCGTCGTTTCTTATAAGTTATACTTAGTATTCGTGCTGCGTTTGTTGACTGTGTCAAGGCGCAGTGAACGGTAGCTAAGTGTTGCTTATTTGCTGGATACAAAGTGATTGGTTAGGACATTTGTCTAACCTTGTTGACTGTGTCAAGGGTTATGCAGGTGGGTTTAATGCAATCAAGACAACGACGGGATGAACTTGACTAAGACTCTCTGATTTGTTGACTGTGTCAAGATCACTTGGGTCCTAGGGGCAAAAACCACATCAGGAGTTTCAAAAGAACTGAAACTTGCAGATTTAGCATACCTTCTCGAGTGTGGTGACTAGAGTGGATTCCATCTAGGTTATCACACAATGACAGTTGGATCCCGATCCCACTGATGAGTTGGTTTACTCTCGGGAGATTATTTCACTTAACGATCAATGCTATAAACCTAGTAGGTGTCTAGAAAGGTGTTAGCGGGGTTACGCCCCCAGGGAAAAGAGGTTATTTAATTAAGGAACTTCGCGAAAGCGTTGGAAAACCTCCCTCGAAGTACCGACACTAGCCTGGCTGAAAGGTTAAGCAAGTATTGTGACGTGAATTAATACCCGGCTAGTTCTTCTTTTAAAAGGTTTTAAGAAGAATTTGAGGAAACAGTGGGAGACATCCTGGTTAGATAAATTAATAAACCAATCTAATCTTGCAAGAGCATACGCTGAGTGTTTCTTTTCTCTCTCTCCAGGCAGCAACCATTTCACGTCCTAATCAAGATAATAAAATGTATTGCTTGACCGATCCGAATTCTTATTCAGGACTGGGGAAAGTTGGTTCAGCTCTAACTTATGACAACAGTCATGAGTATGAGAATGGGAAAGAGGAAAGTATGGATTTCCAGGATACCCAGGCGAAGAAGAAGCATGGTTTTGCATCTACTTCAGGTGTTCTTGTAATTGAGAACTGTTTTACGGTCAGCCCTACCTCCTGGGTACTTGATACCGGATCAGGATCTCATATCTGTAATTTATTACAGGGACTGAGAAAAAGTAGGAAAGTTGCACCGGGTGATATGTCGCTCAGAGTAGCGAACGGAGCACAAGTTTATGCGGCAGCCGTCGGTGAATATCACCTAGTATTGCCAAATGGCAAGACTATGATTTTGAACGATTGCTACTTTGTACCCTCCATGGTTTGCAACATCATATCAGTGTCTTTACTCGATAAAGATAGATATACCTTTGTTCTTGAAAAGAATATCATGAACATTTACCTTGATAAGGTACTGGTTGCAGAGGGTACACTGTTTAATGGTATCTACGTTCTAAATCAGAATACAGTTCTCAATATACAAAACACACGCAAGAGGAAGAATTCAGATACGAATGAATCCTACTTGTGGCATTGTAGACTTGGTCATATCGGAGAGAAAAGACTGAGTAAGTTGCATAAAGATGGACTCTTGGATACGTTCGAGTTTTCATCTTATGAAACTTGTCAGTCTTATCTCAAAGGGAAGATGACCAAATCTCCATTTACCGGACATGGAGAAAGAGCAGCAGAGCTCTTGGGACTCGTACACAGTGATGTATGCGGTCCGATGTCTATACATGCAAGGGGTGGGTTCTCGTACTTCATCACATTCACTGACGATCTCTCTAGGTTCGGATATGTGTATCTGATGAAACACAAATCTGAAGCTTTTGAGAAATTCAAGGAATTTAGAAACGAAGTAGAGAACCAGACAGGCAAAAGTATCAAGATCCTCCGGTCTGACAGGGGAGGGGAGTACTTAAGCACGGAATTCCTAGATTACTTAAAAGAGAATGGTATTCTCTCTCAGCTTACTCCTCCTTATACACCACAGCACAACGGTGTTTCAGAGCGGAGGAATCGTACCATACTGGATATGGTTCGCTCCATGATGAGTAGTGCTGAGTTACCTCTTTCATTCTGGGGATATGCACTTCAAACTGCAGCACATCTATTGAATCAAGTTCCATCCAAATCCGTGCCTAAGACTCCGTATGAAATATGGAGTGGTAAGAGTTTGTATCTTAAACGTATTAAGATTTGGGGTTGCCCAGCTTATGTCAAAAAGCAGAACCCAGACAAACTTGAGGCACGGGCAGTTTTGTGTAAGTTTGTGTGATACCCAAAAGATTCAAGTGGGTATCTGTTCTACCATGCAGAGGAACAGAAGATAATTGTTTCAAGAAATGCCACATTTTTAGAAAAAGAATTTCTTGTTAAAAACATTAGTGGCAGCACGGTAGAACTAGATGAAATTCCAGAAACACAAACTTTAACAAAAGATTTGGTGGAACCGCTAGATTCAATAACCCCAAGCGAACCTCAGCCACTCCGCAGATCTGGTAGGATTTCTCATCCGCTCGAGAGATACTACGGTTTTCTCATTGACGGGGATCGAGAGGATTGCATCTTGGAAGAAGATGACCCTACCAGTTTCAGGCAGGCCATTATCAGTAGGGACTCTGATAAGTGGCAGGAAGCAATGCAATCCGAAATGGAGTCCATGTACGCCAATAAAGTGTGGACCTTAGATATTGCTCCAGACGGGGTAAAACCCGTAGGATGCAAATGGATCTACAAAAGGAAACTTGGTGTAGATGGGCAGGTGGAGACCTATAAAGCTAGACTCGTTGCAAAAGGTTTTCGTCAAAGACCTGGTTTGGACTATGACGAGACTTTTTCTCCGGTGGCTATGCTCAAATCCATTCGGATACTACTTGCCATTGCTGCCTTCCATGACTATGAAATCTGGCAGATGGATGTTAAAACGGCTTTCCTAAACGGTTGTTTGGAAGAGTGCGTTTACATGGATCAACCAGAAGGTTTCGTAGACAGTGGGAGCAGCGGAAAGGTGTGCAAGTTGCTTAAATCCATTTATGGATTAAAGCAGGCATCGCGGAGCTGGAACATCTGTTTTGATGAGGCAATCAAGGAATTTGATTTCATCAAGAACGAAGATGAACCCTGTGTATATAAGAAGATTGTAGGACGAACTGTCGTATTCCTAGTCTTGTACGTGGACGACATTCTTTTGATAGGAAATGACATTCCTATGCTACAATCGGTCAAGCTGTTTTTGTCACAAAGGTTCTCCATGAAGGACCTGGGTGATGCCTCGTACATTCTGGGGATCAAGATCTATAGAGATAGATCCAAGAAACTGTTGGGACTTTCACAGTCCAGGTACATAGAGACCGTACTAAAGAGATTTAGTATGGAGGGTTCCAAGCGCGGTAACATACCCGCATTGCACGGAATTACCCTCTCCAAGAAGATGTCTCCTAAGACTGACGAGGAGAGGGTTCGCATGAGCACTATACCCTACGCTTCGGCGGTAGGATCTATAATGTATGCGATGCTATGTACAAGACCAGATGTAGCTTACGCGTTGAGCACGGTAAGCCGGTATCAGTCAGACCCAGGGGAGGACCACTGGACAGCAATGAAGAACATTCTCAAGTACCTAAGAAGGACTAAGGAGATGTTCCTGGTTTACGGTAATGGAGACCTCAGGGTCGAGTCCTTTACCGATTCAAGCTTCCAGAGTGACAAAGATGACAGCAAGTCCGTCTCGGGTTTTGTGTTTACCCTCAACGGAGGGGCGGTATGTTGGAGGAGTTCCAAGCAGGATACCGTCGCAGACTCGACGATGGAAGCTGAATACATTGCTGCAAGCGATGCCGCAAAAGAGGCGGTCTGGATTAAGAAGTTCATTAGTGAACTTCAGGTGGTTCCGTCCATTGTTGACCCAATACCTTTGTATTGCGATAACAATGGGGCTATAGCTTTAGCGAAGGAACCAAGGTCCCATCAAAAATCCAGGCACATCTTAAGGCGGTATCACCTGATCAGGGAGATCATTGATCGACAGGAGATCGAGGTGCGGAGAGTGGACACAAAGGACAACACTGCGGACCCATTCACGAAGGCTTTACCCCAGACTCAGTTCGAGCGGCTGATCGAGATGATAGGTCTTCGATACGCCAGTACATGGCCTTAGTGCAAGTGGGAGATTGTTAGTGTATATGCCCTAGAGGCCATTACTGTATCATACTAGTATGTATATTACTTGATGGAAGCTTGGGATATTCACAGTTGTATATACAATCTTACTCGAAATGGTAGTATGCTACTTGGTTTGTCTCTGCTTTAATATGTGCATGTGTTTCTTTTAGCATATTGCTGGTATACATATTAGTAGAGCCCTTAGGATCTTTGCTTGATTACCGGCGTTGTGATGGCGATCACACTCGTAGGGGCTGGGTAATCTATAAGCACATCCTTATACAGGTCCCTGGTCGTTGGACTATCGAGACAGGGCATCGATACTCCGGAGTAGACTAGCGTATGCGCTTCTCATCCCAGTGTGGGAGACGGTCTGTCCCACAGCCGTTAGTACGTTGTACTTAGGATAGTATGCGGGTGCTCGTTAGGTTACGAGTACACTGGACAGGACTCGTCGGGAACTGTTGGTTGGTAATATACCTATCGTCAGTTATCAGTTCCCAGGTGACATGAGTACAGCTTAGTCCGCTGACTTGACACTGTCATTTCGCCTCGAGTGTGTTCCCACTGTTCTTTGATTACTACCCTACCACGGCTCTACTGAGTCGTGCAAACAGGTAGTAGTTGGGAGCAGTCCCGAAGCACTTGGAGGCAGTGACGGTTAGACAGGATTCGTCTCTCCCGGTATTGGGGGTTGACATCGCGCTGTGTCTAGGAGAGCCATTACACAAGTAGTCCCTGGCCAGGGCAAGCGAGATCTACTGGTAGGTTCCAGTGTTATCTCAGGGTGTATTGGGCTACGCTCCGACACGACTTGTACCGCTATTAGGGGACTGACGTTTACCGCCCCCTAGGCCCGCCATGCGATGTATCAGACGAACAGACCGGACTGTACGGAGACTGTCACATACAGGCTCAGTAGGAGTGCAGATGGGGTTCACCTCGTCAGTCTTCTTATCGACATCTATCTGGGGACCGTTACGTACAGCTAGTGCCGCTTGCGGTCTGTGGTTAAACCCACTGCCAGCGTAGTGTCGAGTCTTTAGAGTCCCACACAGAGAGCTATTCGCCTTTAGGCAAAATGAGTAGAGGTCGCATGGTTTTGCGACAGGGTTCGTTCGCATCCGCGCACTTGTGCACGTTTGCTGTCCGGACAGTTTATACTAGTGGGCTTTGGTTTAAGCCGGATTCTAGTATATGTTTTGAGATTGGTTTTTCTCAGTGCATTCGTGTTCCTCGGATCACGAATGCGGGTGCGTATGCACAGTTGCTTGAGATTGAGGGAGAGGACCTTGTTTAGGGTTATTGACTATTGTCATTTTATTAACCCTATTGCTTTTGTGTGTATTATTGTTAATTGATAATTAGCTTAATTATTGTGCATGGTTGTTGTTGTTGACCATTTGACTTCATTGACTTGTTGACCATGTTGACAACTTGACCATAATCATTTCAATTGGAAGATGCTCTTTGATCCTTGCAATTTGCATTAATATTGAAATGATAATGGTCACCTCTTGATTAAACCATGACAATTTTCTAGCTAATTATGGAATTAAAATATTACACACATATTAGTGAGAATGGCTCACTAATTATTCATTATCTCATATCATTTCTCTCTCTTGCTCATCCTCTCCCTCAAGCTCTCTCCCTCTCATGTGTTGAGAAACAAAAAAGCTTGAGAAAAACCTTCACTTGATCTTCTCTACTCTCTTCTAGGGTTCAAGTCTTAGCATTTCTTGCACTCTAGTTACTCCTAGCTTGGAGTTGAAGCTAAAGGTCGAGGCTTTCGGGTGGATCGTTCTTTGACGGGAGAAGACAAGCAAGGTGACATCTTTCTACCATTCCGGCGAGCAAGGATAGAAGGAGTTCAAGCTCAAGGTATAACCTTTCTACAACTTAGCTAGTTGTAAGTTTGCTTTAGCTAGTTTTCGTTTAGCAAAGATCCTCCCAAGCTCGGTCCATGTTGCCTAAGTCGATAAAAATCCAATTTTTATTATGTTTTCCGCCTCCCCGTAAGCACCGGGGTGGGCAACGTGGACCTAACAATCTACACCAAGTTTTCTTTTGTAGATCCATTTGCATCCAACGGGTTTTACCCCAGGTGGAGCAATATCCAAGGTCCACACTTTATTGGTGTACATGGACTCCATTTCGGATTGCATAGCTTCCAGCCACTTATCAGTGTCCCTACTGATAATGGCCTGACTGAAACTGGCAGGGTCATCTTCTTCCAAGATGCAATCCTCTCGATCCCTGTCTAAGAGAAAACCGTAGTATCTCTGGGGCTTATGAGAAATCCTACCAGATCTGCGGAGTAGCTGAGGATCGTCTGGGGTTATTGAATCCTGAGATTCTGTCAAATTTTCAGTTTCAGTTTGTGGTCGCTGAATTTCTTCCAATTCTACCGTGCTCCCACTAATTTCTTTTGCAAGAAACTCCGTTTCTAAGAAAACGGCATGCTGAGCAACAAACACCTTCTGTTCCTCGGTGTGGTAGAACAGATATCCATAACCATTCTTTGGATATCCCACAAACTTACAAAAAACTGACCATGCCTCCAGTTTATCTGGTTTATGCTTTTTAACATAAGCCGGACAACCCATATCTTAAATCTTTTAAGATATGGCCTTTTTCCATTCCATATCTCGAATGGAGTCTTAGGCACTGATTTAGACGGAACATCATTCAATAGCTATGCTGTTGTTAAAAGTGCATGTCCCCAAAATGAAAGAGGCAACTCGGCACTACTCATCATGGAGCGAACCATATCCAATACGGTACGATTCCTCCGCTCCGATACACCGTTGTGCTGTGGTGTATAAGGGGGAATAAGCTGAGAGAGAATACCATTCTCTTTTAAGTAATCTAGGAATTTTGTGCTTAAGTACTCCCCTCCTCTATCAGATCGAAGGATCTTGATACTGTTGCCAGTCTGGTTCTCTACTTCGTTTCTGAATTCCTTGAATTTCTCGAAAGCTTCAGATTTGTGTTTCATCAGATACACATATCCGAACCTAGAGAGATCGTCAGTGAATGTGATGAAGTACGAGAACCCACCCCTTGCATGTATAGATATCGGACCACATACATCACCGTGTATGAGTCATAAGAGCTCTGCTGCCCTTTCTCCATGTCCGGTGAACGGAGATTTGGTCATCTTTCTTTGAGACAAAACTGACATGTTTCATAAGATGAAAACTCGAACGTATTCAAGAGTCCATCTTTATGCAACTTACTTAATCTTTTCTCTCTGATATGACCAATTCTACAATGCCACAAGTAGGATTCATTCGTATCTGAATTCTTCCTCTTGCGTGTATTTTGTACATTGAGAACTGTATTCTGATTTAGAACGTAGATACCATTACACAGTATACCTTCTGCAACAAGTACCTTATGAAAGTAGATGTTCATGATATTTCTTTCAAGAAAAAAGCTATATCCATCTTTATCGAGTAATGAAACTGATATGATGTTGCAAACCATGGAAGGTAAATAATAGCAATCGTTCAAAATCATAGTATTGCCGTTTGGCAACACTAGGTGATATTCACCGACGGCTGCAGCATTAACTTGTGCTCCGTTCGCTACCCTGAGCGACATATCACCAGGTACAACTTTCCTACTTTTTCTCAGTCCCTGCAATATATTACAGATATGAGATCCTGATCTGGTATCAAGTACCCAGGAGGTAGGGCTGACCGTAAAACAGTTCTCAATTACAAGAACACCTGAAGTAGATGCAAAACTATGCTTCTTCTTCAACTGGGTATCCTTGGAATCCATACAATCCTCTTTCCCTTGCTCATACTTATGACTGTTGTCGTAAGTTAGAGCCGAACCAACGTTCCCCTGTCCCGAATAAGAATTCGGATCGGTCAAGCGATACATTTTATTATCTTGATTAGGGCGTGAAATGGTTGCTACCTGGAGAGAGAGGAAAGAAACACTCAGCGTGCGCTCTTGCAAGATTAGATTGGTTTATTGATTTATCTAACCAGGATGGCTTCCACTGTTTCCTCAAATTCTTCTTCAAACCCTAAAAGAAGAACTAGTCAGGATTAATCGCACGTCACAATACTTGCTTAACCTTTCAGCCAGGCTGGTGTTGGTACTTCGACGGAGGTTTTCCAATGCTTTCGCGAAGTTCCTTAATTAAATAATCTCTTTTCCCAGGAGGCACAGCCCCGCTAATACCGTTCTAGACACCTACTTGGTTTATAGCATTGATTGTTTAGTGAAATATTCTTCCGAGAGTAATCCAACTCATCAGTGGGATCGGGATCCAACTATCATTGTGCGATGACCTAGATGGAATCCACTCTAGTCACCACACTCCAGAAGGTATGCTAAATCTGCAAGTTTCAGTTTCTTTAGAAACTCCCGATGTGGTTTTTGCCCCTAACGGTTTATGACCTTGACTAGGTCAACAAACCATAAACCGCCAGTCAAGTTCTACCCGTCATAATCTTGATTGCATTAAACATACCCGTACGTGCCCTTGACTAGGTCAACAAGGCCGCACAACTGTTCTAACCAATCACATTTAGCAATGCACAGAAAAATATCACTTAGCTACCGTTCGCTACGCCTTGACTAGGTCAACAAACACAGCACGAATACTAAATAATACCAATCCGAAATGACGGAGGGCTACGGCTGGGTTTTTGGCGAAAAAACCGTTAACGTAAAGAACCTGATATAGTTGAAGGAACATGATTTCCTTTTTGAAAATACAGTGGCGAAAACTTTTGCTAAAGAGGTTACTCCCTGTGAAGGGATCTTGGCTCTTTCCTCGTCGAATGAGGTGCAGGATATTCCAAACTGAATACCTCGATGCAAAGAAAGAATAATCGACTATAGTGAAGTTATTACCCTGACGCAAACTTTTTGTCCAAGGGGTCACTGCCGATGAAGGGATCTCGGCCCTTGCCTCGTCGAGTGAGGTGCTGGGCATTCATAACCGAATACCTCTGTGTAAAACAAAAGAGAACGTCCTTTTAATAACAGCCTTTTGAAAATTGTTCCAACAACGTCATTTTAGATTTGTTTTTTCTTTGCATTAATATAATGCGTCCCATCAATTAATCCTACCATTGTAGAAAACAACGAAAATATGATGTACGCTTATGCCATCCGCATTCGCCACGGGGCCCCGTCATTACCCGTTAGGTTACTTAACTAACGACAGAGCGGGGGCTGGACTAACGCGGATGCAAAACATAAGCAACGCCTACTAGATATCTTATATAGATATATACATTCGTCAGATGCAATGATAGCCATTCCAGATCACAGATGAAAACATTGGATATGCTAGGAATCCGTGTTTCGTTCGAGCCTGCAACGAAAGACGGATTACACGGTCGCGATGAATAGCCAAACCCTACCCTAGACCCCTACCGGTGCGGCAAACTACCCGCCAAATACCTGAAGTGAAGCAGCCTCCCTCAACACCGTAAGTAGGCCATTCAGCAGTTCAACGTACCCGGTAGTTTGTGCACCCCACCTTGGTCTATCCTAGGAGAAAAAAAAGTAAAAGAAATAATATACAATGGCGGCTACAACCTCATCCCGGATGTGCAGCCATAAAAATAATATTACATCAATTTACATTTTACATCAAATGAAAGATAAAGAAACCCTCATCTCACAAAAACACCGGCTATTCATCCGCGACAATCCAACAAGTTCATATACACAATCCAACAACATTACAGATCACAGATATGCACAACCCCCACTAATCGACGTATAGCGATTAGCCGACGTTCAGTGCATATATCACATTAGAGGTATAACCAATTAGCCAAAGTTTGTAGAACTCCGATCAAAATACAAATTTGTAACCACCCCCAAAAATAACATTTTTCTCTGGATAATCTAGGCAGAAACAAAATATCTCAAAAATCCCAAAACACCAAACAGAGGAATCTGCAACAAATTGGAGCCGCGGCCGAGTCAACTCGGTCGCGGATCCGCGGCGGAAAGCATGGTTCCGCCGCGCTTCCGCTGCGAGTTGGCCGAGTCGTAGGCTCAAATTTCTTGACATCTCCTATAAAACCCTGTCTGTATTTTTCATGTCATACAAAATATTTTTAGGCCTGTTTTGAAAATCGACAGAAAATACAATTTTTTCGGTGTTTTCGGGATTTTTTCCGGATCGAAGTTCTAAACACTTTGCTAACAGTTAGTTGTTGCTTAGCTAGGCTCTGATACCACTGTTAGGTCCATGTTACCAACCCCGGTCCTTTCGGGGAGGCGGAATAGGTAAAACGAAAAATTTTCCTAACTAGGTAACATGGACTGTACAATAAGGATCGTTGCTAAACAAGAACTAACAAATATACTACAAGTTTTAGCTAATGGTTATACCTAGGTCTTGAACACCTTCTCTTCTTTTGGTGGTTGACCTCCTTGCTTGCTCCTCGTAGTGGCTTGAACGGCTTCTCCTCGTCGTATCCTCATTGCCGTAGATGGATCCACCCGAGGGCCTCGAACTTGAGCACTTATGTCAACCTAGAGATAACTAAGGTGCTTGGTGTGCTAAACCTAGAACTTTAGAATGAGTATAGAAGAGTTATGGTGGTTTTGTCACAAAGGTTCATGATTTCCAACTCATGGAACATTGAACCTTGAGAGAGGAAGAGGGAGAGCTTTTTTCATGAGAGAGGAAGAGGGAGAGTTTTTTCATGAGCTCTCCTAATGCAACCATCCTCACAAAAGTGAGAATAATGATAATAATAATAATTAAGTATGGTGATGGTTAGTTTCAATGACCATTATCATTTCATGCAATTATTTCATTTTGTAAACAACAAGCAAGCAAAAGTCATACACATGAAATGATAGCCATGAAATGATGATGGTCAACAAGTCCAAAATGGTCAACCGATGAACAAAGTCAACGAAAGTCAAACTTTCAACTCAACCATGGCACAATAATACTTAATTAATATTATTAGTCATATATCATATTCTAATTAGTGTTTAGAGAAAGTTCAACGGTCAACAAATCAACCAAAGCCAAATGGTCAACAACCCTAATGAGAACGCTCTGTCTCTGCCTCTGTCAACTGTGCATACACACCCGCATCCGTGCTCCAAGGAACACGAATACACTGAGACAAAACCAATCCCAAAACAATTACTAGGATCTGGCTTAAACCAAAGCCCGCTAGTAACTACTTTCCGGACACCAAACGTGCACAAGAGCGCGGATGTGAACGAACCCCGTCGCAAAACCATGCAACCTCTACTCTGTTTTGCCCAAAGGCCAGTAACCCTCTGTATGGGACTCTAAAGGCTTGACACTACGCTGGCAGTGGGTTTAACTACAGGGCGCAAGCGGTACTAGCTGTACGTAACGGTCCCCAGGTAGATGCCGATAAGAAGACTGATGAGGTGAACCCATCGAATTCCTACTGAGCCTGAATGTGACAATCTCCGTACAGTCCGGTCTGTTCGTCTGAGAATATCGCATGGCAGGCCTAGGGGGCGGTAAACGTCAGTCCCCTAATAGTGGTACGAGTCATGTCGGAGTGTAGCCCAAAACACCCTGAGAATCTCCTGGAAAACCTACCAGCAATTCTCGCTTGCCCTGGCCAGGGACGACAATGTGTAATGGCTCTCCTAGACACAGCGCGATATCAACTCCCAATACCGGGAGAGACGAATCCTGTCTAACCGTTACTGCCTCCATGTGCTTCGGGACTGCACCCAACTACTACCTGTTTGCACGACTCAGTAGAGCCGTGGTAGGGTAGTAATTTAAGAACAGTGAGAACACACTCGAGGCAAAGTGACAGTGTCAAGTCAGCGGACTAAGCTGTACTCATGTCACCTGGGAACTGTTAACTGACGATAGGTATAATACCAACCAATAGTTCCCGACGAGTCCTGTCCAGTGTACTCGTAACCTAACGAGCACCTGCATACTATCTCCAGTACGACGTACTGATGGCTGTGGGACAGACCATCTCCCCTGCTGGGAAGAGAAGCGTATGCACCAGTCTACTCTGGAGTATCGATGCCCTTTCTCGATAATCCTACGACTAGGGACCAAAATAAGGATGTTCTTATAGACTACCCAACCACCACTAGTGTGATCGCCATCACAACTCCGATAGTCAAGCAAAAATCCTAAGGGCTCCATCAATATGTATTAGCGATATGTTAAAAGAATCATATACATATATTAAGATAGACAAACCAAGTAGCATACTACTATATCGAGCAAGACTGTCCTAAACCCGTATATATATCCCAAGCCTCCAAAATTTATTATACAAACTAGTACTATACAATAATGGCCTCTAGGGCATACATATCTAACAGAAGGTCACGATTGCCCTATCATTTCGGCTTTTATTCGCGGTTGCCCTATCATTTCGGCTTTATTTTTATCGTTAGTTTACTCGCGGATTTTTATTACGAGTTGCCCCATCATTTCGGCTTATTTTTTTTCTTTTATTTACACTTTTTTTTGTTTATTTACCTATATTTTTTTTCATTCCCAATTTAACGACTTAGAGGTCGTTTGTTCCCAGTTTAATGACGTGGTGGTCCGTTTCTTCGTGTCCGACCATGTAGACAGTGTAGACCACATATTTAGCCGTCTCTTCATCTTTGGTGGGGTAACCCCATTCTTGGAGCCTCATGAAGCTCAGCCTAGCATGAACCCTGGCCCTTTTGTTGGCTCTGTATATGAGCCTTTTCTTCCTTAGCTTCTCTATTTTGAGGGCTTGGCGGGCATCCGTTTTCTGGGAAGCCACCGTGAATCGATTAGCGAGGAGCTTAGAGAAGACACCAGATCGAGCAGTTATCATGGGCACCGCCGGAGTCTGCTCGAGAGGCCTTGTTGCTTTGTTGGTGTTGATGGCCTTGCCCCCAGCTAGGGCCAAGGAAAGTCGTTCAAACACAGACTTGCGTTTGAGTTGGGGCGCTTTCGAGACCACCACATTTGGTCGCTTTCCTTTCGAGACTGGTTTGTCTGTCACCGGGGCTTGAGGTGATGCGATGGCGTTAGCTGACACGAACAGAATAGATCCAAATGGTAGCGGCGGCTCCTCCCACAGTCGCCCAAGACTGGCCGGAAGGACTGTTATGGCGTCCATCTTCATCCTGTAGAAGATGAGAGCTGAGTTCATCTTCGGAGACATTGTTGAAAGGTGATTGCTTGAAAATATGCATGAAAGAGCATTATTTTAGTATAAATATAGATATGTATATTGATTGAGTTTTCATGAACGTTTAACCCGAAATATGGGAGGAGAGATCGGTCCCACCGGGCATGCCAGAATCTGTAGTGTGTTTTTCGTCACCCTATTGAGATTGGAACACGCGCGCGCTTGTTAGGCGTACTATAGATTCCCCCTGCCTAGGGTAGGCTGGGGTTTATTGATCGTGGGGATCCGAATCTCCAGCAGCCGCGGACTAAGCTGCCATTAATTACCCCTCGCCTTTGGAGCGAGCGAACCTCCGATTAACGAGTTAAACTGGTCATGCGAACTCAATGTGCAGTGTTGTGTTTTGAAGGGGTTTTGGATATATCGGGGGCCCCGCAGAGATTTTACGGGGGAGGTGTTTTTAGTATGGAGAATGTGTGTGTGTTTGTATGTATGTATATACATATATATATATATATATATATATATATATATATATATATATAAGGGAAAGGGCATCCAAAGGATGTGTGGGGGCCAGCGCCTCGCGTGTCTAACACGCGAGCGCTGGGCGATTAGGCATCGGCGCACCACGTGCCCGGCACATGGGCGCAGGGTGCTTGAGCGCTAAGCACTCGAGCGCTAGCGCACAACCTGCCCGGCACGTGGGCGCTTGAGCGCAAGGCACTCGAGCGCGAGCGCACCACTTGTCCGGCATGTGGGCGCTGGGCGCTTGAGCGCAAGGCGGTCGAGCGCAAGCGCACAACGTGCCCGGCACGTGAGCGCTGGGCACTTGAGCGCACGAGCACTAGCGCACCACGTGCCCGGCACGTGGGCGCCGGGCGCTTGAGCGCTCGGGCACCAGGCGCTCGGGCGCTTAGGCGCCGGCGTGGAAAAAAGGGCTTTTAGTCCCAGAAATAGGATTTAATGTCCCAAAAAGAGGATTTAGAGTGGAGTTAAACTCCTAAGATGTTTTGGAGTTGATGAAAGGGGTTCTTCTTTGGATCCCTGGGTCTTCCCCAAAATGGGGTTTTCAGAGATGGGCCTCCTTCTTCCTCCTCTGTTGGCAGGATCTTGAAGGTCAAGAGATGTGAGATTTTAAAAATCTCTTCTTTTTGAGATCTGATGGGAGATCTAAGCTCCCCTTTATGGGTTTTGTGGTGAAAAACTATTTAGTTTTGGAAAAGGAAGAGTAAAAATCTTGATTTAATTCAAAAGAAAAGAAGAAGGTTTAGAACCATCAGAAAAGGGGAAAGAGGCACAAACCCTAGATTTTGAGGGGAATAAAAAAAGTTGTGTATTATTCATCATCATGTTGTCTTATATAGGCTTACATATTTACATATAGCCCCTTGGGCTTTACAAAAATGGCATTTTGCCCATCCCATGTCTCATGTGATATTTCTTTTCGTACATAAGCCATGGGCTTACAAAAATTTGGCTTTATGCCCATTTTGTTTACATTCATGAATAAAAAAATTACATAAAAATTATATATTACGTGATTTCATTTTGGCATGGGGGAGGGCCAGCCGCTTCTTGTTCGGACTCGACCTGGGCATGGGCCCACTTTGCTTGGGGTTGACTTTGACTTTGACTTGGTCAACCGGGGTGCAATTTTCGACTTCAACAAACGTGTTATTGGTCGATTGCTAATGTACACCTGTTATTGTGGTTTTATGATCTTAGGGTCGCAGGCGAGGACTTCGGACGATGCGAAGAAGGGAAAGCGAGTGGTTGGCTTTACTTAGCCCCAGGATCTCCTGTGAGTAGATTTAACATCTAAAGGGGAATCACCAGCATGGCGTTATGCGTCTGGGCTAGATATGATATGACATTAGCCGCATGTTTATTTTCATATATCGAGATTGTGCATGAACTCATTTCATATCATTACTTGTTGTGCTTAGACTTGAACCCATTGGACACTGCACTATTATTGACGGTTCATGTCGCACGAGTACTGATTGTATGCCACACACACCGTCGATAATTGCCATGACACGCACAACAAACATACCTATGTGATATTGTATGGTTAGTGACATTTAGATGTTTATTCATGTCCTTTGCGCATATGACATATAGCATACCTGTATACCTACATGCTTATATATATGCCTTCCATACTTACATGCTAGCTACACATATACCTATATGGTAGGGTACCATTAGTGACATGTATATACACATATAAGATATTGCTACATGTACATCTTGCATACATACTTACATGTACACCAATATACCTTGTTATAGTTACATGTTCACCTTTATATGATGTTGCGTTGGATTTTGGATATTAGGAACCGCATGATATATTTATAACCTGTTGCAGTTAAATAGCGGTTTTTCCTTTATATGCTCATATTACTGTTTCATGTTGCGTATATTATATTCATGGATTTTCATATTGAGATATGGATTTCATATGATGTTTTAGTCCTAAGTATATATATCAGTGGTATGAGACGCTGTTATATATGTACACATATATAATGATCTATGCCATTATATTTATTGATTTCTTGATGTTTTCAGGATTTGAGGACCATGGTGGTTTCATGAAATTATGCATTATTTGAAAAACCCGGTTTCTCTTGATATGATATTTCAGCATCCACCATGAGATTTCTGATATATATCCGATATGAGGAGTGGAGTGGGCCGTGTGCGGGTACATGGTGGGGCCCAGAGGTACCCGGGGCAAGAAGATCGCAGGTGATGGCGATGAGTTAGTGGGGGAATCCTACCTACCGGTGACAGTATTGAACACGTCGATGATCGCGGAGATATCGACCGGAGTCATGTACGTATGGATACGTGGAATTTCGAGTGTCGAAGCTGGGCATTCGGGTTTTGGTAGCGTATGATACGTACCTATCAGGGCCAGTCGTGGTGACGACGCTTGATAGATCAGTTTTTATGTGTCGATGGTGGACACTTGTTTTCATGATGTTTTCGGGTTTCGATGTTTGACACTCCAGTTCCGTGAGACTTGCTGGATATAAAGACCGATATTATGGTCGATATGAGGGCCGTTCTGTGGGCCGATTTGGGAAATTTCGGATTTAGATTGTCTTGATGGACACTGGTCCATCCATGATGAGGATTCCGTGAGGATGACATGTTTTATCCCATACTCCGCATTTATTTTATATGCATTGCTTCATGTATTAGTAGTACCTGATAGAGTACCTTTCATGACGGTTGCATATACATATTGCCATATTATTGCTTCATATATTAGTAGTACCTGATAGAGTACCTTTCATGATTGTTACATACATATGTCCATTTATTGCTATTAGCTTGCATTTGATTGATTCGCGCAGTACGTGCATACTTGCGATTACCAGCATATGTTATTTACTAATCACGAGTTGGCAATTCACCCCCGTTGTGCCACAATGTTTTGCAGGTAGTCCCTCAGGGCAGTCAGAGGCTGGGCTTTCATCTATCGTATCATCTTTTGCAGCGAATACCGCCACGGCTGACTGGGTGCAGTTTTGCTATATGTGGGTTCTGCGGTTATCCGATGTTGCTCATTGTATATTCGTTGTATCCAATACTCTCCATCTACCATTTTCTTGTATTGACTTAGATACGTGTTGTGAGGACGATATTGTGTATTATTTGTGACTTGGAGATTTTCATGCTGTTCACTTTATATCGTCTTTTTCTTCGCTACGGTGTCGTATATCTGTTGTGGTGGTTGTTTTTCGCCTTTGGGCTTGGATTTGCTCCCGTTTAGGGATGCTTTACTTATATCTTTTGTTGTACCCTTTTTGTGGGCTTGTTTTACAAAGGAGGTGCTGCAAAATTTTAAAGGAAGTAAATTTGGACTTTATAGAATTTTGATCGAGATTTCAAAAGTTTTAACAATGTTATTATCACTTAATGCTTTTAATGGTTTAGATTGCTGGGTTTTTGGCTTACTTGAATTACGTTACTCCTGGAGACGTTACGTAGTTTAAGGGCCGTCACGTGCTAAATTTTGGGTCGTAACAGTTGCTTGCCGCTCTCGTAGGGGTCTAGGGATGTGGGTTTGGCTATTCATCACGACCGTGGAATCTGTATTTTATACAGGCTTAATTTAAAACCCGGATATCCTAGTATATCCAATATTTCATATGTAGTGTTCTGCTGCGATATTCTGGGATGTGATCACTTTGTATGATGAGATAGTTACTGTATATAGTATATGTGATATATTATATAAACGTTGCTTATGTTTTACACCCACGCTAGCACTGCGCCGCTCTTCCATTAGTTGCCTAACCTAACGGTGCATGACGGGACATCGAGGCGAATGCGGATGGCATAAGCGTACGTTGTATTTATCTATGATGTTTAGGTAACTTAAATGATGTGACATTCATTAATGAGATTAATGAAACTAAAAGAAACCTAAAGATTTTGTGGAATCGAATTTTCAAAAACAGGCAGCTCTAGTTCTTGCTTTGCATAGCGGTATTCCTTGTAGAAGATCCAACACCTTATTCGATAAGGAAAGAGACGAGATCCCTTCACCGGGAGTGACCTCTTTAGCAATAACTGGCAGATGCTACAACCCTAGGTTTCGTCTTTTGATTGCTTCTATAGTTTTTGCTTTGCATAGTGGTATTTGTGAAATATCCTGCACCTTATTCGATAAGGAAAGAGCCGAGATCCCTTCACCGGGAGTGACCTCTTTAGAAAAACTAGTAAAAGCCTTAAAAACACTCCATTTTAAATCATTTGATTCTACAAAGATATTAAGTTCATTACACAAAAGGTTTCCTTAAAAACCTGTCGTAGCCCTCATTCATTTCAGATAAGTACTTCATAGTATTCGTGCTACGTTTGTTTGCCTTCGTCAATGCGTAGTGTGCGGTGGCTATTTATGCTTATCTGTTTAAGCATATGATGCGATTGAGTTAGGGCAGTCGTGCGACTTTGTTGGCCTCCGTCAAGGATCGTGTGGGTGGATTTAATTCAATAATGAAATGTACGTGTTGAACTTGACTAGTGGACTATGGTTTGTTAGCCTCCGTCAAGGTCATAGGACACTAGGGGCAAAATATTATCGGGAATTTCAAGTGTTGAAATTTGCAATAAGATTGCATACCTTCTATGAGATAGTTGGATCCCGATACCCACTACGAATAAGAGTTACTCCTGGGAGTGTTTTACACATTACAATTAGCCAATCAAGTAGGTGTCTAGAAAGGTGTTAACGGGGTTACGCCCCCTGGGAAAATGAGGTTTATTTTAATTAGTTCCGTGCGAAAGCACGTGGAACCTCCCTCAAAGTATAAACACTGTCCTGGCTGAAAGATTGGCGAACTTGTAGGGTGTAATTAATCCAGGTTAGTCTTTCTTTTTAGGGTTTGAAGGTAGATTTGACAAAACAGTGGGAGCCATCCTGATTAGATAAATTAATAACCAATCTAATTTTTCAAGAGCATACGCTGAGTGTTTTCTTCTCTCTCTCTCTCTCTAGATAGCGACCATGTCACGCCTTAATCAACATAATAATATGGATGTATTGACCGAACCTACTTGTTATACTGAGCTGGGGAACGTTGGTCCTGCTCCAAGTTATAATTGTTATAAGACCGAGCAGAAAATAGGGGATTACCAGGATCCCCGTGCCGCCCAAACGAAGAAAGTGCATGATTGTCACGACCCAAAATTTTGGACCGTAACCGGCATTTAAACTACGTAACGTCTACAGGCGTACGCAACTTAAGTAAGCCGAAACCAAGAAATCTAAACCATCCAAAACTGGATAAACGGAGAAAAACATAGTTTAAAACATTCGGAAATTCTCAAGTAAAATAATCTTTAAGTTTAGTTTTCGTTCTTAAAAATTTCGGCAACACCTCCTTTGTAAAAACTAGCCCCGAAAATGTGTACAACATAGATAATATATAAAGAATCCCAAACGGGAGCAAATCACGCCCAACGGCGGAGACAACCACCACAAACATATATACGACGCCGAAGCGAAGAAATATAAAAGAAAACTGCATAAAGAAGTAAAACTTTACAACAAGACCGGCT
This sequence comes from Agapanthus africanus, assembly GCA_030015575.1. Classification (NCBI taxonomy): domain Eukaryota; kingdom Viridiplantae; phylum Streptophyta; class Magnoliopsida; order Asparagales; family Amaryllidaceae; genus Agapanthus; species Agapanthus africanus. Next base: position 395,607,896 of record JASDDO010000014.1, read on the forward strand.
CCCACGAGCACGGCACCCATAGTCACCAAAATAATAATACAACACCGAATCCTCACAACTCGTCTCTAAGTCAAATAAAAGAAGTTGTAGATGGAGAATACTTGTAGCATTTTGAAAATTTAGAAATAAAAAAAAAATTAATTTAATAATAAAATGATAAATCACAAAGTTATTAAAAACAAATAAGTCAATTTCATAAGATGTATGTAAAAAAATTTAAATTAAAATTTTGGTATGCAACATAAATAAGTTATAAGGGTTTTAGTGATAATTTTAGCTTCATTTTAATAAAATGTGTGCTTTATAATAAACTAAGTTGTGAGGGGTTTTTAGGTAAAGTTTAGGTTTTTGTGCAAAAGGAAAATTGATAAGGGTGTAAATGAAAAAGGGATAGAAAACATTTTAGCTCAAAATTTTAGTGTAGATTAAAACAAAATTTAGAGATAAGGCATGCACACCTCTTACTTGCATGGACACACACACCCACCACCTCCTACTTGCATGAGAATGACACTCTTTAACCCTTGACACCTCCTTCTACCACCTCACCCTTCCCTCTTCTCATATATAGAATATGTTCAGATCAATTACCAAGTTTAAAATCTGAAAATTTTCTGAAAGAAAAACAAAATTAAAGAAAACTAGAAAGAACAAGAGAAAGAAGAAGAAGGAAGCTAGGTTCTAGGTTTTCTCATCATCAATCTAGGACAAGGGGCTTAGCATCTTGGAGGGGTTATTCCAACAAATTATTGTGGGTAATATTCTTAATCACAGTAGGAAATTAAGGTTCTGTACTTAGTTTAATTCGAAATGAACAAGTTCTATATTTTCGTATTTTAAGTAAAATATAGGCTCTGTTGAATCTGCTATTATTTAGAGAAAAAATCAACTTAACAAAACAGTGCTAAAATGATATATGTTGAACATATAGCAAACCATAGGACCACGAACCCAGTAGATCGGATTTGGGCCGGCGGCCAATAAGAAAATTCCGGCGTCGCCGGTTTTGTAGGATGCTAGGTTGTTTTGGATGGTTAGGTGGGTTTCTGTGTATAATTTTGGCCATTTTGGTGTTATTTAATCAAGTTAGTTTCACTGTAGATAGAATCTGGACGTTTATATAGGAAAAGATATCTAAAAACCCAAAATACGACACGGTTAAAACGCATCACGATTTAAATTCTGTAGCGATGCAGGTTAGGGTTAAGATCCAGTAAGGTTAAGTGTTTAATAGCTCGATATAGTCGTATACAATATAACTAGTACGTGGGAACGGGTGTTTTTCATTTCCGTCATGTCGGAGTAGCCGTTTCCTTATATAAGTTAAATTGTGATGTTAGATTCGAATACGGGATTTTCAGAGGCAGCGAGGAAAGGGAAAGGATTGGCAATTCCTGTGTAGATTCGACGTTTTCCGGTGAGTAGACTAAACATCTACCGGGAAATTTTGTAAAAATGGCGTGTTACGCCTGTAGTTTATTTAAATAAATGTTTTATTTTGTTATACTAAATTGACAATAATTTGCATTCATATTCAGATGTACCTTTCTTAGTTGCTAGGACACTGCACAAGTATCGATTAGTTATGCCACGTGCACATCTTACATGTTACACACTCCTCGTCGATATTACCATGTCACTTTTACACTTAGTAAGATTCTTATTAAAAATGATTCATATCATATCTTAAACACTATAATAGTAGTAAATTGCATCATTAACATCATGATTCATTATTAGAGTATTCTATATTTATGCAAGAGGTAATGGTATTATTAAGGATTTATGGTTTTGAGTTTTGAATACTATTACATAAATCCAGTGATTTTCATGATTGATGTGACATGTACACCCTGAGATGTTTTATGATTTGGTTTTATTCCAAACCGAGTCGGTGGATATACGGTTATGGATTTGTAGTTTATTCCGAACTGAGTCGGTGGATATACGGTTACGGATTTGTAGTTTTATTCCGAAGCAAGTCGGTGGATATACGGTTATGGATTTACAGTTTTATCCAGACTGAGTCGGTGGAGAATACAGTTCGATACATAGTGGACTTTGTTGATTTCAGGATCATTCGAGGAATGATGCCTGTGAGAAATGGAAGTTTTGTGTCGATGATGGACACGAGGAAATGAATTTTATTGGGAATAAATGATGAGATTTCAGTTTTGACTATGAGATTCGTATTATAGATTCATGATTTCCACATATAATCATACTTTATACTTGTTCACATTTCAGTTAGTACGATCGTCATATTTACATTATTAACCGTTATATGTTAGTTATATTCACTGAGTTGGCAACTCACCCCCGTTGTGCCACAGTTCCTTGCAGTGGTAGAGTGGACGGTTAGCAGCGGTGCAGATCTACTTTTTGCAGCTTTTTCACATATTTTGATAGGTGGGTTACATATGTAGTAACCTTCTCTTTTGGGTATTGTATTTTGTATCTAGAAGATCTCCATCATACCTGTATTTTGACCTAGAGTGAGAGATGGTTATATGTATATTATTTGACAGTTGAGATGGTTTAGTTCTATAAATTGTTATTTCTTTTCTTATGTCTGGGATTCGTATTGGTGTCCTATATACTGAGATTTTATTTTACGCTGTTAATATTGTTGATCCCAACTAGGGATGCAACCAAACTTAACACTTTATACTTGGTTAATATTATAACTTCATAAACTGTGACTTTTACTTAAAACTAAATTTCTATATAAAGAATTCCGCAAAAAGGATTTTGATCTTGCTTTTCGGCTTACTTGGACTGTATGCATATCTTTAGATATTATACAATCTAAGTGCCGGTAACATCCAAACTTTGGGTCATGACAAAGTTGGTATCAGAGCTTAGGAGTAACCTTACGGAATCGAGTAGGGAATTAAAATAGGTTGACGTGAGTCCGTGAGTTAGGATGACCTTTGGTTTGATGGAGTAGGTGAATTAGGATGAGTGAAGTACCGTACGTATGTTCCGCGGCATATTTACGTTACTGTACTCAGCCTAACTAACCTTAAGATGTATATCTTGATCTATTCTTCCGTTGATTCTCCGTTATTGATTGTTCCTATTCATAAGCCTTATCAACTCTTGTTTCTTATTCCAGTTGCTATGGCTACGCGGGCTAGGCGAGCCGCAGCCAGAGATGCAGCTAGGGCGAGTCCGCCTATGACGGCGACTGGTACACCGGACGTTCCGGCAGTGCATGAGCATGTTCATCCACCTCCTCCAGATCGCATGACAAGGATAGTGGAGGGCATGTTGGGATTATAGCGAGTGGTGGGACAATTAGCTGAGGCCACTCGAGTACTGAGGCAGGATCCGGCACCAACCGTGGCAGAGTCCGAGGTACAGACTATGCAGATGGTAGCACTTGTAGATACGAGAGTGATGGAGGTATCGCTTGCGGAGTTTATGAGACTGAGACCTCTGGTATTTACAGGGACCGATGTAGAGGAAGATCCTCAGTCCTTTCTTGATAGGATGGCGAGGATTGGCAGATCATTGCGATGTTCTGATGCGAGGTCAGTTGAGCTGACTAGCTTTCGTTTGGAGGGACTTGCACAGGAGTGGTGTGAGTCGATGGAGAGAGGGCGAGCTACGAGTCTTCCTCCGATGTAGTGGATCGAGTTTTCCACGGTCTTTCTTGCTATATTTCTTCCCCAGAGTGTGAGGGACGCTAGAGCTAGCAGTTTTGAAGCGTTGCGGAAATAGGCGAGTATGTCAGTGGCAGATTATGATTTACGATTCACCCAGTTGTCGCGATATGCTCCATACTTAGTACCTACGGAGAAATTTAGGGTGAAAAGGTTCTTAAGGAGTCTGGACACGCAATTGTATTTAGCTATAGGCTCCCAGCATTTTGATACGTATGCGCAGGCCATGGATGCAGCAATACGAGTAGAGGAGCGATTGAGAGAGGCGGTGGTTGTTCCGGAGCCAAAAAAGAGTAAGCCGACCGGGCCACTGGCTAGACAGTTTGGAGGAGGTAGAGGAAGATATACTCCAGGCCGCAGTTTCGGACGAGGTTGGACTCAGGGCCAAATGTTCAGTTCATACCCCGATGATCAGGGGACCCCACTTACATGTTATAATTGCGGGCGTCCAGGGCGTACGGATAGAGGGTGTACACGTTATTGCGGGACTGTTACTCCACAGGTTGCTTTACCCCTTCCACCTTCTACGCCGATGGCTTTGCTTCCTCCCCTAGTTGGCGCTACACGCCAGGCAGTTGCACCACGAGGTCGAGGCTTTGCGGGACGTTCTCAGAGAGGTCGAGGAGATAGAGGTAGAGGACGGCAGGATGCGGGCAGGGGACAGACACGGGTATTTGCGCTGACTCCACAGGATGCCCAGGCATCAAATGCAATCATGACAGGTACTCTCATAGTATGTTCGTTAGAGGCACATGTTTTATTTGATCCTGGTTCTACACATTCTTATGTATCTTCACGATTTGCACTTTCTTTGGGGAAAGAGTCATCGATGTTAGAGTTACCATTGGTAGTGATTACCCCGGTAGGAGATTCTTTTATAGCTCGGCACGTATTCAGGTCATGTTCTGTGCGTATTGGTGATAGAGATTCGCTAGTTGATCTGATTCTCCTGGAAATGTTAGATTTTGATATACTTAGTATGGATTGGTTGTCTGCTCGTCATGCCTATGTAGATTGCCGGGGGAAGGCGGTTAGATTTTGTTTTCCAGGTGAACCGGTTTTTGTTGTGCATGGGGACTATAATATTACTCCTGCCAACATGATTTCTGCTTTTTGTGCGGGATGACTCTTGAAGAAGGGTTGTCATGGGTTCTTGGCGTTTGTTCAGGACTTAGGAGTCGCTGAGATTCTATTGGACCAGGTTCCGATCGCACGAGAATTTCCAAAGGTATTTCCTGCTGTGTTACCAGGATTGCCACCCGATCGTGACATTGAATTTTGCATCGACTTGATTCCAGGTGCATGGCCTATTTCTATACCACCCTATCGTATGGCACCGACGGAGTTGAAGGAACTCAAAATCCAGTGGAAAGAGTTGTTAGATAGAGGGCTTGTTCGTCCCAGTGTATCACCGTGGGGAGGTCCTGTCTTATTTGTAAAGAAGAAGGACGGTAGTATGAGACTGTGCATCGACTACCGACAGCTGAATCGCGTCACTGTGCGAAACAGGTATCGACTAACACGTATAGATGACTTATTCGATCAGTTGCAGGGAGCTGGTTACTTCTCGAAGATTGATTTGCGGTCGGGGTATCACCAGTTGAAGGTTCGGAAGGACGATATTCCGAAGACTGCGTTTCGCACAAAATATGGGCACTATGAATTTCTGGTGATGTCGTTCGAACTCACCAACGCCCCGGCAGCTTTTATGGATATGATGAACCGTATCTTCAGACCCTTCATTGATCAGTTTATTATCGTATTCATAGATGATATTCTTGTTTATTCTCGGAGTCGGAAGTAGCACGAGCAACATTTGCGTATTACGTTGCAGACCTTGAAGGAGCATCAGCTGTTTGCAAAATTCTCCAAATGCGCGTTTTGGCTGGATAGTGTGGAATTCTTGGGACACGTAGTTACTAGAGCTGGGATATGTGTGGACTCAAAGAAGATTGAAGCGGTACAACACTGGCCCAGACCTGTGTCAGTTATAGAGGTTCGGAGTTTCTTAGGTCTGGCAGGTTATTACTGACGTTTCGTGCAGGATTTTTCAAGGATAGCTGCACCTTTGACCGGATTGACTAAGAAGGAGGATCCATTTCAGTGGACAGATGCATGTGAGCAGAGTTTCCAGCAGTTGAAGACGCGCTTGACGACTGCACCAGTCTTATCTTTACCTTCAGGGTCAGGTGGTTTCGTTGTGTATTATGATGCATCTCGAGTGGGGTTAGGCTGTGTGTTGATGCAGCACGGTAGGGTTGTAGCTTATGCTTCTCGACAGTTGAAGAAGCATGAACAAAACTACCCCACTCATGATCTAGAGATGGCTGATGTGGTATTCACATTGAATATTTGGAGACATTACTTGTATGGAGAGTCGTGCCAAATCTTCACAGATCATAAGAGCTTAAAGTATATTTTTCAGCAGAAGGATCTGAACCTAAGGCAGCGTAGATGGATAGAACTAGTGAAAGATTACGATTGTGAGGTCTTGTTGTTGGATATATGTATGCCCTAGAGGCCATTATATGATAGTGGATGTATGCAGTGTACATTCTTGCTCGATATGATAGTATGCTATCTGGTTCTTCTTTATCTGCCATGTTGATTTGATCATGCTTTTATTCATTCACACATGTTGATAAAGCCCTGAGGATATAGGCTTGACTACTGTGATTATGATAGAGATCATACTAGTGGGACATCTGTAGTTTATAAACATATCCTAGAATGTCCCTAGTCGTAGGTGTATCGAGACGGTGCATCGATATACCAGAGTAGACTAGCGTATATGATACTAGACCCATACGATGGGCGATGGATTTTCCCAGATTCATCGATGTTTGACATCGAGATCGTATACGGGTGCTCAGTGGTGACTGGGTACACTGGACGGACTCATCGAGAACTCCAATATGGAATTATATCTATTGTCGGATAGCAGTTCTCAAGTGACACTGGTGCAGGTTAGTCTGTAGACTCGAGATCGTCATAGAGTCTTGTGTGTTCTCCTACTGTACTTTGATTACCACCCTACCACGGCTCTACTGAGTCATGCAAACAGGTGGCCGTTGGGTACAGTCCCGAGACACACGAAGGCAATGAGCAATAGGAGGGGTTTCGTCTCTCCCGGTATTGGGAGTTGATGCTGTGCTGTGCTCGATTGGCTGTATCAATAAGTCCCTGGCCAGGGCTGTTGAGACTTACTGATAAGTGTTATCAATAGTTTCTCAATCTGTTATAGACCATTCATCGGCACAACTTATTGAGTTATTGGGGTCGACGTTACCATCCCTAGACTCGATATGCAACATATCTGACGAAGAGACCGGACTGTACGGTAGTGTTGCCGGTTGGCTCGACGGGAGTTATGACAGGTTCGCTTGTTTTCTTCTGATCACTCAATACCCTGGTGGCCGTTACGTTTAGCTGACTGCTTGCGGCTTGTAGGTATTTGATATGATCATTACCTACTACCGGCGTATTGACGAGTCTTAGAGTCCCACAATGAAGTTTCCTGGCTCAGGCGAAAAGATGTGGTGTGCATATGAGATATGCGCGGGGTCCCGATTAAATACGGATATGTGATGCCGTATATTAATCGGGCATTTTCTATTGGTCAGGTCGTATGTGATATGACCGGTTTGCAAAATCAAGTGTTGATTTAACAAATGACTTTTAGATTAATTCTTTAATCAAACTCTTTTTCTATTTTTGTATGCATGCATGTATGCACATGATGATGTGCATGGATACATACATACATACATTGTATCATGGTTGTTGATACATATTTGGTGGCAATACAAGACTAATATTGTAGTCATTATCTATTTATTTATCATTTTGAAAAAGGGAAAGGATAATTCACACAAGGTTAATGTTTATCATCTTTGACCATGCTTCAACCACTTTTTAACCTTGAGTTAATTATCCTTTTACCTTTTAACTCATTTGATAAAGATCTAGATAGTTCTAACCAAGGTTGAAGTGAGAAGGATTAATATAGATTATTCTTTTCTCATTTCAATTATTCACTCTCATAACATTTCCTTTATGAGAAAAAGCTTAGCCACCTTCTTCTTCTTCCTCTCTTGATAATTTCTTTGAGTGAGGTTGATAAAAATAAAGAGTTTTGATTATAGAATGCAAACCACATTATCATAATACACACATCTAGCCCATTTGTGTAGGGTGTTTGCTCTACTTCATTCACATATCGAGTAAAGCAAGGAGTTTTGAGCAAAGGAGCTTCGGATGGATCGTCGTGGATCTAGAGGATCTCAAGCGAACCTTTTTCCAACCATCAAGTAGCCAAGGAGTCTAGCGTAGGGAGCTACAAAGGTTGTACTCTCAAAAACCCTTGCTTTTTCTACTTGTGATGATGTCAATGTAATGAAACCCTAAATTTCTAGTGATGATTCTTTGTATGTTCATTTAGCTCCTCAAAAATTTGATTTTGGCACATGTGATGCTTCCAAACCCTCCATGAGGTGCTACGTTAACCTAGCAATGGTATCAGAGCCAAGCTAGAGCTTTAGGAGACGCTTTGGCGAAGTTAAAACTCCGATCGAACCCGAAATACGCATTTTTAACCCCTCTCTGTACATTTTTTTAAACTGTGTTATTTTCTGAATTAAAAATACTTAAAAAATTCAGCAGGAAAATATAAGCATTTATGTAAAAAACGAAGCCATAAACAGCACATGTCGCCGCGGAACCGCCGCCAGTCCTTGCTTGGGCCACGGATCCGCGGCTGTACAGATGACATATTGCCTCGTTTTTGTACAGTAATATTCTTACCTGCTTGTATATATTTTTGGGTATTTTTAATCTGAATCATGTGTTGAGTGTTCTGGGGATTATTTTAGGTTCGTTGATTCGATCGGAATATTTAATTTCGTGTTGTTTTCGGGTAATTTAGAAAGTATTAAAAAGTTCGAACGGATATCATTAACTCACTTTTTCCCGGCACGAAAAACTTTTAAGTGTTAAATTTTTTTCTCGAGTTTAAATCTTTCGGAAATACGTGCAAGTAACGTGGTGGACCCTTTAGAAGAACACAAACCTTAACTCGATTATGTGACTGTCTGAACTGCCTCTAAACTTTAGGGTTTGGGGCAGTACGACGTGCCACATGTGAGGCGTTGGCTTGACCCTTCTACGGCTGGACCGCTGCTACTGTGACATGTTCCGGGATTTTTGAACTCCGCTCAAGTGTTGAGCTATTTAGGAAATTTTTGGTATTTGATCATTCGATCGAAAACTTTAATACTGTCTATTTATCTGGAATGTGATACAATATGTGGAATTCATATAGTTAAGCATGAAATGCGAAGTATGTGATATTTCGGATTTACGAAGTCTAAAGAAAATGTGGATTCCAAATGTTGTAGCTTTACACTTTCTTTTCTGTGACCGTAAGTGTAGTATGTCGCATATCGCCGATTTCGTTGCTATACATCAACGACAATCGGGGTACGCATACTTACTTACGTTGATGATACATGATATAATGTGTTGCTGGGATATGATGTGCAGGATTGTCGCGATTGAATCGCCGGGTTTTTTTTATGTGAGATGAGAGTTTTCTTTTCATTCATGTAAAATTAAAATTTAATGTAATATTCTTTTATTTGGGGCACTTCCGGGTTGAGGTTGATATCACCAGTGTTGTATATTATTAACTTTTCTACATTAGGATAGACCCAAGGAGGGGAGCACAAGTGACCGGGTTCTGGGGTTCAGTGGGAGGCCATCTCGAGGAGTCGAGACCGGGACTCCTATGTAAGTCCACGTTACCTCTCCCGGTACTTACGGGCTTGCGGAAATGATAAAAAACGATTTTTCAAGAAATGGTAACATGGACTCAAAATACGGATCTTTGTTAAACAACTACCTAACAACCTAACTTGAGATTTACGTACTCGGTTAGGGGGTTATACCTTTCTTGAACTCCTTCGTTTTCAACTCTTTGCGGTGTACGGATCGGCTTCACCTCTTCGTCTCCTTGCGCCGAAGATGGATCCACCTGAAAGCTTCTACCTTTGGCTTCTTCTTCGAACGTGAAGAAACTAGAACACTTGGTTTGCTAAACCTTGTGAACTAGGATGAGTAAAGAAGTGATATGGGTTTTCTTTTATCTCTAAAGCAATGTTTCTCAACTCATGAGAGGGTGTTTCCTTTAGCTAGAGAGAGCAAGAGGAAGAGCAAGGGGGAGAGCTCAAGCAAGAGAGAGAAAGCAAATGAGAGAATGAGAAAGTCTTTTGCCATCCAAGCTCTCATAATCCAAAACCATCATAACAAATAATAGTAATCAAGTATTATGTGATGGTTCAAGTCAAAATGGCTATATCATTTCATGCACTCATTTTGCAAAAATAAACAAGCAAGCAAAAGTCTTTGCCATGAAATGATAGCCATTATCATGATGAAATGGTCGCTACCTGGAGAGAGAGAGAAGAAAACACTTTAGCGTATGCTCTTGCAAGATTAGATTGGTTATTATCTTATCTAATCAGGATGACTCCCACTGTTTTTATCAAATCTACCTTCAAACCATAAAAGGTAAGATTAGCCGGGATTAATTACACCCTACAACTTCGTCAATCTTTCAGCCAGATCAGTGTCGGTACTTTGAGGGAGGTTCCCCGTGCTTTCGCACGGACCTAATTAGTAAACCTCGTTTTCCCAGAGGCGTAACCTCGTTAACACTTTTCTAGACACCTACTTGAATGACTAATTGTCCTGTGTAAAACTCTCCCAGGAGTAACTCTTACTCGCAGTGGGTATCAGGATCCAACTATCTCATAGGAGGTATGCAATCTCATTGCAAATTTCAACACTTGAAATTCCCGATAATGCTTTTGCCCCTAACCCCTATGACCTTGACAAAGGCCAACAAACCATAGGAAGCTAGTCAAGTTCAACCCGTCATTTCTTGATTGAAATCAAACCCACCCGCACGACCCTTGACAAAGGCCAACAAGGTCGTACGAATACCCTAATCCAATCACATCATATGTTTAATCAGATAAGTACCAGTTAGCTACCGCACACTACGCCTTGACAAAGGCCAACAAACGCAGCACGAATACTAAATAGTCTTTATCTGAAATGACGGAGGGCTACGCAGGTTTTTCTGAAAACCCTGAGCGTAATGAACTTGATATCGTCGTAGAATCGAGTGAAGTTTTGAAAAGGAGTGTTTTTGAGGCTTTTCTTAGTTTCGCTAAAGGGGTCACTCCCGGTGAAGGGATCGTCGGCCCTTTCCTCATCGAATAAGGTGCAGGATATATCATATATACCGCTGTGCAAAGCAAAACACTAAAAGCAATCAAAAGACAAACCGCGTTTTGTAGCATCTGCCAGTTTTGCTAAAGAAGTCACTCCCGGTGAAGGGATCTCGGTCCTTTCCTCATCGAATAAGGTGCAGGATATATCGCATATATCACTGTGCAAAGCAAAACTGTAGCTACCCTTTTTATAAAGTTCTGATTCTACAACATCTTTGGGTTTCTTTTCTTTTATTAATCTCATTAATAAAAATCCCATCAGCTTATGCTTCCTAAGCATCACAGAAGAAACGAAAGCAGTAATATTTATATATCAGCATATATATATAGTATAAGCATTCGTCTCAGGCAGTAATATGATCTCATCACAGAACATTGCAGCAGAAGTACATATATGAAATATTGGATATACTAGGACGTCCGTGTTTTTAATACGAGCCTGTATAAAACGCGGATTCCACGGTCGCGACGAATAGCCAAACCCACATCCCAAGACCCCTACGAGAGCGGCAAGTAACTCTGCCAATTCTAGGGTTAGGAGACCCGGTCTCGACTCCTCGAGATGGCCTCCCACTGGACCTTAGAACCCGGTTACTTGTGCTCCCCTCCTTGGGTCTACCTAATACGGAAAAGTAAATAATATACACTGGTGACAGCAACCGCAACCTGGAAATGCCCCAAATAAAAGAATATTATATTACAAATGAATTTTACATGAATGAAAATAAAAACCCTCATCTCACATAAAACCCCCGGCTATTCTGATCGCGACGATCCAATATAACATATCACAGCAACACATAATATCTCATATCATCAACGTAAGCAAGTATGCGTATCCCGATTGTCGTTGATGTATAGCAACGAAGCCGGCGATACACCACATACTACGCTTACGGTCACAGAAAAGAAAGTGTAAAACTACAATATTTGGAATCCACAATTACTTTAGACATCGTAAATCCGAAATATCACATACTTCGTATTTCATGCCTAACTCTATGAATTCCACATATTGTATCACATTCCAGATAAATATACGGTATTAAACTATTTGAACAGATAATCAAACACCCAAAATTTCCCGAAGTGCTCAACTCTTGAGCGGAGTTCAAATAATCCCAGAATATGTCACAGTACCAGTGATCCAGCTGTAGAAGGGCCAAGCCAACGCCTCACATGTGGCACGCCGTACTGCCCCAAACCCGAAGGTTCAAAAGGCAGTTCAAGACTGTCACATAATCGAGTTAAGGTTTGTTGTCTTCTAGAGGGTCCACCGCTTAACTTGTACAATTTTCCGAAAGATTTAAACCCAATAAAAATTCAACGCTTGAAAGTTTGCCGTGCCAGAATAAAGTGGGTTAATGATATCCATTCAACCAGTTTAACAGTTTCTAAATATCCGGAAAGAAATACGAATTTAAATATTCCGATCGAGTCTACTATTACAAAACAAACCCCAGAATTTTAAACACCTGGAACAGAATAAAAATATCCAGAATGATCAGCAAGTACCTACGGTTAAAACCATGAAGCCACGTGTCCCAATTCTACAGTGCCGCCGCTGATCCGCCGCGCGAACCCTGTTTATGCCGCGCTTCCGCGCTACTTTGGTGGAATTGTGGGCACGTGTTTCATGGTAATTCTTAGAATTCCCTGCTGATTTTTTTACATATTTTTAATTCTGAAAAATCCCAAAATTTAAAAAATTTCCAGAGAGGGGTCCAAATTTGTCGTTTCGGGTTCGATCGGAGTTTTAACTTCGTAAACACATCGCCTAATGCTCTAGCTAGGCTCTGATACCACTGTAGGGTTCCTAGGCACTCTTGTGAAGGTTCAAAAGGCATCAAACATGCCCGGATTAAATTTTAGACGTGCCGAACAACCCAAAGCCGGGATCTTTGCTAGATTATTAGGGTTTAACATGCATTAAGATAACTTTTATCTAAGTGTGAGGGATTACAACCTTTGTAGTCCGCTCCTTCACTTCACAAGCTCCGAGTAGAAGTCCCTTTGCCGCGATCCACGATCTCCCGGACTCATGAGAGGCTCCACGACTCGAACGATCCATTCTAGCTCGTCGTATTCCAAATCTCCGATGATCTACCTCGAGGTTTCAAAGAACTCAAGCTATCTCACTCTTAAAGAAGTGAACACACTAATCCCATGGGCTAGATGAGATGAGGATGAGAGAGTAGTAATTTAGCTTTCTTTTTATATCATTTTCTCATAATCTTTCATCACATAAGGATTTTCAAGAGAGCTTCTTCAAGAAGAAGAAGAAGAAGATAATGGAAATCATAATATGAATTAATCCTTTTGTCATGAATAGAAAATATAGTATATGATTGATATGCAAACCATGGTCAAGGATGAATGGATGAGAATGTGTAGAGAAACAACTAGGGTTAGGGTTTGGTTAAGTTTAGAATGTGTCATCACAAAAGATCTTTGTAATGACAAAAGAAAGAAAGCTTCTAGAAGGAACTTGAAGCATCTAACCCTAATCAAACCTTAACCTCAATTAATCATCCTTAAACATGTTTAACAATTAATCATATCATGTCACAATAATATATATCACATATATATTATATATTTGCAATAAAAGAAAATAATACAATTAACATATATCGCATATATATCAATGTATCATCCACTGAGAAAATGAAATAATAAAGCAAACCAATATTAGTTAATATAATAATATATCATATATATATATATTATATATTAAATCATCGAATCAACACTTGATCCGACGATCCGGCTATATCGAATATTACCGACTAATATATCATGTACCGATTCATCGAATCAACACTTGATCCGATGTCCCGGTTCATATCTAAATATCGCGAGAATATAATACGGTATCCCATATCGCATTATTCTCGGTCCTGCACATATCACATATGCGCCACTACTCCGTTTCTCCTGAGCCAAGAAACCTCTGTGTAGGACTCTAAAGAATCGTCAATACGCCGGTAGCAGGTGATGATCATATCAAACACCCACAAGCTGCAAGCGGTCAGCTAAACGTAACAGCCACCCAGGTATTGAGCGATCAGAAGATCAACAAGCTAGCCTGTGCGTTCTCCTGTGAATCCAACCAGTAACACTCCCGTACAGTCCGGTCTGTTCGTCTGATATGTCGCATATCAAGTCTAGGGGTGGTATACGTCAGACCCCAGTAACCGATAAGTCGTGTCGATGTATGGCTCATAACGGGTCGAGAAACTACTAGTAACACTTACCAGTAAATCTCTATATCAGCCCTGTCCAAGGACTTCCAGTTATAGCCAATCGAACACAGCACAACATCAACTCCCTATACCGGGAGAGACGAATCCCCTCCTATCGCTCATTGCCTCCATGTGATTCGGGACTGTACCCAAAAGCCACCGTTTTGCACGCCCTCTTGGACGTGGTAAGGTGGAAATCAAAGCACAGTGGGAATCACACAAGACTCTATGACGATCTCGGGTCTTCAGACTACCCTGTACCTGTGTCACCGGAGAACTGCCATCTGACGTGTGGTATATCACCATCTGGGAGTTCTCGGCGAGTCCGTCCAGTGTACCCAGTCTCCACTGAGCACCCGTACACCATCTCTGATGTCAAACACCTATGGATATGTGATCATCCATCGCTCATCATATGGGTCAAGATGCGTATACGCTAGTCTACTCTGGTGTATCGATGCCCTGTCTCGATATACCCTCGACTAGGAACAGTTATAGGATGTACTCATCGACTACCGCGGCCCCACTAGTATGATCTCATCATAGTCCCAGTAGTCGAGTACAGATCCTAAGGGCTTTATCAACATGTGAGAGTAAAACAGTAAACCAATACAAGTCAACATGTTAAGATAAAGTGAAACCAAATAGCATACTATCATGACGAGCAAGAAAGTCTTCTCTATATATAACCAAGCATCCATTATAATATACATCAAATGTACAACAATGGCCTCTAGGGCATATACATAACTAACAATCTCCCACTTGCACTAAGGCCAGCTGCTGTAGTATCTCATACCTAGCATCCCGAATAATCTCTCAAACTGTATCTGGGGAATAGCCTTCGTGAATGGATCCGCAGTGTTGTCCTTCGTATCTACTCTCCTGACCTCGATCTCCCGGCGATCAACTATCTCCCTGATCAGGTGATACCGCCTCAGAATATGTCTGGACTTCTGATGGGACCTGGGTTCCTTGGCCAAAGCCACAGCTCCATTGTTATCGCAATACAGAGGTATTGGATGCTCAATGGATGGAACCACACCAAGTTCACTAATGAACTTCTTGATCCAGACAGCCTCTTTGGCAGCATCGTTGGCAGCGATGTATTCAGCCTCCATCGTTGATTCTGCAACGGTATCCTGTTTGGAACTCTTCCAACATACCGCCCCTCCATTGAGGGTAAAGACAAAACCCGAATGCGACTTAGAGCCGTCCTTATCACTTTGGAAGCTGGAATCGGTAAAGGACTCCACCTTGAGTTCTCCGTTACCATACACCAAGAACATCTCCTTAGTCCTTCGTAAGTACTTGAGAATGTTCTTCACTGCTGTACAATGACTCTCTCTAGGATCTGCTTGATACCGACTCACTACACTTAGTGAGTATGCTACATCGGGTCTGGTACATAGCATCGCATACATGATAGAGCCTACTGCCGAAGCATAGGGTATCCCTTGCATGCGAGCTCTCTCCGAATCAGTCTTGGGAGACATCTCTTTGGAGAGAGTGAGTCCAGATATCGTGGGCTGATTCCCACGTTTGGATTCTTCCATACTAAACCTCTTTAGTATGGTGTCAATGTACTTGGATTGGGACAATCCCTGTATCCGTTTATATCTATCTCTATAGATCATGATTCCCAATATGCAGGAGGCATCACCTAGATCTTTCATTGAGAATCTCTGTGATAAGAAGAGCTTGACTGATTGCAGCATAGGAATATCATTTCCTATCAAGAGTATGTCATCCACGTACAATACGAGGAAGACTACCTTACCCTCTGCCACCTTCTTATAGATACAAGGTTCATCTATATTTTTGATGAAGTCAAACTCTTTGACTACAACATCAAAACAGATGTTCCAACTCCGCGATGCTTGATTTAACCCATAAATGGATTTAAGCAGCTTGCACACCTTTCCGCTGCTCCCACTATCTACGAAGCCCTCTGGCTGAGTCATGTACACGCACTCTTCTAAATCACCGTTTAGAAAGGCGGTCTTAACATCCATTTGCCAGATTTCGTAATCATGGTATGCAGCAATGGCAAGTAAGATCCGGATGGACTTAAGCATAGCCACTGGAGAAAAGGTTTCGTCATAGTCCACACCTGGTCTTTGACGAAAACCTTTTGCTACAAGTCTAGCTTTGAAAGTCTCAACTTTTCCATCTACACCAAATTTCTTTTTAAAAATCCACTTGCTCCCAATGGGTTTTACCCCTTCAGGAGCATTTTCTAAAATCCATACTTTATTGGTGTACATGGATTCCATCTCAGATCGCATTGCATCCAGCCATTTCACAGAGTCAACACTCGTGATGGCCTGCTCGAAACTAGTCGGCTCATCATCATCCATGATGCAATCCTCGCTTCCACCATCAATGAGAAAACCGTAGTATCTCTCAGGTGGACGAGAAACCCTACTAGATCGGCGGAGAGGCTGGGGCTCGTCGGGTACTACTGAATCCTCTGGTTCCACTAAATCTTCAGTTGCAGTTTGTGTTACTGGAACTTCTTCCAGTTCTACCTCTTCGCCACTAATTTCTTTTGTAAGAAATTCCTTTTCTAAAAAGGTGGCATGTCGAGAAACAAACACCTTTTGTTCCTCGCGATGGTAGAAAAGATATCCATATGAATGTTTAGGATATCCCACAAACTTGCATAGAACTGACCGTGCCTCGAGTTTGTCTGGATTTTGCCTTTTGACATAGGCCAGACAACCCCATATCTTAACTCGTTTAAGACATGGTCTCTTCCCACTCCATATCTCATATGGTGTGGTAGGTACAGATTTAGTTGGAACTTGATTCAATAGGTATGTTGCTGTCTCCAGTGCATACCCCCAGAAGGAAATAGGTAAATCAGCCTCGCTCATCATAGAGCGCACCATATCTAATAGGGTGCGATTCCTCCGCTCGGATACACCGTTGTGCTGTGGTGTATAAGGAGGAGTAAGCTGAGAGAGAATCCCATTCTCTTTTAGATAATCTAGGAACTCACCGCTTAAGTATTCACCTCCTCGATCAGATCGAAGAATCTTAATACTTTTGCCCGTTTGGTTCTCTACTTCGTGCTTATATTCTCTGAATTTCTCAAAAGCTTCAGACTTGTGTTTCATCAGGAACACATATCCGAATCTTGAGAGATCGTCAGTGAATGTAATAAAGTAGGAAGAACCGTTCCTGGCATGCGTAGACATGGGACCGCATACATCACTATGTACCAGTCCTAAGAGTTCAGCAACTCTTTCTCCGTGTCCACTAAACGGAGCTTTGGTCATTTTTCCTTTGAGACATGAATGGCAAGTATCATAAGATGATAATTCGAACGGATTCAAATAACCATCTTTATGTAACTTAGCCAGTCGTGTCGCATTGATATGACCAAGTCTACAATGCCACAAGAAGGATTCGTTCATATCTGAACTTTTCCTCTTGTGTGTGTTTTGTATATTCAGAACTGTATTCTGATTTAGAATGAATATGCCATTATGTAACGAGCCTGATGCAATCAACTTTTGATCTAGGAATATGTTCATAACATTATCCTGTACTACAAAATTATATCCCTCTTTACTCAATAAAGAAACTGATATAATGTTGCACATCATGTTCGGTATATAATAGCACTCATTTAGAATCAGTGTATTACGACTTGGTAATACAAGGTGATATTCGCCAACTGCTTTGGCTACAATACTTGCACCGTTCCCTACTTGAACGGAATGATCACCTTTTCCCAGTTCTCTACCTTTACGTAGCCCATGTAACTGTTTACATATGTGGGATCCTGATCCGGTATCTAATACCCAGGACGTAGGGTGAACTGAGAAACAGTTCTCAATAACTAACACACCTGAAGAAGATGCATCAACATGCATGTTCTTTTGGGCGGCGTGAGAATCCAGATATTCTCCTGTTTCCTGTTCAGTCTTATAACTCTTATAAGAAAGAATGGGTCCAACGTTCCCTTCCTCAGTACAATAATTAGGTTCAGTCAATACATCCATATTATTATCTTGATTATGGCCTGAAATGGTCGCTACCTGGAGAGAGAGAGAAGAAAACACTTTAGCGTATGCTCTTGCAAGATTAGATTGGTTATTATCTTATCTAATCAGGATGACTCCCACTGTTTTTATCAAATCTACCTTCAAACCATAAAAGGTAAGATTAGCCGGGATTAATTACACCCTACAACTTCGTTAATCTTTCAGCCAGATCAGTGTCGGTACTTTGAGGGAGGTTCCCCGTGCTTTCGCACGGACCTAATTAGTAAACCTCGTTTTCCCAGAGGCGTAACCTCGTTAACACTTTTCTAGAAACCTACTTGAATGACTAATTGTCCTGTGTAAAACTCTCCTAGGAGTAACTCTTACTCGCAGTGGGTATCAGGATCCAACTATCTCATAGGAGGTATGCAATCTCATTGCAAATTTCAACACTTGAAATTCCCGATAATGCTTTTGCCCCTAACCCCTATGACCTTGACAAAGGCCAACAAACCATAGGAAGCTAGTCAAGTTCAACCCGTCATTTCTTGATTGAAATCAAACCCACCCGCACGACCCTTGACAAAGGCCAACAAGGTCGTACGAATACCCTAATCCAATCACATCATATGTTTAATCAGATAAGTACCAGTTAGCTACCGCACACTACGCCTTGACAAAGGCCAACAAACGCAGTACGAATACTAAATAGTCTTTATCTGCAATGACGGAGGGCTACGCAGGTTTTTCTGAAAACCCTGAGCGTAATGAACTTGATATCGTCGTAGAATCGAGTGAAGTTTTGAAAAGGAGTGTTTTTGAGGCTTTTCTTAGTTTCGCTAAAGGGGTCACTCCCGGTGAAGGGATCGTCGGCCCTTTCCTCATCGAATAAGGTGCAGGATATATCATATATACCGCTGTGCAAAGCAAAACACTAAAAGCAATCAAAAGACAAACCGCGTTTCGTAGCATCTGCCAGTTTTGCTAAAGGAGTCACTCCCGGTGAAGGGATCTCAGTCCTTTCCTCATCGAATAAGGTGCAGGATATATCGCATATATCACTGTACAAAGCAAAACTGTAGCTACCCTTTTTATAAAGTTCTGATTCTACAACATCTTTAGGTTTCTTTTCTTTTATTAATCTCATTAATAAAAATCCCATCAGCTTATGCTTCCTAAGCATCACAGAAGAAACGAAAGCAGTAATATTTATATATCAGCATATATATATAGTATAAGCATTCGTCTCAGGCAGTAATATGATCTCATCACAGAACATTGCAGCAGAAGTACATATATGAAATATTGGATATACTAGGACGTCCGTGTTTTTAATACGAGCCTGTATAAAACGCGGATTCCACGGTCGCGACGAATAGCCAAACCCACATCCCAAGACCCCTACGAGAGCGGCAAGTAACTCTGCCAATTCTAGGGTTAGGAGACCCGGTCTCGACTCCTCGAGATGGCCTCCCACTGGACCCTAGAACCCGGTTACTTGTGCTCCCCTCCTTGGGTCTACCTAATGCGGAAAAGTAAATAATATACACTGGTGACAGCAACCGCAACCTGGAAGTGCCCCAAATAAAAGAATATTATATTACAAATGAATTTTACATGAATGAAAATAAAAACCCTCATCTCACATAAAACCCCCGGCTATTCTGATCGCGACGATCCAATATAACATATCACAACAACACATAATATCTCATATCATCAACGTAAGCAAGTATGCGTATCCCGATTGTCGTTGATGTATAGCAACGAAGCCGGCGATACACCACATACTACGCTTACGGTCACAGAAAAGAAAGTGTAAAACTACAATATTTGGAATCCACAATTACTTTAGACATCGTAAATCCGAAATATCACATACTTCGTATTTCATGCCTAACTCTATGAATTCTACATATTGTATCACATTCCAGATAAATATACGGTATTAAACTATTTGAACAGATAATCAAACACCCAAAATTTCCCGAAGTGCTCAACTCTTAAGCGGAGTTCAAATAATCCCAGAATATGTCACAGTACCAGTGATCCAGCCGTAGAAGGGCCAAGCCAACGCCTCACATGTGGCACGCCGTACTGCCCCAAACCCGAAGGTTCAAAAGGCAGTTCAAGACGGTCACATAATCGAGTTAAGGTTTGTTGTCTTCTAGAGGGTCCACCGCTTAACTTGTACAATTTTCCGAAAGATTTAAACCCAATAAAAATTCAACGCTTGAAAGTTTGCCGTGCCGGAATAAAGTGGGTTAATGATATCCGTTCAACCAGTTTAACAGTTTCTAAATATCCGGAAAGAAATACTAATTTAAATATTCCGATCGAGTCTACTATTACAAAACAAACCCCAGAATTTTAAACACCTGGAACAGAATAAAAATATCCAGAATGATCAGCAAGTACCTACGGTTAAAACCATGAAGCCACGTGTCCCAATTCTACAATGCCGCCGCTGATCCGCCGCGCGAACCCTGTTTATGCCGCGCTTCCGCGCTACTTTGGTGGAATTGTGGGCACGTGTTTCATGGTAATTCTTAGAATTCCCTGCTGATTTTTTTTACATATTTTTAATTCTGAAAAATCCCAAAATTTAAAAAATTGCCAGAGAGGGGTCCAAATTTGTCGTTTCGGGTTCGATCGGAGTTTTAACTTCGTAAACACATCGCCTAATGCTCTAGCTAGGCTCTGATACCACTGTAGGGTTCCTAGGCACTCTTGTGAAGGTTCAAAAGGCATCAAACATGCCCGGATTAAATTTTAGACGTGCCGAACAACCCAAAGCCGGGATCTTTGCTAGATTATTAGGATTTAACATGCATTAAGATAACTTTTATCTAAGTGTGAGGGATTACAACCTTTGTAGTCCGCTCCTTCACTTCACAAGCTCCGAGTAGAAGTCCTTTTGCCGCGATCCACGATCTCCCGGACTCATGAGAGGCTCCACGACTCGAACGATCCATTCTAGCTCGTCGTATTCCAAATCTCCGATGATCTACCTCGAGGTTTCAAAGAACTCAAGCTATCTCACTCTTAAAGAAGTGAACACACTAATCCCATGGGCTAGATGAGATGAGGATGAGAGAGTAGTAATTTAGCTTTCTTTTTATATCATTTTCTCATAATCTTTCATCACATAAGGATTTTCAAGAGAGCTTCTTCAAGAAGAAGAAGAAGAAGATAATGGAAATCATAATATGAATTAAACCTTTTGTCATGAATAGAAAATATAGTATATGATTGATATGCAAACCATGGTCAAGGATGAATGGATGAGAATGTGTAGAGAAACAACTAGGGTTAGGGTTTGGTTAAGTTTAGAATGTGTCATCACAAAAGATCTTTGTAATGACAAAAGAAAGAAAGCTTCTAGAAGGAACTTGAAGCATCCAACCCTAATCAAACCTTAACCTTAATTAATCATCCTTAAACATGTTTAACAATTAATCATATCATGTCACAATAATATATATCACATATATATTATATATTTGCAATAAAAGAAAATAATACAATTAACATATATCGCATATATATCAATGTATCATCCACTGAGAAAATGAAATAATAAAGCAAGCCAATATTAGTTAATATAATAATATATCATATATATTATTATATATTAAATCATCGAATCAACACTTGATCCGACGATCCGGCTATATCGAATATTACCGACTAATATATCATGTACCGATTCATCGAATCAACACTTGATCCGATGTCCCGGTTCATATCTAAATATCGCGAGAATATAATACGGTATCCCATATCGCATTATTCTCAGTCCTGCACATATCACATATGAGCCACTACTCCGTTTCGCCTGAGCCAAGAAACCTCTGTGTAGGACTCTAAAGAATCGTCAATACGCCGGTAGCAGGTGATGATCATATCAAACACCCACAAGCTGCAAGCGGTCAGCTAAATGTAACAGCCACCCAGGTATTGAGCGATCAGAAGATCAACAAGCTAGCCTGTGCGTTCTCCTGTGAATCCAACCAGTAACACTCCCGTACAGTCCGGTCTGTTCGTCTGATATGTCGCATATCAAGTCTAGGGGTGGTATACGTCAGACCCCAGTAACCGATAAGTCGTGTCGATGTATGGCTCATAACGGGTCGAGAAACTACTAGTAACACTTACCAGTAAATCTCTATATCAGCCCTGGCCAGGGACTTCCAGTTATAGCCAATCGAACACAGCACAACATCAACTCCCTATACCGGGAGAGACGAATCCCCTCCTATCGCTCATTGCCTCCATGTGATTCGGGACTGTACCCAAAAGCCACCGTTTTGCACGCCCTCTTGGACGTGGTAAGGTGGAAATCAAAGCACAGTGGGAATCACACAAGACTCTATGACAATCTCGGGTCTTCAGACTACCCTGTACCTGTGTCACCGGAGAACTGCCATCTGACGTGTGGTATATCACCATCTGGGAGTTCTCGGCGAGTCCGTCCAGTGTACCCAGTCTCCACTGAGCACCCGTACACCATCTCTGATGTCAAACACCGATGGATATGGGATCATCCATCGCCCATCATATGGGTCAAGATGCGTATACGCTAGTCTACTCTGGTGTATCGATGCCCTGTCTCGATATACCCTCGACTAGGAACAGTTATAGGATGTACTCATCGACTACCGCGGCCCCACTAGTATGATTTCATCATAGTCCCAGTAGTCGAGTACAGATCCTAAGGGCTTTATCAACATGTGAGAGTAAAACAGTAAACCAATACAAGTCAACATGTTAAGATAAAGTGAAACCAAATAGCATACTATCATGACGAGCAAGAAAGTCTTCTCTATATATAACCAAGCATCCATTATAATATACATCAAATGTACAACAATGGCCTCTAGGGCATATACATAACTAACATTGTGTAATGGCTCTCCTAGACACAGCGCGATGTCAACCCCCAATACCGGGAGAGATGAATCCTGTCTAACCGTCACTGCCTCCAAGTGCTTCTGGACTGCACCCAACTACTACCTGTTTGCACGACTCCTTTGAGCCGTGGTAGGGTAGTAATCTAAGTACAGTGGGAACACACTCGAGGCGAAGTGACAGTGTCAAGTCAGCGGACTAAGCTGTACTCATGTCACCAGGGAACTGATAACTGACTATAGGTATAGTACCAACCAACAGTTCCCGACGAGTCCTGTCCAATGTGCTCATAACCTAACGAGCACCCGCATACTATCTCAAGTACGACGTACTGACGGCTGTGGGACAGACCGTCTCCCACACTGGGATGAGAAACGCATACGCTAGTCTACTCCGGAGTATCGATGCCCTGTCTCGATAGTCCTACGACTAGGGACCTGCATAAGGATGTGCTTGTGGATTACCCAGCCCCCACTAGTGTGACTGCCGTCACACCGCTGGTAATCAAGCAAAGATTCTAAGGGCTCCACTAATGTGTATAGGTGATATACTAAAATAAACACATGTACACATTGAAGCAGAAACAAACCAAGTAGCATACTACTATATTGAGCAAGATTGTCTATACAAGGTGAATATCCCAAGCTTCTATTAAGTAATATACAAACTAGTATGATACAGTAATGGCCTCTAGGGCATATACACTTGTTAGTGTATATGCCCTAGAGGCCATTACTGTATCATACTAGTATGTATATTACTTGATGGAAGCTTGGGATATTCACAGTTGTACAGACAATCTTGCTCAATATAGTAGTATGCTACTTGGTTTGTCTCTGCTTTAATGTGTACATGTGTGTTTATTTATTATATCACCTATACGCATTAGTAGAGCCCTTAGGATCTTTGCTTGATTACCGGCGTTGTGATGGCGATCACACTCGTAGGGGCTGGGTAATCTACAAGCACATCCTCATACACGTCCCTAGTCGTGGGAGTATCGAGATAGGGCATCGATGCTCCGGAGTAGACTAGCGTATGCGCTTCTCATCCCAGCACGGGAGACGGTCTGTCCCACAGCCGTCGGTACGTCGTACTTGAGATAGTATGCGGGTGCTCGTTGGGTTACGAGTACACTGGACAGGACTCGTCGGGAACTGATGGTTGGTATTATACCTATCGTCAGTTATCAGTTCCCAGGTGACATGAGTACAGCTTAGTCCGCTGACTTGACACTGTCACTTCTCCTCGAGTGTGTTCCTACTGTTCTTTGATTACTACCCTACCACGGCTCTACTGAGTCGTGCAAACAGGTAGTAGTTAGGAGCAGTCCCGAAGCACTTGGAGGCAGTGACGGTAAGACAGGATTCGTCTCTCCCGGTATTGGGGGTTGACATCGCGCTGTGTCTAGGAGAGCCATTACACGAGTAGTCCCTGGCCAGGGCAAGCGAGATATACTGGTAGGTTTCCAGTGTTATCTCAGGGTGTATTGGGCTTAACTCCGGTACGACTTGTACCGCTTTTAGGGGACTGACGTTTACCGCCCCCCAAGGCCCTCCATGCGATGTATCAGACGAACAGACCGGACTGTACGGAGATTGTCACATACAGACTCAGTAGGAGTTCGGATGGGTTCACCTCATCGGCCTTCTTATCGACATCTACCTGGGGACCGTTACGTACAGCTAGTGCCGCTTGCGGTCTGTGGTTAAACCCACTGCCAGCGTAGTGTCGAGTCTTTAGAGTCCCACACAGAGAGTTTCCCTGCACTGAGCGAAACGTGTAGAGGCCGTATGGTTTTACGGCAGGGCTGCGATCACTTACGTACACTTGTGTGCGTGTGGTGTTCGGGCAGGCAATACTAGTGGGCTTTGGTTTAAGCCGGATCCTAGTATTGTACGGATGGATTTGTTTCGTCTTCTGCGCAGCCGCATTCTACGGAATGCTGATGCAGGTGTGTATGCACAGTTTTCCGGAGCGATGAAGGAGGAGGTGCCTCATTAGGGTTTTGACAGTTGATTCGGTCAAAACCATTTTGAGGCGGACTCATTAGGGTTTTGACAGTTCGTTTGGTCAAAACCATTATGAGACGGGGACATTATTTACTAATCCTTTCATTGATAATTTTGTTATGGCTAATTACATTGACCATTTGACCATCTTGACTTTGTTGACCATTTAACCAAAGTTGACTTGGATCTTCTTAAAAGATCTAAAGTATTCTTTGGTTTTCTTTTTCTTTTTGTTATGATAATGGTCATGTCATTTGTAGCCATCACCTTTTTCTTAACGGGATTAGTAATGATAATGTTTTTTCATTATTGCAACCATGGTTGGGTTTTCTCTTGGTTAAGCTTTTCATTTGCTCATTCTCATTCTCTTTCTTGAAATGAGAAGCTCTATGGTTGCTAGTTAGCTCCTACTTCTTCCTCCTCTTGATTTATCTTTTGATCTCATGTGTTGAGAGATAAAGATCCCACAAAGACAAAACCATCCATTGATCATTTCTACACAACCTAGGGCTTCTAGATTAGCAATCTCTTTGCCCTAGTTATCTCGGCTCGAGGTGGAACTCGGTGCACATCTCTCGGGTGGATCGTCTTCGACTCAAGGAGGCCGCGGAGGTGACCAAAGTCCGGATCAACCCTCGGAGCAAGCAAGGAGAAGAACAACAAGAAGAGAAGGAGTTCAAGATGAGTAACCAAAGTCCGGATCAACCCTTGGAGCAAGCAAGGAGAAGAACAAGAAGAAGAGAAGGAGTTCAAGTTGAGGTATAACCCCTAACCGAGTAGATAAATCTCTAGTTAGGATGCTAGTGTATTGTTTAGCAAAGATCCGGCTTTTACGGTCCATGTTGCCAAGTCCAGAAAAATTTTTGTTTTACCGTTTCCGCAACCTCGAAAGTACCGGGAGAGGTAACGTGGTCCTAACAATGGTATCAGAGCCTAACTAAACACACCCTAGCATGTTAGCAAAGTTTTAAGAATATCGACCAGACGAAAACCCGCAAAATTACCCCGGAAAAAATTCAGTTTCTGCCGAATTTTAGAACTGTTCCAAAATTAAAAATTTATACACTAAAAATCGGCTCAGGCTTTTATTAGAAAACTGGAGAAATTTCATTCCCCATCTCGTCCAAAGCGCCGCGTTTCCGCGGCATAAGATTGCTTATGCCGCGGAACCGCGGCGGCGTTGGCTCTGTTGGGGAATCTTTTTCTTGCAGTTTTCTTAGAGGGGTATTTTGGGATTTTTGGTATATGACTTTTCTGCCCAGATTTTCCAGAAAGCAAAATTTGTTTTTGGGGCTCATAAATCCGTATTTTTTGGTCGATGTTCTGTAGACTTTGGCTAATGGTTATCTCTGTGATGTTATATGTGTATTGAACGTCCACTGATCGCTATACGTCGATTAGTGGGGGTTATACATATCTGTGATCTGTGTTGATGATGGTTTGTGTATATGAACTCGTTGGATTGTCGCGGATGAATAGCCGGGGTGGATGTGAGATGAGAGTTTATTTTTCTTTCATTCATGTAATAAATTTGTAAATTGATGTAATATTATTTGTATGGCCGCACAACCGGGTCGGGGTTGTAGCCGTCATTGTATAATTCTTTTTACTGTTTTTGCTCCTAGGATAGACCCATGGAGGGGGTGCACAAACTACCGGGTATCTCGAAGTGACGAGTGGCCTACTCATGGCGTTGAGGGAGGTTGCTTCGCTTCGGGTACTTGGCGGGTAGTTTGCCGCACCCGTAGGGGTCTTGGGTGGGGTATTGGCTATTCATCGCGACCGTGTAATCCGTTTTTCGTTGCAGGCTCGAACGAATTGCGGGTTCCTAGTATATCCAAAGTGTTCATCTGTGATCTGGATTGGCTATCATTGCTATATATAATAACTATTTAGGCGTTGCTTATGTTTTACAGCCGCGCTAGCCCAGCCCCCGCTCTGTCGTTAGTTAAGTAACCTAACGGGTGATGACGGGGCCCCGTGGCGAATGCGAATGGCATAAGCGTAGGTCATATTTTGGTTGTTTTCTGCAATGGTAGGATTTAAATGATGGGACGCATTAAAAGAACTAATGCAAGAAAATAAACCTAAAAGACGTTATTGGAACAAGTTTTTCAAAAAGCTATTATTGCAAGGACATTCATTTTTGTTTTGCATCGAGGTATTCGGTTATGAATGCCCAGCACCTCAGTCGACGAGGCAAGGGCCGAGATCCCTTCATCGGGAGTGACCTCTTGGACAAAAATTTGCGTCGGGGTAATAACTTCACTATAGTCGATTATTCTTGCTTTGCATCGAGGTATTCAGTTTGGAATATCCTGCACCTCATTCGACGAGGAAAGAGCCGAGATCCCTTCACCGGGAGTGACCTCTTTAGCAAAAGTTTTCGCCACTATATTTTCAAAAAGGTATATCACGTTCCTTCAATGATATCAAGTTCATTAGGTTAACGGGTTTTTCGCCAAAAACCCAGCCGTAGCCCTCCGTCGTTTCAGATAATTAATACTTAGTATTCGTGCTGCGTTTGTTGATTATTCATCAAGACACAGTGAACGGTAGCTGAGTAATAATTCTCTGTTGCACTGATAGATGCGATTGGTTAGGACGGTCGCATGATTTTGTTGATTATTCGTCAAGGATCATGCGGGCGGGTCTAATGCAATCCTGGATAACGACGGGTTGAACTTGACTAGGACCTTTTGATTTGTTGATTATTCGTCAAGGTCACTTGGGTCCTAGGGGCAAAAACCATATCGGGTGTTTCAAAAGTACTGAAACTTGCAGATTTAGCATACCTTCTGGAGTTTGGTGACTAGAATGGATTCCATCTAGGTTATCACACAATGACAGTTGGATCCCGATCCCACTGATGAGTTGGATTACTCTCGGGAGATTATTTCACTTAACGATCAATGCTATAAACCTAGTAGGTGTCTAGAAAGGTGTTAGCGGGGCTACGCCCCCAGGGAAAAGAGGTTCTTGAATTAAGGAACTTCACGAAAGCGTTGGAAAACCTCCCTCGAAGTACCGACACTAGCCTGGCTGAAAGGTTAAGCAAGTATTGTGACGTGAATTAAATCCTGACTAGTTCTTCTTTTAAAAAGGTTTTAAGAAGAATTTGAGGAAACAGTGGGAGACATCCTGGTTAGATAAACTAATAAACCAATCTAATCTTGCAAGAGCATACGCTGAGTGTTTCTTTTCTCTCTCTCCAGGCAGCAACCTTTTCACGCCCTAATCAAGATAATAAAATGTATCGCTTGACCGATCCGAATTCTTATTCGGGACTGGGGAAAGTTGGTCCAGCTCTAACTTGTGACAACAGTCATGAGTATGAGTATGGGAAAGGGGATTGTATGGATTTCCAGGATACCCAGTTGAAGAAGAAGCATGGTTTTGCATCTACTTCAGGTGTTCTTGTAATTGAGAACTGTTTTACGGTCAGCCCTACCTCCTGGGTACTTGATACCGGATCAGGATCTCATATCTGTAATTTATTGCAGGGACTGAGAAAAAGTAGGAAAGTTGCACCGGGTGATATGTCGCTCAGAGTAGCGAACGGAGCACAAGTTAATGCGGCAGCCGTCGGTGAATATCACCTAGTATTGCCAAATGGCAAGACTATGATTTTGAATGATTGCTACTATGTACCCTCCATGGTTTGCAACATCATATCAGTTTCTTTACTCGATAAAGATGGATACAACTTTGTTCTTGAAAAGAATATCATGAACATTTACCTTCATAAGGTACTGGTTGCAGAGGGTACACTGTGTAATGGTATCTACGTTCTAAATCAGAATACAGTTCTCAATATACAAAACACACGCAAGAGGAAGAATTCAGATACGAATGAATCCTACTTGTGGCATTGTACACTTGGTCATATCGGAGAGAAAAGACTGAGTAAGTTGCATAAAGATGGACTCTTGAAGGCGTTCGAGTTTTCATCTTATGAAACTTGTCAGTCCTGTCTCAAAGGGAAGATGACCAAATCTCCGTTCACCGGACATGGAGAAAGAGCAGCAGAGCTCTTGGGACTCATACACAGTGATGTATGTGGTCCGATGTCTACACATGCAAAGGGTGGGTTCTCCTAGTTCATCACATTCACTGACGATCTCTCTAGGTTCGGATATGTGTATCTGATGAAACACAAATCTGAAGCTTTTGAAAAATTCAAGGAATTCAGAAAGGAAGTAGAGAACCAGATTGGCAAAAGTATCAAGATCCTCCGGTCTGATTGAGGAGGGGAGTACTTAAGCACGGAATTCCTAGATTACTTAAAAGAGAATGGTATTCTCTCTCAGCTTACTCCTCCTTATACACCACAGCAAAACGGTGTTTCGGAGAGGAGGAATCGTACCCTACTGGATATGGTTCGCTCCATGATGAGTAGTGCTGAGTTACCTCTTTCATTTTGGGGACATGCGCTTCAGACAGCGGCATACCTTTTGAATCAAGTTTCGTCCAAATCTATGCCTAAGACTCCGTATGAAATATGGAGCAGTAAGAAACCATGTCTTAAGTTTATTAAGATATGGGGTTGTCCGGCCTATGTGAAAACACAGAAACCGGACAAGCTAGAGGCACGGTCAGTTCTGTGTAAATTTGTGGGATATCCTAAAGACTCACTAGGATATCTGTTCTACCACACTGGGGATCAGAAGGTGTTTGTATCTCGCCACGCTACCTTCTTAGAAAGGGAGTTTCTTGCAAAAGAAACTAGTGGGAGTTCTGTAGAACTGGAAGAAATTCAGCGATCACAAAATGCAACTGAAAATTTGGAGGAACCGCTAGATTCAATAACCCCAAATGAACCTCAGCCACTCCGCAGATCTGGTAGGATTTCTCATCCGCCCGAGAGATACTACGATTTTCTCATAGACGGGGATCGAGAGGATTGCATCTTGGAAGAAGATGACCCTACCAGTTTCAGGCAGGCCATTATCAGTAGGGACTCTGATAAGTGGCAGGAAGCAATGCAATCCGAAATGGAGTCCATGTACGCCAATAAAGTGTGGACCTTGGATATTGCTCCACCTGGGGTAAAACCTGTTGGATGCAAATGGATCTACAAAAGGAAACTTGGTGTAGATGGGCAGGTGGAAACCTATAAAGCTAGACTCGTTGCAAAAGGTTTTCGTCAAAGACCTGGTTTGGACTATGATGAAACTTTTTCTCCGGTGGCTATGCTCAAATCCATTCGGATCCTACTTGCCATTGCTGCCTTCCATGACTATGAAATCTGGCAGATGGATGTTAAAACGGCTTTCCTAAACGGTTGTTTAGAAGAGTGCGTTTACATGGATCAACCAGAAGGTTTCGTAGACAGTGGGAGCAGCTGGAACATCTGTTTTGATGAGGTAATCAAGGAATTTGATTTCATCAAGAACGAAGATGAACCCTGTGTCTATAAGAAGATTGTAGGACGAACTGTCGTATTCCTAGTCTTGTACGTGGACGACATTCTTTTGATAGGAAATGATATTCCTATGCTACAATCGGTCAAGCTATTTTTGTCACGAAGGTTCTCCATGAAGGACCTGGGTGATGCCTCGTACATTCTGGGGATCAAGATCTATAGAGATAGATCTAAGAGACTACTGGGACTTTCGCAGTCCAGGTACATAGAGACCGTACTAAAGAGATTTAGTATGGAGGATTCCAAGCGCGGTAACATACCCGCATTGCACGGAATTACCCTCTCCAAGAAGATGTCTCCTAAGACTGACGAGGAGAGGGTTCGCATGAGCACTATACCCTACGCTTCGGCGGTAGGATCTATAATTTATGCGATGCTATGTACAAGACCAGATGTAGCTTACGCGCTGAGCGTGGTAAGCCGGTATCAGTCAGACCCAGGGGAGGACCACTGGATAGCAGTGAAGAACATTCTCAACTACCTGAGAAGACTAAGGAGATGTTCCTGGTTTACGGTAATGGAGACCTCATGGTCGAGTCCTTTACCGATTCAAGCTTCCAGAGTGACAAAGACGACAGCAAGTCCATCTCGGGTTTTGTGTTTACCCTCAACGGAGGGGCGGTATGTTGGAGGAGTTCCAAGCAGGATACCATCGCAGACTCGACGATGGAGGCTGAATACATTGCTGCAAGCGATGCCGCAAAAGAGGCGGTCTGGATAAAGAAGTTCATTAGTGAACTTCAGGTGGTTCCGTCCATTGTTGACCCAATACCTTTGTATTGTGATAACAATGGGGCTATAGCTTTAGCGAAGGAACCAAGGTCCCATCAGAAATCCAGGCACATCTTAAGGCGGTATCACCTGATCAGGGAGATCATTGATCGCCAGGAGATCGAGGTGCGGAGAGTGGACACAAAGGACAACACAGCGGACCCATTCATGAAGGCCTTACCCCAGACTCAGTTCGAGCGGCTGATCGAGATGATAGGTCTTCGATACGCCAGTATATGGCCTTAGTGCAAGTGGGAGATTGTTAGTGTATATGCCCTAGAGGCCATTACTGTATCATACTAGTATGTATATTACTTGATGGAAGCTTGGGATATTCACAGTTGTACAGACAATCTTGCTCAAGATAGTAGTATGCTACTTAGTTTGTCTCTACTTTAATGTGTACATGTGTGTTTATTTATTATATCACCTATACGCATTAGTAGAGCCCTCAGGATCTTTGCTTGATTACCGGCGTTGTGATGGCGATCACACTCGTGGGGGCTGGGTAATCTACAAGCAGATCCTCATACACGTCCCTAGTCGTGGGAGTATCGAGATAGGGCATCGATGCTCCGGAGTAGACTAGCGTATGCGCTTCTCATCCCAGCACGGGAGACGGTCTTTCCCACATCCGTCGGTACGTCGTACTTGAGATAGTATGCGGGTGCTCGTTGGGTTACGAGTACACTGGACAGGACTCGTCGGGAACTGATGGTTGGTATTATACCTATCGTCAGTTATCAGTTCCCAGGTGACATGAGTACAGCTTAGTCCACTGACTTGACACTGTCACTTCGCCTCGAGTGTGTTCCCACTGTTCTTTGATTACTACCCTACCACGGCTCTACTGAGTCGTGCAAACAGGTAGTAGTTGGGAGCAGTCCCGAAGCACTTGGAGGCAGTGACGGTTAGACAGGATTCGTCTCTCCCGGTATTGGGGGTTGACATCGCGCTGTGTCTAGGAGAGCCATTACACGAGTAGTCCCTGGCCAGGGCAAGCGAGATATACTGGTAGGTTTCCAGTGTTATCTCAGGGTGTATTGGGCTTCACTCCGGCACGACTTGTACCGCTATTAGGGGACTGACGTTTACCGCCCCCTAGGCCCGCCATGCGATGTATCAGACGAACAGACCGGACTGTACGGAGATTGTCACATACAGACTCAGTAGGAGTTCGGATGGGTTCACCTCATCGGCCTTCTTATCGACATCTACTTGGGGACCGTTACGTACAGCTAGTGCCGCTTGCGGTCTGTGGTTAAACCCACTGCCAGCGTAGTGTCGAGTCTTTAGAGTCCCACACAGAGAGTTTCCCTGCACTGAGCGAAACGTGTAGAGGACGTATGGTTTTACGGTAGGGCTGCGATCACTTACGTACACTTCTGTGCGTGTGGTGTTCGGGCAGGCAATACTAGTGGGCTTTGGTTTAAGCCGGATCCTAGTATTGCACGGATGGATTTTTTTCGTCTTCTGCACATCCGCATTCTACGGAATGCGGATGCAGGTGTGTATGCACAGTTTTCCGGAGCGATGATGGAGGAGGTGCCTCATTAGGGTTTTGACAGTTGATTCGGTCAAAACCATTTTGAGGCGGACTCATTAGGGTTTTGACAGTTCATTTGGTCAAAACCATTATGAGCTGGGGACATTATTTACTAATCCTTTCATTGATAATTTTGTTATGTCTAATTACATTGACCATTTGACCATCTTGACTTTGTTGACCATTTGACCAAAGTTGACTTGGATCTTCTTAAAAGATCTAAAGTATTCTTTGGTTTTCTTTTTCTTTTTGTTATGATAATGGTCATGTCATTTGTAGCCATCACCTTTCTCTTGATGGGATTAGTAATGATAATGTTTTTGCATTATTGCAACCATGGTTGGGTTTTCTCTTGGTTAAGCTTTTCATTTGCTCATTCTCATTCTCTCTCTTGAAATGAGAAGCTCCATGGTTGCTAGTTAGCTCCTCATTCTTCCTCCTCTTGATTTATCTTTTGATCTCATGTGTTGAGAGATAAAGATCCCACAAAGACAAAACCATCCATTGATCATTTCTACACAACCTAGGGCTTCTAGATTAGCAATCTCTTTGCCCTAGTTATCTCGGCTCGAGGTGGAGCTTGGTGCACATCTCTCGGGCGGATCGTCTTCGACTCAAGGAGGCCGCGGAGGTGACCAAAGTCCGGATCAACCCTAGGAGCAACCAAGGAGAAGGACAACAAGAAGAGAAGGAGTTCAAGATGAGTGACCAAAGTCCGGATCAACCCTTGGAGCAAGCAAGGAGAAGAACAAGAAGAAGAGAAGGAGTTCAAGTTGAGGTATAACCCCTAACCGAGTAGATAAATCTCTAGTTAGGATGCTAGTGTATTGTTTAGCAAAGATCCGGCTTTTACGGTCCATGTTGCCAAGTCCAGAAAAAATTTTGTTTTACCGTTTCCGCAACCTCGAAAGTACCGGGAGAGGTAACGTGGACCTAACAACAATAACATCCTAAACTCCAGAATTGGTAAGGTCGCTTGCCGCTCTCGTAGGGGTCTAGGGGTGTGGGCTTGGCTATTCATCACTACTGTGGAATCCGTATTTTCTATTTATTGGCTAAATACTAAATACGGACGTCCTAGTATATCCTGTATTATTATTTATGTGTTTCTGCTGCCTGTATTCTGTGATGTGATATCTGAGACCCATGATATATTATATATATGATATATAGTAGACGTTGCTTATGTTTTACACCCGCGCTAGTCCCGTCCTGGTATGCCGTTAGTTAAGTAACCTAATGGTGCATAACGGAACATTGTGGCGAATGCGGATGGCATAAGCGTACGTGGTATTTTCGTTTCTTTTCTGTGATTGGCTTAAGGACTTAAATGATTGGACTACATTAATATGATTAATGTAAATAAAATAAACCTAAAAAGATGTTGTAGAATCGGATTTGAAAACTACTCGGCTCTTTATGAAAAAGCTACATTTCAAAACTGCGGAGCTCAAGCCACTCCTTTTGAAAACTATTTGATTCTACGACGATATCAAGTTCAAAGCATTAAAGATTTTCTTAAAAATCATCCGCAACCCTCCGTCATTTTAGGAAGTAGACTACTTAGTATTCATGCTACGTTTGTTAACCTTAGCCAAGGCGTAGTGCACGGTAGCTAAGTGATGTCTTCCTACAATGCATATGATGCAGATTAATTAGGACGGGCATGTGACTTTGTTGACCTTAGCCAAGGGTCATGTGAATGGGTCTGATTAATCAAGAAATGACGGGTTGAACTTCACTAGTGCTTATGATTTGTTGACCATAGCCAAGGTCATAAGTGCTAGGGGTAAAAACCACATCGGGAATTTCAGTAGTTGAAATTTGCAATGAGATTGCATACCTTCCATATGATGGTTGGATCCCGATCCCACTGTGGGCAATAGTTGCTCCTAGGAGAGTTTTACAGTTTACAATTAGCTAACTCATTAGGTGTCTAGAAAGGTGTTAACGGTGCTACGCCTCTAGGAAAACGAGGTTTACTTTAATTAGGTACGTGCGAAAGCACGGGGAACGTCCCTCAAGTACCGACACTGGCCTGGCTGAACGGTTAGCGAAGTTGTATACTGTAATTAATCCTGGATAGTTTTCTTTTTAAGGTTTGAAAGAAAAACTTGATTAAAGCAGTAGGAGACATCGATTAGACAAAATAATAACCAATCTGATCTTTGCAAGAGCTTTCACTGAGTGTATTCTTTTCTCTCTCTTAATGGCAGATACCAATGACTGGACTCAAGCTTCTACTAGATAAAAATAAACTGAATGGGACCAATTATAAAGAGTGGCTGAGGAATCTGAAAATTGCCTTGACTTATGATAAAGTATCATATGTCCTCACAGCTCCAGCCCCGCCCGTCCCAGGTTAAAAATCCTCAGTTGCGGATAAAGAAGTCCGCAAGACATGGGACGCTGACTGTGCCACGGCCAAATGCCTCGCGCTTGCATCGATGGATAATACACATCAAAAGCAGCACGAGAATATGGACGTTCACGCCATATTCCTCCATACAAAGGAGTTGTATGGAGAGCAATCCCGCGTATTACGATACGAAGCATCAAAGAAATTATTTCAGATGTGAATGGCCCCTGGCACACCTGTAGGAGACCATGTTCTGAAGATGATAGCTCTCATAGAAGAGCTTGAGGACCTTGGATGGACGATGGACAATGAACAATATACGGATATTATTCTGCAGTCCCTCCCTCCACCTTTGCTCAATTCATAGTTAATTTCAACATGCACAACATGTAGAAGGAACTACCTGAACTCCTTAATTTGTTAAGAAGTGCAGAGAGCATACTGAAATCAGTGAAAACTCCCGTTTTTAATGTTGGGGAATCTTCTTCTTCTCGCCCAAAGGCTAAAGCCAAGGGAAAGCTCAAGAAGAAGCCCACCAAGCCTAGGGGTGGAGTTAAAAAGGTTAAGGGGAAGGACAAGTCCAAAGCTGGAGAATCGGGGAAAGGGGAATGTTTTCATTGCCACAAAACAGGACATTGGAAGCGCAAATGTACGGAGTACTTAAATCTCAAGAAGAAGCATGGGGATGCTTCATCTTTAGGTGTGTTTGCGACAGAAAACTGTTTTTCAATAAACTCTGCTTCCTGGGTATTAGATACCGGTTCAGGTTCTCACATTTACAATTCTATGCTGGGGCTGAAAAATAGCAAGGTTTTGAAGACAGGTGACCATACTCTCCGCGTTGGAAATGGTTCCAATGTACATACAGTCGCAGTGGGAGAGTATCACTTGGGGTTGCCATATGGGTGTATATTGGTTTTGAACCCATGTTATTTTGTACAAAGTATGCTTTGTAATATAATATATGTTTCTTTGTTAGACAATGAAGGATATAATTTTGTATTGCAGAACAATGTTATGAACATTCACCTGAATCAAATGTTGGTTGGGTATGGTATACTTAATAACGGGATATACGTCCTAAATCAACACACAGTTTTCAGCATACAACACACTAATAAAAGAAAACTTTCAGAAATAAATGAAGCTTTTCTTTGGCACTGTAGACTTGGTCATAATAACGAAACAAGACTAAACAAGTTACACAAAGATGGATATTTAAACCCTTTTGAATATAAATCTTATGCGACTTGCCAGTCTTGTATCAAGGGTAAAATGACCAAAACTCCGTTTACCGGACACGGAGAAAGAGCTACTGAGCTCCTAGGCCTCATACATAGTGATGTATGTGGGCCAATGTCTACACAGGCTAGAGGCGGTTTTTCATACTTCATTACTTTCACTGACAATTTCTCAAGATTCGGTCATGTATTTTTATTAAAGCACAAATCCGAAGCTTTCAAGAAATTCACTGAATATAAACAAGAAGTAGAAAAACAAACCGGCTTGAGTATCAAGATGCTTCGTTCAGATCGAGGTGGGGAGTACCTCAGTACAGAGTTTGCAAACTTCCTAAAAGAGAATGGGATTCTCTCTCAGCTCACTCCTCCTTACACACCACAGCACAACGGTGTGTCAGAACGACGGAATAGGAACCTATTAGATATGGTCTTATCCATGATGAGTGATGCTGAGTTACCCGTCTCATTTTGGGGGCATGCATTGGAGACTGCAGCGTTTCTACTGAACAGGGTCCCAACCAAAACCGTGTCTACCACGCCATATGAGATATGGTGTGGGAAGAGACCATCTCTTAAGAGAATTAAGATTTGGGGTTGCCCGGCCTATGTTAAAAAGCAAAATCCGGACAAACTCGAGACACGGTCGGTCATGTGTAACTTTGTGGGATATCCAAGGAATTCTTATGGATATCTTTTCTACCACAAGGAGGAACAAAAGGCGTTTGTTTCTCAGCTTGCCACATTCTTGGAAAAAGAGTTTTTCACAAATGAAACTGATGGCAATGTGGTAGATCTAGAAGAGGTTCTAGAGACACAAACTACAAATGACGAGTTGGTTGAACCGGCTGTTACAATAGAAACTGAGAAGCCTCGGCCACTCCGTAGGTCTGGTAGGACTTCTCATCCCCCGGAGAGGTACTACGGTTTCCTCATTGATGGTGACGGAGAAGACTGCATCATGGAGGATGATGATCCTACCAGCTTTCAGCAAGCTATCACGAGTGGAGACTCTGTGAAGTGGCTGCATGCCGTGAGATCCAAAATGGAGTCTTTGTACACCAACAAAGTTTGGACTTTGGACGTTGTACCCTCTGGGGTAAAACCTGTGGTGTGCAAGTGGATCTTTAAAAGAAAGATTGGTATAGATGGGCAGGTGGAGACCTATAAGGCAAGACTTGTGGCGAAGGGTTTTCATCAAAGACCAGGTTTGGACTATGACGAGACTTTTTCTCCCGTAGCCATGCTTAAATCCATTCGGATCCTACTTGCTATTGCTGCTCACTACGACTATGAAATCTGGCAGATGGACGTTAAAACGGCATTTCTAAATGGAAATTTGGAAGAATGCGTTTATATGGATCAGCCGGAGGGCTTCATTGACAGTGGGAGCAGCGGAAAAGCATGTAGATTGCTTAAATCCATATATGGGTTAAAGCAGGCATCACGGAGTTGGAACATCTGTTTCGATGATGTTATCAAAGAGTTTAATTTCATCAAAAATCCAGATGAACCTTGTGTTTATAAGAAGGCTGTAGGGAGAGCTGTCACATTCCTCGTATTATACGTGGATGACATTCTTCTGATAGAAAATGGCATTCTTATGCTACAGTCGGTCAAATCTTTCTTATCACTAAGGTTCTCCATGAAGGACCTGGGTGATGCCACATACATCCGGGGCATAAGGATCTATAGGGATAGATCCAAGAGGTTATTGGGATTGTCCCAAACCAGGTACATCAACACCATCCTAAAGTGGTTTAGTATGGAAGACTCCAAGCGGGGTGCCTTACCCACTTGCCATGGGGTCACTCTCTCCAAGGACTCTTGCCCAAAGACCGATGAAGAGAGAGCTCGCATGAACATTATACCCTATGCTTCGGCAGTAGGATCTATAATGTATGCGATGTTATGTACACGCCCAGATGTAGCTTATGCACTTAGTGTTGTAAGCAGGTATCAATCCAACCCAGGGGAGAATCACTGGATAGCTGTGAAGAACATTCTTAAGTACTTGCAAAGGACTAAAGAATTGTTCTTGGTGTATGGTAATGGAGATCTCCAAATGGATGCCTTTACCGATTCGAGCTTCCAGAGCGATAAGGACGACAACAAATCTATCTCCGGGTTTCTATTTACCCTCAATGGAGGGGCTGTAAGTTGGAAGAGTTCCAAACATGATACCGTTGGAGACTCTACGATGGATGCTGAGTACATTGCTGCGAATGATGCCGCCAAGGAAGCCGTCTGGATGAAGAAGTTCGTCTCGGAGCTAGGAGTAGTTCCAACCATTATTGATCCAATACCATTGTATTGTGATAATAATGGGGCTATGGCGTTAGCCAAGGAGCCCAGGTCCTATTAGCGGTCCAGACACATCCTGAGGCGTTTTCATTTGATCCGGAAGATTATAGATCTCCGCGAGATCGAGATTAGGAGAGTAGACACAAAGAATAACACCGCGGATCCATTCACCAAGGCCCTCCCTCAGCCGCAGCATGAGCGACTTTTTGAGATGTTGGGTATGCGATATGCCAATAACTGGCCTTAGTGCAAGTGGGAGATTGTTGGATATATGTATGCCCTAGAGGCCATTATATGATAGTGGATGTATTCAGTGTACATTCTTGCTCGACATGATAGTATGCTATCTGGTTCTTCTTTATCTGACATGTTGATTTGATCATGCTTTTATTCATTCACACATGTTGATAAAGCCCTGAGGATATAGGCTTGACTACTGTGATTATGATAGAGATCATACTAGTGGGACATCTGTAGTTTAGAAGCATATCCTGGAATGTCCCTAGTCGTAGGTGTATCGAGACGGGGCATCGATATACCAGAGTAGACTAGCGTATATGATACTAGACCCATACGATGGGAGAAGGATGTTTCCACATTCATCGATGTTTGACATCAAGATCTTATACGGGTGCTCAGTGGTGACTGGGTACACTGGACGGACTCACCGAGAACTCCTATAAGGAATTATATCTATCGTTGGATAGCAGTTCTCAGGTGACACTGGTGTAGGTTAGTCTGTAGACCCGAGATCGTCATAGATTCTTGTGTGTTCTCCCTCTGTACTTTGATTACCACCCTACCACGGCTCTACTGAGTCATGCAAACAGATGGCCATTGGGTACAGTCCCGAGACACACGAAGGCAATGAGCGATAGGAGGGGTTTCGTCTGTCCCGGTATTGGGAGTTGATGTTGTGCTGTGCTCGATTGGCTATATCAGTAAGTCCTTGGCCAGGGCTGTTGAGATTTACTGATAAGTGTTATCAGTAGTTTCTCGATCTGTTATAGACCATTCATCGGCACGACTTATTGAGTTATTGGGGTCGACGTTACCATCCCTAGACTCGATATGAAGCATATCTGACGAAGAGACCGGACTGTACGGTAGTGTTGCCGGTTGGCTTGACGGGAGTTGTGACAGGTTCGCTTGTTTTCTTCTGATCGCTCAATACCCGGGTGGCCGTTACGTTTAGCTGACCGCTTGCGGCTTGTTGGTATTTGATATGATCATTACCTACTACCGGCGTATTGACGAGTCTTAGAGTCCCACAATGTAGTTTCCTGGCTCAGGCGAAAAGATGTGGTGTGCATATGAGATATGCGCGGGGACCCGATTAGATATGGATATGTGATACTGTATATTAATCGGGCATTTTCTATTGGTCGGGTCGTATGTGATATGACCGGTTTGCAAAATCAAGTGTTGATTTAACAAATGACTTTTAGATTAATTCTTTAATCAAACTCTTTTTCTATTTTTGTATGCATGCATGTATGCACATGATGATGTGCATGGATACATACATACATACTTTGTATCATGGTTGTTGATACATATTTGGTGGCAATGCAAGACTAATATTGTAGTTATTATCTATTTATTTATCATTTTGAAAAAGGGAAAGGACAATTCACACAAGGTTAATGTTTATCATCTTTGACCATGCTTCAACCACTTTTTAACCTTGAGTTAATTATCCTTTTGCCTTTTAACTCATTTGATAAAGATCTAGATAGTTCTAACCATGGTTGAAGTGAGAAGGATTAATATAGATTATTCTTTTCTCATTTCAATTATTCACTCTCATAACATTTCCTTTTTGAGAAAAAGCTTAGCCACCATCTTCTTCTTCCTCTCTTGATAATTTCTTTGAGTGAGGTTGATAAAAAGAAAGAGTTTTGATTATAGAATAAAAACCACATCATCATACTACACACATCTATCCCATTTGTGTAGGGTGTTTGCTCTACTTCATTCACACACTACTACATTAGGGGGTTGCCCCTACGGATAGTGAAATCCGTAGGGGCAGATTTATTTTGGCCCTACGGATTAATCCGTAGGGCTATACGGTTGCCCCTACGGTCCTTACATATTTATATAAAAATTATTAAATCTTAAATTGTTGTTTGCCCCAATGGAGCCGCAAACCAAGAACCTACGGACTTATCCGTAGGGGCATCTAAATAGGGATTTAAGTTAAAAGCTCAGATCGATCCTACGCTAATTATTCCCAATTCTCGCGCGAACAAAAAATTCCCAAACCCTCATTCCCGCCGATCGATCGTCGTTCTCGTCATCGCCAGCGCCGCCGATTCATCGTAGCCACCGCCTTCTTTCGTCGTAGCCACCACTTGCTTTCGTCGTCGCCAGCGCCGGCTCATCGGAGTTCTCGTCGTCGCCTCTGCACAGGTAAGGAATTCTTCAATTACTCAAATTTTTGATTGGGGGTGGGGCTGGGGCTGCGGGCTGGGGCTAAGGCTGGGGCTGAGGCTAGGGCTAGGGTTGGGGCTGGGGCACGGGCTGCGGCTAGGGCTGTGGTTAGGGTTGGGGCTCGGGCTCGGGCTGCGGCTAGGGCTGTGGTTGGGGTTGGGGCTCGGGCTCGGGCTACGGCTAAGGCTGTGGTTGGAGTTGGGGTTGGGGCTCGGGTTGGGGTTAGCGTTAGGGTTGGGGCAGGGGGTTGCGGCAGGGGGTGAGAATTTTTCTAGGTTTCTTTTAAAGCTTGTGAAGGAAATTTTGAGCCCCCAAAAAATGAACATTTCTAATGATTTTGATAAGAGACAAGGGAGCAATAAAGTTTTGTTTTCTATTTGTCTAGATTCAAATGTCTACTTATATATATATATATATATATATATATATTTACAATCTCAATATTCGTGGCATGTTGGTTATAAATTTCTCTCTCTGTTGAGATATATAGCCTACTTCAGCACATAGCTAGGTATGCGATAAAATTATTTTTGATAAAACAATGCATGATATAATATGGAAATATATTTGTTTCTTAGCTTCAATCATACAAACGTGTTCCAAATTAACGTAATTCAAATAGCAATTCCTTGGAATTTTTTAGTCCAGAGAATCTTGATCGAGTCTCAGGATTATATTGATTCAAGAATTTTGTGTGACACCAAAGACTGGACGTTAGACAAATATCCGGTGGTAAAACTTCTTAAAGTATATTAATTTTGAATCTTCTTCTAAACTCAATGATTCTACATTGATAAAGA
Organism: Agapanthus africanus; assembly: GCA_030015575.1. Taxonomy (NCBI): domain Eukaryota; kingdom Viridiplantae; phylum Streptophyta; class Magnoliopsida; order Asparagales; family Amaryllidaceae; genus Agapanthus; species Agapanthus africanus. Next base: position 395,649,901 of record JASDDO010000014.1, read on the forward strand.
AAAGCTTAGATATCGATGATAAATGGCCACATATTACAAGTTACAAAGATGATGTTCAACTCCTTCCCAACTTTTTTCATTTCTTGTGATATTTTCTCTCCTCTCTCTCCTTTTCTCCTGGTCTCTGTCTATCATGAAATTTTGGGCATGCAAATTAAGACTCTCTCCTCTTTTTGGTTATTATTTTTCCCTTTGTCGGCTTAATTATTGAGATGGAGATTTGATTAGAGTTTTGGTGTTCATAATTTCATAATATGAGCAAGGCAATTGACAAATCATCATGATGTTGTTATGATCATAGCAAGATGTAGGTGCTTGTGTGTTGGTACTAAAGCATGATACAATCTCTTTTATTGCTAGTGGATGCGTTTTGTTCAAAGAGTCTTTTCCTTTTAGTAATTTTCCTCTTTAGGGAGTTTTCGACATTGAAATCTCACTAGTTGATAATGTTAAATGAGTTCTAGTCCTAGTTTGCTACATTTTTTTATATATAGTAGATGGTGATACTTCTTTAAGTAAAAACAACCCTACACTTAAGCGAAATCATAAATCGAAACACACATATATAGAATACAACTCATACATGGGTATCCTCAAATCTAACTTTAATTATCGATAATTTATTCTTTTCAACGACAAACGCACACACAAAGCATATACACGGATTTTCTCCTTTGTCAGTAACCATCCCGTTCTTAGATTTCTCAATATAGTCATCATAACCTACAATTTATATGATACAGTCTAACATGGCCCATGAGTACGTCAGGGTTAAGGACTGGATGTATGTGAATTGGCAACAACGTATGCAACCTAAGTTTGTCACTGGAGTTTCTGCTTTCATTGAATTTGCATGCGCACATAATAAGGAGAAGACAATAATGTGGCAGAAGAAGAAGGAGAAGACAGTAATGTGGCAGAAGAAGAAGAAAATGACATTTCTTGTTCTCTGTTTTAGCATCAATCTTCTGATATGAACTATTGATGGCTTTCACATTGGCTTTTCGTTTTAGAGACTTCTTAGTGTCCAATGGAATGTATACATCAGATTTGTGCAGGTCAGGTTCTTCTATGACTTTCAAGAGTTTCAACTGATTCTGTAAATTACACCCTAGTTGGGTGATACTTTTACCACTTCTCACTGCAGGTGCGCTCTCTAATATCCATTTTGAATGTAATATTATAGATATTCATACCTGTTTATATCAAAATTACTTATATTGTCAATGTTTGATTGATCTAATTGTTGGTGATGCGTCCATATCAGGGACAGAGGCCACTCCCGCTCCTCCAGGTATGTTTATATATCATATAGTGCATGTATATTGATTTAGAATGCTATATCATAAATATACACACATTCCTTTTGCTCTTATTTAGATAGTAATTTTTATTTTTGTCTAGCTGTAGGTGGTGACAGTAGTTGACAATAAAATTTGTCATCCTAGAAACTATGATTTTTATATGTGCTCGCATGCGGGAATGATTGTAAGTCGTGGACCTGTACAACAAATTCTTATTTGGTATTTGTTTGAAATCAAATTGAATACTATATAATTTTTATATTTGTAGTTAGTTTGGAATTAACACAATATTTATTCACGCAGCATGCACTTATGATCAACCAACTGCTCATGATATTTGTAGCCCAGCATAGAGATCACCACATCAACTTTTTTTATTGCCTCCACCAAGATCTTGTGATCATGCATATCACCCTACATATATTCAACATATATATATCTTCAGGTCTTTCTAAAATCAATAACCTTTAATTCCAAAAAAAACAAACACACACACAAGGAGTGAATTAATGAAGAAAAGAGGGTCCACTTTTTGTTCGGTGTCGTCAAAAGTTTATATCCTCCATCAATTATCAAGCTACCGAGGACGAAAAGCCACCTTTGTTTTTTTTGTGTGTATGATATATTAGATTAGAAAAATACATATGCATATGTATAATAGCTTAAATTTAGTCCTCATGATATGATTGCATCAACTAAGAAAATATCTACCCAAGGTGTTTAAAAGCTTTAATTACTTTATACTAATAATACTTTCCATGTTCTTAAATATTTGTCCATGATGCCTGACGCATTCGCACGCGCACCACGTATGTAGAAATAAATATCTCTGGGTTGTCATCGCAACTTTGAAGTTTCGATGTATCGGTATGCTATATTTCTGTATTTTAGCTTTCTTTCTTATGCATGTCTTTTAATAATTCGCAGCCGGTTCCGAATAAATTTACCAAGCAGATTAGCAAGATGGTCAATAGAAGAGAAAATGCTAGCCTAGTGAGCCACAATGGATAATTTGTCATTGTTAATCCATCTTCCTGAAAACGGTTTATACAGAGGAAGTATATTTCATGGTACTTGAGAAAAATATATGTTGAAGTCAAAAGTTATCAAGATTTAAATGCTCGCTTATAGTCTTCCAAGATATTTTATATTCCAAGGCAAGGTGACAATAATTGCATGCTTGTGCATGATTTGGTATGTAGATTCAAGGTTATGCATGGCTACGACCATTTCTTATGGTTTCTTATCATAATTTTCTGCACACTTATAGTTTATAAAGGCAGTAAGATCATATCACTATAAGGGAAAACTTAAAATAACATCCTTTATACTAAAAAAATCATGTATGCTATTACTTAGTAGTTTATGGTTTTTAGACGCAAAAGCCATTTTAGAAATACTTTTCCTACCCACTATTAATCCATATTCTCAATATAGTCATTGAATTTGCACGCACGCATAATAAGAAGGAGAAGACAGTAATGTGGCAGAAGAAGAAGGGGAAGATAGTAATGTGGCAGAAGAAGCAGAAAATGGCATTCATTGTTCTCTGTTTCAGCATCAATCTTCTGATATGAACTAATGATGGCTTTCACATTGGCTTTTCCCTTTAGAGACTTCTTAGTGTCCAATGGAAAGCATACATCAGATTTGTGTAGGTCAGGTTCTTCTATGACTTTCAAGAGTCTCAACTGATTCTGTAAATTACACCCATGTTGGGTGATACTTTTATCACTTCTCATTGCAGGTGCGCTCTCTAATATCCATTTTGAATGTAATATTATAGATATCCATGCCTGTTTATGTCAAAATTATTTATATTGTCAATGTTTGATTGTCTAGTTGTTGGTGATGCGTCCATATCAGGGACAGAGGCCACTCCCGTTCCTCCAGGTATGTTTATATATCATATAGGGCATGTATATTGATTTAGAATGCTATATCATAAATATACACACATTCATTTTGCTCTTACTTAGTAATTTTTATTATTGTCTAGCTGTAGGTGGTGACAGTAGTTGACAATAAAATTTTTCATCCTAGAAACTATGAATTTTATATGTGATCACATGCGGGAATGATTGTAAGTCGTGGACCTTGTTTAGTCGTCCAACTCATTATCATGGGCTTCTTGATGTGATTAGATTTGCACCTGATGATCTACAAGAGCTTGTTCACTCCCTGTCTTATGTGTAAGCAGCGCTATATGCGAGTTTACCTTGTTAATATGTATGTACTTAAATTAATTAATATTATTCAAATTTTGATACATGCAGATACCAGAGGAGCACATCTTCTATCTCTGTAGGTAAGGCTTTGAATTTGTTGATTTTGGTATTTCTTGTCAATTTTATAGACCAGTATGTGCTAAATATAATGTTCTGACAGTTGCTAGGGGAAGGCAGCATTCGAGGCTGCTGACCCCAGTGCTGGACGCTGCACACGGACGGCACCACGGAGGTTGGGAGAGAGGCCGAGGACTGGGCTCTAGCAGGGCCCATATGAGGTTGGACTCCACCCCGGCGATTACTTCCTCCGTCTCCAGTAAGCGACGTATCCAGCAGGAACTGGAGAGCTTGAAGGCCACCGTTCAGGAGTTGAAGGAGATGCTGGTATGTATACTACTTAATAGTAAAATATCATGTCATATTATAGATATCAACATATCCAATATCTGTACATAGCCTAAGCTTATTTGGTTGTAGACTTAGGTTTTATTAATCATACATGTACATATCTAACTGAAATAAACTACAGTTTTCCAAACTAGATATCCAAATGGGGTTTCGAAATAACTCGATAATGATAAGAATTCGAATAAAACACAGTTCTTACACGCTTATTGCACACGTTAGGTCCAGACGCGACGGGGTAGGCCCAAGATTCTAGCGTTTATCAGAGGTGGAGCTGGACCGAGCTAGGCTAGCATTTTGATTCTTATTTTTTGAAACATGTATTTATTTATATGATACATATTGTACTGCATTTTGAAACATTTTGGGCGATATTGATTTTGGTTTATATTTATATCATATTCAGTATTTTGGTTTCTTTTGTATATTATATGTGTGAGATGTGAATATGAATACTGCGATATATGTTGTGTGATGATTAATTTTATATTTGATTGATGTATATATTATTGTGCACAGGGCGGGAAAAAATCAAGCAGCCTATTTTTATAAAAAAAATACAGATAATGTGTACCTACGGATTAATCCGTAGGTACACATGTTTCTCCTACGGCTATCTCCGTAGGGGCAAAATATCAGCAGTAACTGATATTTCCCCCCTGATCGCAGTACCAGGGGTTGGGAGTGCCCCTTTGGACACCTCCGTAGGGGCCACAACATAGCCCCTACGGCGTTATCCGTAGGGGCAAAATACCAGGATTCTTGATATTTGGCCCCTACGGATCGGTACCTACGCAGATATCCGTAGGGGTTATAGCATGGCCCTACGGTTATGTCCGTAGGTACATTCAATATATTTAAAAAAACCATAAATAATATAACTTTTTTACACTACGGATTACCCCGTAGGGGCAACAGGACCAACACAGATATCCGTAGGGGCAAGAATTTGCCCGTAGGGGAAAGTTCAGTGCTTCAACTTGCACCTGCGGCCTTTGCATCTACGGGGTATTTTTTTGCCCCTACGCATATATCCGTAGGGGCAGTGGGTTGCCCTTACGGATAAATCCGTAGGGGCAACCCTTATTTGTAGTAGTGACATATCGAGTAAAGAAAGGAACTTTGGGCAAAGGAGCTTCGGGTGGATCGTCGTGGACCTAGAGGATCACAAGAGAACCTTTTTCCAACCCTCAAGTAGCCAAGGAGTCTAGCATAGGGAGGTACAAAGGTTTTACTCTCAAAAACCCAAGCTTTTTCTACTTGTGATGATGTCAATGTAATGAAACCCTAAATTTCTAGTGATGATTCTTTGTATGTTCACTTAGCACCTTAAAAATTTGATTTTGGCACAGGTGATGCTTCCAAACCCTCCATGAGGTGCTAGGTAAACCTAACACTTGTATCATCCAGGCAAGGCAAATGTTGTAGCAGATGCTTTGAGTCGAAGACCTGGAGGTAGCTAATTTCATTTACGCACCTTGCAGAGACAGTCTTCTACAGACTGGAAGATTTTATGTGATAGCCATATACAGTTTGAGTTCACCCCAACAGGAGGACAGCTAGCACATGTTCGCACCCGACCTCAGTTATTGGATCGTATTCGAGAGACACAGCACACAGATGCTCATATATTGGAGCTTATGGAGCAGGTTAGGCAGGGCAGGGAGACGGAGTTTATGATTGATGATCATAGAGTATTACAATTTAGGACTCGTCTCTGTGTACCAGACTTAGATGGGTTGAGGCTGAGATCTTAGAGGAGGACCATGGATCAGCATACAGTATTCATCCTGGTTCCACCAAGATGTATCATGACCTGAAGGATGTTTACTCGTGGGAAAGAATGAAGAGGGATGTTACGGAGTTCGTTTCAAGATGCTTGACTTGTCAGCAAGTCAAGGAAGAACACCATAGGCCTGCCGTAGAGTTGCAGGCCTTACCCATTCCAGAGTGGAAATGGGAACAGATTTCCATGGATTTCATGGTGGGTTTACCCAGGGCTAGCAGAGGGTATGCTTCCATTTGGGTGATTGTAGATAGATTGACAAAGGCAGCTCATTTTCTTCCAGTGAAGACGACATATAGTTTTGCACAGTATGCTCAGATTTATATCGATGAGATTGTACGTCTGCATGGAGTTCCGACGTGCAAAGTTTCAGATAGGGGTACCCAGTTTATTAGCAGGATATGGCAGAAACTTCAAGAAGCTCTGAGTACATGGTTGACTTTTAGTATAGCTTTTCACCCACAGAAAGATAGTCAGTCGGAGCGGACCATTCAAACACTAGAGGATATGCTTCGGGCTTGTAGCCTTGATTTCGGTGGTAGTTGGGATCGTCACTTACCTTTGATAGAATTCTCATACAACAAAAGTTTTCAGGAGACGACCAAGATGGCACCCTTTGAAGCTTTGTATGGGAGGAAATGTCGATCACCCGTTTGCTGGACGGAACTGAGCGAGAGTTGCATCTTGGGACCGCAGATAGTACATGAGACTACAGAGAAGATTCAATTGATACGGGATAGAATGAAGGCGGCCCAATGCAGACAGAAATCGTATGCAGATCGACGACGTCATAGACTCGAGTTTGGAGTGGGAGATCATGTGTTCTTTCGTGTATCTCCGATGAAAGGTGCGATGCGTTTCGGGAAAAAGGGGAAGCTCAGCCCCAGATATGTTGGACCATACGAGATTCTGGAGAGAGAGGGTGCTGTAGCTTATCGTTTAGCACTTACACAGAGTTTTCGCGACGTGCATCCGGTGTTCCACGTTTCGATGCTTCGCAAGTATCTTCACGATCCTTCTCACGCGATCCAGCATCGGACCTTACAGCATGAGCCGGATTTATCCTACACAGTGCAGCCAGTCGCTATTCTTAACAGGAAGGCAAAGAGACTACGATCGAGGGTACTTCCATCTGTAAAGGTTCTTTGGCAAGGAAAGAATCGCGAGGAGATTACTTGGGACACCGAGGATGTGATGCGGAAGAAATTTCCACATCTTTTTAAAGGTATATTTAGATAAATTTTAAAATTCGGGGACCGAATTTTCTTAAGAGGGGAATATTGTAGCATTTTGAAAATTTAGAAATAAATTAATTAATTAATTTAATAATAAAATGATAAATCACAAAGTTATTAAAAACAAATAAGTCAATTTCATAAGATGTATGTAAAACAATTTAAATTAAAATTTTAGTATGCAATATAAATAAGTTATAAGGGTTTTAGTGATAATTTTAGCTTCATTTTAATAAAATGTGTGCTTTATAATAAACTAAGTTGTGAGGGGCTTAAAGGTAATGTTTAGTTTTCTGTGCAAAAGGAAAATTGTTAGGGGTCTAAATGAAAAGGGGATAGAAAACATTTTAGCTCAGAATTTTAATGTAGATTAAAACAAAATTTAGAGATAAGGCATGCACACCTCTTACTTGCATGCACACACACACACACACACACCACCTCCTACTTGCATGAGAATGGCACTCTTTAACCCTTGACACCTCCTTCTACCACCTCACCCTTCCCTCTTCTCATATATAGAATATGTTCAGATAAATTACCATATTTAAAATCTGAAAAATTTCTGAAAAAAAACAAAATTAAAGAAAACAAGAAAGAACAAGAGAAAGAAGAAGTAGGAAGCTAGGTTCTAGGTTTTCTCATCATCAAGCTAGGACAAGGGGCTTAGCATCTTGCAGGGGTTATTCCAACAAGTTATTGTGGGTAATATTCTTAATCACAGTAGGAAATTAAGGTTCTGTACTTAGTTTAATTCGAAATGAACAAGTTCTACAATTTCGTATTTTAAGTAAAAGATAGGCTGTAACACCTGAGTTTAGGTTTAGTGGTAATTGTGTGTTAATGTGGGGTTTTTGGTAAAAAGTTTACCAAAAAGGGTTTCTAATAATTTATCTGGTTTTATGGTTATTTTTGTAGAATTTTATGCCGACCACACGCACTTGTGCATGATAACTATGGTTAAGCCTAGGGTTACCAAGTTTGGGTGTGCATGGTGGGTTAACCATGTTTAGCCAACCATGGTGGTCTAACACACTTGGTTAAGCTAATTGGGATAATTATGAGTTTTAGATTTGGTTAAGGGTGATTAGGGTTTAGGGTTGACTTGTGATGAGAAGGAGAGATTGTGATGGGTGTCATGCAAGCATTTAATAAGGGAAGAGAGAATGGTGGCTATGGTTATGTCACACCCCATTTCATTTCAAAACTTTTGCATGTCTCTATCACACTCTCTTTCACACTCTCATTTCACTCTCATCTCTCCCTCTCACTCACACACACACATCAGCCCCAAACATCAGCACATTTCAGCCTCCAAACCAACATCAGAACATCAGCATCAGCACCATCAGCCTCAGCTTCAGCCTTTTACATCAGCATCAGCAGCTGCACAACAGCCCCCCCAACTCCATAAACAACACATACACACCATCACCTTATACACAACCCCACACCACAAATACTTCAACATCTTCTTCACCTGCTGCTGCAACAGCAACCCAAAATAATACAACACCACGCCCAAAACTGAATCAGCAGCAGCAGCTTCTGCAAGTTACAGCAAGACACCGTTCAGCTCATTTCCAGCCAAGTTTTGCAGCACCAGGAGCTGTAGCAACAACACACACTCTCCTACTTCTTCTCTTCTCCTTCATCTAGGATCTCTAGAGGTATAACCCTTTAAACCGACTCCTAATTGCTAAAGTTATGGGTATCTAGCTTAAATTAGTGTTTATTATTGTTTTAGTGGTAATCTTGGGTAATTTAGGTGAGTTTTGGCAAAGTATTGGTTGTGATAGTTAGAGTAACCAAATTAGGTGCTGTTGAGACCAGTTAACCAGAGATTTTCCCCAGATTTCACAAATATACCCGATTTATCCGACTTGGCGTAATTTAGCAGTTTTAGTGACTTTTTAGCCTCTGTTAGATCTGTTGTTGACCCGATCCCTTCAGGATAAAATTGGGAAAACTGTAGCATGGTGAGAATAGCAAGGACACACACACAAAGCACAGGGACCCACCTCACCTTTGAGGCCGCCGGTTTATTCATTCTGGCCGCAAATTGCGGCCAGAGTTGGGGGTGGGGTGTTGGGTTTTTGGGTGTAGGGTCCTGCTTGGTAGCTTAGTCTGTTGGTATCTATAACTTTTTAAGTTAGACCCAGAGGCAAAATCTTGAGCTATAAACGTGTTTTCGATGTTTTAAACTTGTGTGACACGCGTGTGATACGCGTGGTTCTGTGGTGCGCTGCGCGACACAGCGTGTCAGAATAGGTTCTGGTGGGTTTGTACGCGTCGCGACGTGTCGTGTGAACGCGTGTTTAGTTTCACGCACGCGTATCTTTTTTATCGATATATCATGTTTTTGCAGGATTTTCCTGATATATGTGACTTTTGTAAATTCTAGGTTCGCCGGCGGGGACTTCGAGCACAGCAGAGAAAGGGAAGCAGGTGGTCGGACACACCTAGCACGGGATCACGGATGAGTAGATTTCACATCTACGGGGGACGATCGTTTGGATGGCGCAAGTCCCCGATAGATTTAGTAAACTTGAAAATCGTAAACTTTAACATTTGCTTGTGACATTAGAAATAATAATACTTGCATGATAATTGCTGCAGTTAGGTCCATATGTTGTACCCATATGCGCAAACTCATTCTGTAGGACACATGCACCATTATAAGGTTTTTATATGCAGCACGAGCACTATTCATGTGTACACCCACACCCTGGTAATTGCCATGTCACGACACTAGATAACTATAAATCTGAACATGTTAATTGCTTAGACATGTGCTATTGCAATAAATATTTAAAATGAAATCATAAGAATTGCTATTCTCGTGCATATATATCATTACATCACTTGCTCATGCCTAGTATAAATCATACATTGCAACTTGAACATTGATACCATTTGAATTCATTATCTTTGACATATGCACCTATGATAATTTCATGAGATTTATGATATTTCTGGATTTCGGGGGAAAACCACAAGATTTCAAACTTATAATCGTTAAAAATATAAAAGTTGCGGTTTTCTAGTGATGTAAGTGTCGTCCACCTTGAGTTTGCTGTGGTTTTGAAGACCCGTTGCGAGGAGGTGGATGAACCGTCTCGGGTATATGGTGGGCCCGGTAAGGTACCCCGGGGCAAGAAGATCGTAGGAGATGGCGTTGAGCCTGGCAGGGGACGGACTACCTACCGGTGACTTCATTTGGCACGGCGGATATCCTGAGGATACCGACCGTGGCCGCTAGATTGAGATATGGATATTTGGGATGGATCAGCCGGATGGCTGAGACCAGAGATACTTGACATGGATATATGAGATTGAGACAGTTTTGAGGTGTCGTTGCTAGACACGGATTTTGTTGATTTCAAGGATATTATGCTGATATTGAAAAAAGTTTCAAAAACAAAGAAAGAATAGTTCTTGTACTTACATGTTGAGATCTTGACTTGACTCATATAGCATACATACATGTTAGTACATTCATGTTGCATACATACCTGTTAGTACATCCATGTGACATTCATACTTGTTAGCACACAGATGATGCATATATACCTGTTAGTGCTTATAGCCATACATGTTTAGAGATGCTAGGATACTTGTGTGCATACATGCGATAGCCTTTGTAGATGTTATTTATTACTCACGAGCTGGCAACTCACCCCCATTGTGCCTTAGCTTTTCTACAGGTCCGTTCCGTCAGCACTATAGCGGCGGACACATTTGCCTCTTTTTCTCTCTTTGCCTGGACTCGAGGCTTTTGCTCATAAGTGGGTTGTTATCATTTTGTACCACTTATATATGTTCATTGTATCTAGAGTACTCCATCTACTGCTATTTAAGCTGTACCGGTTTATTTGGATTACTTTATATTGACCTAGAGACGAGGTTGTGAGACTTGTGGATTTACGTTATTTGGGGTCGAGCTCACTTGAGTCGACATGTTATTTTACTTGTGCTTCATGCTTATTTATGCACATTGTTATCTTACATTGCGTGGGATTTGTAACCGCCTTGAGGCGAAGAGCTAGCTCCCGCTTGGGGATGCCATATTCATGTTATTCATTTATATTCCTATTTTGTACCCGTTTTGGGGCTTGTTTTTACAAAGGAGGTTCTGCCAGAATTTTTGGAGGAAGGGAAAGTTGTTTTAAAAAGGAAACATGATGTGGTTTAAAGGAGTAAAATGCTTTAAATAAATTGGTTTCCTTCACTCTAATTCTTAATTGGGTTTTGTATTCTGGGCTTCGGCTTACTTATTTTACGGACGCCTTGAGACGTTTCGTAACTTAAGTGCCGGTCGCGTTCCGTACCCTGCGGGTCGTGACAAAGTTGGTATCAGAGCGATAGATTTCACCTTTATTAGTGTAGGATGACCCTTAGTAGATGGAGTAAGTGACTTAAGCAGGGTGACGTAACGTACGTATGTCCGCGGCATACTTGCGATACGGTACTCCGCCTAAGTGACTTTAGGATATACTTACTTGAAATTCCTTCTTCAATTCCGTGTATCCTACGATTCTATTGCACCGTTCTTATTGTCCTGTTTCCTATACCAGTCACTATCCCGCAGAAGGCTACCAGAGCGCAGAGGGCTGCCGCCCGAAACGAGATTCGAGCTGGCTCGTCCGAGACTAGGACTGAGCACGGTGGTATGCCTACACCGCAGGGACAGACTGATCCGCCTTCCCCAGGCCATGTGGATAGGCTTGAGATTGGTATGGAGGAGCTGCGACAGATGATGGGGAGTATGCAGGAGCTACGTCAGATGGTGGGATCCTTAGTTGCGGCCAGTCGTGCACCGAGGCCGGAGGACGTACCCACTACATCCCAGACTACTATGATACCTGCTCCTGCTACTACCACCATGGCCATCCCGGTTTCTCTACAGGAGTTTATGAGGCTGAGACCTCCAGTCTTCACGGGTACCGATGCAGCAGAGGACCCGCAGACGTTCCTTGACAGTTTGGCCAAGATCTGCCGCTCGTTGAGGTATTCTGATGACCGATGGGTAGAGCTGGCGAGTTTCCGACTAGAGGGACTCGCACAGATATGGTGGGAGTCAGTTTTGAGAGGTCGAGCTGCAGGTCTACCGCCCATGACCTGGACCGAGTTTACAGTAGTCTTTCTAGCTCGTTTCCTTCCGGAGAGCATTCGTGACGCCAGAGCTCGTAGTTTTGAGGCCTTGATCAAGACCCCAGGGATGACGGTGTTTGAGTATGACGTCCAGTTTACACAGTTGTCCCGATATGCTCCGTATCTGGTGGATACCGAAGCGAAGAGGGTGAAGAGGTTCATACAGGGACTGGATGCCCAGCTATTTCTTGCCATTGGCGCCCAGCACTTCGATACATATTCAGCGACTATGGATACAGCATTGCGGATGGAGGAACGTATTTCAGCGACTTCGGTCGTTCCCACGCCGAAGAGGATTCGTACCGGCACACCAGATCAGAGGCAGCATGCCAGATTCTTTCCGAGAGATAGGGCCGGCAGAGGGTTTGGACGAGGTCAGCTGTATGGTTCATATCCACAGGGACAACAGGCATCGTCAGGATGCTTTGGGTGCGGGAGTCTGCACCATCGTGTTAGAGATTGTCCAGCGAGACGACAGGGAGTGGCGACAATTCCGCATGTGACCCTACCACTATAACTGTCCCCTCCTCAGAGAGCTCTACTTCCTGCCACAGGCGATGCTCCACGCCAGTTAGGTGCACCCAGAGGCCGTGGACGCGGCGGACCTATCCAGAGAGGACGAGGAGGCAAAGGCCGAGGCCGAGGTCATCCCGCTATTGGTGGAGGTTAGGCCCGAGTTTTTGCGTTGACACCCCAGGATGCGTAGGCATCCAATGCCGTCGTGACAAGGACCCTATCAGTATGTTATGTTGATGCACACGTGTTGTTTGTTCCCGGATCCATGCACTCATACGTTTCCACACACTTCGTGCCGAGTTTGGGTAGAGAGTCCGGTTTCCTTGATCAGCCGCTTGTTGTGACCACTCCTGTGGGAGAGTCATTTGTTGCTAGGCACATGTTCCGATCCTGTACCGTCCGTATTGGCGAGCGAGAGCTGCCTGTCGACTTGATCCTTCTTGAGATGTTGGACTTCAACGTTATTTTGGGCATGGATTGGTTAGCCACTTGCTATGCGTCTGTGGACTGCCGCGAGAAGACAGTTAGATTTTGTTTTCCCGGCGAGTCGGCTTTTGTTGTGCAGGGGGACCGTGGTGCCGCCCCTCACATGTTGATTTCTTCTATTCGCGCTGATCAGCTATTGATAAAGGGATGTCGGGGATTTCTAGCCTATGTGTGCGATACTAGAGCTACAGATATTCCATTGGACCAGGTTCCGATTGTATTTGAGTTCCCCGATGTTTTCCCTGATGAGCTGCCAGGATTGCCGCCTGAGCGCGACATTGAGTTCTGTATTGATTTGATTCCCAGCTCGGGGCCTATTTCTATACCGCCTTATCGGATAGCCCCGGCGGAGCTTAGAGAGTTGAAGGTTCAGCTGCAAGATCTGTTAGATAAAGGACTTATTCGACCCAGTGTTTCTCCATGGAGTGCTCCGGTCCTGTTTGTCAAGAAGAAGGACGGAAGCTTGCGCTTATGTATCGACTACCGCCAGCTGAACAAGGTTACCGTGCGAAACAGATATCCGTTGCCGCGCATTGATAATTTGTTCGATCAGCTTCAGGGTGCGGGTTATTTTTCGAGGATCGACTAGCGATCAGGATACCATCAGCTGCGAGTCCGACAGGAGGATATACCGAAGACAGCTTTCCGTACGTGCTATAGCCACTATGAGTTTCTGGTGATGTCGTTCGGACTCACAAATGCCCCAGCTGCATTCATAGATTTGATGAACCGTACCTTCAGGTCATATCTCGACTTGTTCATCATAGTGTTCATTGATGATATTTTGGTGTATTCCCGGAGCTGAGAGGAGCACGAGCAGCACTTGCGGATTACGATGCAGACTCTGAGGGAGCACCAGCTCTTCGCAAAATTTTCCAAATATGCATTCTGGTTGGACAGCGTTGGTTTCTTGGGTCACGTGATTACGAGAGATGGCATATGTATGGACCCGAAGAAGATTGAGGCCGTTCAGTAGTGGCCGAGACCGACATCGGTTATGGAGATCCGTAGTTTTCTAGGCCTGGCTGGCTACGACAGGCGATTCATTCAGGATTTCTCCCGTATTGCTGCACCTTTGACCGGTTTGACCCGGAAGGGAGTTCCTTTCGTTTGGACGGAGGAATTGTAACACCTTAGGATGTGTTTAGTGGCTAATTATATTTTAATATGTGAATTTTAATAAAATGTTTACCAAATTGATTTTCAAATAATTTTTCAAATTTAATAAATATTTTTCTAAAATTTTCCCAAGCTTGCACAAACTTGTGCATGTAAACTAGGGTTAGAATTTGGGTTAAACCATGTTTAACAACCATGGTAGGTTCACTCCACCATTAGTAAGCTAACATGATTTGAATTAAGGGTATTTTTTTTAAAAATGAAATGGGATTTAAAATGCTTTTTGGTTGACTTGAGAGAGAGAAAGCATCATGGCTGAGCCATGCTTGCATTAAATGAGAGAGAGAGAGTGCATCATGGCAAGCCCATGCTTGCATTTAATGTGGCAACAGAGAGAGAAATGGGGGCTTGACCTTGTGCATTATCATTTCTTTTGTTGCATCACACACTCTCATATATCACTCACTCACTCTCTCACTCACACACACACAGCTGAAACAACAGCATCAGCTTCAGTCCCAGCAGCAGCAACACCAAGCAACAGCAGTAGCTCCTTGCAGCAGCAGCATCAACACATGTAGCAGCAGCCCCAGCACAACATCAACAATAGCAACAACAGCAATAACAACACCAACAGCAACAACAAGCAGCAGAATCAGCAGTAGTAGTAACAACAGGAACAACATCTGGAACAGCAACAGCAATAGAAGCTTCTTCTTCTCCTCTTCTTCTCCTGACCCAGTGTCGTAGGGTCAAGTGAGGTATAACCTCTGAGCTCCACTTGCTTGTATGCTAGACTTGTGTGTTGGTTTAGTTTAATTAGTGTAAATTGGTAGTTGTTAGCGCTAGATTGTGTGTTTTTAGTGATATTTGTGGTGATTAGTGTGATCTTTGCTCAAGTAAAGTTAGTTTTGGCTAGACTAAGTTAATTAAGTGTTGTTAGGGCCTTGTGAACCTAGGTAAACCCCAGATTGCACAAAAGTACCCTAAGTTTTCAAATTGTGCAAAATTTGCCGTTTTAAAGCAAAACTTAGCTTTTTGATATCTGCTGTTACCCTTTTGAGTCCAGAATAAAATTGAGTGGACCGTAGCCTACTAGTGACACCCTGACCCCAACACCAGATCCCGACCCCACCACTCCAACCTTTGGCCGCCAAAATAATCATTCTGGCAGCAAATTGCGGCCAGAGCAGGGAGATAGGAGCTAGGGTTTTTAGGGTGGGTGTCTGCTACATTTTGTAGGTCCATGGTATATATAGATTTGTAATATTTTAACCTGGGTAGAATCTGGGACGATATATCGTTTTCTGGTGTTTTTAGTTTGCGCGATACACGCGATACGCGAGTGGGTTTTGTGATTCAGCGTATTGCGGCGTGTCGGGCTGAGTCGTAGACGCGTGCACACATGTTTCAGTGTATCGCACACACGCGCGTTGATTCGCGACGCGAGTTTCTCGTTTTGTTTCGATATCGCGTTTTGCGAGATTCTTTCTTATATAATTGGATTCCTTGTGTAAATTCCAGGTTTACAGGCGGGTACGTCAGACGTCGCCAGGAAAGGGAAGCAGGTGGTCGGCTATACTTAGCACGCGACCAGGTGAGTAGATTTAACATCTACGGGGAAATCGCCCGTATGCCGTTAAGCGTCAGGGCGGAATAGGATTTGTAGTGATGAGTGTCCATATAGATATACTGGTAGTATAGAACACTGGACCGTCACTAACGGTCCAAGTTGCACGAGCACGATTTATATGCTACACTCACACCGTTCATGATTGCCATGCCACTCGCATTATAGGATTGCTATAAACCGCATATCATATTGATTCTGCTTATTTGACGTTTTCATGATTTGCCGCATACTAGCATGTGTATATTAATATCCATACTTGTGCCATATACATCACATATGTTCATACTTGGGCACATATACATCACATATCCATACTTGCGCCATATACATCACATATGTTCATACTTGGGCACATATACATCGTATATCTATACTTGTGCCACATACATCAAATATATTCATACTTGGGCACATATACATCACATATCCATACTTGCGCCACAAACATCACATATGTTCATACTTGGGCACATATACATCACATATCCATACTTGCGCCATATACATCACATATGTTCATACTTGGGCACATATACATCACATATCCATACTTGCACCATATACATCACATATGTTCATACTTGGGCACATATACATCACATATCTATACTTGCGCCACATACATCACATATGTTCTTACTTGGGCACATATACATCGTATATCTATACTTGTGCCACATACATCACATATATTCATACGTGGGCACATATACATCACATATCTATACTTGTGCCACATACATCACATATATTCATACCCGGGCACATATACATCACATATCTATACTTGTGCTACATACATCACATATATTCATACTTGGGCACATATACATCACATATCCATACTTGCGCCATATACATCACATATGTTCATACTTGGGCACATATACATCACATATCTATACTTGTGCTATATCCATAACATATGTTCATACTTGGGCACATCTACATCATATGTCTACATTAGTGCACATGTACATTGCTATATTCACTTTGCGTACTTATCCATTCGCACATCCATACCTATACCCGCATTCATATGTTATATACATGGATGATATTGACTTGATTAAAAACTAAGGGACCGCAAACGATATTTTCAAAACTGGATCTTTTAAAAAGATCGGTTCTCCCTTTCTTTCACTCGTAGTGTCATATGACACATTGCATGGATTTACGCATTGGATTTGATTTCTCTGATTTCTGGATTTGGGAACCGTAGTACTATTTTATGAAAATATGCACTGTATGAAAACCCGGTTTCCCTTGATATGATATTTTAGTGCGTCCACCATGAGTTTTCTCGGTTCCAGAGAGCTTGTGTGAGTATACCCGATTCGAGGAGAGGTAGGCACCGATTGCGGGTACATGGTGGACCCGGTACGGTACCCCGGGGCGAGAAGACTCGTATTGTTAGACGGTAAGCCCGGCGGAGGGACTACTACCTACCGGTGATTGGTTGGACCTGGCAGTTATCCGGAGGATACTGACCAGACTCGATTGATGGATACGGGACGACGCGTACTGCCGGGGCTGAGGGACGATTCCGCAGACGGAGCCCATGGGCAGATCCGATGGACGGACGCCCCATATTAGAGGAGTTGCGTGTCGATGCTGGACACGGCTGATTTTATGATATTTTGAGTGTCGGTGATGGGCACTCCCGATTTTATGAGATTACAGGATTTGAGGACCGATGTGGATGACGACGCTTGAGTTGTACAGGGTTTTGGTGTATTGATAGACACCAGTTATTTTCCACATTGATATTCCGTGTAGATATTATTCCTTTCCATACTCAGCATTCAGTACTTGCCATTTCATCCTGTAGCTAGTATACCTGATAGAGTACACATGCTTGCATATCATTGCGTACCCTGCTCATCATATATATAGGGTTGTTAGATTGCATCGCCATGCCTGATTATCACATATCTACTCATCATATATATAGGGTTGTTAGATTGCATCGCCATGCCTGATTATCACATATCTTGCTCATCAAATAGACATGATTATTAGATCGCACTTGTTGCATGATATTGAGCATCCAGTTCATCATATAGATGTTTATCCGTTGGCATAGGTTAGAGTATCGCAGCACGTGCATACTCGCGATTACCTTTATATGTTATCTACTATTCATGAGTTGGCAACTCACCCCCGTTGTGCCACAGTGCTTGCAGGTTGCCCTTTGGAGTAGTCGCGGCCGGCTGTTTACCGCATCTTTTGAAACAGATACCATTACTGAGGCGTGTTAGCCCTTTTGCTATTAGGTGGGTTTTGTACGGTATCTGTTTACCTTTCAGTTGTATATTGATGTATCTAGTATTCTCCATCTACCTTCCTGTATTGACTTAGTGACAGTTGTGAGGACGATGTATATGATTTTGTACTCTGGTGTCGAGCTCGCTGTGAGCCGACTTTATATTATGCAGTCTTATCTTTTAAGATTTTTTCTTTGCTTTACTGCTCATTCTTCGCTACGGCGTCGTATATCATATTGCGATTCTCTATTCATTTCACATGTTATTCTACTACATCTTGCCTTTACCCGACTTGCGGGACAAATTTTTATGAAGGAAATGTTGCCAAAATTATTAAAATGTAACTCTTGAACTAAAAAGGTTTTCTACTAAATTACTTAAGGTTTTCTAAACATTTTACAAATTCTTCTACAAAAATGTTTTAACACTCTATATTTAAAATGGTTTTGATTTCTGGGTTTCGGCTTACTTAGTCGCGTTACGCCTGTAGACGTTACGTGGTTAAGTGCCGGTCACGGGCCGAACTTTGGGTCTTGACAAAGTTGGTATCAGAGCATAGGTTTTACCTTCGGAGTGTAGGATGACCCTGGTATGATGGAGTAGGTAGCTGCAGCAGAGTGGCGTAGCGTGCGTATGTTCCGCGGCATACTCACGACACGGTACTCCGCCTAAGCGACCTTAGGACTTATTGGTTGAAATTCCTTCATTATTGAATACATTCTTGCGATTCGATTTCCGTATCCTTATCGAATCCTTCTTTCCTTTTCAGCCACTATGTCGCCAAAGACTACTACGGCGCAGAGAGCGGCCGCGAGGGACGAGATTCGTGTTGACTCGTCCGAGACGAGGACTGATCCGGGCAGTGCACCCATTGTACCCCAGCAGACTGTTCCTCCCATGACAGATCAGATCGCCATGTTAGGGGATGGTATGCAGGAGATGCGCCAGACGGTGGGATCCAGCATGCATGAGATGCGCCATTCGATAGGATCTCTAGTTGAGACGCTCCGAGCACAGCGACCAGAGGTAGCTCCACCAGTCACAGGGACCGCGATGGTACCGAACGTACAGCCAGTTGCCCCTACAGCCACGGAGGTGATTACAGTATCGCTATCAGAGTTCATGAGGCTGAAGCCTCCGGTCTTCACAGGCACAGATGCAGCCGAGGACCCGCAGTCTTCCATTGATAGGATGGCCCGAATATGCTATTCCCTCATATGCGCAGATGCGAGAAGGGTCGAGTTCGCGAGCTTTCGCCTGGAAGGTCTTGCGCAAAAATGGTGTGAATCAGTTGAGAAAGGCAGAGCAGCAGGTCTTCCTCCTATGACCTGGACGGAGTTCGTGACGGTGTTCCTTGCCCGCTTCCTTCCCCAGAGTGTTAGGGATTCCCGAGCACGCAGATTTGAGTCCATGCGCCAGACGCCAGAGATGACAGTGGCAGAGTACGATGTGCTGTTCACCGAGCTATCAGTTTATGTTCTGTACCTAGTGGCTACTGAGGAGATGCGAGTCAAGAGATTTTTCCGAGGCTTGCTTACCCCGCTATTCCTTGCGATCAGCTCCCAGCATTATGAGACCTATGCTGCAGCGGTAGACGCAGCCCTATTGGTCGAGGAGCGCCTTGCAGAGACTTCGGTAGTTCCAGGGCCGAAGAGGGTTCCTACTGATACAGCAGCTTAGAGACATCCATTCAGACGCCATGATAGACGTCGTAAAGGTGGCAGAGACTTGGGGCGAGGTTAGATGTTTAGCTCATACCCCAAGGAGGGTTAGAAGTCGTCTCGTGGATGTTTTGGATGTGGTAGTCTTCGTCACCGCGTCAGAGATTGTACCGAGACACGCAGGAGGGAGCCAGCCGTACCGCGTGTCACACTTCCACCTTCTCCACCCCAGAGGGCGTTACCTGTTGTACCCGCAGTATCTCCGCGTCATACCCATGCACAGAGAGGCCGTGGTCGCGGAGGGTTTATTCCTAGAGGGCGAGGCGGTCGTGGCAGAGGACAGCCAGCCACCGGCAGAGTACAGCCAGTTACTAGTAGGGGACCGCCAGTTGCAGGTGGAGGACAGGCATGAGTTTTCGCATTGACGCATCAGGACGCGCAGGCGTCCAATGCGGTGGTCTCAGGTACCTTATCAGTATGTTCTGTTGATGCACACGTGTTGTTCGATCCCGGATCCACGCACTCGTACGTATCCACACACTTCGTGCCGAGTTTGGATAGAGAGTCCGGTCTGCTTGATCAGCCGCTTGTTGTGACCACTCCAGTGGGAGAGTCGTTTGTTGCTAGGCACGTGTTCCGATCCTGCGTTGTCCGTATTGGCGATAGAGATCTGCCTGTCGACTTGATCCTTCTTGAGATGTTGGACTTCGACGTTCTTTTGGGCATGTATTGGTTAGCCACGTGCTATGCGTCTGTGGACTGCCGCGAGAAGACAGTGAGATTTTGTTTTCCCGGCGAGTCGACTTTTGTTGTGCAGGGGGACCGTGGTGCCACTGCTCACATTTTAGTTTCTTCTCTTCGCGCTGGACAGCTATTGAGGAAAGGATGTCAGGGATTCCTAGCCTATGTTTGTGACACTAGAGCCACAGATGATCCGTTGGAGCAGGTTCCGATTGTATGTGAGTTCCCTGGCGTATTCCCTGACGAGCTTCCTGGGCTACCGCCTGAGCATGATGTTGTGTTCTGTATTGATTTGATTCCCGGCACGGGGCCTATTTCTATACCGCCTTATCGGATGGCCCCGGCGGAGCTTAGTGAGTTGAAGAGTCAGTTGCAAGATTTGCTGGACAAGGGACTTATTCGACCCAGTGTTTCTCCTTGGGGTGCTCCGGTCCTGTTTATCAAGAAGAAGGATGAAAGCTTACGTTTGTGTATCGACTACCTGCAGCTGAACACGGTGACCGTGCGGAACAGATATCCTTTGCCACGTATCAACGATTTGTTCGACCAGCTTCAGGGGGCAGGATATTTTTCGAGGATCGATTTACGATCGGGCTATCATCAGCTGCGAGTTCGACAGGAGGACATTCCAAAGACAGCTTTCCGTTCGAGGATCGATTTACGATCGGGCTATCATCAGCTGCGAGTTCGACAGGAGGACATTCCAAAGACAGCTTTCCGTACACGTTATGGCCATTATGAGTTTTTGGTGATGTCGTTCGGGCTCACTAACGCGCCGGCAGCCTTCATGGACTTGATGAACCGTATATTCCGGCCGTATCTCGACTTGTTCATCATCGTATTCATTGATGATATATTGGTGTATTCCTGGAGCAGAGAGGAGCACGAGCAGCACCTGCGGATCACACTACAGACCTTGAGGGAGCACCAACTCTATGCAAAATTCTCCTAGTGCGCATTCTGGCTCGACAGCGTAGACTTCTTGGGTCACGTGATTACATGGGATGGTATATGTGTGGACCCAAGGAAGACTGAGGCCATTCAGAGCTGGCCCAGACCTACATCCGTTACTAAGATACGCAGCTTTCTAGGACTGGCCGGCTACTATAGGCGATTTGTACAGGATTTCTCCCGTATTGCTGCACCCTTGACCGGATTGACCCGGAAGGGAGTTCCCTTCGATTGGACAGAGGATTGCGAGCACAGTTTCCAGCAGCTACGGACTTGTTTGACTACGGCGCCAGTATTATCGTTGCCTTCAGGATCAGGCGGATTTGCAGTCTATTATGACGCTTCACGAGTGGGTCTAGGATGCGTATTGATGCAGCATGGCAGGGTGATCGCTTATGCTTCCCGGCAATTGAAGAAACATGAACAGAACTGTTGGAGATA
Organism: Agapanthus africanus; assembly: GCA_030015575.1. Lineage (NCBI taxonomy): Eukaryota > Viridiplantae > Streptophyta > Magnoliopsida > Asparagales > Amaryllidaceae > Agapanthus > Agapanthus africanus. The sequence goes on from JASDDO010000014.1 coordinate 395,671,828, forward strand.
GTGCCCTCAGAGTCAATTATTGGATCACAGGCACGTGATTGCAATGATTGAGGGAGGACCTATCCCGGTAGGACAGTCTTACTCGAGATGATAGTATGCTATCTGGTTTATCTTTATCATCGTGTACTGCTTTAGGTGACCTGACATGTCGCTATTACACGTTGATAGAGCCCCTAGGATTCTTGCTTGACTACCAGCAGTATGATGGCGATCATATACGTGGGAGCTGGTAGTCTATAAGCACATCCTTAAAAGGTCCCTAGTCGTAGGAGTTTCGAGACAGGGCATCGATACTCCATTAGTAGACTAGTGTATACAGTCGAGACCCCGACGAGGGGCGGTGGCCGGTCTCACAAGCCACTGGTGTCAGTTGGTTCACCTAAGATGTATACAGGTGTTCATTGGGTTATGAGTACACTGGACATGACTCGCCGGGAACCTGCTAGTTGGTCTTATACCAGATGTCAGATAGCAGTTCCCTGGTGACATGTGTACAGGTTAGTTCATCGACCTGAGATCGTCATTTTTCTCGTGTGAGTTCCCACTGTGCTTTGATTACTACCCTACCACGGCTCAAAGGAGTCATGCAAACAGGTTTTAGTTGGATACAGTCCCGAGCCACATGGAGACAGTGAGCGAATCTGCAGGGGTTCGTCTCTCCCGGTATTGGGGGTAAGGTCGCGCTGTGTCTAGGAGAGCCATTACACAAAGCCCTCGGCCGAGGCAGGAGATTTACTGGTAGGTATTCCAGTAGTATCTCAGGGTGTTCTGGGCTACGCTCCGACACGACTTGTACCGCTTTTGGGGGTCTGACTTTTACCAACCCCCTAGGCCCGCCATGCGATACTCATAGACGAACGGACCGGACTGTACGGATATTGTCACGGTCAGGCTCAGTAAGGGTGTCAGGATGAGTTCGCTCAGCGACATCCCTTTTGGTCAATAGCTGGTGGCCCGTCACGTATTGGCTTATACCTCTGACGTGCTAGTAGTTAAATCCACAGCCATAGTATTGACGAGTCTTTAGAGTCCACCACACTTTCAGTTACTCAAGTTTCGGGCGAAACGCTGTACAGGCCGTATGGAGATATGGCAGGGTCCGATCAGATACGTTCGGTATTGCACGGATCAGGATCGGACGGTTTGTACTAGTGGCCGTATGGTTATATGGCAGGGTTCGATCAGATACTTGCGGTATTGCACGGATCAGGATCGGACGGATATTACTAGCCGGCTTTGGTTTAAGACAGATCCTAGTATAGTACAGTGTAGATTTTGTCTCTTTGCATTTGTATCCGGTCGGAATACAGATGCGGGTGTGTATGCACAGTATCGGGGTTTTTCCTGTAATTTATTACGGGACCAGTTTTCTGGAGTTGCCAGTTTGCATTCCGTTCCGGCCGGTTTTCCTTTGTTCTTTCCCGGCCGGACTTTTCCGATGGAGGGGGTTATTTGCAAGTTTGCAAATAACATTTGTGGATGGGGTTTCTTGCACTTGTGGCATTATGATAAGTTAAGCATCTTTGCTTTTTCATGATGGCTTGCCTTTTGAGATTAGATTGTGATTAGAGTTGATTTGAATGGATTTGACCTTGTTATCATTCCTTTTGGATGTGGTCACCCTTTCTCTTTTCCTACACTCACCTCCCTCTTGCTTATGTTTGATTTCCTCCACCATTTTCTCACTAGATGAAAGAAGCCACACTTGAGAGAAGAAGAAGAAAGAGTTTCATTTTGAGCATGTGGGATTTTTCTTGATCTCATTTCATGCTAGGAAAAATGCAAGCACCATTTTTCCTTATCTAGTTTCCTCCATCATCTTCAAATGGGAACAAAACCCTAAATGAGACATAGCCTCTACACTACACATTCTACAGCAAATCTTGGACGCGTCGGCCAGCCAACTTCGCGCCCGAGTTGCCTCGGTATTGAGGTGGGAGCCCGTAAAAGATGCAGACGATGTGGTGCCCTTCCGGCAAGGATGCGACGACCGGAGTTTCCGCGGGAGATCGGGACGACGACGAGAAGACCGGAGGACTCGGATCACTCGGTATCTCTCACCCTTTCTCTTGTTAGCTAGTATCGGTTAATGGTTAACGATCCGGGTTTTATTGTCCGCGGTAGCGCCAGTTTCCAAGTAAGGAAAATTTTTGATTCCGTATTTTGGCCTCGGTAAGACGGTCGGGGCGCTGCCGTGGCGCAACATGGTATCAAAGCCACGCCATTAACCTAGTCTAGCTTGTTCTAATGCGTTTTACTTATCCGATCGACCAAAATTCCAAAAACCGCGTTTTTGCATGCATCAGTTTTCTGTCGATTTTTTCCGGGCTCTAAAAATTTTTCAGGTGATTGCAGAATGATGTACAGAACATTCTAAGAGTTCTCTAAAAATTTGGGCTCGTGAACATTTCAGAACGCCGCTGAACCGCGGCCAAAGCCATGCTTTGGCCGCGGTTCCGCCGCGACTTGGACTGTTCAGTCCCCCAAAATTTTGCAGAATGCTTAAGTGTTGAAAATAGGGGTTTTGGAATATTATTTTTGGGCCCAGAATTTCTGTGAGTGCTACAGTATTACTTGGGGGCCCACTTGTTAATTTTTGATCGATTGGATATTTTAAACACATTATTTCACAGTATTTACATTATATCTGCGACCGTGAATGTCACTTGATCGGTAAATCCCGTCTAACTGCTATAGCCCGGTTAGACGGATTTGCGAACGTGACTTTCACGTTGATGTTCTGTGTTTATGCTGTGATGTTGCGAATCGGTCGTAGGGGATAGCCTGGATGCAATGTTAGTACAGTTTTGTTTTATATGTACATTTGATATTGCGGGGCGAGCGTCCGACATGTGGACTGCCGTCACTACCTGTTTGTATTATTCTTTTGGGGCACGACCTGGTTGCGGTCGATGTACCCGGTGTATGTATATTTTACTTTCTGTGCTAGGATTACCCCGCGGAGGGGTGCACGGATAGCCGGGTTCTAGAGGGCAACGGTCCCGCATCTCATGGCATTGAAACGGAGGGGGCTTCACTCTAGGATTGGAGGGCTATTCGCCGCACTCGTAGGGGGTACAGGTTGACCCAGGAGGGGTGCCCAAGTTACCGGATTCCGTGAAGTGCTGGGTGGTCCATTCACGGTGCTGAAGGGGGCTGCCTCGCTTCAGGTTTTGGCGGGTGACTTGCCGCACCCGTAGGGGTCTAGGATTTCATTGCACAGGCTATCCACACGACCAGGGGAACGTCGGGTATCAGCAGCGGCTCTGTGAAACCCGGGGATCCCAGATATCTGTATTGTTCTATGATGTTGTACATTTCTGTGACGTTGCATTCTTATCACGCCTTGAGCGAAATATAATATATTGGTATATATATTAGTAGATGTTGTATATGTTTTGCATCCGCGCTAGTCCAGTCCCCACTCCGTCGTTAGTTAAGTAACCTAACGGGTGATGACGGGACCCAGTGGCGAATGCGGATGGTATATACGTACATCAGTATATTTTCGTTCTTTGTGGTGTGATCAATTGATGGGACTGCGTTGATTCGGATCAATGCAAGATAAACAAACCTATTCTGATGTTGTTGGAACATTTTTCAAAAAGCTGTTATTGCAAGGACGTTCACTTTTGTTTTGCATCGTGGTATTCATTTGGAATATCCTGCTCCTCAGTCGACGAGGCAAAGGCCGAGATCCCTTCACCGGGAGTGACCCCTTGGACAGAAGTTTGCGTTAGGGCATTAACTTCACTATAGCCGATTACTTTTGCTTTGCATCGTGGTATTCAGTTGGAATATCCTGCACCTCATTCTACGGGGAAAGAGCCGAGATCCCTTCACCGGGAGTGACCTCTTTAGTAAAGGTTTTCGTCACTATATTTTCTAAAAAGTTATCCAGTTCCTTCAACGATATCAAGTTCATTACGTTAAAGGTTTTTTGCCAAAAACCAGTTGTAGCCCTCCGTCATTTCAGATTAGTATTACTTAGTATTCGTGCTGCGTTTGTCGTGCATTGCCGTGGCGTAGTGTTCGGTAGCTATGTAATGCTTTTCTGTCACATGGATAAGTGGATTGGTTAGGACAGTCGTACGGTCTTGTTGGCATTGTCAAGGACTCGTACGGGTGGGTTTAACGCAATCAAGATAATGACGGGTAGAACTTGACTAGGACTCTTTAATTTGTTGGCATTGTCAAGGTCACTTGAGTCCTAGGGGTAAAAACACACATCGGGAGTTTCAAAAGAACTGAAACTTGCCAGGCATGCGCATACCTTCTGGAGTGTGGTGACTTGAGTGGATTCCGTCAAGTTATCATGCGATGATAGTTAGATCCCGATTCCCACTGATGAGTTAGTTTACTCCTCGGGTGACCCCGACTAATTCTTCTTTCAGGTTTGGAGGAGAATTTGAGGTACAGTGGGAGGTTTCCTGATTAGATAAATTGGTAACCATTCTGATCTAGGTTAGAGTGCACGCTGAGTGTTTCTTTTCTCTCTCTCTGGCAGCGACCTTTGACCCGACCCTTGACTATGACTCAGTGACCAAGTTGACCGAACCTTCTTAACACTGGCTTTTGGATTGTCAGAGTTGCAAACCTCATTGCCACTCCTACTTTTACCCTTTTCTCCAGGACACCCCGTATTACTACGAACGTCCACTTCCAATGGACAAAACATCGTATGGTTATATACGAACTCGAAGGACTTCGAGGATGGTTTCTGGTTCTGGAGAAAACAAATAGGATTATTCAGTTGTCTTTTCTTTTCACCTTCTCTCATTGCGAGTACTCCTTGGTTTAGGAGATAGTACACCTATTACGCAAATTGGATAGTCTTCTTCCAAACCTTAGGCTGGTGCCGACCGGTAGGGATTGAAGGAAACCAATTAGCATAACGATGGTGTGCAGAAGGTATTAAGTTAAGACAAAGCAAGGGATTAGAAAGAGGGCAAAGTAAATTGCGACTGCTATTCACGACCGAACCAAGTATTTCTTCGCCAATCCTATATCACCTTTGTATTTCTCCAGGACACTCCGTATCACTACGAAGATCCACAGTTTATTTGGATACTCCATCGTATGGTTATATACGAACTCGAAAGGAACTTGTTCCAGTTCGGGGATGGATTCTAGTTCAGGAGAAATAGGAATAATGTTTATTCGGTTGTCTTTTATCTTCACCTTCTCTCGCTTTGCGAGTGCTCCTAGGATTTGGACAGTACACCCTTTATGCTTATTGGATAGTCTTCTTCCAAACCATAGGCTGGTGTCGAACGGTAGGGAAGGAAGAAAACCATTTGGCCTAAGGGGAGTGCAGAAGGTAATGACTAAAGACATATAAAGGGATTTGGAGAGGTGGCAAAGAATTATACGGTTATAGTTGTGAATCTAGATAATGGTAGAGGCATTACTAGGAATACCAGGATACCCCACCGAAGCATTTCAATGTTTCAATTTCACTGTGTACTGTTAAAAGAAAACTGATTTTCCGATTAGATACTTACTCCAGGGTATGTATTTACCAGGTATGATTCTCACATCTGTATGGTTTTACAGATGATGAGTGGGAGTAAGTCATTGGGAATAGGGTGATCATCCTCATTATATCGGGATTCGTTGTAATCGGTGATATTTGAGGAAATCATCTGGGCTGTTTGCCGGTCGGCAAATATTTGGTTTTGAATATCCGCTGTTGTGCACCAATTTCAAATTGATATATCTGTACGTCTATTTTCATAGAGTGAGATATACCTTTTGATATTATGTCTATGACATTTACCTATATCAGTGGATGGTTAGGTAAGAAGCATTAAACAGTGGTGTAATTCTTCTTAACCATAAGTACAGTTTTTAACCTACGACACACAGTGAAAGAGTTGTTAGACTCAGCGGCCTTATACAGAGTATTGTATATTGTCCAGTGTCCATTAGGACAGAGGGGTTGGTCCTCATACTATATTCTGTTTACTTTTAACTTCTCTAGTTCTTAGACATGTGTTTCGTAGAAACACAGGGTCTAAGTTTTGAGGAGTTATAGGTATTTGAATAAAGTAGAGAATCAGGTGTAGCAAGTATCGGGATTCTTCAAAGTGATCGAAGATGTAGATACTTGTGTATGGTGTTCAGTTGATAGTAATGATTAAGAGAACTAGCTTCTCTTTTAGGTTACTCATAATTGGAAACATTCCTAAGTTGAGTAACGCTGATCGGCTTCCTTCCATTTAGTTGACATGCACTGGAGACAGCTGCATGATTTGAATCTGGTTCAATTAAATCAGTGCCTCTGTTTCTATATTGGATATAGAACAGTTCATATCTTGACATTGTTAAGGTACGGGGAGTTGTCCGGCTTATGATTAAAACCAGACACTGGACAACTCAAGGCACGTTTCTGTAATGGCTGTTTGTGGGTTGACCCAGGCTATGACGAGGGTTGACTTTCTACCATCTGGCAGATCAATAGAAATATTGTTCTAGACTCGCCACAGTTTTATTAAAAAATGGATTTTTTCAAAAACAGTAGTGGGAGTATGGTAGAACTGGAAGTGATTCCAGAACTGCAAACGATTACTGAAGATTTCATAAGAACCTAAAGATTCAATCTGGCTTGACATTCCATTGGCCACTCCACAGATAAGGTGGGTAACTTCAGGCACCCGAGAGGTACTCCGGTAGCCTCAAGGACGGTGACAGGGAAGTTCTTGTTTACCCACACTTGCCATTGTTGTTGTTCCAGGCTGCGAGACCCGGCAGGAGGATGAGTATAGCGTCGTTCTAAACTAGCTTTAGAAGTGCACGTCTATATGACTCTGCCAGAGGGTTGTCGTAGTCAGTGGGAGCAGCGGAAGCATTGGTGGACATCAGGCTTATGTCTATTTATAGACTAAAGCAGATATAGCGGAGATAGATCATCTATTTCTGATGTGGCAGTCATAGGTTTGACGTCATCAGAATAGGGGATGGATCTGTTCAGAAGATAGTAGAGTGTGATGTCCTGGTTTTGGATGACATACACAGAGTAGGAAAGGAAACTCCTATACTACGATTGGTTATACTTTGGTTGTCACCCAGTGGTTTCTCCACACAGGACTTGGATATTATATCAGACATTCTGGTTACTAGATCTATGGTTTTAGATCTAGATTTGGGTGGTTTCCTAATCTGGGTACCTTGACAGCATTCTATGAGTATTTAGAATGGACGACTCCTGGCATGGTAGTGTACCTGCAGGTGATGGAGTCACCCTCTCTAAAGGTGTCTTACAGACTAAAGGGGAGAGGGATACGCATGATTGACAGATTACTTGCTTAGGCAATTGAGTCAATCATAAGATGTCAAGTACCACACCAGATGTTGTTCTTGCAGTAGATGCAATAAGTTGATATTAATCCAATCCTGGAGAAACAGTCGGAAGCAGTTTTAGAACATAAGTTAATGTTCTAGGGATGTGATAACGACAGCCTCTTTTAGGAGACGGTTATCATTCCAGGCTTCCAAGGTGACATGGATGGCAGAGTGGCTGTCAGAGTTGTAGTTTTCCCTCCGACGAGGGGCAGTATTTTGGACAGGTGGTCCAAGGCAATACTGAGGGAGGCATGGCGCTGGGTACTGATTAAGTTCAGTTATCGATACAGTCTAAGAAGTTTGGATTTGGAGTTCATTTATGAACTAGGTCCCATCAGACATCCAGACGTTCCAAGACAGGTATTGCTCATTTCGGGAGATGGCTTTCTCCGCGAACTTGAGATATAGAGAGATATAGAAAGAAACTTCTCTGCGGATCCACTCACTGAGGCTATTCCTCAAACGCAATAGTTTTGCAAACGGGTTTTGTGAGACTGACTAGTAGAGGAGTTGGGTGTTCGGTATCACACGGGCTGTGAGTATGCGACATCGCAATAATTAGCCTTGAGTGCAAGTGGGAGATTGTTGGAGATAGTGCCCTCAGAGTCAATTATTGGATCACAGGCACGTGATTGCAATGATTGAGGGAGGACCTATCCCGGTAGGACAGTCTTACTCGAGATGATAGTATGCTATCTGGTTTATCTTTATCATCGTGTACTGCTTTAGGTGACCTGACATGTCGCTATTACACGTTGATAGAGCCCCTAGGATTCTTGCTTGACAACCAGCAGTATGATGGCGATCATATACGTGGGAGCTGGTAGTCTATAAGCACATCCTTAAAAGGTCCCTAGTCGTAGGAGTTTCGAGACAGGGCATCAATACTCCATTAGTAGACTAGTGTATACAGTCAAGACCCCGACGAGGGGCGGTGGCCGGTCTCACAAGCCACTGGTGTCAGTTGGTTCACCTAAGATGTATACAGGTGCTCATTGGGTTATGAGTACACCGGACAGGACTCGCCGGGAACCTGCTAGTTGGTCTTATACCAGATGTCAGATAGCAGTTCCCTGGTGACATGTGTACAGGTTAGTTCATCGACCTGAGATCGTTATTTGTCTCGTGTGAGTTCCCACTGTGCTTTGATTACTACCCTACCACGGCTCAAAGGAGTCGTGCAAACAGGTTTTAGTTGGGTACAGTCCCGAGCCACATGGAGGCAGTGAGCGGATCTGCAGGGGTTCGTCTCTCCCGGTATTGGGGGTAAGGTCGCGCTGTGTCTAGGAGAGCCATTACACAAAGCCCTCGGCCGAGGCAGGAGATTTACTGGTAGGTATTCCAGTAGTATCTCAGGGTGTTCTGGGCTACGCTCCGACACGACTTGTACCGCTTTTGGGGGTCTGACTTTTACCAACCCCCTAGGCCCGCCATGCGATATTCATAGACGAACGGACCAGACTGTACGGATATTGTCACTGTCAGGCTCAGTAAGGGTGTCAGGATGAGTTCGCTCATCGACGTCCCTTTTGGTCAATAGCTGGTGGCCCGTCACGTATTGGCTTATACCTCTGACGTGCTAGTGGTTAAATCCACAGCCATAGTATTGACGAGTCTTTAGAGTCCACCACACTTTCAGTTACTCAAGTTTCGGGCGAAACGCTGTAGAGGCCGTATGGAGATATGGCAGGGTCCGATCAGATACGTGCGGTATTGCACGGATCAGGATCGGACAGTTTGTACTAGTGGCCATATGGTTATATGGAAGGGTTCGATCAGATACGTGCGGTATTGCACGGATCAGGATCGGACGGATATTACTAGCCGGCTTTGGTTTAAGCCGGATCCTAGTATAGTACAGTGTAGATTTTGTCTCTTTGCATTTGTATCCGGTCGGAATACAGATGCGGGTGTGTATGCACAGTATCGGGGTTTTTCCTGTAATTTATTACGGGACCAGTTTTCTGGAGTTGCCAGTTTGCATTCCGTTCCGGCCGGTTTTCTTTTGTTCTTTCCCGGCCGAACTTTTCCGATGGAGGGGGTTATTTGCAAGTTTGCAAATAACATTTGTGGAGGGGGTTTCTTGCACTTGTGGCATTATGATAAGTTAAGCTTCTTTGCTTTTTCATGATGGCTTGCTTTTTGAGATTAGATTGTGATTAGAGTTGATTTGAATGGATTTGACCTTGTTATCATTCCTTTTGGATGTGGTCACCCTTTCTCTTTTCCTACACTCACCTCCCTCTTGCTTATGTTTGATTTCCTCCACCATTTTCTCACTAGATGAAAGAAGCCACACTTGAGAGAAGAAGAAGAGAGAGTTTCATTTTGAGCTTGTGGGATTTTTCTTGATCTCATTTCATGCTAGGAAAAATGCAAGCACCATTTTTCTTTATCTAGTTTCCTCCATCATCTTCAAATGGCAACAAAACCCCAAATGAGACATAGTCTCTACACTACACATTCTACAGCAAATCTTGAACGCGTCGGCTAGCCAACTTCGCGCCCGAGTTGCCTCGGTATTGAGGTGGGAGCCCGTAAAAGATGCAGACGATTTGGTGCCCTTCCGGCAAGGATGCGACGACCGGAGTTTCCGCGGGAGATCGGGACGACGACGAGAAGACCGGAGGACTCGGATCACTCGGTATCTCTCACCCTTTCTCTTGTTAGCTAGTATCGGTTAATGGTTAACGATCCGGGTTTTATTGTCCGCGGTAGCGCCAGTTTCCAAGTAAGGTAAATTTTTGATTCCGCATTTTGGCCTCGGTAAGACGGCCGGGGCGCTGCCGTGGCGCAACATGGTATCAAAGCCACGCCATTAACCTAGTCTAGCTTGTTCTAATGCGTTTTACTTATCCGATCGAACAAAATTCCAAAAATCGCGTTTTTGCATGCATCAGTTTTCTGTCGATTTTTTCCGGGCTCTAAAAATTTTTCAGGTGATTGCAGAATGATGTACAGAACATTCTAAGAGTTCTCTAAAAATTTGGGCTCGTGAACAGTTCAGAACGCCGCTGAACCGCGGCCAAAGCCATGCTTTGGCCGCGGTTCCGCCGCGACTTGGACTGTTCAGTCCCCCAAAATTTTGCAGAATGCTTAAGTGTTTAAAATAGGGGTTTTGGAATATTATTTTTGGGCCCAGAATTTCTGTGAGTGCTACAGTATTACTTAGGGGCCCACATGTTAATTTTTGATCGATTGGATATTTTAAACACATTATTTCACAGTATTTACATTATATCTGCGACCGTGAATGTCACTTGATCGGTAAATCCCGTCTAACTGCAATAGCCCGGTTAGACGGATTTGCGAACGTGACTTTCACGTTGATGTTCTGTGTTTATGCTGTGATGTTGCGGATCGGTCGTGGGGGATAGCCTGGATGCAATGTTAGTACAGTTTTGTTTTATATGTACATTTGATATTGCGGGGCGAGCGTCCGACATGTGGACTGCCGTCACTGCCTGTTTGTATTATTCTTTTGGGGCACGACCTGGTTGCGGTCGATGTACCCGGTGTATGTATATTTTACTTTCTGTACTAGGATTACCCCGCGGAGGGGTGCACGGATAGCCGGGTTCTAGAGGGCTACGGGCCCGCATCTCATGGCATTGAGACGGAGGGGGCTTCACTCTAGGATTGGCGGGCTATTCGCCGCACTCGTAAGGGGTACAGGTTGACCCAGGAGGGGTGCCCAAGTTACCGGATTCCGTAAAGTGCTGGGTGGTCCATTCACGGTGCTCAAGGGGGCTGCCTCGCTTCAGGTTTTGGCGGGTGACTTGCCGCACCCGTAGGGGTCTAGGATTTCATTGCACAGGCTATCCACACGACCAGGGGAACGTCGGGTTTCAGCAGCGGCTCTGTGAAACCCGGGGATCCCAGATATCTGTATTGTTCTATGATGCTGTACATTTCTATGACGTTGCATTCTTATCACGCCTTGAGCGAAATATAATATATTGGTATATATATTAGTAGATGTTGTATATGTTTTGCATCCGCGCTAGTCCAGTCCCCGCTCTGTCGTTAGTTAAGTAACCTAACGGGTGATGACGGGACCCAGTGGCGAATGCGGATGGTATATACGTACATCAGTATATTTTCGTTCTTTGTGGTGTGATCAATTGATGGGACTGCGTTGATTCGGATCAATGCAAGATAAACAAACCTATTCTGATGTTGTTGGAACATTTTTCAAAAAGCTGTTATTGCAAGGACGTTCACTTTTGTTTTGCATCGTGGTATTCATTTGGAATATCCTGCTCCTCAGTCGACGAGGCAAAGGCCGAGATCCCTTCACCGGGAGTGACCCCTTGGATAGAAGTTTGCGTTAGGGCATTAACTTCACTATAGCCGATTACTTTTGCTTTGCATTGTGGTATTCAGTTGGAATATCCTGCACCTCATTCTACGGGGAAAGAGCCGAGATCCCTTCACCGGGAGTGACCTCTTTAGTAAAGGTTTTCGTCACTATATTTTCTAAAAAGTTATGCAGCCGAGATCCAGCTGAGAAGATACAGCTGATTCGAGACAGGATGAGGACAGCTCAGAGCAGGAAGAGATCGTATGCTGACAGGCGCCGCCGCAGACTAGAGTTTGCAGTTGGCGATCACGTGTTTCTAAGGGTCTCTCCGATGAAGGGAGTGATGAGGTTTGGACGGAAGGGGAAGCATAGCCCCAGATTCATAGGTCCCTTTGAGATCCTCGAGCGTGTGGGCGCAGTAGCTTATCGTTTGGCTCTTCCACCCGACTTCCCAGATGTTCACCCCGTATTCCACGTGTCAATGCTTCACAGATACCTACATGACCCTTCGCACATGATTCAGCATCAGACCGTTCAGCTCGAGCGCGATCTTACGTTCACTGAGCAGCCAGTCGTGATCTTGGACCGGCAGGTGAAGAAACTTAGATCGAAGGTCATTCCATCGGTGAAGGTGCTTTGGCGCGGCCTGAATGGTGAAGAGATCACTTGGGAGGCCGAGGGCGAGATGCGGAAGAAGTTCCCTCATCTCTTTGAAGGTATGCGTTGCTTTATATTTTAAATTCGGGGACGAATTTCTCTAAGGGGGGAAGATTGTAACACCCTAGGATGTGTTTAGTGGCTAATTATATTTTAATATGTGAATTTTAATAAAAAGTTTACCAAATTGATTTTCAAATAATTTTTCAAATTTAATAAATATTTTTCTGAAATTTTCCCAAGCTTGCACAAACTTGTGCATGTAAACTAGGGTTAGAATTTGGGTTAAACCATGATTAACAACCATGGTAGGTTAACCCCACTATTAGTAATTTAACATGATTTGAATTAAAGGTATTATTTTTTTAAAATGAAATGGGATTTAAAATGCTTTTCGGTTATAATTTTTCATATCTCACTCACTCTCTCACTCACACACACACACACAGCTGAAGCAACAGCATCAGCTTCAGCCCCAGCATCAGCTTCAGCCCCAGCAGCAGCAACAGCAGCAGCTCCTTGTAGCAGCAGTAGCAACACATGTAGCAGCAGCCCCAGCACAACATCAACAACAACAACAACACCAATAACAACACCAACAGCAACAACAAGCAGCAGCATCAGCAGTAGCAGTAACAACAGCAACAACAACAGCATCTGGAATAGCAACAGCAGTAGCAGCTTCTTCTTCTCCTCTTCTTCTCCCGACCCAGCGTCGTAGGGTCAAGTGAGGTATAACCTCTGAGCTCCACTTGCTTGTATGCTAGACTTGTGTGTTGGTTTAGTTTAATTAATTTAAATTGGTAGTTGTTAGCGCTAGATTGTGTGTTTTTAGTGATATTTGTGGTGATTAGTGTGATCTTTGCTTAAGTAAGGCTAGTTTTGGCTAGACTAAGTTAATTAAGTGTTGTTAGGGCCTTGTGAACCTAGGTAAACCCCAGATTGCACAAAAGTACACTAAGTTTTCAAATTGTTCAAAATTTGCCATTTTAAAGCAAAACTTAGCTTTTTGATATCTGTTGTTACCCCTTTGAGTCCAGAATAAAATTGAGTGGACCATAGCCTACTAGTGACACCCTGACCCTAACACCAGATCCCGACCCCACCACTCCAACCTTTGACCGCCAAAATAATCATTCTGGCCGCAAATTGCGGCCAGAGCAGGGAGTTAGGAGCTAGGGTTTTTAGGGTGGGTGTCTGCTACATTTTGTAGGACCATGGTATATATAGATTAGTAATATTTTAACCTGGGTAGAATCTGGGACGATATATCGTTTTCTGGTGGTTTTAGTTTGCGCGATACGCGAGTGGGTTTTGTGATTCAGCGTATCGCGGCTTGTCGGGCTGAGTCGTAGACGCGTGCACACACGTTTCAGCGTATCGCACACACGCGCGTTGATTCGCGACGCGAGTTTCACGTTTTGTTTCGATATCGCGTTTTGCGAGATTCTTGCTTATATAATTGGATTCTTTATGTAAATTCCAGGTTCACAGGCGGGTACGTCAGACGTTACCAGGAAAGGGAAGCAGGTGGTCGGCTATACTTAGTACGCGACCAGGTGAGTAGATTTAACATCTACGGGGAAATCGCCCCTATGGCGTTAAGCGTCAGGGCGTAATAGGATTTGTAGTCATGAGTGTCCATATAGATATACTGGGAGTATAGAACACTGTACTGTTACTAACGGTCCAAGTTGCACGAGCACGATTTATATGCTACACTCACACCATTAGTGATTGCCATGCCACTCGCATTATAGGATTGCTATAAACCGCATATCATATTGATTCTGCTTATTTTACGTTGTCATGATTTGCCGCATACTAGCATGTGTATATTCATATCCATACTTGCGCCATATACATCACATATGTTCATACTTGGGCACATATACATCACATATCCATACTTGCGCCATATACATCACATATGTTCATACTTGGGCACATATACATCGTATATCTATACTTGTGCCACATACATCACATATATTCATACTTGGGCACATATACATCACATATCTATACTTGTGCCACATACATCACATATATTCATACTTGGGCACATATACATCACATATCCATACTTGCGCCATATACATCACATATGTTCATACTTGGGCACATATACATCACATATCCATACTTGCGCCATATACATCACATATGTTCATACTTGGGCACATATACATCGTATATCTATACTTGTGCAACATACATCACATATATTCATACTAGGGCACATATACATCACATATCTATACTTGTGCCACATACATCACATATATTCATACTTGGGCACATATACATCACATATCTATACTTGTGCCACATACATCACATATATTCATACTTGGGCACATATACATCACATATCCATACTTGCGCCATATACATCACATATGTTCATACTTGGGCACATATACATGACATATCTGTACTTGTGCTATATCCATCACATATGTTCATACTTGGGCACATCTACATCATATGTCTACATTAGTGCACATGTACATTGCTATATTCACTTTGCGTACTTATCCATTCGCACATCCATACCTATACCCACATTCATATGTTACATACGTGGATGATATTGACTTGATTTAAAACTAAGGGACCGCAAACGATATTTTCAAAACTGGATCTTTACAAAAGAGCGGTTCTCCCTTTCTTTCACTCGTAGTGTCATACGACACATTGCATGGATTTACGCATTGGATTTAATTTCTGTGATTTCTGGATTTGGGAACCGGAGTACTATTTTAAGAAAATACGCACTGTTTGAAAACCCGGTTTCCCTTGATATGATATTTTAGTGCGTCCACCATGAGTTTTCTCGGTTCCATAGAGCTTGTGTGAGTATACCCGATTCGAGGAGAGGTAGACACCGATTGCGGGTACATGGTGGCCCCGGTACGGTACCCTGGGGCGAGAAGACTCGTATTGTTAGACGGTGAGCCCGGCGGAGGGACTACTACCTACCGGTGATTGGTTAGACCTGGCGGTTATCCGGAGGATACTGAACAAACTCGATTGATGGATACGGTACGACGCGTACTGCCGGGGCCGATGGCCGATTCCGCAGACGGAGCCCGTGGGCAGATCCGATGGACGGACGCCCCATATTGGAGGATTTGCGTGTCGATGCTGGACACGGCTGATTTTATGATATTTTGAGTGCCGGTGATGGGCACTCCCGATTTTATGAGATTACAGGATTTGAGGACCGATGTGGATGACGACGCTTGAGTTGTACTGGGTTTTGGTGTAATGATAGACACCAGTTATTTTCCACGTTGATATTCCGTGTAGATATTATTCCTTTCCATACTCAGCATTCAGTACTTGCCATTTCATCCTGTAGCTAGTATACCTGATAGAGTACACATGCTTGCAGATCATTGCGTACCCTGCTCATCATATATATTGGGTTATTAGATTGCATCGCCATGCCTGATTATCACATATCTGCTCATCATATATATAGGGTTGTTAGATTGCATCGCCATGCCTAATTATCTCATATCTTGCTCATCATATAGACATGATTATTAGATCGCACTTGTTGCATGATATTGAGCATCCAGTTCATCATATAGATGTTTATCCGTTGGCATAGGTTAGAGTATCGCAGCACGTGCATACTCGCGATTACCTTTATATGTTATCTCTTATTCACGAGTTGGCAACTCACCCCCGTTGTGCCACAGTGCTTGCAGGTTGCCCTTTGGAGTAGTCGCGGCCGGCTGTTTACCTCATCTTTTGACACAGATACTATTATTGAGGCGTGTTAGCCCTTTTGCTATTAGGTGGGTTTTGTACGGTATCTGTTTACCTTTCAGTTGTATATTGATGTATCTAGTATTCTCCATCTACCTTCCTGTATTGACTTAGAGACAGTTGTGAGGACGATGTATATGATTTTGTACTCTGGTGTCGAGCTCGCTGTGAGCCGACTTTATATTATGCAGTCTTATCTTTTATGATTTTGTCTTTGCTTTACTGCTCATTCTTCGCTACGGTGCCGTATATCATATTGCGATGCTCTATTCATTTCACATGTTATTCTACTACACCTTGCCTTTACCCGACTTGCGGGACAAATTTTTATAAAGGAAATGTTGCCAAAATTATTAAAATGTAACTCTTGAACTAAAAAGGTTTTCTACTAAATTACTTAAGGTTTTCTAAACATTTTACAAATGCTTCTACTAAAATGTTTTAACACTCTATATTTAAAATGGTTTTGATTTCTGGGTTTCGGCTTACTTAGTCGCGTTACGCCTGTAGACGTTACGTGGTTAAGTGCCAGTCACGGGCCGAACTTTGGGTCGTGACAAGTGCGAGCACAGTTTTCTGCAGCTACGGAGTTGTTTGACTACGGCGCCGGTTTTATCTTTGCCTTCAGGATCAGGTGGATTTGTGGTCTATTGTGACGCTTCACGGGTGGGGCTAAGATGCGTATTAATGCTGCATGACAGGGTGATCGTGTATACTTCGCGGCAATTGAAGAAACATGAACAGAACTACCCCAATCATGATTTT
This sequence comes from Agapanthus africanus, assembly GCA_030015575.1. Classification (NCBI taxonomy): domain Eukaryota; kingdom Viridiplantae; phylum Streptophyta; class Magnoliopsida; order Asparagales; family Amaryllidaceae; genus Agapanthus; species Agapanthus africanus. The sequence goes on from JASDDO010000014.1 coordinate 395,688,680, forward strand.
GAGGTCGGTGCAGTGGTCTTTGCACTTAAGATATGGCGACATTACCTATACGGCGAGTCGTGCCAAATATTCGCTGACCCCAAGAGCTTAAAGTATATATTTCAGCAGCGAGACCTGAATCTGAGACGGCGTCGTTGGATGGAGCTGGTGAAAGACTACGACTGTGAGATCTTGTACCACCCGGGTAAGGCGAATGTAGTGGCGGATGCTTTGAGAAGGAGGCCTGGGGATAGTCTATCTTGTTTGCGCGCAGTGCAGAAGCAGTCGTCAGCAGATTGGCAGATTTTATGCGACAGCCGAGTTGAGTTCGAGTTCACTCCGATAAGGGGACAGCTTGCGCATGTTCGTGCACGTCCGCAGTTACTTGACCGCATTCGAGAGGCACGGCCCAGTGATGACCGACTTTCAGAGGTCATGGAGCAAATTAGGCACGGCAGAGATTCCGAGTTCGTGATCGACGATCAGGGAGTACGACTATTTGGGACTCGATTGTACGTACCAGATTTGGAGGGACTGCGACATGAAATTCTTGAGGAGGCGCATAGATCTACATACAGCGTTCATCCAGGTTCCTCCAAGATTTACCGTGATTTGAGAGATGTCTATTGGTGGGACGGGATGAAGAGGGATGTCACAGACTTCGTATAGAGATGCCTGACTTGTCAGCAAGTCAAGGCCGAGCACCAGAGGCCAGCAGGAGAGTTGAAGCCTTTGCCCATTCTGGAGTGGAAATGGGAGCATATTTCGATGGACTTCGTTGTGGGTCTACCCAGGACCAGTCGAGGGTACGACTCCATTTGGGTGATCATGGATCGATTGGAGAAAGCTGCTCACTTCCTGCCAGTGAAGACCACTTTCAGTTTTGCTCAGTATGCCCAGATCTACATCGACGAGATCGTGCGGTTGTATGGCGTACCGACTTGTATCGTATCAGACCGAGGCACCCAGTTTACCAGCCGACTATGGCAGAGACTTCATGAGGCATTGGGCACCCGTTTGAGCTTTAGCACAGCATTTCATCCGCAGACCGACGGGTAGTCAGAGCGGACTATTCAGACTCTCGAGGACATGCTCAGAGAGTGCGTTCTGGACTTTGGCGGTAGCTGGGATCGTCATTTACCTTTAGTGGAGTTCTCCTACAACAACAGCTTCCAGGATACTATTCAGATGGCACCTTTCGATGCCTTGTATGGGAGGAGATGCAGATCGCCCGTCTGTTGGACTGAGCTAAGGGAGAGCAGTATTTTTGGGCCGCAGGTCGTGCAGGAGACGATCGAGAAAGTGCAGTTGATTCAAGACTGGATGAGAGCATCTCAGAGCAGGCAGAAATCGTATGCAGACAGGCGCCGTCGTAGATTAGAGTTCATGGTTGGCGATCATGTTTTTCTGAGGGTCTCTCTGATGAAGGGCGTGATGCGATTTGGGCGAAAGGGAAAGCTTAGCCCTAGAAGCGTAGGTCCCTTCGAGATCCTCGAGCGCATCGGCACAGTTGCATATCGTTTGGCTCTTCCACCCAGCTTTTAAGATGTTCACCCCGTCTTCCACGTGTCGATGCTACGCAAATATCTTCATGATCCTTCCAACACGATTCAGCATCAGACCGTTTGGCTAAAGCCCGACCTTTCGTTCACCGTGCAGCCAGTTGAGATATTAGATCGGCAGGTGAAGAAACTTCGATCAAAGGTCCTGCCGTCGGTGAAGGTTCTTTGGCGCAGCCCAAATGGTGAGGAGATCACTTGGGAGGCCGAGGGAGAGATGCGGAAGAAATTCCCTCATCTTTTTGAAGGTACGCGTAGTTGCATATTTCAAAATTCGGGGACGGATTTTCTTAAGGGGGCAAGACTATAACACCTGAGTTTAGGTTTAGTGGTAATTGTGTGTTAATGTGGGGTTTTTAGTAAAAACTTTACCAAAAAGGGTTTCTAATAATTTATCTGGTTTTATGGTTAGTTTTGTAGAATTTTATGCCGACCACACGCACTTGTGCATGATAACTAGGGTTAAGCCTAGGGTTACCAAGTTTGGGTGTGCATGGTGGGTTAACCATGTTTAGCCAACCATGGTGGTCTAACACACTTGGTTAAGCTAATTGGGATAATTATGAGTTTTAGATTTGGTTAAGGGAGATTAGGGTTTAGGGTTGACTTGTGATGAGAAGGAGAGATTGTGATGAGTGTCATGCAAGCATTTAATGAGGGAAGAAAGAATGGTGGCGATGGTTATGTCACACTCCATTTCATTTCAAAACTTTTGCATGTCTCTCTCACACTCTTTTTCACACTCTCATTTCACTCTCATCTCTCCCTCTCACTCACACACACACACATCAGCCCCAAACATCAGCACATTTCAGCCTCCAAACCAACATCAGAACATTAGCAGCAGCACCATTAGCCTCAGCTTCAACCTTTTACATCAGCATCAGCAGCTGCACAACAGCCCCCCTAACTCCATAAACAACACATACACACCATCACCTTATACACAACCCCACACCACAAATACTTCAACATCTTCTTCACCTGCTGCTGCAACAGCAACCTAAAATAATACAACACCATACCCAAAACTGAATCAGCAGCATCTTCTGCAAGTTACAGCAAGACACAGTTCAGCTCATTTCCAGCAAAGTTTTGCAGCACCAGGAGCTGTAGAAACAGCACACACTCTCCTACTTCTTCTCTTCTCCTTCATCTAGGGTCTCTAGAGGTATAACTGTCACGACTCGAAAGAGCACGTGACTGGCCCTTGAAACATATGAAGTCTATAGGACTCCATCTGATCCAACTAAACCAAAAGCCCAAAAATCTAAAACCATTTTAAGAGTAAAGAAACATATTTTGTAAATTTTCCATTGAGGCATTTTATCAAACACTTACTACGCATAACAAAGAGAACAACCCAAACAAGCAATATAATATACAACGCCGAAGGGCGAGGATCAAAACCCAAGAGAATCTCCAATAAGCACGAAAATCGTAATACTACTGAGCGCGACTCTAAGGTCGAATATAATACATCACTAGTGTCTATGTCTGAAACAATATACAAGTTTTGGTTGATGGATTTCTAGATACAATGAATAATACATGTACAACGGCGGTTCTGATACAAAGAACCCACCTACCAAGCAAATCACCCGCAAAGGAAAGCAATGTGCCCGAAATGCCGCTATGGAACATGTACGGCAAACCTGCAAGAATTGTGGCACAACGGGGGTGAGTTGCCAACTCGTGAATAGAAAATATCTACAAGCAGAAATCGAAAGCAAGACCTAATCCTAGGTCAATACAATCAGTATGTAATATAAACCTCAAATGAATAAGTCTCAAGCATGTTAAAGTGGCAATGGAACATCTGAACATAAGTGTATTGCCAAGAACTCGTGTCAGTGCCTCACGTAATAACATATCATAAATACGATGTATGTATGCGGTGAAATGAAAGCAGAAGGTATCACGAATGAAGTCATCAGAAAATATGTGTCGAGCATCGACACAAGTATATATCTCAATATCAAGTAAATCCCACATATCATGTATCCGATATGTATGCAACATCCATGAAGGTACTCTATCAGGTACTACTAATACATGATGCAATGCAGATAAAATAAATGTGGGGTAAGGGAGATATAATATACCATCGACCATAAAGGCTCCTCTCATATTGAGCACATAGGCTCCGAGCACATAGGCTCCTTTCATATCGAGCACATAGGCTCCTCTCATATATCGGGCATCCGTCAGTCCGGGTCAGCCCCCACTCTCATATATCGGGCATCCGTCAGTCCGGGTCAGCCCCCACTCTCATATATCGTGCATCCGTCAGTCCGGGTCATCCCCCACTCTCATATATCGGGCAACCGTCAGTCCGGGTCAGCCCCCACTCACGTATATCGGGTATCCGTCAGTCCGGGTCAGCCCCCACTCTCATATATCGGGCATCCGTCAATCCGGGTCAGCTCCCACTCTCATATATCGGGCTGCATATATAAGTTTGTATAGATCATCATGATGATATACTAAGTAGGTGTATATATATATATCGGCGTCCCATACCACTAATATTTATATACTCTGGGTATACATATATATTTCAGCGTCCCATACCACTGATATATATACGCAGGAGTAAAACAATCCAAAATCATCATATGCCACCATATCACAGTCCGAAATCCATGAATTATAATACATGCAACATGAAACACTAATATGAGCATGGAACTATGTAAAGGCATATGCACAAAGGAGCATGAATCAATAACATATAAGAATGCAATGCAATGCGAGCCATAGAATAAATGGTAAATAAATAATAATGCAGCTTGCCATTTGAAATAAGACAAATCGGGTTTTTTGTAAAATAAGGGCTACAGTGTTTTTTTGAAGATACTCCTGATTCGTTAGTTGTTGAAATAGGTATGACTTGGGTCTAGTCTAACATCTACTATGCAAACTACAGATCTAAGTATCAAGTCAACTAGGAGGGGTATGGAATCCATCTAAATCTGAGTCGATATAAATATATATACATATAATACTCGGTGATCCCACCTCAATAGTATCGCGTACAATACAGTATATCATATGACAATCCTCAGTCATGAGTGCGGATCTATCATCAATATAAAGCTCGTACGGTAAATCATCGTACGACATCCCAATAGCTGGGTACGGGTCAATTATCATAATCAGCTCATCAATTAACTGGTATCCTCATCATCATAGCACATAATCTGGGGTACTGATCTAAGTCTAGTACAACTGATACCATCAATATAACTGCTTGTGTAAACACACGTTCCAAGGCCTGCTAGAGATCACATGTCGTATCCCACATACGAATCATATCAAATCACCGATCTCGCGGCACAATTCCTGTAAGTGCACGGCGGCGTCGCGGCCGTCAATCCGACACCGGAATGCGGAAGCGATGCTTTTCTTTAAACTTTAAAACCGGCTCCCACCTCTGGACCGAGGCTACTCGGGCACGAAGTTGGCGAGCCGACGTGCCCAAGGTTTGCTGTAGAATAGTGTAGTGCTCTTTGTCTCTATTGGGGTAGAGGAAGTTGCCATATGGTGGAGGTATGAGATATGAACTTTTGGAGGGGGAGCTAAAATGTTTTTGCCAAGCCAAATGAGTGTAATTCCCTCATCCAAAAATTGGGACAGCCCCTCCATGACTTGGCCGGCCATGCAATGGGAATGAATGAGAGAAGAGAGTATATGAGAGAGGGAGTGAGTGAGTATCAAAAGAATGAGAGTCTCTCTCATAATCCAAGAGAGAGAAAAGGTGATGATGTAAAGAAATGATCATAAGACAAAACCAACACTACACCAACCTGATCATCTCATCACAAAGTCAAGCTATCATGAACCATCATGAACAAAGGAAAGTCAAGGGTGGTAGAATCATCATGAAACGACAAGATGCAAATAACACCCTCCACAAATGCTTATTTGCACAATTGCAAATAAGCCCTCCTCCTCTAATCTTCAGCTAATGAAAGATACAAAGAAATATGGCAGAAACGGAAAACAAACTGGCAACTCGAAAAAACTGATCCCGTAATAAATTACAGGAAAACCCCGCTACTGTATATACATACCCGCATTTGTATTCCGACCGAAATAAAAATGCAATGAGACAAAATCTACACTGTTCAATACTAGGATCCGGCATAAACTAAAGCCCGCTAGTATTATCCGTCCGATCCTGATCCGTGCAATACCGCACGTATCTGATCGAACCATGCCATATATCCATACGGCCTCTAGTACTAACCGTCCGATCCTGATCCGTGCAATACCGCACGTATCTGATCGAACCCTGCCATATCTCCATACGGCCTCTACAGCGTTTCGCCCGAAACTTGAGTAACTGGTCTGTGGGGGACTCTAAAGACTCATCAATACTATGACTGTGGATTTAACCACTAGCACGTCATAGGTATTAGCCATACGTGACGGGCTACCAGCTATTGACCAAAAGGGACGTCGATGAGCGAACTCATCCTGACACCCTACTGAGCCTGTCAGTGACAATATCCGTACAGTCCGGTCCGTTCGTCTATGAGCATCTCATGGCGGGCCTAGGGGGTTGGTAAAAGTCAGACCCCCAAAAATGGTACAAGTCGTGTCGGAGTGTAGCCCAGAACACCCTGAGATACTACTGGAATACCTACCAGTAAATCTCCTGCCTTGGCCAAGGACTTCGTGTAAAGGCTCTCCTAGACACAGCGCGACCTCACCCCCAATACCGGGAGAGACGAACCCCTGCAGATCCGCTCACTGCCTCTATGTGGCTTGGGACTGTACCCAACTAAAACCTGTTTGCACGTCTCCTTTGAGCGTGGTAGGATAGTAATCAAAGCACAGTGGGAACTCACACGAGACAAATGACGATCTCAGGTCGATGAACTAACCTGTACACATGTCACCAGGGAACTTCTATCTGATGTCAGGTATAAGACCAACTAGCATGTTCCCGGCGAGTCCTGTCCGGTGTGCTCATAACCCAATGAGCACCTGTATACATCTTAGGTGATCCAACTGACACCAGTGGCTTGTGAGACCGGCCACCGCCCCTCGTCGGGGTCTCAACTGTATACACTAGTCTACTCTGGAGTATCGATGCCCTGTCTCGAAACTCCCACGACTAGGGACCTTTTAAGGATGTGCTTATAGACTACCAGCTCCCACGTATATGATCGCCCTCATACTGCTGGCAGTCAAGCAAGAATCCTAGGGGCTCTATCAACATGCAATAGTGACCTGTAAGGTCACCTAAAGCAGTACACGATGATAAAGGTAAACCAGATAGCATACCATCATCTTGAGTAAGACTGTTCTACCGGGATAGGTCCTCCCTCAATCATTGCCATTACGTGCCTGTGATCCAATAATTGACTCTGAGGGCACTATCTCCAACAATTCCCAAAATCATCGACTCACCTCCAATATCATCCAATATCATCAAACACAGTGCAAGTATAATGAATGTGCACGGGTGTACGTGTAGGTGTAAATCCATTCTAGGGTTCGCGACTATGAACTACACTAGTTGCTTCTAACCCCAAACTATCCATAATACACCTAACACAATATCCACAATACGCTATAACTATCATACATATATATAGTATATCAACCACGGACTGCGGGGGTGCTATACGCCATCCACCCGACTTCCCCCAGTAGATATAATCTACTCACCTTGCGTCTTCATTTGTGGACGTCGCCACGCGCTTGCTGGTCGTCCCGGAGTCTTCAAGGGGTACCTACACGTCAAAGTATCGTATTGCGTATTAAATACAAATCAAAGCTAAAACGGCATACGAATCCCAAAACGATACGCTATGATCTATAGGTTAGAACCTATGGACAACGCCTTCCAAAACCATCAACAACCCTCGATATCGTCGTATAAACGCCAAATAGTCGAGGTAAAACACAATACACAAATTCAGAATTAAAAATACGGAATACGGAAACACGAATCCAAAACAGAAACTAAGGAAATAGGCTCCAGATATCACCCTAGGTCAAATTAGACAAATCTATACATGCCAGGGGCCTAAACTACAGATGTAGGAGCAGCAGAACCAAAACGACCCAATTTGGTGCAGGTCTGGCAGCAATTTGAGGCCAGAGGGAATTAATTGGCGGCCGGGGCATGGAGTTAGGGCCTAGGGTCTTGGTGGTAGCTTCCTAGGTGCCTGCACATGTCACTGTCCATTCAATTTTATTTTAGGATGTCTCGGGTGATAGCAGATCTCATAAAAGCTTCCCAGATTTCATAACTTTTCCGATATCGGTTTCTAAATCCGTATTTCGGGTTTAAACTCTCAGGTTGGGGTCTGAATTCATGCACTAGGGTGTTTATCTAACTTCTACTGAGCTCAATTGCTCACCTCAACTCACAATTCCCTCAAACCCTAACTAAGTTTTCCTCAAGTCCACAAAAACACACAATATCGATATGAAACATGAATCGAAGCTTAAGCACAAGAAATATCACTCTAATTGTGAAGGAAATTACCTCATAAGACCCCCAAGAATCCTCAACAACGCCAAAATGAAAGCTTTCTTGGTCCATCTTATAGCTCTTGAGCTTGTGCACACTTTTAATGAAATGGGGGTAGGGTTTTGGTGATGTTTGTAAGATGATTTGGGGCTTGAAGAAGGGAGGGAGATGAAGGAGCAGCAGCAGGAGGAGGAGAAGGGGAAGAGGGATGAAGAAAATGAAGAGAGAAGAGAAGTCTCATGGTCAAATGACCCCCCCTCCTCACCTCTCTCTCTCTCACTCACCTACTACCACATTATTCTAATCAATTATTTTTCCTTTCTTTTCTTTTCCCTCAAAATCCTTCTCACTCAAATAGTGAACCCCAAAATAAAATCATGGCAAGAAAATGCAACACAAGTGTAGGAAAAGATATGTGCATGTTTTGCACAAAATTGCCCGAAAACCCGATTAGCGATTTTTAATCGCGATTAGCACTAAATTAGCATATAACTAATCATAACAACTTAAAAATGGCTTAATTCTCTAAATTACCCTATTTTAGAATTTTCCATAATTTTTCCTAATTTTCTCCATTTATTTGTATTTAATTATACCGAATTATTAAAATATTCAATAAAGTAATATTAAATTATAAAATTTCCCAAAAATGGTATTTTATTGTTTTGAAATGTTACAATCTACCCCCCTTAAATAAATTCGGTCCCCAAATTTAAATTTAAACCCCCAAGTACTAAAACATTTCTCCAAAAAAAAATCCAAATTGTCGGGGCTACACAAACATCAATCCTAAGGCGTATATAAGAATACACCGTGCGTCAGGTGCGCACGGAAAACAAAATCCACATAAGTATCATTCAGGTGCAACAGGTGTGCACTCTACTGTCATAGGAAACGTGTGTGCCTGACAGCAAAACCAGGTGAATCTGACATGCACAAGGAAACCCGATTTAGTGCATCTGGTGTGCACCAAAATCGTACCTCAAAACACTAAAGGTGCATCCAATGCTAGCAGCGCAAGACATCTACTTCCTCTTGCTCACGGTCTGGCGTCTTCGGTCTCTGGGTCCTTATCTCCTCTGCGGATTACCAATCTCACAATCAATCAGTTCATCGGCCCTGTCAGGTGTGCTAACGGGGACGATCCCGTTCTGGCACTTCTCTGGTCATCTCACGGTCAATCCTCACGACCACTTGTAAAGCAGCAAGTTGCTAGCGTCGGCCTCTGGCTCTCTGAATGCACGTGACACATCTGATCCTGGGTGCAAATATCATTGCAGCAGTGTCCTGGAAGGAATCCTACTCAAGGTCTCTGCCGATCTTACTTATCCCGGTCTGTACGGAGTCTGGTACTCTTGCATAATCTTTTCTCGCTCGATGGACATCTGCGTCCTCAGCACAACTTTTTTTCGGAAATTGGTCGCATCCCAACGCCCCTGTAAGCATATCAGGTCTCTAGTCTCGATGGGAAGTAATGACAGCTCGTCAGTGTCTCGTACGAACCTCTGGTTCCACTTGTCTCTATATTCGTCCACTATGATGTCACGCCATGCTATCTAAGCACTGCACTGTTCTCAGCCTCAGCCAATCTGAAGTCTCTCGCACGGACTCGAAATCGCGTACTATGTAGCTTCATAATTTAGTAGAAGATGTCTGGCCGAACAGGTCCTCGGGAACGCATCCCAACCATCGGAGGAATACTCAATACTCGTCCGTCCTCGATCAACTCGCAACGCATCTGGGTAAGGTCCTTTATCCGAACCTGGTCAACTACCTCGTCGACGATGCCGAACTCTGGCCTGCTGGATCTGCACAATATGACCCCTCTTGGGTCTAGGTCTTCTCGTAGTATTCCAGAAAGGTCCTGTCGAGATCTCTCTCAAATCTCATTCCTGTCGAATTGCCTGGAAGTCATCGTCCATTGCTGAAGCTAATTCTTGTTCCGGAACGTCTTCATACTCATCGCAACTTCTTCTGGGAGGTATATCCATATACAATGCCTCTGCGTGCGTATCGCATATCTGATGTCAGCGTAGTGGGAACGTCATCTCGTCGAAACCTCTTGCGAACTCTTTACATCACTCTGCTTCAATGTCGACTAATTCAGACTCGTCTCATCGTGGCTGCATGAACTGCGCTCCAACGGCTATGCTCGTATCTGGAGTCTCCCAAGTAGTGTGTACCATTACATGATATCCGAATGATGTCGAACCATCCGATCGACTCGTCAGAACCTCATAATCCCCCAGGAGATCAACATCTTGAGTACAGTTTAAAAGTATCGAGTGCATACCACAGCATCAGTGGTCCAGCCGTAGAAGGGCAAACCCAAGCCCAACTAATGGCGCCGCGGAACTGCCGTAAACCCTAAGGTTCAAAGGCTTTCACACGGTCATTAAGTCGAGTTAGGGTTTCATTCTTCTAGAGGGTCCATATAATCGCCTGCATGTCTTTCCGAATACTTTAAACTTGGAATAGCAGGTTCCCGACATTCGATCGTCTCTGTCGACTCTCAACGTCTCCGCGTGAAGTCGTCTCTAGCTCGAAGCAATCTATCCGATGACCTCTCATCTGGGTAAGCGAACGAATAATATGTCCTAGTCATTCACCCTCGGTGACTAGCGACTGTCCATCATATATCTAAGTATATACTCATGTTGCAGAAGGTCCAATCATCTGGGCGATATCTCGCCATTTGCAGCAACAACTGGCTCATTCGTCTGTACGCTGAACAGCGCCTCAATCCTCCAGGAAAGGCGATAGATTGGCGGTCCTCTCTAAATCGGTATGCTCTAGATCTGAGTAAGACTTTCTACGCTGGAAATCTTTAACTCAACTGGGCCTGCTCCGGCGAATAAATCGGACGAATCACCTTCGTCTCTCAAATCGGGTAGACTAGCTATCATCTGTCTCATGTCTGCATGGAAGCTCCCGCGATCTCAGCTCGCAGGCTCCGGAAGCGACATCCTGTCTATCTCAGCAACAGCTGGTTCATCTTTCTGCACGGTAGGCAACATCATAATCTCTAAAGTATGCTATACATCAACAGTCCTCTCTCAACTGACAGCTCTAACAATAGCCCGATCATCCGGTGCAAAACCAAGCACTCGTCTTCACTAGAGGTCACAATCACCAATACTAACTCGAGACGTTCCCACGTCACCAGAAAACACAACGGTCGGCCCTCGTACCAGGCGAGCTCGCCCTGACCGTAACACTAGCAACAGCTCACTGCGCTCAACAATGGCGATAGGAACCTCAATCAAGTATCGAAGAGAGCAGATCGATGGCAAGAAAGAAAACAACAGATCCAGAATGGATACATGATCATAAGAAGGAACAACATCAATGAAGGTATGATCATGGACTAATAGAATCGAGGATCTCAAATGGATGTATAATCATGGATATGAAGAGAATCACTGATCTCGAAAATATATGCATCCTAAGGTTCCTTAAGCGGACTGGTGTGTCGTAAGTATGCCGCGGAACATACCCACGGTACGTCACTCTACTTTAGTCACCTATTCCATCAACCAAAGGTCATCCTACGCGACGAAAGTTAGGTTCTAATACCCCCTCGACTAAGTCTAAGTTCCGTAAGGTCAAGCCTAAGTTCCGTATATATATAGACACCCTAGGCTCCACATAGTCAAACTTAGACTCGAACCAAGGTTAACCTAGCGCTTTGATACCAACTTTATCACGACCCGAAAGAGCACGTGACTGGCCCTTAAAACATATGAAGTCTATAGGACTCCATCTGATCCAAGTAAGCCAAAAGCCCAGAAATATAAAACCATTTTAAGAGTAAAGAAACATATTTTGTAAATTTTCCATTGAGGCATTTTATCAAACACTTACTACGCATAACAAAGAGAACAACCCAAAAAAGCAATATAATATACAACGCCGAAGGGCGAGGATCAAAACCCAAAAGAATCTCCAATAAGCAAGAAAATCGTAATACTACTGAGCGCGACTCTATGGTCGAATATAATACATCACTAGTGTCTAAGTCTGAAACAATATACAAGATTTGGTTGATGGATTTCTAGATACAATGAGTAATACATGTACAACGGCGGTTCTGATACAAAGAACCCACCTACCAAGCAAATCACCCGCAAAGGAAAGCAGTGTGCCAGAAATACCGCTATGGAACCTGTACGGCAAACCTGCAAGAACTGTGGCACAACGGGGGTGAGTTGCCAACTCGTGAATAGAAAATATCTACAAGCAGAAATCGAAACCAAGACCTAATCCTAGGTCAATACAATCAGTATATAATATAAACCTCAAATGAATAAGTCTGAAGCATGGTAAAGTGGCAATGCAACATCGGAACATAAGTGTATTGCCAAGATCTCGTGTCAGTGCCTCACGTAATAACATATCATAAATACGATGTAGGTATGCGGTGAAATGAAAGCAGAAGGTATCACGAATGAAGTCATCAGAAAATCAGTGTCGAGCATCGACACAAGTATATATCTCAATATCAAGTAAATCCCACATATCATGTATCCGATATGTATGCAACATCCATGAAGGTACTTTATCAGGTACTACTAATACATGATGCAATGCAGATAAAATAAATGTGGGGTAGGAGTGATATAATATACCATCGACCACAAAGGCTCCTCTCATATTGAGCACATAGGCTCCTTTCATATCGCGCACATAGGCTCCTTTCATATATCGGGCATCCGTCAGTCCGGGTCAGCCCCCACTCTCATATATCGGGCATCCGTCAGTCCGGGTCAGCCCCCACTCTCATATATCGGGCATCCGTCAGTCCGGGTCAGCCCCCACTCTCATATATCGAGCATCCCTCAGTCCGGGGCAGCCCCCACTCTCATATATCGGGCTGCATATAGAAGTTTGTATAGATCATCATGATGATATACTAAGTAGGTGTATATATATATCGGCGTCCCATACCACTCATATATATATACTCTGGGTATACATATATATTTCAGCGTCCCATAACACTGATATATATACGCAGGAGTAAAACAATCCAGAATCATCATATGCCACCATATCACAGTGCGAAATCCATGAATTATAATACATGCAACATGAAACACTAATATGAGCATGGAACTATGTAAAGGCATATGCACAAAGGAGCATGAATCAATAACATATAAGCATGCAATGCAATGCGAGCCATAGAATAAATGGTAAATGAATAATAATGCAGCTTGCCATTAGAAATAAGACAAATCGGGGTTTTTGTAAAATAAGGGCTACAGTGTTTTTAAGATACTCCCGATTCGTTAGTTGTTGAAATAGGTATGACTTGGGTCTAGTCTAACATCTATTATGCAAACTACAGATCTAAGAATCAAGTCAACTAGGAGGGGTATGGAATCTACCGAAATCTGAGTCGAAATAAATATATATACATATAATAGTCGGTGATCCCGCCTCAATAGTATCGCATACAATACAGTATATCATATGACAATCCTCAGTCATGAGTGCGGATATATCATCAATATAAAGCTCGTACGTTAAATCGTCGTACGGCATCCCAAAAGCTGGGTACGGGTCAATTATCACAATCAGCTCATCAATTAACCGGTATCCTCATCATCATAGTACATAATCTGGGGTACTGATCTAAGTCTAGTACAATTGATACCATCAATATAACTGCGTGTGTAAACACACGTTCCAAGGCCTGCTAGTGATCACATGTCGTATCCCACATACGAATCATATCAAATCACCGATCTCGCGGCACAATTCCCAAAATCATCGACTCACCTCCAATATCGTCCAATATCATCAAACACAGTGCAAGTATAATGAATATGCACGAGTGTACGTGTAGGTGTAAATCCATTCTAGGGTTCGCGACTATGAACTACACTAGTTGCTTCTAACACTAAACTATCCATAATACACCTAACATAATATCCACAATACGCTATAACTATCATACATATATATAGTATATCAACTACGGACTGCGGGGGTGCTATACGCCATCCACCCGATGTAACATTTAGGAAAAAGCTAGAAATAAATAAATTTAATTAAATTAAGAATAAGGTGATAAATCACAAAATGGTTAAAATCAAATATGTCAATCTTCATAAGTTATATGTAATACAAATTAAATTAGAATTTTTGAATGTAATATAAATAAGTTATAATGGTTTTAATGATAAATTTAGCTTCATTTTAACAAAGTAGGTGTTTTATAATAAGTTTAGTTGTGAGGGGTTAAATTGTAAAGTTTAGGTTTATGCAATTATGAGATTGTGGTGGATGTAAGTGAATGTGAGTGGAAATTTAAATTTGGTTCAGAATTTAAATGAGATTAAAAAGGAAAAATGTGAAGATAATCACTAAACCACCTCATGCTTTTATACAACCTCTCATTTCCACCTCCTCCTTGCATGAAACATGCACACCCTTGGCCTTGACACCTCCACCTTCCCTTATCCCTTCCTCCTCTCACATATATAACTCATTTCAGTTCTGAAACCTAATTAAAATTGAAAAGAAAATCAAAGGAAAAGAAAAGTAAAAGAGAAAAAGGGAAGAACAAGAGGAGGAAGAAGAAGAAGAGGGAGCTTGTTCATGGAGATGGCTTATCATCAAGCTAGGAGGAGCTTGTAGATCATGGAGGGTTATTCCTACAACAAATAGGAAGGTAAAATTCTTAATCATAGTAGGTAAATTAGATTCTGTAGCTTAATTAGTGTAGATTTAATCAAGTCACATGATATCGTATTTAGTTAAAAATTAGTGTCTGTTGAAATCTGCTTTAATCTGGAACATAATTAAATCAATTAAACAGAGCTAAAATGATGTAGGAATCAATTAGAATACACCACAAGAAGACGGAGGCAGGGGGCCGGTTTTGGGCCGGCGACAGAAGAGATATGGCCGGCGTCGCCGGCCATGGTGAGGGCTTTGAGGGTTTAGTCTTTTGGGTAGTCTACAGTATGCAATTTAGGATGTTTTGGTACTGTTGATTTAACTTAGTTTTACTGTAGTTAAAATCTGGGATGATATATCGGAAAGGGTATCGTAAAACACTAAACACGACACGACTAAATCGCAGCGCGTTTTCTAATTCTGCAACAGTGCAGATTTAGGCTAAAATCCAGCAAGATTAAGTGTTTTATAATTTGATATAATCAGATAATAGGTAACGTATAAGAGGGATAGCGTGTTTCTATTTGCGTTATATCGGAATAACCGTTTTGCTTATATACGTAATTTGGTATATTTAGACTCAAATACGAGAAGTACGGAAGCTACAAGGAAAGGGAAAGGATTAGCGATTCCGGAGTAGATTCGACTTTTCCGGTGAGTAGACTAAACATCTACCGGGGAATTTTGTAAAGATGGCGTGTTTCGCCCGTGGTTTACTTAATGTGGTATTCATATCATCATGTTTAAATGTTAGAATTTCATTCATTAAATTACTTGTATATTGCTTAGTTGTTAGAACACTTCACAATTATCGACGAGTCATGCCACGTGCACATTTTATATGCTACACACACCTCGTCGATATTACCATGTCACATACACTTAAATATCATACTTGTTAAAATAGATGATATCGTATTTCACATATCTAATGTAGTGATAGATTGCATCATTGACATCCTGTTACCTTATGCGTATTTTTGTGTTATATATGAGATAAATACAGAATTGAGAATTTGTGGTTTTGAATTCGAATACTATTGCATAAATTCAGTGTTTTCATGATTGATGTGTCATGTCCACCATGAGATGATTTCTGTTTTCATTTTATTCCGGACCGAGTGGGGGAGATATACGGTCGCGGATTTACGTTATCCATACTGAGTGGGGGAGATATACAGTTGGATACATGGTGGACCCTGTCGAGACCGAGGGGCAGGATAGCCGTATTGAGACGGGGGAGCCTAGCGAGGTTACTCGATACCGGAGTTGGTTATAGAAATACGGCGTGTATCTGGAGGATAGCGACCGATATTATGGGTATAGGATCATTCGGTGAATGATGCCTATAAGAAATGAAATTTTGTGTCGTTGATAGACACCGGGAAATGATTTACTTGAGTTGTGATTTTCGAAATATAATGAGATTTATTGTTGAATTTCACATATACTCATATATCATATTGATTAATATTCAGTAGCATGATTGTCATATTTACTTTATTCGCCGTTATATGTTAGTCGTATTCACTGAGTTGGCAACTCATCCCCGTTGTGCCACGGTTCCTTGCAGGGATAGAGTGGACGGGTAGCTGCGAGGCAGGATCACTTTTGCAGTTGTATTCCATTTTGATCGGTAGGTTACATGTGTAGTAACCTTCCTTTTTGATGTTGTATTTTGTATCTAGAGGTCTCCATCAAACCTGTATTTTGACTTAGAAATGAGAGATAGTATATATATGTACAGTTGAGATCAGTTGATCAGTATCGTAGCTCCTTTCTTTATGAGATTCAGTGATGTTCATTATGTTATATTCATGTTCATTTTTTGTATTGTTGATTCCAACTAGGAATACAACTAAACTTAACCTTTATTACTTGTTTAATGAATTAACTTCATAACTTGAGATTTTTACTTAAAAACTAAATTTTCATAAATAATTCCGAAATAAGGTATTTGATCTTGGTTTTCGGCTTACTTGGACTTGTGCATATCTTTAGATATGATACAAGCTATGTGCCGGTCACATCCAAACTTGGGTCGTGACAAAGTTGGTATCAGAGCTTAGGAGTAACCTTACGGAATTCAGTAAGGGATTTCAATAGGTTGATGTAAGTCTGAGGGTTAGGATGACCTTTGGTTTGATGGAGTAGGTGAATTAGGACGAATGCAGTACCGTACGTATGTTCCGCGGCATATTTACGTTATCGTATTCAGCCTAACTAACCTTAGGATGTTTATCTTGATCTATTCTTCCATTGATTCTCCGTTATTGATTACTTCTATTCCCACACCTTATCAACTCTCGTTTCTTGTCCCGTTGCTATGGCTACGCGGGCTAGGCGAGCCGCAGCCAGAGATGCAACTAGGGCGAGTCCGCCTGTGATGACGACTGGTACACCGGATGTTCCGGCGGTGCATGAGCATGTTGATCCTCCTCCTCCAGATCGCATGACTAGGATTGAGGAGGGTATGTTGGAATTACAGCGAGTGGTAGGACAGTTAGCTGAGACCACTCGAGCGTTGAGATCAGATCCAGCACCGACCATAGCAGAGTCCGAGGTATAGCCTACACAGACGGTAGCGCCAGAAGATACGAGAGTGATGGAGGTATCACTTGCAGAGTTTATGAGATTGAGACCCCCGGTATTTACAGGGACCGATGTGGCGGAAAATCCTCAGTCTTTTCTTGATAGGATGGCGAGGATTGGCAGATCATTGCGATGTTCTGATGCGAGGTCAGTTGAGCTGACTAGCTTTCGTTTGGAGGGACTTGCACAGGAGTGGTGTGAGTCGATGGAGAGAGGGCGAGCTACGAATCTTCCTCCGATGACGTGGACCGAGTTTTCTACAGTCTTTCTTGCCAGATTTCTTCCCCAGAGTGTGAGGGACGCTAGAGCTAGCAGTTTTGAAGCGTTGAGGAAATCAGCAAGTATGTCAGTAGCAGATTATGACTTACGATTCACCCAGCTATCGCGATATGCCCCATACTTAGTACCTACAGAGGAACTTCGGGTGAAAAGGTTCCTAAGGAGTTTGGACACACAGTTGTATCTGGCGATAGGCTCCCAGTATTTTGATACATATGCACAGGCCATGGATGCGGCGATACGAGTAGAGGAGCGTTTGAGCGAGTCGGGAGTCGTTCCAGAGCCAAAGAGGAATAGACCAGTCGTGCCGACAAATAGACAGTTTGGCAGAGGTAGAGGGTCATATCCAGGCAGATATACTCCAGGCCGCAGTGTTGGACAAGGTTGGACACAGGGCCAGATGTTCAGTTCTTATCCTGATGATCAGAGATCACCATCTATTTGTTATAGTTGTGGACTTCCCGGACACCTTGCGCGAGATTGTAGATCTCAGGGAGGGACCGTTGCTCCACAGGCTGCTTTACCCCTTCCATCTCCTACACCGATGGCTTTACTTCCTCCTCCAGTTGGCGCTACACGCCAGGCAGTTGCACCACGAGGTCGAGGCTATGCAGGACGTGCTCAGAGAGGTAGAGGAGATCGAGGTAGAGGACGACAGGATGCGGGCAGGGGCCAGGCACGGGTTTTTGCGCTGACTCCACAGGATGCCCAGGCATCAAATGCAGTCGTGACAGGTACTCTTACTGTATGCTCATTAGAGGCACATATTTTATTTGATCCCGGTTCTACACATTCTTATGTATCTTCAAGATTCGTACTTTTGTTGGGAAAGGAGTCGTCATTATTAGAGTTACCGTTGGTAGTGATTACTCCAGTTGGAGATTCCTTTATTGCTCGGCACGTATTCAGATCGTGTTCGGTGCGTATTGGTAATAAAGATTCGTTAGTTGATCTGATTCTCCTGGACATGTTGGATTTTGATATACTTCTTGGGATGGATTTGTTAGCCGCTTGTCATGCCTATGTAGATTGTAGAGGAAAAGCGGTTAGATTTTGTTTTCCAGGTGAACCGGTATTTGTTGTGCAGGGGGATTGCAAGTTAACCCCTGTCAACATGATTTCTGCTTTTGGTGCGAGGCGGCTCTTGAAGAAGGGTTGTCTTGGGTTCTTGGCCTTTATTCAGGATATAGGGGTCGCTGAAGTTCCATTGGACCAAATCCCGATCGTACGAGAATTTCCTGAGGTATTTCCTGCTGAGTTACCAGGATTGCCACCTGATCGAGATATTGAGTTTTGCATCGACTTGATTTCGGGTGCAGGGCCTATTTCTATACCACCCTATCGAATGGCACCGACGGAATTGAAAGAACTCAAAGGCCAGTTGCAAGAGTTGTTAGATAGAGGACTGGTTCGTCCCAGTGTTTCACCGTGGGGAGCTCCTGTGTTATTTGTAAAGAAGAAGGACGGTAGTATGAGAATGTGCATCGACTACCGACAGCTGAATCGCGTCACTGTGCGAAACAGGTATCCATTACCATGAATAAATGACCTGTTCGATCAGTTGCAAGGACCGGATTTTTCTCGAAGATTGACTTGAGGTCGGGGTATCATCAGTTGAGGGTTCGGAAGGACGATATTCCAAAGACGGCGTTTCGTACGAGATATGGGCATTATGAATTTCTGGTGATGTCGTTCGGACTCACCAATGCTCCAGCAGCTTTTATGGATATGATGAACCGTATCTTTAGACCATTTATTGATCGATTTATTATAGTATTCATAGATGATATTCTTGTATATTCTCGGAGTCAGACGGAACACGAGCAGCATTTACGTATCACATTGCAGACCTTGATGGAGCATCAGCTGTATGCAAAATTTTCTAAGTGTGCTTTTTGGCTCGATAGTGTGGAGTTCTTGGGTCACATAGTTACGAGAGAAGGTATATGCGTATACCCAAAGAAGATTGAAGCGGTACAACACTGGCCCAGGCCTATGTCAGTTACGGAGGTTCGGAGTTTCTTAGGTCTGGCAGGTTATTACAGACGCTTCGTACAGGATTTCTCACGGATAGCGGCACCTTTGACAGGATTGACTAGGAAGGAAGTTCCATTTCAGTGGACAGATGCGTGTGAGCAAAGTTTCCAACAGCTGAAGACACGTTTGACGACTGCACCTGTATTATCTTTACCTTCCGGGTCAGGGGGTTTCATCGTGTATTGTGATTCTTCTAGAGTGGGCTTAGGCTGTGTGTTGATGCAACACGGCAAGGTTATAGCATATGCTTCTCGACAATTGAAGAGGCATGAACAAAACTACCCCACTCATGATCTAGAGATGGCTGCTGTGGTATTCGCATTGAAGATTTGGAGACATTATTTGTATGGAGAAACATGTCAAATCTTCACAGATCATAAAAGTTTAAAGTATATCTTTCAACAGAAGGATCTGAACCTCAGGTAGCGTAGATGGATGGAACTGGTGAAAGATTACGACTGTGAGATCTTGTACCACCCAGGCAAAGCAAATGTGGTAGCAGATGCCTTGAGTCGGAGACCTGGAGGTAATTTATCTTATTTGAGTATTTTGCGGGGACAGTCTTTTACAGACTGGCAGATCTTATGTGATAGTCGTATACAGTTTGAGTTTACGTCGGCAGGAGGTCAGTTAGCACATATTCGCACTAGACCTCAGCTATTGGATCGTATTCGAGATGCGCAGCCTACAGATACTCGCATAATGGAGATTATGGATCATGTTAGGCAGGACAAGGAGACGGAGTTCGTGATTGATGATCATGGAGTATTACGTTTTAGGACTCGTTTCTGTGTGCCAGATTCTGACGGATTGAGGCGTGAGATTTTGGAGGATGCCCATAGATCAGTATACAGTATTCATCCTGGTTCCACCAAAATGTATCGTGATTTGAAGGATAATTATTGGTGGGAAGGAATGAAGAAGGATGTTACGGATTTTGTTTCTCGATGCTTGACTTGTCAGCAAGTTAAAGCAGAACACCAGAGGCCAGCCGGGGAGCTGCAACCTTTACCCATTCCAGAGTGGAAATGGGAACAGATTTCCATGGATTTTGTGGTGGGTCTACCCAGGACTAGCAGAGGGTACGATTCCATTTGGGTGATTGTAGACAGGCTGACGAAGGCCGCTCATTTTCTTCCAGTGAAGACGACATATGGATTTGCTCAGTATGCACAGGTTTATATCGATGAGATTGTACGTCTACATGGAGTGCCGACATGCATAGTATCAGATCGAGGTACCCAGTTCACAAGCAGGCTATGGCAGAAACTTCAGGACGCTCTTGGTACACGACTGAGTTTTAGTACAGCTTTCCACCCACAGACAGACGGTCAGTCGGAGCGGACCATTCAGATACTAGAGGATATGCTTCGGGCTTGTAGCCTAGATTTCGGTGGTAGTTGGGATCGTCATCTACCTTTGGTGGAATTCTCATATAACAACAGCTTTCAAGAGACGATCCAGATGGCACCCTTTGAAGCCTTGTATGGAAGGAAGTGTAGATCACCTGTTTGTTGGACGGAACTTAGTGAGAGTGGTATATTGGGACCGCAGATAGTACAGGAAACTACAGAGAAGATTCAATTGATACGAGATAGAATGAAAGCGGCTCAAAGCAGACAGAAGTCATACGCAGATCGACGACGACGTAAACTTGAGTTTGATGTGGGAGATCATGTGTTCCTTCGAGTATCTCCAATGAAGGGTGTGATGCGCTTCGGGAAGAAAGGGAAGCTCAGCCCCAGATATGTTGGACCATACGAGATTTTAGAGAGAGTGGGCACTGTAGCTTATCGGTTAGCACTTCCACCTGGTTTTCCCGACGTACATCCGGTGTTTCATGTTTCGATGCTTCGCAGATATCTTCACGATCCATCTCATGCGATCCAGCATCAGACTCTACAGATTGAGCCAGATCTATCCTTCACAGTGCAGCCAGTCGCTATTCTGGACAGGCAGGCAAAGCAACTACGATCAAGGATACTGCCATCTGTTAAGGTTCTTTGGCAAGGAAAGGATCGCGAGGAGATTACTTGGGAGGCGGAGGACGAAATGCGAAAGAAATTTCCACATCTTTTCTTAGGTATGTCTAGTAATTATTTTAAATTCGGGGACCGAATTTTCTTAGGGGGGAATATTGTAACATTTAGGAAAAAGATAGAAATAAATAAATTTAATTAAATTAAGAATAAGGTGATAAATCACAAAATGGTTAAAATCAAATATGTCAATCTTCATAAGTTATATGTAATACAAATTAAATTAGAATTTTTGAATGTAATATAAATAAGTTATAATGGTTTTAATGATAAATTTAGCTTCATTTTAACAAAGTAGGTGTTTTATAATAAGTTTAGTTGTGAGGGGTTAAATTGTAAAGTTTAGGTTTATGCAATTATGAGATTGTGGTGGATGTAAGTGAATGTGAGTGGAAATTTAAATTTGGTTCAGAATTTAAATGAGATTAAAAAGGAAAAATGTGAAGATAATCACTAAACCACCTCATGCTTTTATACAACCTCTCATTTCCACCTCCTCCTTGCATGAAACATGCACACCCTTGGCCTTGACACCTCCACCTTCCCTTATCCCTTCCTCCTCTCACATATATAACTCATTTCAGTTCTGAAACCTAATTAAAACTGAAAAGAAAATCAAAGGAAAAGAAAAGTAAAAGAGAAAAAGGGAAGAACAAGAGGAAGAAGAAGAAGAGGGAGCTTGTTCATGGAGATGGCTCATCATCAAGCTAGGAGGAGCTTGTAGATCATGGAGGGTTATTCCTACAACAAATAGGAAGGTAAAATTCTTAATCATAGTAGGTAAATTAGATTCTGTAGCTTAATTAGTGTAGATTTAATCAAGTCACATGATATCGTATTTAGTTAAAAATTAGTGTCTGTTGAAATCTGCTTTAATCTGGAACATAATTAAATCAATTAAACAGAGCTAAAATGATGTAGGAATCAATTAGAATACACCACAAGAAGACGGAGGCAGGGGGCCGGTTTTGGGCCGGCGACAGAAGAGATATAGCCGGCGTCGCCGGCCATGGTGAGGGCTTTGAGGGTTTAGTCTTTTGGGTAGTCTACAGTATGCAATTTAGGATGTTTTGGTACTGTTGATTTAACTTAGTTTTACTGTAGTTAAAATCTGGGATGATATATCGGAAAGGGTATCGTAAAACACTAAACACAACACGACTAAATCGCAGCGCGTTTTCTAATTCTGCAACAGTGCAGATTTAGGCTAAAATCCAGCAAGATTAAGTGTTTTATAATTTGATATAATCAGATAATAGGTAACGTATAAGAGGGATAGCGTGTTTCTATTTGCGTTATATCGGAATAACCGTTTTGCTTATATACGTAATTTGGTATATTTAGACTCAAATACGAGAAGTATGGAAGCTACAAGGAAAGGGAAAGGATTAGCGATTCCGGAGTAGATTCGACTTTTCCGGTGAGTAGACTAAACATCTACCGGGGAATTTTGTAAAGATGGCGTGTTTCGCCCGTGGTTTACTTAATGTGGTATTCATATCATCATGTTTAAATGTTAGAATTTCATTCATTAAATTACTTGTATATTGCTTAGTTGTTAGAACACTTCACAATTATCGACGAGTCATGCCACGTGCACATTTTATATGCTACACACACCTCGTCGATATTACCATGTCACATACACTTAAATATCATACTTGTTAAAATAGATGATATCGTATTTCACATATCTAATGTAGTGATAGATTGCATCATTGACATCCTGTTACCTTATGCGTATTTTGGTGTTATATATGAGATAAATGCAGAATTGAGAATTTGTGGTTTTGAATTCGAATACTATTGCATAAATTCAGTGTTTTCATGATTGATGTGTCATGTCCACCATGAGATGATTTCTGTTTTCATTTTATTCCGGACCGAGTGGGGGAGATATACGGTCGCGGATTTACGTTATCCATACTGAGTGGGGGAGATATACAGTTGGATCTATGGTGGACCCTGTCGAGACCGAGGGGCAGGATAGCCGTATTGAGACGGGGGAGCCTAGCGAGGTTACTCGATACCGGAGTTGGTTATAGAAATACGGCGTGTATCTGGAGGATAGCGACCGATATTATGGGTATAGGATCATTCGGGGAATGATGCCTATAAGAAATGAAAGTTTGTGTCGTTGATAGACACCGGGAAATGATTTACTTGAGTTGTGATTTTCGAAGTATAATGAGATTTATTGTTGAATTTCACATATACTCATATATCATATTGATTAATATTCAGTAGCATGATTGTCATATTTACTTTATTCGCCGTTATATGTTAGTCGTATTCACTGAGTTGGCAACTCATCCCCGTTGTGCCACGGTTCCTTGCAGGGATAGAGTGGACGGGTAGCTGCGAGGCAGGATCACTTTTGCAGTTGTATTCCATTTTGATCGGTAGGTTACATGTGTAGTAACCATCCTTTTTGATGTTGTATTTTGTATCTAGAGGTCTCCATCAAACCTGTATTTTGACTTAGAAATGAGAGATAGTATATATATGTACAGTTGAGATCAGTTGATCAGTATCGTAGCTCCTTTCTTTATGAGATTCAGTGATGTTCATTATGTTATATTCATGTTCATTTTTTGTATTGTTGATTCCAACTAGGAATACAACTAAACTTAACCTTTATTACTTGTTTAATGAATTAACTTCATAACTTGAGATTTTTACTTAAAAACTAAATTTTCATAAATAATTCCGAAATAAGGTATTTGATCTTGGTTTTCGGCTTACTTGGACTTGTGCATATCTTTAGATATGATACAAGCTATGTGCCGGTCACATCCAAACTTGGGTCGTGACACCCGACTTCCTCCAGTAGATATAATCTACTCATCTTGTGTCTTCATTTGTGCACGTCGCCACGCGCTTGCTGGTCGTCCCGGAGTCTTCATGGGGTAATTACACGTCAAAGTATCGTATTGCGTATTAAAACTAAATCAAAGCAAAAACGGCATACGAATCCCAAAACGATACGCTATGATCTATAGGTTAGAACCTATGGACAACGCCTTCCAAAACCATCAACCACCCTCGATATCGTCGTATAAACGCCAAATTGTCGAGGTAAAACACAATACACAAATTCAGAATTAAAAATACGGAATACGGAAACACGAATCCAAAACAACAACTAAGGAAATAGGCTCCAGATTTCACCCTAGGTCAAATTAGACAAATCTATATATGCCAGGAGCCTAAACTACAGATGTAGGAGCAGCAGAACCAAAACGACCCAATTTGGTGCTGGTCTGGCAGCAATTTGCGGCCATAGGGAATTAATTGGCGACCGGGTCATGGAGTTAGGGGCTAGGGTCTTGGTGGTAGCTTCCTGGGTGCCTGTACATGTCACTGTCCATTCAATTTTATTTTTGGATGTCTCGGGAGATAGCAGATCTCATAAAAGCTTCCCAGATTTCATAACTTTTCCGATATCGGTTTCTAAATCCGTATTTCGGGTTTCAACTCTCAGGTTGGGGTCTCAATTCATGCACTAGGTTGTTTATCTAACTTCTACTGAGCTCAATTGCTCACCACAACTCACAATTCCCTCAAACCCTAACTAAGTTTTCCTCAAGTCCACAAAAACACACAATATCGATATGAAACTTGAATCGAAGCTTAAGCACAAGAAATATCACTCTAATTTTGAAGGAAATTACCTCATAAGACCCCCAAGAATCCTCAACAACGCCAAAATGAAAGCTTTCTTGGTCCATCCTATAGCTCTTGAGCTTGTGCACACTTTTAATGAAATGGGGGTAGGGTTTTGGTGATGTTTGTGAGATGATTTAGGGCTTGAAGAGGGGAGGGAGATGAAGGAGCAGCAGCAGGAGGAGGAGAAGGGGAAGAGGGATGAAGAAAATGAAGAGAGAAGAGAAGTCTCATGGTCAAATGAACCCCCCCTCACCTCGCTCTCTCTCACTCACCTACTACCACATTATTCTAATCAATTCTTTTTCCTTTCTTTTCTTTTCCCTAAAAATCCTTCTCACTCAAATAGTGAACCCCAAAATAAAATCCTGGCAAGAAAATGCAACACAAGTGTAGGAAAAGATATATGCATGTTTTGCACAAAATTGCCCGAAAACCCGATTAGCGATTTTTAATCGCGATTAGCACTAAATTAGCATATAACTAATCATAACAACTTTACAATGGCATAATTCTTTAAATTACCCTATTTTAGAATTTTCCATAATTTTTCCAAATTTTTCTCCAATTATTTGTATTTAATTATACCGAATTATTAAAATATTCAATAAAGTAATATTAAATTATAAAATTTCCCAAAAATGGTATTTTATTATTTTGAAATGTTACAATAACCCCTTAAACCGACTCCTAATTTCTAAACTTATGGGTATCTAGCTTAAATTAGTGTTTATTATTGTTTTTGTGGTAATCTTGGGTAATTTAGGTGAGTTTAGGCAAAGTATTGGTTGTGATGGTTAGAGTAACCTAATTAGGTGATGTTGAGACCAGTTAACCATAGATTTGCCCTAGATTTCACAAATATACCCGATTTATCCGACTTGGCGTAATTTAGCAGTTTTAGTGACTTTTTAGCCTCTGTTAGATCTGCTGTTGACCCGAGCCATCAGGATAAAATTGGGAAAACTGTAGCATGGTGAGATTAGCAGGGACACACACACAAAGCACGGTGACCCACCTCACCTTTGAGGCCGTCGGTTTATTCATTCTGGCCGCAAATTGCGGCCAGAGTAGGGGGTGGGGTGTTGGGTTTTTAGGTGTAGGGTCCTGCTTGGTAGCATAGTCTGTTGGTATCTGTAACTTTTTAAGTTAGGCCCAAAGGCAAAATCTGGAGCTATAAACGTGTTTTCGATGTTTTAAACTTGTGCGACACGCGCGTGATACGCGTGGTTCTGTGCGTGTTGCGCGACACAGCGTGTCAGAATAGGTTTTGGTGGGTTTGTGCGCGTCGCGACGTGTCGTGTGCACGCGCGTTTTGTTTCACGCACGCGTATCCTTTTTATCGATATATCGTGTTTTTGCAGGATTTTCCTGATATATGTGACTTTTGTAAATTCTAGGTTCGCCGGCGGGGACTTCGAGCGCAGCAGAGAAAGGGAAGCAGGTGGTCGGACACACCTAGCACGGGATCACGAGTGAGTAGATTTCACATCTACGGGGGACGATCGTTTGGATGGCGCAAGTCGCCCGATAGATTTAGTAAACATGAAAATAATAAACTTTAACATTTGCTTGTGACATTAGAAATAATAATACTTGCATGATAATTGTTGCAGTTAGGATCTATATGTTGTACCCACATGCGCAAACTCATTCTGTAGGACACATGCACCATTACCAGGTTTTTATATGCAGCACGAGCACTATTCATGTGTACACCCACACCCTGGTAATTGCCATGTCAGGACACTAGATAACTATAAATCTGAACATGTTAATTTCTTAGACCTGTGCTATTGCAATAAATATTTAAAATGAAATAATAAGAATTGCTATTCTCGTGCATATATATCACTACATCACTTGCTCATGCCTAGTATAAATCATACATTGCAACTTGAACATTGATACCATTTTGCATTCATTATCATTGACTATGCACCCATGATGATTTCATGAGATTTATGATATTTCTGGATTTCGGGGGAAAACCGCAAGATTTCAAACTTATAATCGTTAAAAATATAAAAGTTGCGGTTTTCTAGTGATGTAAGTGTCGTCCACCATGAGTTTGCTGTGGTTTCCAAGACCCGTTGCGAAGAGGTGGATGAACCGTCTCGGGTACATGGTAGGCCCGGTAAGGTACCCCGGGGCAAGAAGATCGCAGGAGATTGCGTTGAGCATGGCAGGGGACGGACTACCTACCGGTGACTTCATTTGGCACGGCGGATATCCAGAGGATACCGACCGTGGCCGCTAGATTGAGATATGGATATTTAGGATTGATCAGCCGGATGGCTGGGACCAGAGATACATGACATGGATATATGAGATTGAGACAGTTTTGAGGTGTCGTTGCTAGACACGGATTTTGTTGATTTCATAGATATTATGCTGATATTGAAAAGAGTTTCAAAAAAAAGGAAATAATAGTTCTTGTACTTACATGTTGAGATCTTGAGTTGACTCGTATAGCATACATACATGTTAGTACATCCATGTGGCATACATACCTGTTAGTACATCCATGTGACATTCATACTTGTTAGCACACTGATGATGCATATATACCTGCTAGTGCCTATAGCCATACATGTTTAAAGATGCTAGGATACTTGTGTGCATACATGCGATAGCCTTTGTAGATGTTATTTATTACTCACGAGCTGGCAACTCACTCCGTTGTGCCTCAGCTTTTCTGCAGGTCCGTTCCGTCAGCACTATAGCGGCGGACACTTTTGCCTCTTTTGCTCTTTTTGCCTGGACTCGAGGCTTTTGCTCATAGGTGGGTTGTTATCATTTTATACCTCTTATATATGTTCATTGTATTTAGAGTACTCCATCTACTACTAATTCAGCCGTACCAGTTTATTTCGATTAATGTCTATTGACCTAGAGACGAGGTTGTGAGACTTGTGGATTTATGTTATTTGGGGTCGAACTCACTTGAGTCGACATGTTATTTTACTTGTGCTTCATGCTTATTTATGCACATTGTTATCTTACATTGCGTGGGATTTGTGACCGCCTTGAGGCAAAGAGCTAGCTCCCGCTTGGGGATGCCATATTCATGTTATTTATTTATATTCCTGTTTTGTACCCGTTTTGGGGCTTGTTTTTACAAAGGAGGTTTTGCCGGAATTTTTGGAGGAAGGGAAAGTTGTCTTAAAAAGGAAACTTGATGTGGTTTAATGGAGTAAAATGCTTTAAATAAATTGGTTTCCTTCATTCTAATTCTTAATTGGGTTTTGTATTATGGGCTTCGGCTTACTTATTTTACGGACGCCTTGAGACGTTTCGTAACTTAAGTGCCGGTCGCGTTCCGTACCTTGCGGGTCGTGACATAGGCTCTGTTGAATCTGCTATTATTCAGAGAAAAAATCAACTTAACAAAACAGTGCTAAAATGATGTATGCTGAACATAGAGCAAACCATAGGACCACGAACCCAAGGAATCGGATTTGGGCCGGTGGCCAATAAGAAAATTCCGGCGTCGCCGGTTTTGTAGGATGCTAGGTGGTTTTGGATGGTTGGGTGGGTTTCTGTGTATAATTTTGGCCATTTTGGTGTTATTTAATCAAGTTAGTTTCACTGCAGATAGAATCTGGAAGTTTATATCGGAAAAGATATCTAAAAACACAAAATACGACACGGTTAAAACGCATCGCGATTTAAATTCTGTAGCGATGCAGGTTAGGATTAATATCCAGTAAGGTTAAGTGTTTAATAGCTCGATATAGTCGTATACAATATAACTAGTACGTGGGAAAGGGTGTTTTTCATTTCCGTCATGTCGGAGTAGCCGTTTCCTTATATAAGTTAAACTGTGATGTTAGATTCGAATATGGGATTTTCGGAGGCAGCGAGGAAAGGGAAAGGATTGGCAATTCCTGAGTAGATTCGACGTTTTCCGGTGAGTAGACTAAACATCTAACGGTGAATTTTGTAAGGATGGCGTGTTACACCCGTGGTTTATTTAAATAAATGTTTTATTTTGTTATACTAAATTGACAATAATTTGCATTCATATTCACATGTACCTTTCTTAGTTGCTAAGACACAGCACAAGTATCGACGAGTTATGCCACGTGCACATCTTACATGTTACACACACCTTGTCGATATTACCATGTAACTTTTACACTTAGTAAGATTCTTATTAAAAATGATTCATATCATATCTTAAACACTATTAATAGTAGCAAATTGCATCATTAACGTCATGATTCATTATTGAAGTATTCTATGTTGATGCAAGAGGTAATGGTATTACTGAGTATTTATGGTTTTGTGTTTTGAATACTATTACATAAATCCAGTGATTTTCATGATTGATGTGACATGTACACCCTGAGATGTTTTATGATTTTGTTTTATTCCAAACCGAGTCGGTGGATATACGGTTATGGATTTATAGTTTATTCCGAACCGAGTCGGTGGATATACGGTTACGGATTTGTAGTTTTATTCCGAACCGAGTCGGTGGATATACGGTTACGGATTTAGAGTTTTATCCAGACTGAGTCGGTGGGGAATACAGTTGGATACATAGTGGACTGTTGATTTCAGGATCATTCGAGGAATGATGCCTGTGAGAAATGGAAGTTTTGTGTCGATGATGGACAAGGGGAAATGAATTTTATTGGGAATAAATGATGAGATTTCAGTTTTGACTATGAGATTCGTATTATAGATTCATGATTTCCACATATAATCATACCTTATACTTGTTCACATTTAAGTTAGTATGATCGTCATATTTACATTATTAACCGTTATATGTTAGTTATATTCACTGAGTTGGCAAGTCACCCCCGTTGTGCCACAGTTCCTTCCAGGGGTAGAGTGGACGGTTAGCAGCGGTGCAGATCTACTTTTGCAGATTTTTCACATATTTTGATAGGTGGGTTACATATGTAGTAACCTTCTCTTTTGGGTATTGTACTTTGTATCTAGAAGATCTCCATCAGACCTGTATTTTGACCTAGAATGAGAGATGGTTATATGTATATTATTTGACAGTTGAGATCGTTTAGTTCTATAAATTGTTATTTCTTTTCTTATGTCTGGGATTCGTATTGGTGTCCTATATACTGAGATTTTATTTTCCGTTGTTGATATTGTTGATCCCAACTAGGGATGCAACCAAACTTAACACTTTATACTTGGTTAATATTATAACTTCATAAACTGTGATTTTTACGTAAAACTAAATTTCTATATAAAGAATTCCGCAAAAAGGATTTTGATCTTGGTTTTCGGCTTACTTGGACTATGTGCATATCTTTAGATATTATACAATCTAAGTGCCGGTCACATCCAAACTTTGGGTCGCGACAATACTAGATCCAACAAAAAAAATATACAATGTACAAACAGATAACCGCAAACCCACCTAAAAGTAAAGTCTCACAGCCAACCGCAGCGGTACCCGCAAAAGTAGAGATGATAAGACGCCCTGCCGCGACTACTCAGAGGGTAAGTCCTGCAAAACACTATGGCACAACGGGGGGATGAGTTTCCAACTCGTGAATAGTAAATAATATCATACTGTAATCGCAGGTATGCACGAACAACAATAAATCTCGCACATGTAATCTGATAGCATAAGTATGGCGGTATTGATATGCAAAAATCATGTAAAGGTACATCTGCAGGGTACTACAACTACATGAAGCAATGCATATCAAAATAATCCTGAGTGTGTGGGATGATATAATAAAACCACATGCAAAATCATCAGCATGGGAAAACACCAGTGTCCTTCACTGACACATCAAATCCCAAATCCTCATGCACCGCATCCTCTGATCGGCCCTCACATCCTGTAAGTCTCATGGAACCTGAGTGTCAATCATTGACACCCGAAACATCATGAAAACATATACCTGTTGTTAGTTATATGTATGCCCTAGAGACCATTACTGTACATTGGATGTATATTGTAGTGGATGCTGGGACATATATAGGTAGGACTTTCTTGCTCGACATGATAGTACGCTATCTGGTTGCTCTTTATCTTAACGTGTATACTTTCTGTCTCTCTGTTACATGTTGATAAAGCCCTTAGGATGTGTACTCGACTTCCAGGACTGTGATGCAGATCATACTAGTGGGGCCTGGATAGTCCATGAGTACATCCTTCAATGTTCCTAGTCGAGGGAATATCGAGACGGGGCATCGATATTCCAGAGTAGACTAGCGTATATCTTCTCGACCCATGCGATGGGCGATGGATGATCCCATATCCATTGGTGTTTGACATCAGAGATGGTATACGGGTGCTCAGTGGAGACTGGGTACACTGAACGGACTCGCCGAGAACTCCCAGATGGTATTATACCTCACGTCAGATGGAAGTTCTCTGGTGACACTGGTACAGCTTAGTCTGTTGACCCGAGATCGTCATAGAGTCTTGTGTGTCTCCCACCGTGCTTTGATTTCCACCCTACCACGGCTCTACTGAGTCGTGCAAACAGGTGGTTTTTGGGTACAATCCCGATTCATATGGAGGCAACGAGCGATAGGAGGGGATTCGTCTCTCCCGGTATTGGGGGTCGATGTTGCTCTACGCACGACTGGCCATAACAGGAAATCCCTGGCCAGGGTTGCAGTGATATACTGGTAAGAGTTATCAGTAGTTTCACGATAGTTATGGACCCTACGTCGGCATGACTTATCAAGCTATTGGGGTCTGACGTTTACCACCCCTAGGCGAGATATGCGGCATATCAGACGAACAGACCGGACTGTACGGTAAGTGTTACTGGTTGGATTCACAGGAGTGTGAGCGGGCTTGCTCGTCGATCTTCTGATCGCTCAATACCCGGGTGGCCGTTACGTTTAGCAGACTGCTTGCGGCTTGTGGGTGCTTGATATGATCATCATCTGCTGCCGGCGTATTGACGAGTCTTTAGAGTCCTACACAGAGGTTTCCTGGCTCAAGCGAAACGAAATAGGAGCGCATATGAGATATGTGCAGGACCGAGAATAATGCGTGTATGTGATATCGTATTCCATTCTCGCGATGAATGTATCGACTGGTTATATGCGATATAACCTAGTTATCGAATCAAGGATTGATTCGATAAGCCGATACATAGGATATTAGTCGGTTATATGCGATATGACCGGATCGTTAAATCAAGTATTGATTTAACGATTTAATGCATAATTATGTATTTGATATATTACTTTGCATTAACTAGTATCGGTTCACTTAAGATGGATTTTCTCACTCGGATGTGCACATTGTATATACGATATAATTTTGTGCACTAGTTTGTATCATGTTTGATGATGCAAGCAAAATTGGCTAAGTGTAAAGATTAAACCATGGTTGTGTAATGGTTAGGGTTTTGCTTTTACTTATTCATTTATTTATTTATCTATTCTTTTTTGAGAAATGGATAAAAGAAAAGCAAAATGGTTTCTTTCTTTGTTTTCTTTCATGAAGCTTGTTGAAGCTTCATGAAGCTTTGACCAAGTGACCATTTTGTCTTCTTCTTTTAACCCTAACCATTCACATAACCTTAGTTAATTCTCTACACTTGACCATGGTTAATTATATGATAAGTATTATTTTCTTTTCACTTATCATATGATTATCTTTTATCTTCTTCTTCTTCTTCACTTGAAGAAAACCTTGCTTCATCAATGGCAACTTGATGTAAAGAGTGAGAAATCCAATTCTAAAGTGAACCCACCTCCTATTTCTTCATCCTCTACCTCTTGCCAAGTAGTATAGGGTGTTTTCTTCACAAGTTTCATGACTTGGTGAAGTGGGAGCTTGATCTTGTGATGCCTCGACGTAGATCATCTTCGGCATAGTTGTCGATGACCTAGCCCGCCCATTTTTCCGATGAAGCCGATGCTAGAGTCCGGAATCCGATTTGGACAGCGGAGGGACATCATGGTGGAGCTATGGAGGTGGTGGACCGGATCTACAAAGGTTGTATTTCTGTTCTTTTAGTTAATTTGTTATCTAGTTGCTTTTGTCGCCTAAATATCTAGTTAACGATCCGTGTTAGGGTTTGTAGGCACAAGGAAATTTTTGAATTGAGCATGTTTGATCACTTGGGAGACTTCGTTAGTGTGCCTAGGAACCCTACAGTGGTATCAGAGCCTAGCTAGAGCCTCAGGCGATGCGTAGACGGAGTTAGAAATCCGATCGAACCGAAACCCTAACCCTAATATTGCTCTCTGTACATTTTTGAAAATCATGGATTTTTGAGAATTAAAAATATGCAGAAAACCCAGCAGGAGATTCTAAGAATTACTGAGAAGCCCGTACTCATAAGTCCATCAAAGCGCGGCGTAACCGCGGCATTAGCATGCTAATGCGGCGGTTCCGCGGCCCTTTTGTCTCCTCTTGCAATAAATTTTGCACAGTAATTCCTAGTTTGCAGTGCTGGTTTTCCTGGGAATTTTTAATATTTTTTCAAGAGTTGAATTTTCTGGGTTGTATTGGGGACTCGGTGTATCGATCGGATTGTCTAATTTTGTCAGTGTGTTTTTCCGGGTATTTTTAGAATATGTTAAAAAGTTCGACCGGATATAAATACCCACTTTTTCCCCTGCCGGGAAATTTCCAATTGTTGGATTTTTCCGTAGTTTAACGACGTTCTAAGTAGTGCAAGTAACGCGACGGTCCCTCTAGAAGACAACAAACCTTAACTCGATTATGTGACCGTCTTGAACTGCCCTTTGAACCTTCGGGTTTGGGGCAGTACGGCGTGCCACATGTGAGGCGTTGGCTTGACCCTTCTACGGCTGGACCGTTGATACTGAGGCACGAACTGAATGCTGTTAGACTTATTTCATGTGTTGAGCTGTATCGGGAAAACTTGGGTGTTCGATTGTTCGATCGAAAAGTTTAGCGTTTTCTATTTATCCGAAATGTGATACAATAATTGGAATTCACAAGTAGTTATGAGATAACGGAATGAATGTTATAAACATAGCAGTTTAGTCTCACTTGATCGGTTGCCACGGAGTTTTGATGTGATCAAAAGTCCGTCGCAATCACGTAGCGTCCGCGGATACTCGCCGGGTAAACTTAATAGACAGCCTCACCCCATAGCCCCGACCAAGTGACTGTAGGAGAACCCCGTCGCCGAAAGCATCCGTTTGGGTGCTCGCGGTAGCGGTGTTCCGCCTTGGTGCACTTCGTCGACGGCGTCGGGGGTGCGGCCGCCTACTAAAGTTTGCGACGAGCATTCGATCATGATGTCGGAAATCTTGTTGAATTGCCCGACTTGATATTGAAAAGAGTTTTCGATAATGAAACTAAAATGCGGGGTTTATAATTGTTAGGCATGGGATGTCTAAGTATTTCATTTGATTAGGCATGCGATGTCTAAAAAGGTTGCGGATTCCAACTGTTGTAGTTTTACACTTTCTTTTCTGTGACCGTAAGTGTAATATGTGATATCGCCGGTTTCGTTGCTATATGTCAACGACAATTGGGATGTGCATATTTACTTACGTTGATGACATGTGATGTTATGTGTTGCTGGATATGTTATATTGGATCGTCGTGTTCGAATAGCCGGGGTTTTTTTTATGTGAGATGAGTGTTTTTCATTTTCATTCATGTAAAAACTTGTATGTAATATTCTTTTATTGGGGCACTTCCAGGTTGCGGATGTTGTCACCATTTGTATATTATTTACTTTTCCGCATTAGGATAGACCCAAGGAGGGGAGCATAAGTAACCGAGTTCTGGGGTCCAGTGGGAAACCAACTCGAGGAGTCGAGTCCGGGTCTCCTAACCCTAGAATTGGTAGGGTTGCTTGCCGCTCTCGTAGGGGTCTAGGGGTGTGGGATTAGCTATTCATCACGACCGTGGAATCCGTGTTTTATACTGGCTCGTATTAAAAAACACGGACGTCCTAGTATATCCAATATTTCATATGATATTTTCTGCTGCGTTATCTGTGATGTGATCATGTGATGTTCTGTGATAGATATAATATATAGTATATATGATATATTATATAGACGTTACTTATATTTTACACCCGCGCTAGCCCTGCCCCGCTCTGCCGTTAGTTACCTAACCCAACGGTGCACGAGGGGACATCGAGGCGAATGCGGATGGCATAAGTGTACGTCATATTTATCTGTGATGTTTAGGTAATTTAAATGATGGGATATTCATTAATGAGATTAATGAAAGAAAATAAACCTAATTGATGTTGTGGAATCGAATTTCAAAATAAAAACAGGTAGCTACAGTTCTTGCTTTGCATCGCGGTGTTCCTTATAGAACATCCTGCACCTTATTCGATAAGGAAAGGACCGAGATCCCTTCACCAGGAGTGACTCCTTTAGCAATATCTGGCAGATGCTACAACTCTCGGTTTGTCTTTTGATTGCTTCTATAGTTTCTGCTTTGCACAGTGATATATATGATATATCCCGCACCTCATTCGATGAGGAAAGGGCCGACGATCCCTTCACCGGGAGTGACCCCTTTAGCAAAACTAGAAAAAGCCTCAAAAACATTCCATTTAAAAACCATTTGATTCCGCAACGAGATCAAGTTCAAAGCGTTAATGGTTTTCACAAAAACCATTCGCAACCCTTCGTCATTTTAGGAAGTAGAGTACTTAGTATTCGAGCTTTGTTTGTTGACCATAGTCAAGGCACAGTATACGGTAGCTAAGTGATGTCTTCCTACACCGCATATGATGCGATTAGTCAGGACAGTCGCGTGACTTTGTTGACCTTAGTTAAGGGTCATGTGGGTGGGTCTAATTAATTACGAAATGACGGGTAGAACTTGACTAGTACTTATGATTTGTTGACCATAGTTAAGGTCATAGGTGCTAGGGGTAAAAACCTTTATCGGGAGTTTCAATTGTTTAAATTTGCAATGAGATTGCATACCTTCTATATGATAGTTGGATCCCGATACCCACTGCGAGTAATTGTTACTCCTGGGAGAGTTTTGCACTTTGCAATTAGCCGATCAAGTAGGTGTCTAGAAAGGTGTCAACGGGGTTACGCCTCTGGGAAAACGAGGTTTACTGTAATTAGGTCCGTGCGAAAGCACGGGGAACCTCCCTCAAAGTACCGACACTGGCCTGGCTGAAAGATTGGCGAACTTATAGAGTGTAATTAATCCCGGCTAGTCTTTCCTTTTAGGGTTTGAAGGAAGATTTGATAAAAACAGTGGGAGCCATCCTGATTAGATAAAATAATAACCAATCTGATCTTGTAAGAGCATACGTTGAGTGTTTTCTTCTCTCTCTCCAAGTAGCGACTATATCACGCCTTAATCAAGATAATAATATGGATGTATTGACCGAACCCGCTTGTTATACTGAGCTGGGGAACGTTGGTCCCGCTCCAACTTATAATTGTTATAAGACAGAGCAGGAAATAGGGGAATACCAGATTTCCTATGCCGCCCAAACGAAGAAAGTGCATATGATGCATCTCCTTCGGGTGTGTTCATTATAAAGAACTGTTTCTCAGTATCCTCTGAATCCTGGGTATTTGATACCGGATCAGGATCCCAGATATGTAATCTGTTACATAGGGCTACAAAAAGGTAGAAAACTGAGAACGGGTGATATGTTTCATGAGACAGAAAAAGGGGCAAGTGTTGCAGCCAAGTCTGTTGGTCACTGTCACCCTATATTACCAATACATTGATTCTGAATAAATGCTATTAGATACCGAACCTGATATACAAAATCATATCAACCTCTTTATTTATTAAAGAAATGATAAAATTTTGTATTGATAGATAATGTTTTGAACATTTCCTATATCAAAAGTTGATCGGTTCAGGCACGTTATCTAAAAGCATTGACGTTCTAAATCAAACTACAGTTCCTAGTATACAGAACACACACAAGGAGAAGAGTTCAGAAATGAACGAATCCTTCTTGAGGCATTGTTGACTAGGTCACATCAATGCGACCCGACTGGCTAAAGTTACATTATAGATGCATATTTAAATCAGTTTGAATTTACATCTTGTGAAACTTTCCAGTCATGTCACAAAGATTAGATGACCATAGCTCTGTTTATTAGAAACAGAGAAAGAGTTAGTAAACTCTTGGGACTGATACATGATGATGTATGTAAGGTCTCCTGTCTACACATGCCAGAACTGGTTCTTTATACTTCATTATATTCTCTGATAATCTCTCAAGATTCAGTCATATGTTTCTGTTGAAACATAAGTCCGAAGCTTTTGAGGTATTCACAGAATATAAGCCAGAAGTAGAGAACCAATAACCGGGTATAAGTATTATGTCCCATGATGAGATCAGGGAGGAGAATACTTGTTCATAGAATTCTTGGACTATTCTAAAGAAGAATGAGATTCTCTCTCAGTGTTACTCCTCTGAATACACCACAGCACAACGGTGTATCGGGGTGGAGCAATCGCACAATATTAGATATGGTGTGCTCTATGATGAGTACTACTGAGTTTCCTATTTCCTTTTGGGAGTTATGCGCTTGAGAAGCTGCATACCTATTGAATTAGGTTCGAATCAGATCACTGCCTACCATTCCATATGAGATATGGTATGTTAAGAGCCTATCTCTTAAGAGAGTTAAGATTTGGGGTTGTCTGGCCTATGTCAAAAGAAAAATCCGGAAAAAATCGAGGCAAGGTCAGTTCTGTAGAACTGGAAAGGTTCCAGCTATACAAAACTGCAGCTGATGATTTGACAGAACCAAAGGATTCTATAGTCCCCGACGAACCTCAGCCTCTCCGCCGATCTTGTAGGGTTCCTCACCTGCCTGAGAGATACCTCGGTTTCTCGATGACAGTGGGAGCGAGGAATGCATCATGAGATGATGATCCAACTAGTTTCGAGCAGGCCATCAAGAGTAGGGACTCTGTAAGAATGGCTGGATGCTTAGCGATCTAAGATGGAATCCATGTACACCAGCAAAGTATGGTCTTTGGTTGCTATATCTGAAGGGTTAAATCCCCATCAGGAGCAAGTATATCTTGAGAAGATTACTTGGTGTAGATAGAAAAGTTGAGACTTTCAAAGCTAGGCTTATTAAAGGTTTTAGTCATCAACCAGGCATGGATAATGATGAAACCTTTTCCAAGTGACTATGCTTAAGTCCATCCGGATCCTACTTAACATTGCTACATACCATAACTGCGATATCTGGTGGTTGGGTGCCATGACTACTTTTCTAAATAATGATTTAGAAGAGAACGTCTCTAAGAACACAGCCAGAGGGCTTCGTAAACAGTGGGAGCAGCGGAAACGTGTGCAAGTTGCTTTACATAATGAAGCAGGCATCGCGGAGTTGGAACGTCTGTTTTGATGTGATAGTCAAAGTGTTTGACTTCATCAAAATGGTAGACGAACCTTGTATATACAAAAGGGTAGTAGAGAGTAAGGTGGTCATCTTCGTATTGTACGTAGACAACATACTCTTGATAGGAAAAGATTTTCCTATACTACGATCGGTCAATCTCCTATTATCACAAGGATTCTCCAAATAGGATCAAAGTGATACCTCCTAAATCCTGAGTTTTCATCTATGAGATAGATGTAATTGGATGCTGGGATTCTCACTAGATGTAGTGAGATGGTATCAATCGATCCGGGAGAGAATCACTGGAAGAGTTCCAGGGTGATAAAGACGACTGAATGTCAGTCACATGCACTGTCTTTACCCTCAGTAAAGGGACGGTATGTTGGAAGAGTTCCAAGCTAGATACCGTGGCAAACTAGACGATAAAGGCTGGTAATATCGCTATTGAAGATACTACCAAAGAGGAAGTTTGGGTGTATATTGGTTCATAAGATGAACTAGGTTCCTGCCATTGTATGACAATGGAAGTGTGGCTTCGGCCCTGGAACCCTGGTGCAATCAGTGACCCAGACAAATTCTGAGGCAACATCACCTGATCATGGAGATAGTTGATCTCCAGGTTGATCGAGGTTAGGAGAGTAGACTCAGAGGACAACACGGCGGATCCACTCACAAAGGCCTTTTCCCAAAGAGAGACTTTTAGGGGATGGTTGAGTATGAGATACTGCAACCACTGCTACAGATGGCCCTAGTGCAAGTGGGAGATTGTTAGTTATATGTATGCCCTAGAGGCCATTACTGTACATTGGATGTATATTGTAGTGGATGCTGGGACATATATAGGTAGGACTTTCTTGCTCGACATGATAGTACGCTATCTGGTTGCTCTTTATCTTAACGTGTATACTTTCTGTCTCTCTGTTACATGTTGATAAAGCCCTTAGGATGTGTACTCGACTTCCAGAACTGTGATGCAGATCATACTAGTGGGGCCTGGATAGTCCATGAGTACATCCTTCAATGTTCCTAGTCGAGGGAATATCGAGACGGGGCATCGATATTCCAGAGTAGACTAGCGTATATCTTCTCGACCCATGCGGTGGGCGATGGATGATCCCATATCCATTGGTGTTTGACATCAGAGATGGTATACGGGTGCTCAGTGGAGACTGGGTACACTGAACGGACTCGCCGAGAACTCTCAGATGGTATTATACCTCACGTCATATGGCAGTTCTCTGGTGACACTGGTACAACTTAGTCTGTTGACCCGAGATCGTCATAGAGTCTTGTGTGTCTCCCACTGTGCTTTGATTTCCACCCTACCACGGCTCTACTGAGTCGTGCAAACATGTGGTTTTTGGGTACAGTCCCGATACACATGGAGGCAAAGAGCGATAGGAGGGGATTCGTCTCTCCCGGTATTGGGGGTCGATGTTGCGCTATGCACGACTGGCCATAACAGGAAA
The DNA here is from genome assembly GCA_030015575.1 of Agapanthus africanus. Lineage (NCBI taxonomy): Eukaryota > Viridiplantae > Streptophyta > Magnoliopsida > Asparagales > Amaryllidaceae > Agapanthus > Agapanthus africanus. The sequence goes on from JASDDO010000014.1 coordinate 395,728,788, forward strand.
TCCCTGGCCAGGGTTGCAGTGATATACTGGTAAGAGTTATCAGTAGTTTCACGATAGTTATGGACCCTACGTCGGCATGACTTATCAAGCTATTGTGGTCTGACGTTTACCACCCCTAGGCGAGATATGCGGCATATCAGACGAACAGACCGGACTGTACGGTAAGTGTTACTGGTTGGATTCACAGGAGTGTGAGCGGGCTTGCTCATCGATCTTCTGATCGCTCAAAACCCGGGTGGCCGTTACGTTTAGCAGAGCGCTTGCGGCTTGTGGGTGCTTGATATGATCATCATCTGCTGCCGGCGTATTGACGAGTCTTTAGAGTCCTACATAGAGGTTTCCTGGCTCAAGCGAAATGAAATAGGAGCGCATATGAGATATGTGCAGGACCGAGAATAATGCGTGTATGTGATATCGTATTCCATTCTCGCGATGAATGTATCGACTGGTTATATGCGATATAACCTAGTTATCGAATCAAGGATTGATTCGATAAGCCGATACATAGGATATTAGTCGGTTATATGCGATATGACCGGATCGTTAAATCAAGTATTGATTTAACGATTTAATGCATAATTATGTATTTGATATATTACTTTGCATTAACTAGTATTGGTTCACTTAAGATGGATTTTCTCACTCGGATGTGCACATTATATATACGATATAATTTTGTGCACTAGTTTGTATCATGTTTGATGATGCATGCAAAATTGGCTAAGTGTAAAGATTAAACCATGGTTGTGTAATGGTTAGGGTTTTGTTTTTACTTATTCATTTATTTATTTATCTATTCTTTTTTGAGAAATGGATAAAAGAAAAGCAAAATTGTTTCTTTCTTTGTTTTCTTTCATGAAGCTTGCTGAAGCTTCATGAAGCTTTGACCAAGTGACCATTTTGTCTTCTTCTTTTAACCCTAACCATTCACATAACCTTAGTTAATTCTCTACAGTTGACCGTGGTTAATTATATGATAAGTATTATTTTCTTTTCACTTATCATATGATTATCTTTTATCTTCTTCTTCTTCTTCACTTGAAGAAAACCTTGCTTCATCAATGGCAACTTGATGTAAAGAGTGAGAAATCCAATTCTAAAGTGAACCCACTTCCTATTTCTTCATCCTCTACCTCTTGCCAAGTAGTATAGGGTTTTTCTTCACAAGTTTCATGACTTGGTGAAGTGGGAGCTTGATCTTGTGATGCCTCGACGTAGATCATCTTCGGCATCGTTGTCGATGACCTAGCCCGCCCATTTTTCCGATGAAGCCGATGCTAGAGTCCGGAATCCGATTTGGACAGCGGAGGGACATCATCGCGGTGCTATGGAGGTGGTGGACCGGATCTACAAAGGTTGTATTTCCGTTCTTTTAGTTAATTTGTTATCTAGTTGCTTTTGTCGCCTAAATATCTAGTTAACGATCCGTGTTAGGGTTTGTAGGCACAAGGAAATTTTTGAATTGAGCATGTTTGATCACTTGGGAGACTTCGTTAGTGTGCCTAGGAACCCTACACCTGTATGTATATATATATATAAGTATGAGTATATCAACCCCGTATGTCCACCGACGATACATAGAAATCATGGGAAACCTGAGTGTCCAACACCGACACTTGAAACATCATGAAACCCGGGTCTAGCATCGACATGTAAATCCTCATAACGCAGGCGCTGTCACTACAACTGGCCCAGACGACATGTCATACATCACTCCGGTCGGTATCCCCACGATAACCACCGAGTCCAAATACAATCACCGGTAGGTACTTGCCCACCTTCCAGGCTCATCGTCTGTACCACGAACAACTTGCCGAGGGGAACCGTACCGGGCCCCACCATGTACCCGCACACGGTCCACTCTCTCATCGCATCGGGTATATATCACAAATCTCAGAACCGAGAAATCTCATAGTGGACGCATCAAAATATCATATAAAGAGAAACCGGGGTTTCAAACAATACATAGTTTCTTGAAAATACCCCCACGGTTCTCAAATCCATAAATCACATGAAATCCATATCTCAATGTGTAAAATCCATATAAAATTGATATACGCAACATAAAATATCAATATGAGCATATAAAGGGAAAACCGCTCTTTAAAATGAATCCAGCTTTAAAATATATCAAGCGGTTCCCAAAATCCTGCGAAAACAAGTGCAGCATCATATGAAGTGTACATGTAATTGTATCAAGGTTTAAGTATCTACATGTAAGCAAATATGTATGATGTATTTCATAAGCACAATATTCAACGTCTCAATATCACATGTCAAAACAATACCACTTAAGGTATATACAACTATAGCAAAAACATGTTGGTGTACATGTCAATATGTGTGCATGGTGTACATGTAGCTGTAATTGAGTATGTGGGTGTACTGGTCAATATGTATGCATGATGTACAAGTAGCTATAGCAAGATATACATGAAATGGAATAAGGGTCACTATCTCAACTATCCCTGCCCAATGCAATAATACGTATGTATGTGTCCACAGTAATTCATATGCACAATAGAATAAGAGTTATTATCTCAACTATCCCTATCCACTACCATATCACGTATGTAGGTGGTTTGTGCGTGTCATGGCAATTACTAACGGTGTGGGTATATCATACAAATTAGTGCTCGTGGAACATGAACCATCAGTAATGTGTTATAACTAAAGGTACAAGTTAAGGTACAACAGGTAATACTATGCTATGAAGTTCATATGAAATCAACTAATATGCAATAACATGTAGCTATCATATCATATCAGCCCCGACGCATAATGCCATACAGGCGATTTCCCCGTAGATGTTAAATCTACCCACCGATGGTCTCGAGCTATGAAAATCCGACCACCTGCTTCCCCTTGTTCGCAGCGCCCGAAGTCCTTGCTTGCGAACCTAAAATTTCACAAATTCATCGCATAAACTAAATATACTACTTCGACGAAAAGACATCGAAACGCAAGGATAACGCCCTGAAAAAAAGCCCTGCGCACTTAGCGCATTTATCGCGCACGACATCGGCCAAAAACCCTAACTAGGGTCGCTAAACTACAAAACACCAAGTCTAGACCCCGATCGTCCTGATCGCGCAATGCAACACAAACAATTACGAGGAATACAATAGATATAACATCGCAACGACCAATCGAACCCACGTCGGAAAAACCCCGAAACCTAGTAAGCAACTATCGCAATATTTCGCACTAGTTTCAAGCTAACGCATATCTAGCGATTACAAACACCTTATAATAGCTTAATTAAGCTATCTAAACCATTTCTATATTTTTAACACTTGCAAAATAAGTTTTAGCAAAAACCTAGTAAGCAATATTTCATAATTAAACAAAGTATTCATTTACAATATTTATCATTTTCTACTAGGTTAAGTTTTTCCTAATCACAAATTAACACTTCAATTAACATTAAACACTTACTCATGTTTTACCCTAACTTGAATTTCATAAAAATTATGAATAATGAATTTATCATGATTTAAAAGCTCTATTAAACATATAATTAGCTAACTTAAATAGCTAGATTAAGATATAAACAATTAATTAGGATTAAGGTAAGAAATTATACCTTAAAAAGAACACAAAATATTAACTTGATCCATCATCTTATCCTCAAAAATACCATGCTTTGTTGAAGATCCAAGAAAGATTAGTGAAGGAAATTGATGGTTTTATTTTTATTTAGGATTTTGTGGATTTATTTTTGAATTTTTGTAGTGTTTTTGTGTGAAAAAGAGTGAAGAATGAGCAAGGAAAATGTTTTGGACAGAAATGGAAAGAGGGCTCGGCCAAGGGGAGATAGGGGGTGTTTGTGTAAATAAAATGATGAATGTTCTAGCAAAATACAATTAATGCTTCAATAAATGCTAATTGCCACCTTTCATTCATTTTCTTTTCTTTTTAATTCAAATCCTTTTGCACTCTAAAATATCTAGATATTTATAAAAGAAGCTTCCAAAAATTTCTAGTGATAAGATTCAATTTATTCTCATGAGAAGAAATTTCCCGATTTACGTCCATCATTTACCGCTTAAAATAATATTTTATTTAGGAAAAATTCTATCTAAACCAAAACCTCCCAAATACCACCAAAGTTCGCGCGCTAGCTTTATTTTAGCTAAAATAGGTGCCGGCAAGTTTATACGAACGTTTGATCGAAATCGTGTTAAAACGGGAAATTCCGGCTATTTTGCCCTAAAAAGGAAAAATTCGTATAACGATTTCTAAAATATTACAATCTCCGCCTCTTATAGAAATTCGGTCCCCGAATTTAAAATTTAACTACGCGTACCTTCGAAGAGATGAGGGAATTTCTTCCGCATCTCGCTCTCGGCCTCCCAAGTGATCTCCTCACTAGTCGGGCTATGCCAAAGAACCTTCAAAGATGGAAAGCCCTTTGACCGAAGTTTCTTCACCTGTCGATCCAATATAACTACCGGCTGCTCGGTGAACGAAAGATCGCGCTCAAGCTGAACGGTCCCGTGCTGAATCATGTGAGAAGGATCATGAAGGTATCTACGAAGCATCGACACATGGTAAACGGGGTGAACATCCGGAAAACTAGGCGGGAGCGCCAAACGATAAGCAACAGAACCCACTCGCTCAAGGATTTTGAAGGGACCGACAAATCTGGGACTGAGATTCCCTTTCCTCCCAAATTGCATAACGCCCTTCATCGGAGAAATCCTCAGGAATACATGATCCCCAACTGCGAACTCAAGTCTGCGACGACGACGGTCGGCAAAAGACTTCTGCCTGCACTGGGCTGCTCTCATCCTGTCCTGAATCAGCTGGATCTTCTCCGTAGTCTCCTGAACTAGCTGGGGTCCTAAAACTCTACTCTCGCTGAGTTCGGTCCAACAGACTGGCGATCGACACTTCCTACCATACAAAGCCTCAAAATGTGCCATCTGAATAGTCTCCTGAAAGCTGTTGTTGTAGGAGAACTCAATCAACGGCAAGTGACGATCCCAACTGCCACAAAAATCATGCATACATGCACAAAGCATATCCTCCAGTGTCTGTATAGTCCGCTCCGACTGGCCATTGGTCTGTGGATGAAAAGCGGTGCTAAAACTCAACCGGGTACCCAAAGCTTCCTAAAGCTTCTGCCAAAGACGGCTAGTAAACTAGGTGCCTCTTTCGGATACGATGCATGTGGGAACACCATGCAAACGCACAATCTCATCTATGTACAACTGAGCATAACCGAAAGTGGTCTTCACTGGAAATAAGTGAGCCGCTTTCATAAAACGGTCAACAATAACCCAAATGGAGTCATACCCTCGACTGGTCCTGGGTAGACCCACAATAAAGTCCATGGAAATCTGCTCCCATTTCCACTCCGGAATGGGTAAAGGCTGCAATTCTCCAGCCGGTCTCTGATGTTCAGCCTTGACTTGCTGACAAGTCAGGCACCTCAAAAAAAGTCTAAAATATCTCGCTTCATCACTTCCCACCAGTAAAAGTCTCTCATGTCATGGTAAATCTTGGTGGAACCTGGATGAACGCTAAAGGCCGACTGATGTGCCTTCTCTAGGATCTCGCGTCTCAACCCATCAGCATCTGGTACACACAAGTGAGTCCCGCATCGTAGCACACCCTGGTCATCAATCATGAACTCCGAAACTCTTCCCTGCCGAACAAGCTCAAGAATCTCAGACAAACACTCATCACTGGGCTGCGCCTCACGGATACGCTCAAATAGTAGTGGACGGGCGCAGACATGAGCAACCTGTCCCCCAGCGGAAGTGAACTCGAACTGCACTCTACCATCATACAAGAGCTGCCAATCTGCAGAAGACTGACGCTGAACTGCGCTCAACTGGGACAAGCTACTCCCGGGCCTACAACTTAAAGCATCAGCTACCACATTCGCCTTGCCCGGGTGATAAAAGATCTCACAATCATAATCCTTCACTAGCTCCATCCAACGGCGCTGTCTCAGATTCAGATCCCGCTGCTGGAAGATGTACTTCAACCTCTTGTGATCCATTAAGATCTGACACGACTCCCCGTACAAGTAGTGTCTCCAAATCTTCAACGCAAAGACTACCGCGGCCATCTCAAGATCGTGAGTGGGTTAATTCTGCTCGTACTTCTTCAGCTTCCTAGAAGCATAAGCAATCACTCTATCGTTCTGCATCAATACACAGCCGAGCCCCACTTGAGAAGCATCACAAAAGACAACATAGCCGCCCGATCCATAAGGCAAAGATAAAACTGGTATTGTCGTCAACCGAGTCTTCAACTGCTGAAAACTCTGCTCGCATGTATTGGTCGAAAGAAAAGGAACTCCCTTCTAGGTCAGTCCAGTCAGCGGTGCAGCCATACTTGAGAAATTCTGCACTAAACGGCGATAATAACAAGCTAAGCCCAAAAAGCTGCAGACCTCAGTCACCGATACAGGTCTGGTCCAAAGCTGCATAGCCTCGATCTTCCTCGGGTCCACTAGAATACCATCACAGTCACCACATGACCCAGGAAGTCAACTCTATCAAGACAAAATGCGTACTTTAAGAATTTAGCATACAGCAGGTGTTCTCTCAATATCTGCAAAGCAATCATCAAGTGCTGCTCATGCTCCTCACGACTCCTAGAGTAGACCAGTATGTCATCAATAAACACAATAATAAACTGGTCGAGAAACGGCCAGAAAATCCGGTTAATCAGATCCATGAACGCTATTGGTGCATTGGTGAGTCCGAACGACATCACCAAAAACTCATAATGCCCATAGCGCGTACGAAAAGCAATCTTCGGAATGACATCATTCCGAACCCGCAACTGATGATAACCCGAACGTAAATCAATCTTAGAAAAATGTTTTGCACCCTGGAGCTGATCAAATAAATCGTCAATGCGAGGCAAAGGATACCTATTCCTCACCGTAACTCGGTTCAATTGACGATAATCCACATACAGCCATAAACTTCCGTCCTTCTTCTTGACGAACAGAACAGGAGCTCCCCACGGCAAAACACTCAGACGCACAAGTCTCCTATCAAGCAATTCTTGCAATTGATCTTTAAGCTCTCTATGCTCTGCCGGAGCCATCCGATAAGGCGGTATAGAAATAAGCTCCGTGCCAGGAATCAGATCAACGCAGAACTAAATATCGCGCTCTGGCGGCATCCCAGGTAACTCATCGGGAAAGACGTCGGGAAACTCTCGCACGGTATGAACCTGGTCCAAAGACCCCACAGTGGCTCCAGTATCATGGATGAAAGCCAAGAATCCCCGACAACCTCTCCTCCAAACCCGACTAGCGCAAATGACAGAAATCAAACTGTGAGGGGCGGCATCACGGTCCCCCTGCACAACAAACACCAACTCGCCGGGAAAACAAAACCTAACTGTTTTCTCGCGGCAGTCTACGGAAGCATAGCAAGTAGCTAACCAGTCCATGCCCAGCAGAACGTCGAAGTCCAACATCTTTAGAAGGATCAAGTCGACAGACATATCTCTGTCACCAATACGGACAGCACAAGACCGGAACACCTGTCGCGCAACAAACGACTCTCCAACAGGAGCAGTCATGACAATTGGCTGATATAGCAAACACGACTCTCGGCCAAACCTCGGCATGAAGTGCATCGAAACATACAAATGCGTAGATCCCGGATCGAAAAAAACATGTGCATCAAAAGAACATACATACAGGATACCTGAAACCACGGCATTGGACGCCTGCGTGTCCTGATGCGTCAAGGCAAACACCCAAGTCTGCCCTCTACCAGCAACTGGCTGTCCTCTGCCTCGGCCACCTTGCCCTCTCGGCACAAAACTACCACGACCACGACCTCTCTGAACAGGAGTCTGACGCGGCGTAACAACATGAATAAGAGGCAACGCTCTCTGAGGCAGAGAAGGTGGTAAGGTAACCTGGGGTACGGCTGGCCCTCTTTGACGTATCACGGTACGATCCCTCACGAGTGCTGTAAACTGCCACATCCAAAACACCCACGTGTCGACGGCTGACCCTCCTGGGAAAAAGTGCTGAATAACTGGCCACGTCCCACGTCTCTGCTACTCCCGGTGTCTGATCGAACTCTATTTCGGGATCTAAACCTCTGCCTCCGGGCTGCTGTACCCATACGAGCCCTCTTCAGTTCCGGAACAACCGATGACTCAGATAGACGCTCCTCCACCAAAAGGTCTGCATCCAACGCTGCCGCATACGTCTCGCAATGCTGAATGCTGATGGCTAGGAACAACTAGGTAAGCAGGCCTCGAACAAACCTCTTCACCCTCATCTCCTCAGTCGCCACCAAGTACGGAGCATACACAGACAGCTCGGTAAACAGTACATCAAACTCAGACACCGTCATCCCCGGAGTCTGGCGTAACGACTCAAACTGGCGCGCTCGAGCATCCCTGACGCTCGGTGGAAGAAAACGGGCAAGAAACACTATCACAAACTCAGCCCAGGTCATAGGAGCAAGACCTGCGGCTCTGCCCCTCTCCAAGGACTCACACCACTTCTGGGCCAGACCCTCCATACGGAAACTCGCGAACTCCACCCATCTCTCGTCGGAGCATCGGAGCGAACGACAAATCCTGTCCATCCGGTCGATAAACGACTGCGGATCCTCAATAGCATATGTGCTAGTGAACACCGGAGGCCTCAGCCTCATGAACTCTGTCATCGACACGGTAATAATCTCTGGAGCTGTAACTGCGACAGCCGGAACAGTAGGTACCATCGTGGTCCCTGAAACGGGTGGAACAAATGCCTGCCCCTGCACTCTAACGGCCTCAACTAAAGTCCCCATCATCTGGCGTAGGTCCTGCATACCAGCCCCAAACATAGCAATATGCTCCTTTACAATAGGCATACCGCCTTGGTCAGTCCTCGCCTCAGACGAGTAGACTCTGACCTCGGCCCTCGCGGCCGCCTTCTGTGCCCTCGTAGTTTTCGGTGGCATATAGGCTGGAAATTGAAACAAGATTCGATAAGGATACAAAAATTGAATCACAAGGATGTATAAAATCACGGAAAGAATTTCAATCAACAAGTCCTAAGGTCACTTAGGCGGAGTACCGCGCCGTAAGTATGCCGCGGAACATACATGTTGGAGATAGTGCCCTCATAGTCAATTATTGGATCACAGGTACGTGATTGCAATGATTGCGGAGGACCTATACCGGTAGGACAGTCTTACTCGAGATGATAGTATGCTATCTGGTTTGCCTTTATCAGTCGTATACATGATCAGGTGACTGATTACATGTTACACTTTGATAGAGCCCTTAGGATCTTGCTTTACCACCAACAGTATGATGGCGATCATATACGTGAGAGTTGGGTGGTTTATACGCATATCCTTAATTGTGGTCCCTAGTCGTGGGAGTTTCGAGACAGGGCATCGATACTCCGGAGTAGACTAGTGTGTACAGTCGAGACCCCGAAGAGGGGCGGTGGCCGGTCTCACAAGCCACTGGTGTCAGTTGGATCACCTAAGATGTATACAGGTGCTCATTGGGTTATGAGTACACCGGACAGGACTCGCCGGGAATCTGCTAGTTAGTACTATATCTACCGTCAGATAGCAGTTCCCTGGTGACATGTGTACAGGTTAGTTCATCGACCTGAGGTCGTCATTTGTCTCGTGTGAGTTCCCACTGTGCTTTGATTTCTACCCTACCACGGCTCAAAGGAGTCGTGCAAACAGGTAGTTTTTGGGTACAGTCCTGAGCCATATGGAGGCACGTGAGCGGATCGGCAGGGGTTTCGTCTCTCCCGGTATTGGGGGCGAGGTCGTGCTGTGTCTAGGAGAGCCATTACACAAAGTCCATGGCCATGGCAGGAGATTTACTGGTAGGTACTCCAGTAGTATCTCAGGGTGTTATTGGGCTTCACTCCGACACGACTTATACTGCTATTGGGGGTCTGACGTTACTAGCCCCTTAGGCAGATATGCGATACTCATAGACGAACGGACCGGACTGTATATACATTGTCACTGTTAGGCTCAGTAGGGTTTTCCGGATGAGTGCGCTCATCGGCATCCCTTGAGGTCAGTCCATGGGCAGCCGTTACGCATTGCTAGTGCCGCTGACGGTTTGTGGTTAAACCCACTGCCAGGGTACTGACGAGTCATTAGAGTCCCCCAGAGACAGTTTCCCAAGTTCGGGCGAAACGTTGTATAGGCCGTATGGTTTTATGGCAGGGTTCGGAAAATGCACGTGCGTTTACGCACGTGTTATTTTTCGGGCAGATGATACTGGTCGGCTTTGGTTTAAGCCGGATCCGAGTATTATATTGAGTAGGTATAATATCTTTATCTCAGTTGCATTTGTATTCGGTCGTAATACAAATGCAGGTATATTTATACAGTTACGGGGTTATCCTGAAAGTTGTTTCAGGATCACTTTTGAAAGTTGCCAGTTTCCAGTTTTCTATCAGCCGTCTTTTAACATTCGGTTAAAGACGGATTTATCTTTTCTTCAGATAAGAGTGAGTCATAATTCTAGAAGGTTCTAGAAGTGATGAAGTGGCTAATGAGTCATCTTGACATTAAAGGTTGCATTAATGACTTGATGAGGTGTTTATGTGAGTCATTGTTTTCATTAAAGAGTTTTGTTAAGCTTAAGATATTTTTGTGAGAAGCTTCATGTCTTATGGTCACCTCCCTTCTCCTACGGTCACCCCCCCACTCCTATAAGTGGTCGGCCCCCCTCCTCACTCTCTCACTTGATGGTTTTCATTTGCTAAAACATTATGATAGATTTTGGGGTGTATGGAATTCACAGCTCATTTCATTCCATCACCCGATTCCTTCGGCAACTTCATTAACCGATCGTCCACGGACTTGGACGAAGTGAGAAAAAGTCATCTACTCATTCTCTACATCATTCTTGGTCGTCTCTTTTAGCAAACTTGACGATCGAGTTGCCTCAAGTCAGAGGTGGGAGCCCGTTTAAAGAATCGTCGACGTGGTGCCACCTCGATGAGGATATCGGAGATCGACGAGATCGGAGCAGCCGCAACGGAGCGTGGGATGATGGTTGAAGAACGAAGGACTCGGATCGTTCGGTATAACCTTTCTACACTCTTTACAGTTTGTTAGTTTAGCAATAATGGCAGATTCGGGTTACAGTATACGATAGCGCAAGTTTAAAAGTTTTTGTTCCGCATTTGGCGTCTGTAGACGGCCGGGGCGCTAGCGTAGACTTACAGTGGTATCAGAGCCTAACCATTTTGCTATACTAACTTGTGCTAACGCGTTTAAAACATTGATCGAACCGGAAATCGAAAATTGCAAAATTACAACTTGACAGTTTCTGTTGATTTTAAATGGCCTCCTAAAATTTTTCTTCATGTCTCAGAAAACTGTGCAGGATTTTCTAAGAACCACGACAAAATTTGGGCTCGTGACCCCACCAAACCGCCGCGGAAACGCGGTCAAACCCATGGTTTGACCGCGCATCCGCGGCCCCTTGGTGAGCCCGTGCTCCCAAATTTGTACAGTGGGTTCTCTGTTGGATTTTGTGGTTTTTGGTAAATATCGTTTTGGCCCAGATTTTGTTACTGTTCACCAGTAAGTCGTGGGGCCCACTTTTTGATATTTGGTCGATCGAAATTTAAACATGTTAGTTTACAGTGCTTACATTATATCTCCGACCGGGAATGTCATTTGATCGGTAAACCGCGTCTGATTGCTATAGTTCTTTTAGACGGGTTTGCGAACGTGACATTCGCGTTGATGTTCTGTGTTGTGCTGTGTTTTTGCGGATTTGTCGTGGTGGATAGCAGTGTGCAATGGTAGTACAGTTTGAGTTTATTTGTATATTTGATATTGCGGGGCGAGCGTCCAACTTGTGGACTGCCGTCACTGCCTGTTGTATAATATTCTTTTGGGGCACGACCAGGTTGCGGTCGATGTACCTATTGTACTATTTTTCATTACTGTACTAGGTTTTGCCCCGAGACGGAGTGCACGGATAGCCGGGTTCTGAGAAGCAACGGGTCCGCATCTCATGGCTTTGAGAGGCAGAGGGGCCCACTCTAGAATTGGCAGACTATTCGCCGCACTCGTAGGGGGTACAGGTTGACCCAAGGAGGGGTGCCTAAGATTACCAGATTCCGTGAAGTGCTGGGTGGTCCATTCACTATGCTGTAGGGGGCTGCCTCGCTTCAGGTTTTGGCGGGTCACTTGCCGCACCCGTAGGGGTCTAGGTTTCATTGCACAGGCTATCCACATGACAGGGGAACGTCGGGTTTCAGCAGCGGCTCTGTGAAATCCGGGGATCCCAGATTATCTGTATTGTTCTGTGATGCTTATTACTTTTCTGTAATGTTGCATATTATCACGCCTGGAGCGATTATTGTATATTGGTTTATATACTATTAGATGTTGTATATGTTTTACACCCGCGCTAGTCCAGTCCCCGCTCTGTCGTTAGTTAAGTAACCTAACGGGTGATGACGGGACCCAGTGACGAATGCGGATGGCATATACATACATTTTATTTTCGTTCTTTTCTGGTGTGATTAAATGATGGGACAGTGTTGATTCTGATCAATGCAAAGTAAAACAAACCTGTTTACAGTTGTTGGAACAATTTAAAAGGTGTTATTGCAAAGACGTTTCCTTTTGTTATGCATAGCGGTATTCAGTGGAATATCCTGCACCTCATTCGACGGGGCAAGGGCCGATATCCCTTCACCGGGACTGACCCCTTGGGCAGAAGTTTGCGTCAGAGTAATAACTTCACTATAGTCGATTACAAGTTGCTTTGCATAGCGGTATCAGTGGAATATCCTGCACCTCATTCCACGAATAAAGAGCCGAGATCCCTTCATCGGGAGTGACCTCTTTAGCAAAAGGTTTTCGCCACTATATTTTAAAAAGCTATCAGGTTCCTTCAGCGATATCAAGTTCACTACGTTAAAGGTTTTTCGCCAAAAACCAGCCGTAGCCCTCCGTCACTTCTTTTGGGTATTCAGTAGTATTCAAGATATGTATTTTGACCAACGCCAAGGCATAGTGTTTGGTAGCTGCTGGGTATTCAATTGTTGCATAGATAGATGAGTTAGTTTGGGACAGTCGTTCTGCCATTTTGGCCAACGTCAAGGGCATGTACGGGTGGGTTCAAATTGACAAGATAGTGACGGGTAGAACTTGGCATGTGACTTATGACATTTTGACCAACGCCAAGGTTATAAGAGCATGGGGCAAAAATCATATCGGGGGTTTCTAAAGAAACTGAAACTTGCCAAGTATGCGCATACCATCTGGAGTATGAGTAACGTGGATGCATTCCATCACGTTATCATGCGATGAGAGTTGGATCCCGATTCCCACTGATGAGTTGGTTTACTCTTCGGGTGATCCCGATTGATTCTTCTTTAGGTCTGGAGGAGAATTTGACAGGACAGTGGGAGGTTTCCGGATTAGATAAAGTGATGACCATTCTGATCTAGGTTAGAGTGCACGCAGAGTATTTCTTTTCTCTCTCTCTTTAGCAGCTACCTTTGACCGACCCTAGACTATAACTCAGTGACCAGGTTGACCGAACCTTCTTAAAATACTGGCTTTTGGATTGTCTGAGTTGCATAAGTCATTGCCACTCCTTCTTTTACCCTTTGAATTTCTCAGAACACCCGTATTACTACGGATATCCACTTCCATTGGATAGATCCATCGTATGGTTATATACGAACTCGAAGGGACTTCTTCGAGGATGGATCCAGGTTCAGGAGAAATAGAATTGGTTTATTCAGTTGTCTTTTATTATCACCTTCTCTCAGGTTGCGAGAGCTCCTTGGTTTAGGAGAGTACACCTATTACGCTTATTGGATAGTCTTATTCCAAACCATAGGCTGGTGCCGAAAGGTAGGGAATGAAGAAAACCAATTAGCCTAAGTAGGGTGTGCAGAAGGTAATATGTAAAGACAAAATAAAGGGATTAGAAAGAGGGCAAAGTAAATTGCGACTGATATCATTCACGACCAAAACCGCGTACTTCATCACCGCTCCTATTTCACCTTTAAAGGAATAAGGTATTATTCAGTTGTCTTTTATCGTCACCTTCTCTAAAGATGCGAGTACTACTTAGTTTAGGAGGGTACACCTATTATGCTTACTGGATAGTCTTCTTCCAAACCATAGGGTGGTGCCGAACGGTAGGGAAGGAAGAAAACCATTTAGCCTAACGATGGTGTACAGAAGGTAACGACTAAAGACAAATAAAGGGATTTGGAGAGATGGCAATAAAATATACGGTTGAAGTCATGAATTTGATTATGGAAGAGGCATTACTATGAATACCAGGATATCCCTACGAAACATTTTCATGTTTCAGTGCATTGTTAAAGAAAAACTGTTTTCCCGATTAGACACTTACTCCAAGGGTATGTATTTACCAGGTTTCATTCTCATATCTGTATGGTTTTACAGATGATGAGTGTGAGTAAGATATTGGGAATTAGGTGATCATCCTCATTATATCGGAATTCGTTGTAATTGGTGATATTTGAGGAAATCGCCAGGGTACAGTTTTCAACCTACGACGCACAGGTTTTGAGTTAGTTAACTCAGCGGATTTATACAGAGTATTGTATGTTGTCCAAGTGTCCATCAGGACAAAGGGGTAGGTCCTCGTACTATGTTCTGTTTACTTATAACTTCTCTACTATTTAAACAAGTGTTTCGTAGAAATACAAGGTCTAAGTTTTGAGAAGTTATGGGTATAAGAATAAAGTAGAGAACCAGGTATCACAAGTATCGGGATTCTTCAAAGAGATCGAAGATGTAGATTCTTGTGATTGGTATTCAGATAAGATAGTGATGGTTTTGAGAAACGTGTTTCTCTTTCAGGTTACTCATAATTGGATGGATTCCTATGTTGAGTAATGCTGATGAGCCTCTTTCCATTAAGTTGATATGCACTGGAGACAGCTGCATGATTTGAATCTGGTTCAAATTAAATTAGTGCCAAAGTTTCTATATTGGATATAGAATAGTTCGTACCTTAAAAGATATTAAGGTACGGGGAGTTGTCCAGCTTATGCTTAAAACCAGACTCTGGATAACTCAGGGCACGTTTCTGTAATGGCTGTTTGTGGGTTGACCCTGGCTATGACGAGGGTTGATATTCTACCATTTGGAAGATCAATAGTGATATTGTTCTTGACTCGCCACAGTTTTAGTAAAAATGGATCTTTTTCAGAAAACAGTAGTGGGAGTATGGTAGAACTGGAAGTGATTCCAGAACTGCGAACGATTACGAAAAATTTAATAGGACCTATATATTCAATCAGGTTTGACATTCCATTAGCCACTCCGCAGGTATGGTAGGTAACCTCAGACGCCCGAGAGGTAGTTCGGTAGCCTCAGAGACGGTGACAGGGAGGTTCTTATCTACCAAGACTTGACACTACTGTTGTTCCAGGATATGAGACCCGGTAGGAGGGTTGTCGTAGTCAGTGGGAGCAGCGGAAGCATAGTGGGCAAGATGCTTATATCTATTTATAGACTTGAGCAGTTATAGCGGAGATAGATCATCTAATTTTGATGTGACAGTCATGGGTTTGACTTCAATCAAAATAAGGGATGGATCTGTTAAGAAGGTAGTAGGGTGTGATGTTATGGTATCTGGATGACATACACAGAGTAGGAAGTAAAATTCCTATACTACGATCGGTTGAACTGTGGTCGTCACACAGTTGTTTCTCCAGACAGGATATGGATATAATATTTGACATTCTGGTTTCTAGATCTATAGTTTTAGATCTGGATTTGGGTAGTTTCCCAATGTGGGTACTTTGACAGTATTTTAATGGTTTTTGGAATAGTTGACTCCTAGCATGGTGATGTACCTACAGGTGATGGAGTCACCCTCTCTAAAGGTGTATTACAGACTAAAGGGGAGAGGGATGTGCATGATTGGCAGATCACTTGCTTAGGCAATTGAGTCAATCATGAGATGTCAAGTACCACACAAAATGTTGGTTTTGCACTAGATGCAATAAGTTTGTATTAATCCAATCCTGGAGAAACATAAGGAAGCAGTTTTAGAACATAAGTACATGTTCTACGGATTTGATGACGGCAGCCTCCTTCGGGAGACGATTATCATTCCAGGCTTCAAAGATGACATGGTTGACAGAGTGATTGTCAGAGTTATAGTTTTCCCTCTGACGAGGGACAGTATTATGGACAGGTGGTCCAAGAGGATGCTGTGGGTGGCATGGTGCCAGATACTGATTAGGTTCAGTGATCGATACAGTCTAAGAAGTTTGGATTTAGAGTTCATTTATGAACTAGGTCCCATCAGATATCCAGACATATTCTACGACAAGTATTACTCAATTCGGAAGATGGCTTTCTCCGCGAACTTGAGATTAAGAGAGATATAGAAAGAAACTTCTAGGCGGATCCACTCACTAAGGCTATTTCTCGAACACAATAGTTTTACAAACGGGCTTTGTGATACTGAATAGTAGAGGAGTTGGATGTTCGGTTTCACACGGGCTGTGAGTAGTCGACATCGCAATAATTAGCCTTGAGTGCAAGTGGGAGATTGTTGGAGATAGTGCCCTCATAGTCAATTATTGGATCACAGGTTCGTGATTGCAATGATTGCGGAGGACCTATACCGGTAGGACAATCTTACTCGAGATGATAGTATGCTATATGGTTTGCCTTTATCAGTCGTGTACATGATCAGGTGACTGATTACATGTTACACTTTGATAGAGCCCTTAGGATCTTGCTTTACCACCAACAGTATGATGGCGATCATATACGTGAGAGTTGGGTGGTTTATACGCATATCCTTAATTGTGGTCCCTAGTCGTAGGAGTTTCGAGACAGGGCATCGATACTCCGGAGTAGACTAGTGTGTACAGTCGAGACCCCGACGAGGGGTGGTGGCCGGTCTCACAAGCCACTGGTGTCAGTTGGATCACCTAAGATGTATACAGGTGCTCATTGGGTTATGAGTACACCGGACAGGACTCGCCGGGAATCTGCTAGTTAGTATTATATCTACCGTCAGATAGCAGTTCCCTGGTGACATGTGTACAGGTTAGTTCATCGACCTGAGGTCGTCATTTTTCTCGTGTGAGTTCTCACTGTGCTTTGATTTCTACCCTACCAAGGCTCAAAGGAGTCGTACAAACATGTAGTTTTTGGGTACAGTCCCGAGCCATATGGAGGCACGTGAGCGGATCGGCAGGGGATTCGTCTCTCCCGGTATTGGGGGCGAGGTCGTGCTGTGTCTAGGAGAGCCATTACACAAAGTCCATGGCCATGGCAGGAGATTTACTGGTAGGTACTCCAGTAGTATCTCAGGGTGTTATTGGGCTTCATTCCGACACGACTTATACTGCTATTGGGGGTCTGACGTTACTAGCCCCCTAGGCAGATATGCGATACTCATAGACGAACGGACCGGACTGTATGTACATTATCACTGTTAGGCTCAGTAGGGTTTTCCGGATGAGTACGCTCATCGGCATCCCTTGAGGTCAGTCCATGGGCAGCCGTTACGCATTGCTAGTGCCGCTGACGGTTTGTGGTTAAACCTACTGCCAGAGTACTGACGAGTCATTAGAGTCCCCCACAGACAGTTTCCCAATTTCGGGCGAAACGTTGTAGAGGCCGTATGGTTTATGACAGGGTTCGGAAAATGCACGTGCGTTTACGCACGTGTTATTTTTCGGGCAGATGATACTGGTCGACTTTTGTTTAAGCCGGATCCGAGTATTATATTGAGTAGGTATAATATCTTTGTCTCAGTTGCATTTGTATTCGGTCGTAATACAAATACGGGTATATTTATACAGTTACGGGGTTATCCTGAAAGTTGTTTCAGGATCACTTTTGGAAGTTGCCAGTTTCCAATTTTCTATCAGCCGTCTTTTAACATTCGGTTAAAGACGGATTTATCTTTTCTTCAGATAAGAGTGAGTCATCATTCTAGAAGGTTCTAGAAGTGATGAAGTGGCTAATGAGTCATCTTGACATTAATGGTTGCATTAATGACTTGATGAGGTGTTTATGTGAGTCATTGTTTTCATTAAAGAGTTTTGTTAAGCTTAAGATATTTTTGTGAGAAGCTTCATGTCTTATGGTCACCTCCCTTCTCCTACGGTCACCCCCCACTCCTATAAGTGGCCGGCCCCCCTCCTCACTCTCTCACTTGATGGTTTTCATTTGCTAAAACATTATGATAGATTTTGGGGTGTATGGAATTCACAGCTCATTTCATTCCATCACCCGATTCCCTCGGCAACTTCATTAACCGATCGTCCACGGACATGGACGAAGTAAGACAAAGTCATCTACTCATTCTCTACATCATTCTTGGTCGTCTCTTTTAGCAAACTTGACGATCGAGTTGCCTTAAGTCAGAGGCGGGAGCCCGTTTAAAGAATCGTCGACGTGGTGCCACCTCGACGAGGATATCGAAGATCGACGAGATCGGAGCAGCCGCAACGGAGCGTGGGATGATGGTTGAAGAACGAAGGACTCGGATCGTCCGGTATAACCTTTCTACACTCTTTACAGTTTGTTAGTTTAGCAATAATGGCAGATCCGGGTTAAAGTATACGATAGCGCCAGTTTAAAAGTTTTCGTTCCGCATTTGGCGTCTGTAGACGGCCGGGGCGCTAGCGTAGACTTACAATACACACGCTACGTCACTCTGCTTAAGCTACCTACTCCATCATACTAAGGTCATCCTACATTCCGAAAGGTAAAACCTAGCGCTCTGATACAAACTTTGTCACGACCCAAAATTTGGGACCGTAACCGACACTTAAACCACGTAACGTCTACAGGCGTACGCAACTTAGGTAAGCCGAAACCCAGAAATCTAAACCACCCAAAACTGGATAAACGGATAAAAACATAGTTTAAAACATTCGGAAATTCTCAAGTAAGATAATCTTTAAGTTTAGTTTTCGTTCTTAAATATTTAGGCAGCACCTCCTTTGTAAAAACTAGCCCCGAAAACGGGTACAACATAGATAATATATAAAGCATCCCAAACGGGAGCAAATCACGCCCAACGGCGGAGACAACCACCACAAACATATATACGATGCCAAAGCGAAGAAATATAAAAGAAAATTGCATAAAGAATTTAAACTTTACAACAAGACCGGTCCCCATGAGCACGACACCCAAAGTCACCAAAATAATAATACAACACCGAATCCTCACAACTCGTCTCTAAGTCAAATAAAAGAAGTGGTAGATGGAGAATACTAGATCCAACAAAAAAAGATATACAATGTACAAACAGACAACCGCAAACCCACCTAAAAGAAAAGTCCTCACAGCCAACCGTAACGGTATCCGCAAAAGTAGAGACGATAAGACGCCCTGCCGCGACTACTCAGAGGGTAAGTCCTACAAAACACTGTGGCACAACGGGGGGTGAGTTGCCAACTCGTGAATAGTAAATAATTTCATACAGTAATCGCAGGTATGCACGAACATAGATAAATCTAGCACATGTAATCTGATAGCATAAGTATGGCAGTATGGATATGCAAAAATCATGTAAAGGTACATCAGCATGGTACTACAACTATATGAAGCAATGCATATCAAAATAATCCTGATTTTGTGGGATGATATAATAAAACCTCATGCAAAATCATCAGCATGGGAAAACACCAGTGTCCCTCACTCACACATCAAATTCCAAATCCTCAGGCACCGCATTCTCAGATCGGCCCTCACATCCTGTAAGTCTCATGGAAGCTGAGTGTCAAACATCGACACCCGAAACATCATGAAAACATATACCTCTTTGTGTGTGTGTGTCTATATATATATATATATATATATAAGTATGGGGATATCTACCCGGTATATCCACCGACGATACGTAGAAATCATGGAAAACCTGAGTGTCTAACACCGACACTTGAAACATCATGAAACCCGTGTCTAGCATCGACACGTAAATCCTCATAACTCAGGTGCTATCACCATAACTGGCCCTGACGATATGTCATACATCACTCCGGTCGGTATCCCCACGATAACCACCGAGTCCAAATACAATCACCGGTAGGTACTTGCCCACCTTCCAGGCTCATCGTCTGTACCACGAACATCTTACCGAGGGGAACCGTACCGGGCCCCACCATGTACCCACGCACGGCCCACTCACTCCTCGCATCGGGTATATATCACAAATCTGAGAATCGAGAAATCTCAAGGTGGACGCATCAAAATATCATAACAAGAGAAACCGGGTTTTCAAACAATACATAGTTTCTTGAAAATACCCCTACGGTTCTCAAATCCATAAATCACATGAAATACATATCTCAATGCGTAAAATCCATATAAAACTGATATACGCATCATAAAATATCAATATGAGCAAATAAAGGGAAAACTGCTCTTTAAAATGAAACCAGTTTTAAAATATATCAAGCGGTTCCCAAAATCCTCCGAAAACAAGTCCAGCATCATATGAAGTGTACATGTAATTGTTTCAAGGTTTAAGTATCTACATGTAAGCAAATATGTATGATGTATTTCATAAGCACAATAGTCAACGTCTCAATATAACATGTCAAAACAATAACACTTAAGGTATATAAAACTATAGCAAAAATATATGGGTGTACATGTCAATATGTGTGCATGATGTACATGATGCTGTAATCGAGTATGTGGGTGCACAGGTCAATATATATGCATGATGTACAAGTAGCTATAGAAAAATTTACGTGAAATGGAATAAGGCTCACTATCTCAACTATCCCTGCCCAATGCAATAATACGTATGTATGTGTCCACAGTATTCATATGCCCAATAGAATAAGAGTTACTATCTCAACTATCCCTATCCACTACCATATCACGTATGTAGGTGCTTTGTGCATGTCATGGTAATTACTGACGGTGTTGGTGTAGCATACAAATTAGTGCTCGTGCAACATGAACCGTCAGTAATGTGTTATATCTAAAGGTACAAGTCAAGGTACAACAGATCATACTATGCAATGACGTTCATATGAAATCAACTAATATGCAATAACATGTAGCTATCATATCATATCATCCCCGACGCATAACGCCAAACGGGCTATTTTCCCGTAGATGTTAAATCTACTAACCGATGGTCTCGAGCTATGAAAATCCGACCACCTGCTTCCCCTTGTTCGCAACGCCCGAAGTACCCGCTTGCGAAGCTAAAATTTCGCAAACACATCGTATAAGATAAATATCCTACATCGACGAAAAGACATCGAAACGCAAGGATAACTCCCTGAAAAAAAGCACTGCGCACTTAGCGCATCTATCGCGCACGACATCGGCCAAAAACCCTAACTAGGGTCGCTAAACTACAAAACACCAAGTCTAGACCCCGATCGTCCCGATCGTGCAATAAAACACAAACAATTACGAGGAATACAATAGATATAACCTCGCAACAACCAATCGAACCCACGTCGGAAAAACCCCGAAACGTAGTAAGCAACTATCGCAATATTTCGCACTAGTTTCAAGCTAACGCATATCTCGCGATTACAAACACCTTATAATAGCTTACTAAGCTATCTAAACCATTTCTATATTTTTAACACTTGCAAAATAAGTTTTAGCAAAAACCTAGTAAGCAATATTTCATAATTAAACAAAGTATTCATTAACAATAATTATCATTTTCTAATAGGTTAAGCTTTTCCTAATCACAAATTAACACTTCAATTAACATTAAACACTTAATCAAGTTTTACCCTAACTTGAATTTCATAAAAATTATGAATAATGAATTTATCATGATTTAAAAGATATATTAAACATATAATTAGCTAACTTAAATAGCTAGATTAAGATTTAAACAATTAATTATGGATTAAGGTATGAAATTATACCTTAACAAGAACACAAAATATTAACTTGATCCATCATCTTAGCCTCAAAAAAATCATGCTTTGTTGAAGATCCAAGAAAGATTAGTGAAGGAAATTGATGGTTTTATTTTTATTTAGGATTTTGTGGATTTATTTTTGAATTTTTGAAGTGTTTTTGAGTGAAAAAGAGTGAGGAATGAGCAAGGATTATGTTTTGGACAGAAATGGGAAGAGGGCTCGGCCAAGGGGGGAGGGGGGGTGTTTGTGTAAATAAAATGATGAATGTTCTAGCAAAATACAATTATTGCTTCAATAAATGCTAATTGCCACCTTTCTTTCATTTTCTTTTCTTTTTAATTCAAATACTTTTGCACTCTAAAATATCTCGATATTTATAAAAGAAGCTTCCAAAAATTTCTAGTGATAAGATTCAATTTATTTTCATGAGAAGAAATTTCCCGATTTATGTGCACCATTTACCGCTTAAAATAATATTTTATTTGGGAAAATTTTTATCTGAACCAAAACCTCCCAAATAATCCCAAACTTCCTGCACTAGCTTTATTTTAGCTAAACTAGGTGTCGGCAAGCTTATAAGAACGTTTGATCGAAATCGGGTCAAAACGGGAATTACCGACTATTTTGCCCTAAAACGGAAAAATTCGTATAACGATTTCTAAAACGTTACAATGATGATGCATCTTCGTCGGGTGTGTTCATTACAGAGAACCGTTTCTCAGTTTCCTTTATGTCCTGGGTATGAGATACCGGATCAGGATCCCACATATATAATCTGTTACATGGGCTACAGAAAGGTAGAGAACTGAGAATGGGTGATAAGTTTTAAGAGTTAGAAACGGTGCAATTGTTGCAGCCAAGCTGTTGGCAGTTATCACCCTGTATTACCAAGTACATTAATCCTGAACGAATGTTATTAGATACCGAACCTGATATACAATATCATATCAGTCTCTTTATTTAGTAAAGAAGGATATAATTTTGTATTGTTGGATAATGTTTTGAACATTTCCTGTATCAAGATTTGATCGGTTTAGGCACGTGTTCATACTATAATAATGCCTTATTGTACTCCCCATTTTTATTCGTTTTATAAATAAACAGGTACTTTTGACGCACGTTTGTTGCATATTACAGGATACATGCTCTTGGAGCGAATACAATGAAAAAGATGAAAGTTGATACAAAAGCGTGAC
Organism: Agapanthus africanus; assembly: GCA_030015575.1. NCBI lineage: Eukaryota > Viridiplantae > Streptophyta > Magnoliopsida > Asparagales > Amaryllidaceae > Agapanthus > Agapanthus africanus. The sequence continues at coordinate 395,751,858 of JASDDO010000014.1, forward strand.
TTTTGACCAACAAGTAGACGGATCCTACTCAAGCCTAGATGAAGAAAAATTCACAAGGCAATGCGTGGTCCGAAATGTTAAAGGAAACAGTTAAAAGACCACTAGAAATTTCACTAAAGAATCTAGAGAAGATCCAGAATCCAACTAGAGAAAAGTACTGCAGAAATAGAGAGTAAAAGACACCAGAATGAAGCTCAAGAAGTTTGGTAAGCTGAGCTCACCAAAGGGCCGCGGAACCGCGGCCCAAGGCCTACCATTGCCGCGGTTCCGCGGCCGTATAGTGCCCGTGTCGGTGTATTTTTCTCGTATCGGTGCGTCGGTGCGGGGGTTTGGATTTTCCGTGGGCATATCTGTAAAATCACGTGTGCGAGAATCTGTGACCCTAGTTTCCCTGTTTACTTATAAATTGTAATCACAAATCTGTAAAAGGGATGCCTCTTTTCAATCAATTAAAATTCAGAATTGTTGGGAGATTAAGAGCATCATTTTCTGAAAGTTTTTAAATTCTGCCTTAGTTATAATTTAATTATTGCCCTAGCTCTCTAGTTTAATTCTTGCCTTAGATTGATCATACCATTGCCCTAGTTTAATCTTGCGTAGAACTTTTTAGTCTGCAGTAGACAAGTAATTCTCTAGATCTAAACAAAGCACATTAATCATAATAAAAAAATGTTATTTTTAAAAGATCCCCTAATGAGTGAGTAATTTCCTCGCTTGTTAGGGTTAGGAATAAAGGAGGGATTGAGAGATGAATATCTCTCATCTCTTTCAATGCCAAATATTTGTCATAAGTAGAACTTCATGCACGCATGCATGATCCGCTCCCTACGGCACCCTACCCACGAGGAAACGGTGAAACCGTAGTATAAAGGACCGGACATACATGACGTCCATGAAGGTTATAGCAATTAGTAGGAAAGGACGGACAAGGATCAAGAGGAAAAAACTTCGTTTCTTCCCAATCATCCTAATCCCCTTTGCTAATAATTGTTATGACTTCTAAAAAAGTTTTAATCGAAGGCATTGAAAGAGGTGTAAATACAAATCTTATCAAACCCTACTTTAGACCTAACCCTAACAAGTTCTTTAATATAGTACAACTTAGTTTTTTAAATCAATCAAGAAAAATCAAACCACCATCGGAATCAACTCGTAAAAACACAAATGAGAAAATTACACATCTCTGTGGATCGACCCGTATTCACCGGCTAGCTGCAAAGCGACACCGTTTCTGATTACGGTTAATACAAATTTTTGAAACAATCAAATGGCGCTGTTACCGGGGATGGCGTAAAATTTCTTTTGTGTGATTTCGGGTTGATATAAATTTTAAAAATTATAAAAATCTGAAAATATAAAAAGTACAAAAGTTTTTTATTAATTTTTATCTGTTTGAAGGGTTTTTTTGTTTGAATCTTGCAGGAACAGCGAAGAATCGCGGATCTGGAATTTTACAGAAGGCAAATCAGTAAAGTGCACATCACAACAGAGGTATATTGAACCAACACTACAGTACAATTTTTTTTAGGAGCTGATCTTGTCACCTGACCGCGAAACCGCGGCCATTGGGCGCTAAAACAGCGGAACCGCGGCGGTATTACCTCCTCTCTGCGTGAAAATTGCATGGTTAGATCTCTCATTCTCCCCTCTGTAACCTACACTATATCCACTGTAAAAACTTTCTGCAGGAATTCTTTGCGCTAAAAATCTTCTCTCCCCTTCTAAATAACAGATTTTCTGCAGGTTTCTTTGCGCCGCGCTAAAAATTGATTGCAAGTGAAGTTATTGTTTTGCATAATTTAATTGGACATTAAGGGGCTAATTGACCAAACTCAGATTGGGTGGGGATTTCATCACCCTTCCCAGGACCCCAGAAAACACTTAAAGCATTTGCATTGACCACAATTAATTAAAAAAATACTAGACTCAGCCTTATGGACATCGAGCTCAATAGGAAAAGGACTAGTATAGGCATCGACCTTTTATCCTAACTGACTTTGCGGTGTCTAGGAAAGTGTGTCTAGGAAAGTGTGTCTAGGCTAGTGGTTATTAATTAGGCCCACTATTGTGGTTCCTTCCCACTTACCTGGCACTTACCTGGCCGTAATTGGCAGTGAAGAGGCGGTTTGAGGTCCTATTTCTAGCCCTAGTTAGGAGCTGTCTAGCAGACCTAGGTGACCCTAGATCTAGTCCTGATTGTGCATGTGTGGTTGATACATTTGTGTCACGAGTCTCTTTTCAAAAACCTCTTTGCAAACATTCTCACATAAAAAAAAGGGTAATCTTTTCAAAACTTGCAACTTGTCGCTAAAGGAACTTGCAACTCACTTACACCACCTCCCTTCATTGACGTTCTCTTACCCCCACATTCTGTCTTTCTTTTTTTTCCTGACTGCACTACCCCTTTAGTGTATGTCACTTTGGACTAGGGACCCTGGCGCCCGATTAGTCCGTGTTTCGTTGGTACCGACCGACAAACCCTTCGACACCGAAGTCGACATTCCGTCCACTTTCTTACCTCCACCTTCAAATTCTTCTTCCGAAGGCATGTCGGGATTTAACCCCAATGATACCTTACCGACGGGAATGATTCCACCTTCGCCAGGTGCGAATAACCCGAATCAACCGCCTGTTGAAGCGCCCGCACGAGTCGCGCTCCAGGATCTCTTCTACCCCGTCCGCACTTCTTTACCTACCCGTCTTTCACCCCCACCGGCAAATGGGGACAATTTTGAAATAAAACCATATTTCATTAATATGCTGCCAAAATTTCATGGTTTGGAATCTGAAGATGCTTATATCTTTATCAATAAATTCCAAAATGTGTGCGCTATGATGAAAACGACCCAATTAAGTGATGACGCTATAAGGCTAAGGGTCATTTCTTTTTTCCTTATGTGACCTAGCCGAGAAGTGGCTATACAGCACCGCATCACATTCCATTAGAAATTGGGACGAGTTTGTGAAAGCTTTTCTTAAAAAGTTCTATCCTCATCACAAAACTGCTAGAATCCGTAATGAGATTATACAATTTTCACAGCTTCCTTCCGAACCATTTTGGAAGTGCTTCGAGAGATTTAAAGACCTACTCGTTCAATGCCTTTATCATGGGATCGAAAGTTGGAAACTTTGCCAAACATTATACGAGGGATTGAACTCGGCAACAAAGCAGTTGCTAGAAACCATATGTCAAGGTCATTTTCTCTCCAAGTCTAGTGACGAAGCATGGCAGTTTCTTGAGGATCTTAGTGAGCAAACAATTCAGTGGGAGAGTACCAAGACCACATCATCTTCTTCTAGTGGTCAATCTAGGGCAGGCGTACATCAAGTAGAGATGTCGATTGCTATGAAGGCCGAGATGGCCGCTCTTACGAAAAAGCTAGAAGCGATTGAGATCAAAATCTCGTCGTCTTCTCCTGCCCCTGTTATGCCTCCATGAACTATTTGTGCTTGTTGTGCGGATCCGTCGAACCTAACCGAAGAGTGTCCTTATAATGCATCTACTCAAGGACAGGATCAAGTCAATGCTGCATTTCAGCAACGACAAAGGAACGATCCGTACTCTTCGACATACAATCCGGGGTGGAGGAGTCACCTAAATTTCGCTTGGAACCAAAATCAACGATTCCAAGGAAATAACAATTTTCAAAGACCTCCTCCTCCACAACAACAACAAGCACCTTCACAAACTTAATTTCAACATCAACCTTTTCAACAGCAACCTTACCCTAATCAGGTGAACAATTTTGTGCCTAACACCGCTTACCAGCCAAACAATTATGTTCAACCTAATAATGACAAGGTTAGCTCGCTCGAAAGAAGTCTAGATGCGTTCCTTAAGCAATCTACACAGTCTACAGCAAGACTAGAGACTTCGATTCAATCTTTGGTGCAAAATAGTGCCTCACACGATCAAAGCATCAAATCTATTGAGGCACAAATTGCACAACTCAATGCAGCTTTGAGCGAGCGCGAAAAAGGAAAACTCCCGTCTCAACCACTACCCAACCCCGGTCACGCACATGCTGCATATCAACAGCAGAATCATAACGTAAATGCTGTGACCATGTTGAGATCGGGAAAAGTGTTGAAAAACAATGTGGGTATTGACCATGACACCCCTGCCGGTGGCCCTTCTTCATCTTCTTCACCTTCTTCTTTAGAGCCTATTCTCCACCCTTCACACGGCTCTACTTCTTCTAGCTCGAACGGACCCATTTCTCACAACACGAACACATCTACACGGGATGCCGTTCCAACTCGACAATCTGATCCGCAAAAAATGGACTCAACAACCTTTCAAAATGTTCCTTTTCCAAATCGATTCAGATCCAATAAACCAACTCCACAGATGGAGAAGATTGTTGAGTTGTTCAAACAGGTTAGCATAAATATCCCACTTTTGGATGCAATCCAACAAGTTCCTTCATATGCAAAAATTTTAAAGGACTTATGCACCAAAAAGAGGAAATCACAAGTGCCAAAGAAAGTTTTTGTGGCTAGTGCTATTAGTGACGCTCTTGTCAATTCTTTACCCCCAAAGCAAAAGGACCCCGGTTGTCCTACCATTTCGATAACAATTGGGGACAAGAACATCAATAGAGCACTATTAGATCTTGGTGCGAGTGTCAATTTGCTATCTTATTCTGTGTACGAGCAATTGGGCGTTGGAGAGCTTAAGCCCACTCACTGTACTCTCCAAATGGCCGACCGGTTAATCACCCATTCTAGGGGAGAGCTGGAGGATGTTTTAATTAGAGTAGGGGATTTCATTTTCCCCGTTGACTTTATTGTGATAGATACACAACCTGTCGCTAACCCCCGGAATCAAATTCCGGTAATACTTGGTCGACCATTTCTGGCAACTTCCAACGCAGTGATCAATTGTCGTAATGGTTCAATGAACCTATCTTTCGGCAATATGACAATTGGGCTCAATATTTTCAAGTTGGGAAGTCAGCCTGCTGAGCCTAATGCTAGCGTACTCGATGTTTGCTCGATCAATGAGATCGCGGAGGAGGACTGTGAGTTCGAGAATTTTTTATTCGATCACAGCAATGTTAACGCCACTAGTGCGTTCCTCCTAGAATCCGACACAGCTTTCATGGCGGATAACGATTTTGAGTGTTTTACATTCGTTGACGACTTTGAAGACTCATCACCTGAATTGGAGTCTTTTGCTTTTTCGGATGAGTTAATTGAACCATCCGACTCTGTTGCGTACACTCGATTCGAACCTTTGATGGAATCCTTCGAGTTTGAAACAGTTACCCCATTGTTACCATCTATTGTTTCACCTCCTAAACTCCAATTGAAGCTTTTGCCGTCGCACCTAAAATATGCTTATCTAGGTGATAATGAGACCTTACCCGTCATTATATCGGCCTTTCTAGCTCTTGAGCAAGAGAAGGCTCTTTTGATGGTCTTACATAATAATTGGCAAGCTTTCGGCTGGTCTATGGCGGACATTAAGGGGAATAGTCCCCTCATAGTCGAACATCATATACACTTGATGGATGATGCCAAGCCGACAAGGGATCTACAAAGACGCCTCAACCCCATTACGAAAGAGGCTGTTAAGAAGGAGATTGTTAAGTGTCTAGATAGTGGTATCATTTACCCTATCTCGGATAGCCAATGGGTTAGTCCAATCCATGTTGTGCCAAAGAAATCGGGCATAACGGTCATTACCAATGAGGCAAATGAGTTAATTCCCACTCGCACCCAAACTGGGTGGCGAGTCTGCATAGACTATAGAAAACTCAATGCCGCGACAAGGAAAGACCACTTTCCTTTACCTTTCATTGACCAAATGCTCGAATGATTGGCAGGGCACGAGTTCTATTGCTTTCTAGATGGCTATTCCGGTTATAACCAAGTCCCCATCGCCAAAGAGGATCAAGACAAGACAACAATTACTTGTCCCTTTGGCACTTTTGCTTATCGCCGCATGCCCTTTGGGTTATGCAATGCACCCGTGACATTTCAGAGGTGTATGATGGGGATCTTTTCAGACATGGTTGAAAAGTTCTTGGAGATCTTTATGGATGATTTCTCCATCTTTGGCGACTCCTTCGACGAGTGTTTACGACATCTTGACGCAGTTCTTACCCGCTGCAGGGATAAGAACTTAACATTGAATTGGGAGAAGTGCCATTTCATGGTACGAGAGGGCATTGTCTTAGGACATGTCATCTTGCAAAACAGCATCGAGGTTGATAGAGCTAAAATCGAAGTAATTTCTAATCTTCCCCCTCCCAAATGCTTCAAAGACATCAGAGCCTTCCTTGGCCACGCCGGTTTTTACAGACGGTTCATCAAGGACTTTAGCAAGATCGTTAGACCCTTGACTCTCTTATTGGCCAAGGACACAACATTTGCTTTCGACTCCACTTGCATGGAAGCATTCGAGTCTTTGAAACACTCTCTCATCTCTGCGCCCATTCTTTCATCTCCAGACTGGACGCACCCTTTCGAAATCATGTGCGACGCATCAGATTTTGCCATTGGTGCTGTCCTTGGACAGCACATTAATAAAATGCCGCATGTGATTTATTATGCTAGCCGAACACTAAATGAGGCCTAACTAAACTACACAACAACAGAGAAAGTGTTTTTAGCGGTTGTGTTTGCACTTGAAAAATTTCGGCCTTATTTAATTGGCTCTCCAGTCGTTGTATATACTGATCATTCAGCTCTTCGCCACCTTTTTGCGAAGAAGGATGCTAAGTCAAGGCTAATACGTTGGATCCTTTTACTACAAGAGTTTGACCTTGTCATAAAGGACAAAAAAGGATGTGAAAACGTAGTAGCTGATCACCTATCACGACTTCCTTCTTCGCCTACGCTTGATCTTCCAATCACGGATGTTTTTCCCGATGAGCAACTCTTGACCGTTTCTTGCGAACCATGGTTCGCCGATATTGTAAACTACTTAGCCACCGGCCTGATACCTAAAGATTGGTCGAAACAGGATAAACTTCGATTTTTGTCCCAAGTAAAGCATTTTTACTAGGATGAACCCTATCTTTTTAAATACTGTTCCGACCAAATCATTTGTCGGTGTGTACCAGAAAGTGAGGTTAAGAGCGTGCTGTCTTTTTGCCACGATCAAGCATGTGGCGGGCACTTTGGCACAAAGAAGACAGCCGAAAAAGTTTTGCAGAGTGGTTTCTATTGGCCATGACTTTTCAAGGATGCTTACGAATACTGCAAAACTTGCTCCCGGTGCCAACACTTGGGCCGGATATCGCGGAGAAACGAAATGCCGCTCCAACCTATTTTGGTTGTGGACATTTGTCACGACCCGAAAGTACGGAACGTGACTGGCACTTATATTACGAGACGTCTAAAGGCGTACCGTAACCTAAGTCAGCCAAAACCCAGAAAATCTAAACCAAAATCAAAGAGAGTGAAGGAAAACCTTAAATAAAAACGGTTTTTAAATCAATTAAGTTGCATAGAATCCAAAAAAAAAAAACATCAAAAATTTCTGAAAATTTCGGCAGAGTCTCCCCTGTATTTTCTATCCCCCAAAATGGGTACAACAAGATAATAAACCTGTAAACATAAAAATGGCATCCCCAAGCGGGAGCTAGCTCTTCTCCCAAGGCGGATCACAACCACATGCAATATAATAACCATATCAAGAAAAGAGCATAAAAGAAACGCAAAATATCAGAAAACACATCGCCGGCTCAAGTGAGCTCGACCCAAAAGAACCACAAATATACAAGTCTCTCAGTCTCATCACTAGGTCGCATATACAATATAAAGTGGTAGATGGAGAATACTAGATACAATGATAAAGCAAAAAGAAATAAGGTATACTCGCAACCCACCTACGGGCGATGTCGCGAGTCTGAGCAAAATGGACTGATGATAAGATAGCCCGCCGCTACAAGACTGACGGGTCCGACCTGCAAGACACTGTGGCACAACAGGGTTGAGTTGCCAGCTCGTGAGTAAATATAACATCTAATAAGGCAATCATAAGAATGCACGCAATGCACCACAACATGTATGTCCATATGTGATATACTATCTCTAGTATGCATGCACAGGTATGCAATAACATTATTAAGTCTTTAAGTGTTTTAAATGCTACGGGTATTGAATTCTTAACTTTAGAACATGAATATCTGTATAATAGCTAAATACCATCAAGAAATCATCTGAAAACCCGTGTCAAGCATCGACACCAAATAGGAATCATATCTGTCTCAATATCGGGCTCCGTCAGTCCGGATCGGCCCATATCATAAATCTCACGACAACGGTCGGTATCCTCCGGATATCCGCCGCGCCAGACATCACCGGTAGGTAGCCTTCCCCTGCCAGGCTCATCGTCTACAACTCGATCTTCTTGCCCCGGTGTACCATACCGGGCCCACCATGTACCCGAGACGGTTCATCCACTCCTCGAATCGGGTCTCGAAATCCAACATAAAACATGAAAACTCATGGTGGACGACACATACATCACGAGAAAACCGCAACTTTGTTTTAAAAATGATAAATATAAGCTTTTGTTAAATTCTTGCGGTTTTCCCCAAAAATCCAGAAATCGCAGCAAAACTGAAATCCTCAAGAAAATCATAATGCCCACATGTTATATATATGATAAATGTCTATGATATCAATGTGTATGATGTGAATTTTGGCTAGAGTTCTATGTAAATATGATGATGATGCAAGATATGTGCATGCGATGCAGCTTCATATATCAAGTATGAATGCAGGTGACGATATTAAGATAAACAGGTTCTATCGTGCACGTGGCATGGCAATTACCAAAGGCGTGTGGTCACATGAATAGTGCGCGTGCAACAGATGCCAATGGTAATGGTGTTCGTGTCCTACAAAGTGATATCGCATCAGTATGGATGAATGTCCATGCAATCTAATATACTGTTCGCTATAAGGGTATGCAATGTACATGAATGGATAAGCTAACTAACAATATGAATCTTGCAAGGGATAAGGAAATCCTAACTAGGGGGGCGCATCGCGCCATTCGGACGATTCCCCCATAGATGAATACATCTACTCACCTGAAATCTCTGCTAATCCGATCCGGCCACCGCCTTGCCTTTTCGCGCCGTGTCCGATGTTTCCCCGACCGATCCTATATTTGCACAATACCAAGCATAAGATTACAAAACCTAACACAATGCAAGTCACAACATACAATTATCCACGCTCTCGTATTAATCATAGCATGCACTCGGTGCGCGGAAAAACGCACGAAAATCGCTAATCGCTAAACTAGAATTGTCATTTCGGGAAAATCGATTAAACTACAACCCGACTAGACGAAATCCCGCGTTCGCGCATTCTAATAATCCTATACGAAGCTAATAATATTGCTAACCTAACGCAAATTGACCGCATTCTATTTTCTACAAAAATCTAGTAAGCGATTTTCTAGCCGATTCGATACAAACATCGTAATTTGTCGATTTAGCAAGCATATCATTACACAATTAACCACTCTAATCAATTAGATAACCAAAACCCTAACTTAATTTTTACAACCATGTTTCAAACCCTAACTCAACATCAAAACCCATTCTTGAATTTTCAAGACAACCCATTATAATGAAATTAACACTTTAAACATCTAATTTAGCATAAACAAACTACAAATTAGCAACTAGTTTAGGATTTTACCTCACCAATTGAATCCTAGCATGATCAAGTCACCAGGAAAGCCTCCTTTCATCATGTTTTTGAACTAATTTGGGTTGGAGAGAGAATGGATTAGGGTTAGGCTTTGAATGGAGATGGAAATTTGTTGATTTTTAATGGATTTTAGCAAGAAAATGAAGCAAAATGAAGTGAGGAAGTGGGGAAATCTGCAGCATTGGGGTCGACCAGCAGGTGGAGGAGAGAGTGTGGGAAATTTTGAGAAGTTTCTAGGTCATTACAACATCATATGATATCATTTCATGCTTTCAAGTCAACCTTTTTACAAAAAAACCCTTTTTTCATCATTTTTTCCCATAATTTTCCCACCAAAAAACTAAAAGTTTGCAAGCCATTATATAATTTTATTAACACCATATTTTAGCTTATAAAGACTCCTAATTATGAAATTTACCCAATTAAATTTGTATTTATCACTAATTTAATGTATTTAAAAAGGCTTAAAATAATAAAAAAATAATTAATTACGGAAAAAAAAAATTTATTTAACTAGAAAATTATAAGTGACATTTTAGTGACAAAGTTATAGTAATATCTTATCTAAATTTTGTATAATTAGGTCTACAATGAAAAATATCAATTTTGACTTTTTACGGAAAAAGCCGAAAAAATTGGCCGATTACCGAAAAACTGCCTAAACGATTTTCGAAGGGTTACAACATTTTTGATGTTTGTGGTATAGATTTCATGGGACCATTTCCTAACTCTTTTGGAAATGTGTATATTCTTTTGGCCGTTGACTACGTTTCAAAGTGGGTCGAGGCTGTGTGTAGCAAAACGAACGACAACAAGGTTGTCGTTCGATTTCTTAAAGAACACATCTTTTCTCGATTTGGGCACCCTCGGGAAATAATAAGTGATAATGGTTCTCATTTTTGCAATAGGACTTTCGAGTCCTTAATGCGCAAATACTCTATCACCCGCAAGCTGTCAACGCCATATCACCCCCAAACATGTGGCCAAGCCGAGGTTTCAAATCGGCAAATCAAGCAAATCCTGGAGAAAACGGTTTCTAAAAACCGTAAAGATTGGTCACTTAAACTGATTGATGCACGATGGGCTTTTCGTACTGCATATAAGACCGATCTCGGTATGTCTCCATACCGGCTTGTTTACGGGAAGGCTTGCCACCTCCCAGTGGAGATTGAGCATAAAGCATTTTGGGCTATCAAAGAGCTGAACTTATCTTTAGGAGATGCGGGCAGTAGTCGAAAGCTGCAATTGAATGAACTAGAAGAGCTGCGGGATGAGGCATATGATAATGCCATAATTGCTAAAAACCGAGCTAAGGTGTTCCACGATAAACACCTTTTGCGAAAAACTTTTGAACCTGGTCAACAGGTTTTACTCTATGACACTCGGTTACTGTAAGTCTACGCTAGCGCCCCGGCAGTCTACAGACGCCAAATGCGGAACAAAAACTTTTAACTGGCGCTATCGTATACTTTAACCCGGATCTGCCATTATTGCTAAACTAACAAACTGTAAAGAGCGTAGAAAGGTTATACCGAACGATCCGAGTCCTTCGTTCTTTAACCATCATCCCACGCTCCGTTGCGGCTGCTCCGATCTCGTCGATCTCCGATCTCCTCGTCCAGGTGGCACCACGTCACTGATTCTTTAAACGGGCTCCCGCCTCTAACTTGAGGCAACTCGATCTTCAAGTTTGCTAAAAGAGACGACCAAGATTGATGTAGAGAATGAGTAGATGACTTTGTCTCACTTCGTCCAAGTCCGTGGACGATCGGTTAATGAAGTTGCCGAGGGAATTGGGTGATGGAATGAAATGGACTGTAAAATTCCATGCACCCCAAATACTATCATATCTTTTCTACAAAAATGAAACCATCAAGTGAGAGAGAGTGAGGGGGCCGGCCTCATATATGGAGAGGGGGTGAGTGTAGGAGAAGGGGGGTGACCACAAGACATGAAGCTTCTCACAAAATATCTTAAGCTTAACAAAACTCATTAATGAAAACAATGACTCATATCCTTAGTCATCATTTCATTAAAAGCAACCAATTAAAATACAACACCACTAAACCTTGTCATCACCTTCTAGAACCTTCTAGGAGCATGACACACCCTCATACGAGAAAAGATAAATCCGTCTTTAACCGAATGTTAAAAGTCGGCTGATAGAAAACTGGAAACTGGCAACATCCAAAAGTGATCCTGAAACAACTTTCAGGATAACCCCGAAACTGTATAAATATACCCGCATTTGTATTACGACCGAATACAAATGCAACCGAGACAAAGGTAATATACCTACTCAATATAATACTCGGATCCGGCTTAAACCAAAGCCGACCAGTATCATCTGCCCGAAAAATAACACGTGCGTAAACGCACGTGCATTTTCCGAACCCTGCCATAAAACCATACGGCCTCTACAACGTTTCGCCCGAACTTGGAAAACTGTCTATGGGGGACTCTAATGACTCGTCAGTACCCTGGCAGTAGGTTTAACCACAAACCGTCAGCGGCACTAGCAATGCGTAACGGCTGCCCATGGACCGACCTCAAGGGATGCCGATGAGCGAACTCATCCGGAAAACCCTACTGAGCCTAACAGTGACAATGTATATACAATCCGGTCCGTTCGTCTATGAGTATCGCATATCTGCCTACGGGGCTAGTAACGTCAGACCCCCAATAGCAGTATAAGTCGTGTCGGAGTGAAGCCCAATAACACCCTGAGATACTACTGGAGTACCTACCAGTAAATCTCCTGCCACGGCCGTGGGCTTTGTGTAATGGCTCTCCTAGACACAGCACGATCTCGCCCCCAATACCGGGAGAGACGAATCCCCTGCCGATCCGCTCACGTGCCTCCATATGGCTCGGGACTGTACCCAAAAACTACCTGTTTGCACGACTCCTTTGAGCTGTGGTAGGGTAGAAATCAAAGCACAGTGGGAACTCACACGAGACAAAAGACGACCTCAGGTCGATGAACTAACCTGTACACATGTCACCAGGGAACTGCTATCTGACGATAGATATAGTACTAACTAGCAGATTCCCGGCGAGTCCTGTCCGGTGTACTCATAACCCAATGAGCACCTGTATACATCTTAGGTGATCCAACTGACACCAGTGGCTTGTGAGACCGGCCACCGCCCCTCGTCGGGGTCTCGACTGTACACACTAGTCTACTCCGGAGTATCGATGCCCTGTCTCGAAACTCCAACGACTAGGGACCACAATTAAGGATATGCGTATAAACCACCCAACTCTCACGTATATGATCGCCATCATACTGTTGGTGGTAAAGCAAGATCCTAAGGGCTCTATCAAAGTGTAACATGTAATCAGTCACCTGAACATGTACACGACTGATAAAGGCAAACCAGATAGCATACTATCATCTCGAGTAAGACTGTCCTACCAGTATAGGTCCTCCGCAATCATTACAATCACGTACCTGTGATCCAATAATTGACTATGAGGGCACTATCCCCAACAATCTCCCACTTGCACTCAAGTCTAATTATTGCGATGTCGACTACTCACAGCCCGTGTGAAACCGAACATCCAACTCCTCTACTAATCAGTATCACAAAGCCCGTTTGTAAAACTATTGTGTTCGAGAAATAGCCTTAGTGAGTGGATCCGCCTAGAAGTTTCTTTCTATATCTCTCTTAATCTCAAATTCGCGGAGAAAGCCATCTCCTGAAAACGAGTAACACCTGTCTTAGAATATGTCTGGATATCTGATGGGACCCAGTTCATAAATGAACTCCAAATCCAAACTTCTTAGACTGTATCGATCACTGAACCTAATCAGTATCCGGCACCATGCCACCCACAGTATCCTCTTGAACCACCCGTCCATAATACTGTCCCTCTTCGTCAGAGGGAAAAACTATAACTCTGACAATCACTCTGTCAACCATGTCACCTTTGAAGCTTGGAATGATAACCGTCTCCCGAAGGAGGCTGCCGTCATCAAATCCGTAGAACATGTACATATGTTCTAAAACTGCTTCCTTATGTTTCTCCAGGATTGGATTAATACAAACTTATTGCATCTAGTGCAAAAACCAACATTTGGTGTGGTACTTGACATCTCATGATTGACTCAATTGCCTAAGCAAGTGATCTGCCAATCATGCACATCCCTCTCCCCTTTAGTCTGTAAGACACCTTTAGAGAGGGTGACTCCATCACCTGCAGGTACGCCACCATGCTAGGAGTCAACTATTCCAAAAACCATTAGAATATCTGTCAAAGTACCCACATTGGGAAACTACCCAAATCCAGATCTAAAACCATAGATCTAGAAACCATAATGTCAAATATTATATCCATATCCTGTCTGGAGAAACAACTGTGTGACGACCATAGTAATACCGATCGTAGTATAGGAATTTTACTTCCTACTCTGTGTATGTCATCCAGATACCATGACATCACACCCTACTATCTCCTTAACTGATCCATCCCCTATTCTGATTGAAGTCAAAACCATGACTGTCATATCAAAATTAGATGATCTATCTCCGCTATAACTGCTCAAGTCTATAAATAGATATAAGCTACTTGCCTACTATGCTTCCGTTGCTCCCACTGACTACGACAACCCTCCTACCGGGTCTCATAGCCTGGAACAACAGTAGTGTCAAGTCTTGGTAGATAAGAACCTCCCTGTCACCGTCCTTGAGCCTACCGAAGTACCTCTCGGGTGTCTGAGGTTACCCACCATATCTGCGGAGTGGCTATTGGAATGTCAAAACTGATTGAATATATAGGTCCTATTAAATTTTCCGTAATCGTTTGCGGTTCTGGAATCACTTCCAGTTCTACCATACTCCCACTACTGTTTTCTGAAAAAGATCCATTTTTACGAAAACTGTGGCAAGTCAAGAACAATATCACTATTGATCTTCCAAATGGTAGAATATCAACCCTCGTCATAGCCAGGGTCAACCCACAAACAGCCATTACAGAAACGTGCCCTTAGTTATCCAGAGTCTGGTTTTAAGCATAAGCTGGACAACTCCCCGTACCTCAATATCTTTTAAGGTACGAACTATTCTATATCCAATATAGAAACTTTGGCACTAATTTAATTGGAACCATATTCAAACCATGCAGCTGTCTCCAGTGCATATCAACTTAATGGAAAGAGGCTAATCAGCATTAATCAACTTAGGAATCCATCCATTTATGAGTAGCCTGAAAGAGAAACACGTTTCTCAGAACCATCACTATCATCTGAATACCAATCACAAGAATCTACATCTTCGATCTCTTTGAAGAATCCCGATACTTGTGACACCTGGTTCTCTACTTTATTCTTATACCCACAACTTCTCAAAACTTAGACCTAGTATTTCTACGAAACACTTGTCTAAATACTAGAGAAGTTATAAGTAAACAGAACATAGTACGAGGACCTACCCCTTTGTCCTGATGGACACTTGGACAACATACAATACTCTGTATAAGTCCGCTGAGTTAAACAACTCAAAACCTGTGCGTCGTAGGTTGAAAACTGTACCCTGGCGATTTCCTCAAATATCACCAATTACAACGAATTCCGATATAATGAGGATAATCACCTGATTCCCAATAACTTACTCCCACTCATCATCTGTAAAACCATACAGATATGAGAATGAAACCTGGTAAATACATACCCTTAGAGTAAGTGTCTAATCGGGAAAACAGTTTTTCTTTAACAATGCA
This sequence comes from Agapanthus africanus, assembly GCA_030015575.1. Taxonomy (NCBI): domain Eukaryota; kingdom Viridiplantae; phylum Streptophyta; class Magnoliopsida; order Asparagales; family Amaryllidaceae; genus Agapanthus; species Agapanthus africanus. The sequence goes on from JASDDO010000014.1 coordinate 395,767,263, forward strand.
CTAAAACATGAAAATGTTTCGTAAGGGTATCCTGGTATTCATAGCAATGCCTCTTCCATAATCCAATTCATGACTTCAACCGTATATTTTATTGCCATCTCTCTAAATCCCTTTATTTGTCTTTAGTCGTTACCTTCTGTACACCATCGTTAGGCTAAATGGTTTTCTTCCTTCCCTACCGTTCGGCACCAGCCTATGGTTTGGAAGAAGACTATCCAGTAAGCATAATAGGTGTACCCTCCTAAACCAAGGAGTACTTGCAACTGAGAGAAGGTGATGATAAAAGACAACTGAATAATACCTTATTCTTTTAAAGGTGAAATAGGAGTGGCGATGAAGTACGCGGTTTTGGTCGTGAATGATATCAGTCGCAATTTACTTTGCCCTCTTTCTAATCCCTTTATTTTGTCTTTACATATTACCTTCTGCACACCCTACTTAGGCTAATTGGTTTTCTTCATTCCCTACCTTTCGGCACCAGCCTATGGTTTGGAATAAGACTATCCAATAAGCGTAATAGGTGTACTCTCCTAAACCAAGGAGCTCTCGCAACCTGAGAGAAGGTGATAATAAAAGACAACTGAATAAACCAATTCTAATTCTCCTGAACCTGGTTCCATCCTCGAAGAAGTCCCTCCGAGTTCGTATATAACCATACGATGGATCTATCCAATGGAAGTGGATATCCGTAATTATACGGGTGTTTTGAGAAATGCAAAAGGTAAAAGGAGGAGTGGCAATGACTTATGCAACATTGACAATCCAAAAGCCAGTATTTTAAGAAGGTTCGGTCAACATGGTCACTGAGTCATAGTCTAGGGTCGGTCAAAGGTCGCTGCCAAAGAGAGAGAGAAAAGAAACACTCTGCGCGCACTCTAACCTAGATCAGAATGGTCAACACTTTATCTAATCCGGAAACCTCCCACTGTCCTGTCAAATTCTCCTCCAAACTTAAAGAAGAATCAATCGGGATCACCCGAAGAGTAAACTAACTCATCAGTGGGAATCGGGATCCAACTCTCATCGCATGATAACGTGATGGAATGCATCCACGTTACTCATACTCCAGAAGGTATGCGCATACTTGGCAAGTTTCAGTTTCTTTAGAAACTCCCGATCTGATTTATGCCCCATGCTCTTATGACCTTGGCGTATGTCAACAAATCATAAGTCACATGTCAAGTTCTGCCCGTCATTATCTTGTTAATTTGAACCCACCCGTACATACCCTTGACGTATGCCAACAAGGTAATACGACTGTCCCAAACCAACTCATCTATCTATGCAACAAATGAATACCCAGCAGCTACCAAACACTATGCCTTGACGTATGCCAACAAACATAGTTTGAATACTACTGACCATCCATAAGAAACGACGGAGGGCTACGGCTGGTTTTTGGCGAAAAACCTTTAACGTAGTGAACTTGATATCGCTGAAGGAACCTGATAGCTTTTTAAAATATAGTGGCGAAAACCTTTTGCTAAAGAGGTCACTCCCGGTAAAGGGATCTCGGCTCTTTCCTCATGGAATGAGGTGCAGGATACTCCACTGAATACCGCTATGCAAAGCAACTTGTAATCGACTATAGTGAAGTTATTACCCTGACGCAAACTTCTGTCCAAGGGGTCAGTCCCGGTGAAGGGATATCGGCCCTTACCCCGTCGAATGAGGTGCAGGATATTCCACTGAATACCGCTATGCATAACAAAAGGAAACGTCTTTGCAATAACACTTTTAAATTTGTTCCAACAACTGCAAACAGGTTTGCTTTACTTTGCATTGATCAGAATCAACGCAGTCCCATCATTCAATCACACCAGAAAAGAACGAAAATAAAATGTACGTATATGCCATCCGCATTCGTCACTGGGTCCCGTCATCACCCGTTAGGTTACTTAACTAACGACAGAGCGGGGACTGGACTAGCGCGGGTGTAAAACATATACAACATCTAATAGTATATAAACCAATATACAATAATCGCTCCAGGCGTGATAATATGCAACATTACAGAAAAGTAATAAGCATCACAGAACAATACAGATAAGATCCCCGGGTTTCACAGAGCCGCTGCTGAAACCCGACGTTCTCCTGTCGTGTGGATAGCTTGTGCAATGAAACCTAGACCCCTACGGGTGCGGCAAGTTACCCGCCAAAACCTGAAGCGAGGCAGCCCCATACAGCATAGTGAATGGACCACCCAGCACTTCACGGAATCCGGTAATCTTGGGCACCCCTCCTTGGGTCAACCTGTACCCTTTACGAGTGCGGCGAATAGTCTGCCAATTCTAGAGTGGGGCCCCTCTGCCTCTCAAAGCCATGAGATGCGGACCCGTTGCCCCCTAGAACCCGGCTATCCGTGCACTCCGTCGCGGGGCAAAACCTAGTACAGTAATGAAAAATAGTACAATAGGTACATCGACCGCAACCTGGTCGTGCCCCAAAAGAATATTATACAACAGGCAGTGACGGCAGTCCACAAGTTGGACGCTCGCCCCGCAATATCAAATGTACAAATAAACACAAACTGTACTATCATTGCACACTGCTATCCACCACGACAAATCCGCAACATCACAGCACAAAACAGAACATCAACGCGAATGTCACGTTCGCAAACCCGTCTAAAAGAACTATAGCAATCAAACGCGGTTTACCGATCAAATGACATTCCCGGTCGGAGATATAATGTAAGCACTGTAAACTAACAAGTTTAAATTTCGATCGACCAAATATCAAGAAGTGGGCCCCACGACTTACTGGTGAACAGTAACAAAACCTGGGCCCAAAATATATATACCAAAAACCCCAAAATCCAACAGAGAACCCACTGTACAAATTTGGGAGCATGAGCTCACCAAGTGGCCGTGGATGCGCGGTCAAACCATGGGTTTGACCGCGTTTCCGCGGCGGTTTGGTGGAGTCACGTGCCCAAATTTGGTCGTGGTTCTTAGAAAAGCCTGCACAGATTTTTAAGACATGTATAAAAATTTTATGAGGCCATTTGAAATCGACAGAAACTGTGAGCTTGGAATTTTGCAATTTTCGATTTCCGGTTCGATCGATGTTTTAAACGCGTTAGCACAAGATAGTATAGCAAAATGGTGAGGCTTTGATACCACTGTAAGTATACGCTAGCGCCCCGGCAGTCTACAGACGCCAAATGCGGAACAAAAACTTTTAACGGGCGCTATCGTATACTTTAACCCGGATCTGCCATTATTGCTAAACTAATAAACTGTAAAGAGTGTAGAAAGGTTATACCGAATGATCCGAGTCCTTCGTTCTTTAACCATCATCCCACGCTCCGTTGCGGCTGCTCCGATCTCGTCGATCTCCGATCTCCTCGTCCAGGTGGCACCACGTCACGGATTCTTTAAACGGGCTCCCGCCTCTAACTTGAGGCAACTCGATCGTCAAGTTTGCTAAAAGAGACGACCAAGATTGATGTAGAGAATGAGTAGATGACTTTGTCTCACTTCGTCCAAGTCCGTGGACGATCGGTTAATGAAGTTGCCGAGGGAATTGGGTGATGGAATGAAATGGACTGTAAAATTCCATGCACCCCAAATACTATCATATCTTTTCTACAAAAATGAAACCATCAAGTGAGAGAGAGTGAGGGGGCCGGCCTCATATATAGAGAGGGGGTGAGTGTAGGAGAAGGGGGGTGACCACAAGACATGAAGCTTCTCACAAAATATCTTAAGCTTAACAAAACTCATTAATGAAAACAATGACTCATATCCTTAGTCATCATTTCATTAAAAGCAACCAATTAAAACACAACACCACTAAACCTTGTCATCACCTTCTAGAACCTTCTAGAAGCATGACACACCCTCATCCAAGAAAAGATAAATCCGTCTTTAACCGAATGTTAAAAGACGGCTGATAGAAAACTGGAAACTGGCAACTTCCAAAAGTGATCCTGAAACAACTTTCAGGATAACCCCGAAACTGTATAAATATACCCGCATTTGTATTACGACCGAATACAAATGCAACCGAGACAAAGATATTATACCTACTCAATATAATACTCGGATCCGGCTTAAACCAAAGCCGACCAGTATCATCTGCCCGAAAAATAACACGTGCGTAAACGCACGTGCATTTTCCGAACCCTGCCATAAAACCATACGGCCTCTACAACGTTTCGCCCGAACTTGGGAAACTGTCTTTGGGGGACTCTAATGACTCGTCAGTACCCTGGCAGTGGGTTTAACCACAAACCGTCAGCGGCACTAGCAATGCGTAACGGCTGCCCATGGACTGACCTCAAGGGATGCCGATGAGCGAACTCATCCGGAAAACCCTACTGAGCCTAACAGTGACAATGTATATACAGTCCGGTCCGTTCGTCTATGAGTATCGCATATCTGCCTACGGGGCTAGTAATGTCAGACCCCCAATAGCAGTATAAGTCGTGTCGGAGTGAAGCCCAATAACACCCTGAGATACTACTGGAGTACCTACCAGTAAATCTCCTGCCACGGCCATGGGCTTTGTGTAATGGCTCTCCTAGTCACAGCACGATCTCGCCCCCAATACCGGGAGAGACGAATCCCCTGCCGATCCGCTCACGTGCCTCCATATGGCTCGGGACTATACCCAAAAACTACCTGTTTGCACGACTCCTTTGAGCCGTGGTAGGGTAAAAATCAAAGCACAGTGGGAACTCACACGAGACAAATGACGACCTCAGGTCAATGAACTAACCTGTACACATGTCACCAGGGAACTGCTATCTGACGATAGATATAGTACTAACTAGCAGATTCCCGGCGAGTCCTGTCCGGTGTACTCATAACCCAATGAGCACCTGTATACATCTTAGGTGATCCAACTGACACCAGTGGCTTGTGATACCGGCCACCGCCCCTCGTCGGGGTCTCGACTGTACACACTAGTCTACTCCGGAGTATCGATGCCCTGTCTCGAAACTCCCACGACTAGGGACCACAATTAAGGATATGCGTATAAACCACCCAACTCTCACGTATATGATCGCCATCATACTGTTGGTGGTAAAGCAAGATCCTAAGGGCTCTATCAAAGTGTAACATGTAATCAGTCACCTGAACATGTACACGACTAATAAAGGCAAACCAGATAGCATACTATCATCTCGAGTAAGACTGTCCTACCAGTATAGGTCCTCCGCAATCATTACAATCACGTACCTGTGATCCAATAATTGACTATGAGGGCACTATCCCCAACAGTTACATTATCACCCCGGCAAGCTCCGTTCTAGATGGAGAGGACCTTTTGTAGTCCGCACCGTTTATCCGCACGGTACGGTTGATCTTGAAAATCCGGAAGACAATACCTTATTCAAAGTGAATAGGCATCGACTGAAACCGTTCTTCACAGCGGACCCATCGGAGGAGCTCCTGTTGTTGAAGGAGCCGATTTACACTAATTGATCTTCATCCACTTTCACCCCCGAATTTCCAATCATTTTTGCCAAAACTTTATTTCGAATAAGTTTGGGGGTGTGTATCATTTGTAATAATGTGAATAAACAGGGAATGCCGACATTTTGACCCTCTTGGTTTAGTATGACAGTGAGGACACTGTCAAGTTCAAGTTTGGGGGTATGCTCGGTACGCTTTCTTCCTTCGCATTCATTTGTACATATTTTTGCATTTGAATATTTATTTGAAAACCCATAAAAATTGAAAAGTTTATAAAAATTATTGTATTCAATTTTGGCCATATTTAACTTGAGTTTGACAAATAGGTTAACTAGCTACGAACAACTAGATTTTAGACTTGGTAAATTAAAAACCCTAAAAATAACCTTCTTTAAAGATTAACGGTAGAAAGTATATGTCTTTATAGTTTATTTAGAAATAGGCAAATTTTGAGTTCACTTTTTGGGCTAAGTTGAAATAAAGGAAAAATATTGATATTCTTATAGAGTATAAGTTTGAAAAATAATTCCTAGCTTAAGTCTATATTTTGAAAGTGTATACCCTACAAATTGCATAATCACACACCTTAAAACTTGGAATAGTAGAAGAGACCTTGAAATGCTCTTGTCTAAAGTCCTTAGTACGAAGAAAGTAAAAAATGAGTGAATAAAAAAAAATGAACACTCGTTTTGTGATTACTTAAGGCTAAAAATAGAAAAATATATAGCGAGGGTGCTTCATCACCTAGTGACTTAGACCAACTGGTTTGGGAGTCACTGCTAAAGCCTTGGGTGTTGCAAAACTAGGACGTATGCTTTAAAACGCTAACGCATTTTGTAATCGGTTGTTGGTACCTCAAGAAGTATTAACGGTCGCATGAAGGATGTGTAAGCGAAATTCACCAATTAATAAGTACTTGGGACAACGGACAAGGGTATGATTGCTTGATTTGAATTTCCAAGTGTAGGGGTGATCTATACACACACGTGGGGATATGTGATTAGAGTTTAGATAGGAGAAAGGAATGAAGAATAAAACTTATATCTTTAGTAAAGGTTGATAGAAATTCCTAAGTGGAGATGGAAACCTAGAAGGAAAACTTAGGAAATGCTGAAAGCTGAATGAGTCTATCGAACATATATAATCTTAAGTTAAATGATGAGGAAGTGTGAAGAATATGGGTGGATAGTTTATGAGTCGATGATAATAGAATTCTGTGTTAGAAAACCTAATTGAAGAATTATTGTCGAAAGAGCCAAATTGATAGGGTTTTGTGGGTGTAATCCGCTGAAAACCCTCGGGAGACAACACTCCTCCTACTAGGGACACCTAGAGGTTTAACGGCTTATTGCACGTGCTCAGTGCAATCGCGTTTCCCTGCGAAAGTGCGGCTAGGTTAGGTTTTTATCGAGAATAAAATAATAAGTTTGCTCGAGGACGAGCAAAAGATAAGTTTGGAGGTATTTGTTCATACTATAATATTGCATTATTGTACTCTTCATTTTTATTCGTTTTATAAATAAACAGGTACTTTTGACGCACGTTTGTTGCATATTACAGGATACAGGCTCTTGGAGAGAATACAGTGAAAAAGATGAAAGTTGATACAAAAGCGTGACTTTTGACCAACAAGTAGACGGATCCTACTCAAGCCTAGACGAAGAACAATTCACAAGGCAATGCGTGGTCCGAAATGTTAAAGGAAACAGTTAAAAGAACACTACAAATTTCACTAAAGAATCTAGAGAAGATCCCGAATCCAACTAGAGAAATGTACTGCGGAAATAGAGAGTAAAAGACACCAGAATGAAGCTCAAGAAGTTTGGTGAGCTGAGCTCACCAAAGGGCCGCGGAACCGCGGCCCAAGGGGTACCATTGCCGCGGTTCCGCGGCCGTATAGTGCTCGTGTCGGTGTATTTTTCTCGTGTCGGTGCGTCGGTGCGGGAGTTTGGATTTTCCGTGGGCATATCTTTAAAATCACGTGTGCGAGAATCTGTAACCCTAGTTTCCCTGTTTACTTATAAATTGTAATCACAAATCTGTAAAAGGGATGCCTCTTTTCAATCAATAAAAATTCAGAATTGTTGGGAGATTAAGAGCATCATTTTCTGTAAGTTTTTAAATTCTGCCTTAGTTATAATTTAATTATTGCCCTAGCTCTCTAGTTTAATTCTTGCCTTAGATTGATCATACCATTGCCCTAGTTTAATCTTGTGTAGAACTTTTTAATCTGCAGTAGACAAGTAATTGTCTAGATCTAAACAAAGCACATTAATCATAATAAAAAATGTTATTTTTAAAAGATCCCCTAATGAGCGAGTAATTTCCTCGCTTGTTTGGGTTAGGAATAAAGGAGGGATTGAGAGATGAATATCTCTCATCTCTTTCAATGCCAAATATTTGTCATAAGTAGAACTTCATGCACGCATGCATGATCCGCTCCCTACGGCACCGTACCCACGAGGAAACGGTGAAACCGTAGTATAAAGGACCGGACATACATGACGTCCATGAAGGTTATAGCAATTAGTAGGAAAGGACGGACAAGGATCAAGAGGAAGAAACTTCGTTTCTTCCCAATCATCCTAATCCCCTTTGCTAATAATTGTTATGACTTCTAAAAAAGTTTTAATCGAAGGCATTGAAAGAGGTGTAAATACAAATCTTATCAAACCCTACTTTAGACCTAACCCTAACAAGTTCTTTAATATCGTACAACTTAGTTTTTTAAATCAATCAAGAAAAATCAAAGCACCATCGGAATCAACTCGTAAAAACAAAAATGAGAAAATTACACATCTCTGTGGATCGACCCGTATTCACCGGCTAGCTGCAAAGCGACACCGTTTCTGATTACGGTTAATACAAATTTTTGAAACAATCAGCACGTTATCTAAAACTATATACGTTTTTAATCAAACCACAGTTCTTAACGTACAGAACACACACAAGGGGAAGAATTCAGAAATGAACGAATCCTTCTTGAGGCATTGTAGAGTAGGTCATATCAATGCGACCAGACTAGAAAAGTTACATAAAAATGCATATTTAAATCGGTTTGAATTTACATCTTGTGAAACTTGCCAGTAATGTCGCGAAGATAAGATGATCATAGCTTCGTTTATTGGAAACAGAGAAAGAGTTAGTGAACTCTTGGGATTGATACATGATGATGTATGTAGGTCCCCTATCTAGACATGCCAGGAATGGTTCTTTGTACTTCATTACATTCACTGATGATCTCTCAAGATTCGCACTTATGTTCTTGTTGAAACACAAGTCTGAACCTTTTGAGATATTCAAAGAATATAAGTTAGAAGTAGAGAACCAATATGGGTATAAGTATTATGTCCTTTGATGAGATCAGGGAGGAGAATACTTGAGCACAGAATTCCTGGACTATTCCAAAGAAGAATGAGATTGTCTCTCAGCATTACTCCACCGTATACACCACAACACGTAGGTGTATCGGGGCGGAGCAATCGCACCCTATGTGATATGGTGTGCTCTATGATGAGTACTACTGATTTGCCTATTTCCTTTTGGGGGTTATGCACTTATGAAGTTGCATACCTATTGAATAGGGTTCCAATCAAATCAGGTGCCTACCACTCTATATGCGATATGGTATGGGAAGAGCCTATGTCTTATGTAAGTTAAGATTTGGGGTTGTCCGACCTATGTCAAAAGCAAAATCCGGACAAGGTCGAGGCAAGGTCAGTTCTGTGGAAGTTTGTTGGATATCCCAAGAATTCGCAAGGGAATATCTTCTACCACACTGAGGAGCAAAATGTGTTTTGTTTCTCTGCATGCCACCTTTTGGAAAGGGAATTTCGTGTGAAGAAATTAGTGGTCATGAGGTAGAACTTGAAGGAGTTCTAGCTATACAAACTACAGCTGATGATTTGGTAGAACCGCAGGATTCAATAGCTCCCGACGAACTTCAGCCTCTCCGCCGATCTGTTAGGGTTCCTCACCCACCTGAGAGATACTTCGGTTTTCTCTATGAAAGTAGGAGCGAGGATGGCATCATGAGATGATGACCTAACTAGTTTCGAGCAGGCCATCAAGAGTGGGGACTCTGTAAGAATGGCTGGATGGTAAGTGATCTGAGATGGAATCCATATACACCAACAAAGTATGGACTTTGGTTGCTTTATCTGAAGGGTTAAATCCCCATGAGGAGCAAGTATATCTTGAGAAGATTACTTGGTGTAGATGGAAAAGTTGAGACTTTCAAAACTAGACTTGTTGTAAAAGATTCTCGTCATCGACCAGGTTTGGTTTATGATGAAACCTTTTCTACAGTAGCTATGCTTAAGTCCATCCGGATCCTACTTGTCATTGCTACATACCATGACAACGATATTTGGCGGTTGGGTGTCATGACTGCTTTTCTAAATAGTGATTTATAAGAGAGCGTCTATAAGTACACGGCCAGAGGGCTTCGTAGACAGTGGGAGCAGCGGAAACGTGCGCAAGTTTCTTTATGGGTTAAAGCATGCATCACGGAGTTGGAACATCAGTTTTGATGCGGTAGTCAAAGCGTTTGACTTCATCAAAATGGTAGATGAACCTTGTATATACAAAAAGGTAGTATGGAGTATGGTGGTGATCCTCGTATTGTACATGGATGACATACTCTTGATAGGAAAGGAGTTTCCTATGCTACACTCGGTCAATCTCCTCTTATCACAAGGATTCTCCATATAGGATCAAGGTGATACCTCCTAAATCCTGTGTTTTGGATCTATAAGATAGATCTAAATGGATGTTAGGATTCTCACTAGGTGTAGTGAGATGGTATCAATCGATCCTGGGGAGAATCACTGGATAGCTTCCGGGGTGGTAAGGTCGACTGAATGTCAGTCACAGGAATTGTCTTTACCCTCAGTGGAGGGACGGTATGTTGGAAGAGTTCCAAGCTAGATACCGTGGCAAACTAGACGATGAAGGCTGGATACATCACTACTAAGGATGGTACCAAAGAGGCAGTCTAGATGTATAAAAGTTCATGAGATGAACTTCTTTCCTACCATTATGTGACAATGGAGTTGTGGCTTAGACCTTGGAACCCCCATCCCATTAGTGATCCAGACATATTCTAAGGCAGTATCACCTGATCATTGAGATGGTTGATCTCCAGGGAGATCAAGGTTAGGAGAGTAGACACAGAGGAGAACATGGTGGATCCACTCACAAAGGTCTTTTCCCAGGAGAGACTTTTATGGGATGGTTGAGTATGAAATACTTCAAACACTACTGATTGTTAGGTATTGGATACTACAACAGATGGAACTAGTGCAAGTGGGAGATTGTTATTTATATGTATGCCCTAGAGGCCATTACTGTACATACGATGTATATTATATAGGATGCTTGGATATATATAGGGAGGACTTTCTTGCTCGACATGATAGTATGCTATCTTGTTGCTCTTTGTCTTAACATGTACACTGATTGTCTCTATGTTACATGTTGATAAAGCCCTTAGGATGAGTACTTGACTACCAGGATTATGATGCAGATCATACCAGCGGGGACAAAGTAGTCGATAAGTACATCCTTCAAATGTTCCTAGTCGCAGGTATATAGAGACAGGGCATCGATATACCAGAGTAGACTAGCATGTAGCTTCTCGTCGCATGTAGATGGGCGATGGATTATCCCATATCCATTGGTGTTTGACATCAGAGATGGTATACGGGTGCTCAATGGAGACTGAGTACACTGAACGGACTCGCCGAGAACTCCTAGATGGTATTATACCAATCGTCAGATATTAGTTCTCTAGTGACACTGTTGGAGATAGTGCCCTCAGAGTCAATTATTGGATCACAGGTACGTGATTGCAATGATTGAGAGAGGACCTATCCCATGAGGACAGTCTTACACAAGATGATAGTATGCTATCTGGTTTACCTTTATCATCGTGTACTACTTTAGGTGACCTTACAGGTCACTATTGCACGTTGATAGAGCCCCTAGGATTCTTGCTTGACCACTAGCAGTATGAGGGCGATCATATACGTGGGAGCTGGTAATCTATAAGCACAACCTTAAAAGGTCCCTAGTCGTGGGAGTTTCGAGACAGGGCATCGATACTCCAGAGTAGACTAGTGTATACAGTCGAGACCCCGACGAGGGGCGGTGGCCGGTCTCACAAGCCACTGGGGTCAGTTGGTTCACCTAAGATGTATACAGGTGCTTATTGGGTTATGAGTACACCGGACAGGACTCGCCGGGAACATGCTAGTTGGTTTTATACCTGACGTCAGATAGCAGTTCCCTGGTGACATGTGTACAGGTTAGTTCATTGACCTGAGGATCGTTATTTGTCTCGTGTGAGTTCCCACTGTACTTTGATTACTACCCTGCCACGCTCAAAGGAGACGTGCAAACATGTTTTAGTTGGGTACAGTCCCGAGCCACATGGAGGCAGTGAGCGGATCTTCAGGGGTTCGTCTCTCCCTGTATTGGGGGTGAGGTCACGCTGTGTCTAGGAGAGCCATTACACGAAGCCCTCAGCCATTACACGAAGCCCTCGGCCGAGGCAGGAGATTTACTGGTAGGTATTCCAGTAGTATCTCAGGGTGTTCTGGGCTACACTCCGACACGACTTGTACCGCTTTTGGGGGTCTGACTTTTACCAACCCCCTAGGCCCGCCATGCGATGCTCATAGACGAACGGACCGGATTGTACGGATATTGTCACTGACAGGCTCAGTCGGGTGTCAGGCCGAGTTCGCTCACAGACGTCCCTTTTGGTCAATAGCTGGTGGCCCGTCACGTATGGCTAATACCTCTGACGTGCTAGTGGTTAAATCCACAGCCATAGTATTGACGAGTCTTTAGAGTCCACTACACATTCAGTTACTCAAGTTTTCGGGCGAAACGCTGTAGAGGCCGTATGGAGATATGGCAAGGTCCGATCAGATACGTGCGGTATTGCACGGATCAGGATCAGACAGTTTGTACTACAGGCCGTATGGATATATGGCAGGGTTCGATCAGATACGTGCGGTATTGCACGGATCAGGATCGAACGGATATTACTAGCCGGCTTTGGTTTAAGCCGGATCCTAGTATAGTACAGTGTAGATTTTGTCTCATTGCATTTGTATTTCGGTTGGAATACAAATGCGGGTGTGTATACACAGTATCGGGGTTTTTCCTGTAATTTATTACAGGATCAGTTTTCTGGAGTTGCCAGTTTTCTTTTCGTTTCGGCAATATTTCTTTGTATACTTCATTGGCCGAAGATTGGTGGAGGAGGGCTTATTTGCAATTGTGCAAATAAGCATTTGTGGAGGGTGGTGATTGCATATTGTTTTATCATGATAACTCTTCTTTGACCTTGACTTCTATCTTCATCATGGCTTGACTTTTGTAGGACATGATTGTTGATGATGATGAAGGGTGAGGTTGGTGGAGTGAGGATTGGTTTTTGATGATCACACTTTATCTCTCCTTGTTGTATGATGGCTCCCCCCTTTTTGTTTCCCTTTCTCATTCTCTCCATTCCATAGAGCATGGCCGGCCAAGCTCAAATGGGGCTGTCCAAAATTTGTAGGAGTGGGATTTCATCTCTTTTGGCTTTGGAAAATTCATATAGCTCCACAAAAATTCCATGTATCATCCCTCCACCAAAATGGCACCTCCATGAACCCTAAAATGAGACATGGTTCTACACTATATTCTACAGCAAATCTTGGGCACGTCGGCTCGCCAACTTCGTACCCGATTTGCCTCGGTATAGAGGCGGGAGCCCGTAAATGAAGCAGGCGACGTGGTGCCCTTCCGACGAGAAGGTGGAGACTGGAGATTCCACAGGAGATCGGGACGACGACGAGAATACCGGAGGACACGGATCACTCGGTATATCTCTCTTCCCCATCTTGTTGTTAGCTTGGACTAGTTAATGGTTCGATCCGGGTTTTAGTGCGCGGTGGTGCCGGTTCAAGTAAATTAAAGTTAACCATCGCTTCGGCATTTGGCCTCGGGATGGAGGCCGGGGCACCGCCGTGCACTTACACTGGTATCAGAGCCTCTCCATTAACATAGTCTAGCTTTGTCTAATGTGTTTTACTTTTCCGATCGAACAATTTTTCAAAAACCGTATTTTTCTTCACATCAGTTTCTGTCGAAATTTTTTGAAGTCCAAAAATTTTTCAGGTTGTCTCAGAATGATGTGCAGGGATTTTCAAGAGTTCTGTGAAAATTTGGGCTCGTGAACAGTCCAAACCACCGCGGAACCGCGGCCAAACACATGCTTGGGCCGCGGTTCCACCGTGACTTGAACTGTTCAGTCCCCCAAACCTTTGCAGAATGCTCCTGAGTTGAAAATGTGGTTTCTGGAATGTTATTTTTAGGCCCAGAATTTCTTGATGTGCTACTGTAGTACTTGGGGGCCCACTTTGTAAAATTTGATCGATCGGATATTTTAAACACATTAGTTCACAGTATTTACATTATATCTGCGACCGTGAATGTCACTTGATCGGTAAATCCTGTCTAACTGCTATAGCCCGGGTAGACGGATTTGCGAACGTGACATTCACGTTGATGTTCTGTGTTATGCTGTGATGTTGCGGATTGGTCGTGGGGGATAGCCTGGATGCAATGCTAGTACAGTTGTAGTTGTATTATGTACATTTGATATTGCGGGGTGAGCGTCCGACATGTGGACTGCCGTCACTGCCTGTGTCACGACCCGAGAATTCGACTCGTGACCGGCACTTAACCACGCAACGTCTACAGGCGTAACGCGGCTAAGTAAGCCGAACCCAGAAATCAAAACCAATAAATAGAGTGATTTAAAACGTTTTGTAAAAGCAATAGTAAAGGTCTGAAAAAAACTTCCATTTATTTAGTAGAAATCCCTTTTTAAGTTCGCAAGTTATGAGTTTTATAATTTTGGTAACATTTCCTTTTTTAAAACATTAGCCCCGACAGTCGGGTAAAAGTAAGGGGTAGCGGAAATAACAAGTGACATGAATAAAGCATCACAATATGGTATACGACGCCGTAGCGAAGAATACACAATAAAACAAGGACAATATCATAAAAGATGAGACTGCATAAAGTAACGTCGGCCCACATGCGAGCTCGACACCAGAACATAAAATCATACATATCGTCCTCACAACTGTTTCTAAGTCAATACAGAAGGTAGATGGAGAGTACTAGATACATCAATATACAACTGAAAGATAACAGATACCGTACAAAACCCACCTATCAGCAAAAGACTATCTATGCTCAAAAAGGGTATCTGTGCCAAAAGATGAGGTAACAGCCAGCCATGACTACTCCAAGGGCAACCTGCAAACACTGTGGCACAACGGGGGTGAGTTGCCAACTCGTGAATAGAGATAACATATAAAGGTGATCGCAGGCATGCACATATAGCGTGGCTCTACTAATGCCAGCAGATGATATCAATGCATGTCAACAGTGGATACAATAGTAATGCATGTACTCTAACAGGTAAATGCCACAGGATGAGATGTATCGTAATCAATACTGAGTATGGGATAAATAATATCTACATGGACTATGTCAACATGGAAAGCAATGATCGGTGCCTCAAACTGCACCCAAATCCCACATATACTCAGGCGCCGGCACACCCATCGGCCCTCAAATCCTGTATATCTCGGAAGAATCACGAGTGCCCAACATCGGCACCCAAAACATCATAAAATACCCGTGTCCAGCATCGACACGTAAATCCTCGAACATCGGGCGCCGTCAGTCCAGACCGGCCCCACGGGGTCCGTCTGCGGTATCGGCCCTCGGCCCCGGCAGCACGGTCATCCCGCATCCATCACTCGACTCTGGTCAGTATCCTCCGGACAACTGCCAGGTCCAACCAATCACCGGTAGGTACTCGCCCGCCTCCAGGCTCAATCGGCAAATCCCATCGATCATCTCGCCGAGGGGAACCATACCGGGCCCACCACGAACCCGCAAACGGAACATCCACTCCTCGAATCGGGTTTCAAGCACACGTCTCAGCACCGAGAAAACGCGTGGTGGACACACCAAAATATCATATCACGACGTACCGGGTTTTTCAAAATAACATATCTTTCCTTAAATAGTTCCACGGTCCTCAAAACAGAAATCACATGAAAATCCAATACCAATAGTAAAATCCAATGCGAGGTACAATATACATCAATCACATGTAAAATGAACTACAGCAATAATACAACAGTATAATCATGGCAGTTCTACAGTGAGTGTGGCATGGCAATTACTAACGGTGTGTGTGTAGCATGTAAATAGTGCTCGTGCAACATAAACCGTTAGTAATAGTGTGGTGTTCTATCAGTTCTAGCATATATCAATAACACATAGCAGGGAAATGCAATATGTAATACTAAGATCCTATCAGCCCTGACGCATAACGCCATGCGGGCGATATCCCCGTAGATGTGAAATCTACTCACCGTGTCTCGCGCTAAGTGTATCCAACCACTTGCTTGCCCTTCTTCGCAGCGTCCGTCTCACTGGCCTGCGAACCTAGAATCACATACACATATCACACATAAGCTTAAGTCACAAAACGCGACATTATAATCCAACAAGAAACCCGTGTCGCAAACCAATCGCGCGTGTGCGCGATACGCTAAAACGTGTACTCACGCGCCACGAAACTACCCCGACGCGCCGCGATACGCAGAACCCAAACCTACTCACGTATCGCGCGTGTCGCGAAGGTTTAGAAAAACGGCAAAACAGGTATTTGGTCCCAGATTTTCCTACAGAAATGATCTTAGAAATATAAATATACCAAAATACCCTACTCACAAAAACAAACCTACAGAACCCAAAAATACCCAAAACCCTTCGTGTCTGGCCGCAATTTGCGGCCAGAATGGTGGTTTTGGCGGCCTCAGTGTGGAATTAGGGGGTCGGGTTTCACCTGGTGCATCATCTCCACTCCACTACACTACAGTCTCCTCAATTTCATTCTGCACTCACCGGGTCAAAAGCAGATCCAGAAAAGTTCACTTTTGCACAAAAACGACATTTTGCATCACATAAGAAAACTGGTGGTATTTTAGTGTAATCGGGGTTCGACTAAGTCACAATGGCCTCAACAGACCACAATCATCCTACTGAAACCAAATCTCACCTCATTAGCACAAAGTTCTCACTAATCACCCCATATCGCACTAAAACACACTAATTTCTAAAAACCGATGCAAAGCTACACTAACAAGGCAAACCAGTGAAGCAAGCTAGGGATTATACCTCACTCTCGACCCAAGGGAGCTGCAGGAAGGAGAAGAAGTGAAGGGGAGTCGCTGCACAGGGATCTGGGGCTGCTGCTGCTGCTCACTGCCTCTGCTGCTGCTGCTGTTGCTGAATGCTGCTGCTGCTGCTTGTGCTTCTGCTGCTGCTTCAGTTGCTTCTGCTGCTGCTGCTTGAAGAGGTAAGTGTGTGTGTGAGTGTGTTGGTGTGAGACTTGAGAGAAAACACAAAAGAGAAATGAGAGCCACCACAATAATTCAAACAAAAGTCACCCCTCTCTCTCTCTCCTCATTTAATGCAAGCATGGCCTAAAGCCATGATGCATTCTCTCTCTCTCACACAAGTCAACACTAATTCCATAATTCAAATTAAAGAAATCTTTTAATTTAACTAATTAATTAAACCCATTTAAGAATCCAAAAGAAATAATCCTACAATTAACCCACCATGGTTAATAATTATGGTATTTACTTGATTTAAAAACCCTAGTTTACATGCACATGTGTGTGCAAGCCTAGGAAAATTTTGGAAAAATGTTTATTAGATTAGGAAAAATATTTAAAACACAATTTGGTAAACTTTTAATTAAAAAATCATTATTTAATTATAATTATTCACTAACCCTTATCCTAAGGTGTTACAATCTCTCCCCCTTAAAGAAATTCGTCCCCGAATTTCAAAAATCTATCTAGGGTTACCTTCAAAAAGATGGGGGTACGTCTTCATCATCTCGCTTTCGGTCTCCCAAGTGACCTCTTCACGGTTCTGACCACGCCAAAGCACTTTAACTGATGGAATCTCCTTCGATCTCAATTTCTTCACTTGTCGATCCAAGATCATCACCGGCTGCTCTGCATAGGAAAGATCACGCTCAAGCTGGATCGTCGGATGCTGAATCGCGTGCGAAGGATCATGTAGATATCTGCGGAGCATCGAAACATGGAATACGGGGTGCACGTCTGGAAAGCTGGGTGGAAGGGCTAACCGGTAAGCCACTGCACCGACACGCTCGAGGATCTCGAAGGGGCCCACATACCTGGGGCTGAGCTTCCCCTTCTTCCCAAACCTCATCACACCTTTCATTGGGGAGACCCTCAAGAAAACATGATCACCAACAGAAAACTCAAGTCTGCGTCGTCGACGGTCCGCATAAGATCTCTGCCTACTCTGCGCTGCTCTCATCCTATCGCGAATCAACTGGATCTTCGCTGTCGTCTCCTCAACGATCTGTGGCCCTAAGATACTGCTCTCACTGAGCTCTGTCCAACAAGTAGGTGACCTGCATCTCCTCCCGTAAAGAGCCTCAAACGGTGCCATCTGAATAGTCTCCTGGTAGCTGTTATTGTAAGAGAACTCTACCAAGGGCAAATGATGATCCCAGCTACCTCCGAAATCTAGTACACAAGCTCTGAGCATGTCCTCGAGAGTCTGGATGGTCCGCTCTGACTGTCCGTCGGTCTGCGGATGAAAAGCCGTGCTGAAACTCAAACGAGTGCCCAAAGCCTCCTGAAGCCTCTGCCATAGTCTACTAGTAAACTGGGTGCCTCTGTCGGACACAATGCACGTCGGGACTCCGTGTAGTCGCACTATTTCGTCAATATAGATCTGGGCATACTGAGTAAATCCGAAAGTCGTCTTCACCGGTAGGAAGTGAGCCGCTTTCGTCAAACGATCCACGATCACCCAGATGGAGTCATACCCCCTACTAGTCCTGGGTAGACCCACCACGAAATCCATCGAAATCTGTTCCCATTTCCACTCTGGAATGGGTAACGGCTGGAGCTCTCCCGCGGGCCTCTGGTGCTCAGCCTTGACTTGCTGACAAGTCAGGCATCTCGATACAAAATCTGCAATGTCCCTCTTCATTCCGTCCCACCAGTAAACATCTCTCATATCATGATACATCTTGGTGGAACCGGGATGGACGCTAAATACCGATCGATGTGCCTCCTCAAGAATCTCACGCCTCAGTCCCTCAGCATCAGGTACGCACAGTCTGACTCCAAACCGTAGTATCCCCTGATCATCGATCACGAACTCGGAAAATCGGTCCTGCCCCATCTGTGCCATGATCTCTGAACATCGGTCATCACTGAGCTGTGCCTCTCGTATACGATCAATCAACTGTGGGCGTGCACGGACATGCGCTATCTGTCCTCCAATCGGCGTGAACTCGAACTGTACTCGACTGTCGCATAATATCTGCCAATCTGCGGATGACTGCTCCTGCACTGCGCTCAAACAAGATAAACTACTTCCGGGCCTCCTGCTCAAGGCATCCGCCACCACATTTGCCTTGCCCGGGTGATATAAGATCTCGCAGTCGTAATCCTTCACTAACTCCATCCATCGACGCTGTCGAAGGTTCAGGTCCCGCTGCTGGAATATGTATTTCAGACTCTTGTGATCCGTAAATATCTGGCACGACTCACCGTATAAGTAATGTCGCCAGATCTTAAGTGCGAAGACCACTGCTGCCATCTCCAAATCATGAGTGGGGTAGTTCTGCTCGTGCTTCTTCAATTGTCGCGAGGCATACGCGATCACCCTATCATGCTGCATCAGAACGCATCCCAATCCCACTCGAGAAGCATCACAAAAGACCACAAATCCGCCCGATCCAGAAGGTAAAGATAACACCGGTGCCGTCGTCAGCCGTGTCCGTAACTGCTGAAAGCTGTGCTCGCACTCCTCCGTCCAATCGAAGGGAACTCCCTTCCGGGTCAACCCGGTCAACGGTGTAGCAATACGTGAGAAGTCCTGCACAAAACGCCTGTAATAACCGGCCAATCCCAAAAAGCTGCGAATCTCCGTCACCGATGTCGGTCTGGGCCAACGCTGAACGGCCTCGATCTTCCTCGGGTCAACACATATACCGTCTCGTGAAATCACGTGACCCAAGAAGTCCACGCTGTCTAGCCAAAAAGCACACTTGGAGAATTTCGCATAAAGCTGGTGCTCCCTCAATGTCTGCAATGTAACCCGCAGGTGCTGCTCGTGCTCCTCACTACTCCGGGAATACACCAAGATATCGTCGATGAAGACTATGATGAACAGATCCAAGTAAGGCCGGAAAATACGGTTCATCAAATCCATGAAGGTTGCTGGTGCATTGGTGAGTCCGAACGACATCACCAAAAACTCGTAATGGCCATAGCGCGTACGGAAAGCTGTCCGGGGAATGTCCTCCTGTCGAACCCGCAGCTGATGATAGCCCGATCGTAAATCGATCCTCGAAAAGTACCCTGCCCCCTGAAGCTGGTCGAACAAATCGTCGATACGCGGCAAAGGATACCTGTTCCGCACTGTCACCCTGTTCAGCTGGCGGTAGTCGATACAAAGACGCAAGCTGCCGTCCTTCTTTCTGACGAACAGGACTGGAGCACCCCAAGGAGAAACACTGGGTCGAATAAGTCCCTTGTCCAGCAAATCTTGCAACTGACCCTTCAGCTCACGAAGTTCTGCCGGGACCATCCGATAGGGCGGTATAGAAATAGGCCCCGAACCAGGAACCAGATCAATACAGAAAGAAATGTCGCGCTCGGGCGGCAACCCAGGAAGCTCGTCAGGGAACACATCAGGAAACTCGCTAACAACCGGAACCTGATCCAACGGAACCTCTGTAGCGCGAGCCTCGCGAACATAAGCGAGAAATCCCTGACATCCCTTCCTCAAAAGCTGTCCAGCGCGAAAAGAAGAAATCACACTGTGAGGGGCGGCACTACGGTCCCCCAACACAACAAAAACCGACTCGCCGGGGAAACAGAATCTAACTGTCTTCTCGCGGCAGTCCACAGAAGCATAGCACGTGGCTAACCAATCCATGCCCAAAAGAACGTCGAAGTCCAACATCTCCAGAAGGATCAAGTCGACAGGCAACTTTCTCTCGCCAATACAGACGATACAGGATCGGAACACGTGCCTAGCCACAAACGACTCTCCCACAGGAGTAGTCACCACAAGCGGCTGATCAAGTAAGCCGGACTCTCTACCCAAACTCGGCACAAAGTGTGTGGATACGTACGAGTGTGTGGATCCGGGATCGAACAGTACATGTGCATCAACTGAACATACAGGAAGGATACCTGAAACCACTGCATTGGACGCCTGCGCGTCCTGATGTGTCAAAGCAAAGACCCTCGCCTGTCCACCACCTGTAACTGACTGACCTCTGCCTCGGTCATCTCGTCCCATCTGAGCAACTCCTCCACGTCCACGACCTCTCTGTGCATAAGTCTGGCGTGGAGCAACGGTAGGCACAACGGGCAACGTCCTCTGGGGTGGTGAAGGTGGTAAGGTAACATGCGGTGCTGCCGCCTCCCTCCGGTGTGTCTCTGGACAATCTCGAACGAGGTGAAGTAGGCTGCCACATCTGTAGCAACCTCGCGGCGACTGCTGACCGTCCTGGGGATACGAACTAAACATCCGACCCCGTCCCGAATCTCTGCTACCCCTCGTACCGGAACGATACCTGTCGCGGCGTCTGAATGACTGCCTCCGTGCGGAAATACTGGTACGAACTCTCTTCGGCTCTGGAAATACCGAGGTCTCAACAAGGTGCTCCTCGACCACTAGGGCTGCGTCTACAGCTGCTGCATAAGTCTCGTAGTGCTGCGCGCTGATCGCAAGGAACACTGGTGAAATCAAGCCTCGAACAAATCTCCGGACTCGCAACTCCTCGGTGGCCACTAAATGTGGGGCGTAGACTGCTAGCTCTGTAAACAGTACGTCATACTCTGCCACTGTCATCCCTGGCGTCTGGCGCAAAGACTCAAACCTGCGTGCTCGGGCATCTCTAACACTCCGGGGAAGGAAACGGGCTAGAAATATAGTCACGAACTCCGTCCAGGTCATAGGAGGAAGACCTGCTGCTCTGCCCTTCTCCACGGAATCACACCATTTCTGCGCAAGACCTTCCAGGCGAAAGCTCGCGAACTCAACCCATCTCGCATCTGCACATCTGAGGGAACGACATATCCTGGCCATCCTGTCGATGAAAGACTGTGGGTCCTCGGCTGTATCGGTGCCTGTGAAAACTGGATGCTTCAGCCTCATGAACTCTGATAGCGATACTGTAATCACCTCCGTGGCTGCAGGGGCAACTGGCTGTGCGGTAGGCACCATCGCGGTCTCTGGAACTGGTGGAGCTACCTCTGGTCGCTGCGCTCGAAGCGTCTCAACTAGCGATCCTATCATCTGGCGCATCTCCTGCATACCAGCCCCTAACGAGGCGATCTGCTCTGTCACGGCAGGAACAGCCTGCTCGGGTACCACCGGCGTACTGCCCGGATCAGTCCTCGTCTCGGACGAGTCAACACGAATCTCGGCCCTCGCGGCCGCTCTCTGTGCCCTCGTAGTCTTAGGCGGCATATTGGCTGAAAGAAAATTTGGATTCGATAAGAACACGGAAATCGAATCACAAGAATATAAGGAGGAATCAAATCAACAAGTCCTAAGGTCGCGTAAGCGGAGTACCGTGTCGTGAGTATGCCGCGGAACATACGCACGCTACGCTACCCTGCCGCAGCTACCTACTCCATCATACCAGGGTCATCCTACACTCCGAAGGTAAAACCTACGCTCTGATACCAACTTTGTCACGACCCGAGAATTCGACTCGTGACCGGCACTTAACCACGCAACGTCTACAGGCGTAACGCGGCTAAGTAAGCCGAACCCAGAAATCAAAACCAATAAATAGAGTGATTTAAAACGTTTTGTAAAAGCAATAGTAAAGGTCTGAAAAAAACTTCCATTTATTTAGTAGAAATCCCTTTTTAAGTTCGCAAGTTATGAGTTTTATAATTTTGGTAACATTTCCTTTTTTAAAACATTAGCCCCGACAGTCGGGTAAAAGTAAGGGGTAGCGGAAATAACAAGTGACATGAATAAAGCATCACAATATGGTATACGACGCCGTAGCGAAGAATACACAGTAAAACAAGGACAATATCATAAAAGATGAGACTGCATAAAGTAACGTCGGCCCACATGCGAGCTCGACACCAGAACATAAAATCATACATATCGTCCTCACAACTGTTTCTAAGTCAATACAGAAGGTAGATGGAGAGTACTAGATACATCAATATACAACTGAAAGATAACAGATACCGTACAAAACCCACCTATCAGCAAAAGACTATCTCTGCTCAAAAAGGGTATCTGTGCCAAAAGATGAGGTAACAGCCAGCCGTGACTACTCCAAGGGCAACCTGCAAACACTGTGGCACAACGGGGGTGAGTTGCCAACTCGTGAATAGAGATAACATATAAAGGTGATCGCAGGCATGCACATATAGCGTGGCTCTACTAATGCCAGCAGATGATATCAATGCATGTCAACAGTGGATACAATAGTAATGCATGTACTCTAACAGGTAAATGCCACAGGATGAGATGTATCGTAATCAATACTGAGTATGGGATAAATAATATCTACATGGACTATGTCAACATGGAAAGCAATGATCGGTGCCTCAAACTGCACCCAAATCCCACATATACTCAGGCGCCGGCACACCCATCGGCCCTCAAATCCTGTATATCTCGGAAGAATCACGAGTGCCCAACATCGGTACCCAAAACATCATAAAATACCCGTGTCCAGCATCGACACGTAAATCCTCGAACATCGGGCGCCGTCAGTCCAGACCGGCCCCACGGGGTCCGTCTGCGGTATCGGCCCTCGGCCCCGGCAGCACGGTCATCCCGCATCCATCACTCGACTCTGGTCAGTATCCTCCGGACAACTGCCAGGTCCAACCAATCACCGGTAGGTACTCGCCCGCCTCCAGGCTCAATCGGCAAATCCCATCGATCATCTCGCCGAGGGGAACCATACCGGGCCCACCACGAACCCGCAAACGGAACATCCACTCCTCGAATCGGGTTTCAAGCACACGTCTCAGCACCGAGAAAACGCGTGGTGGACACACCAAAATATCATATCACGAGGTACCGGGTTTTTCAAAATAACATATCTTTCCTTAAATAGTTCCACGGTCCTCAAAACAGAAATCACATGAAAATCCAATACCAATAGTAAAATCCAATGCGAGGTACAATATACATCAATCACATGTAAAATGAACTACAGCAATAATACAACAGTATAATCATGGCAGTTCTACAGTGAGTGTGGCATGGCAATTACTAACGGTGTGTGTGTAGCATGTAAATAGTGCTCGTGCAACATAAACCGTTAGTAATAGTGTGGTGTTCTATCAGTTCTAGCATATATCAATAACACATAGCAGGGAAATGCAATATGTAATACTAAGATCCTATCAGCCCTGACGCATAACGCCATGCGGGCGATATCCCCGTAGATGTGAAATCTACTCACCGTGTCTCGCGCTAAGTGTATCCAACCACTTGCTTGCCCTTCTTCGCAGCGTCCGTCTCACTGGCCTGCGAACCTAGAATCACATACACATATCACACATAAGCTTAAGTCACAAAACGCGACATTATAATCCAACAAGAAACCCGTGTCGCAAACCAATCGCGCGTGTGCGCGATACGCTAAAACGTGTACTCACGCGCCACGAAACTACCCCGACGCGCCGCGATACGCAGAACCCAAACCTACTCACGTATCGCGCGTGTCGCGAAGGTTTAGAAAAACGGCAAAACAGGTATTTGGTCCCAGATTTTCCTACAGAAATGATCTTAGAAATATAAATATACCAAAATATCCTACTCACAAAAACAAACCTACAGAACCCAAAAATACCCAAAACCCTTCGTGTCTGGCCGCAATTTGCGGCCAGAATGGTGGTTTTGGCGGCCTCAGTGTGGAATTAGGGGGTCGGGTTTCACCTGGTGCATCATCTCCACTCCACTACACTACAGTCTCCTCAATTTCATTCTGCACTCACCGGGTCAAAAGCAGATCCAGAAAAGTTCACTTTTGCACAAAAACGACATTTTGCATCACATAAGAAAACTGGTGGTATTTTAGTGTAATCGGGGTTCGACTAAGTCACAATGGCCTCAACAGACCACAATCATCCTACTGAAACCAAATCTCACCTCATTAGCACAAAGTTCTCACTAATCACCCCATATCGCACTAAAACACACTAATTTCTAAAAACCGATGCAAAGCTACACTAACAAGGCAAACCAGTGAAGCAAGCTAGGGATTATACCTCACTCTCGACCCAAGGGAGCTGCAGGAAGGAGAAGAAGTGAAGGGGAGTCGCTGCACAGGGATCTGGGGCTGCTGCTGCTGCTCACTGCCTCTGCTGCTGCTGCTGTTGCTGAATGCTGCTGCTGCTGCTTGTGCTTCTGCTGCTGCTTCAGTTGCTTCTGCTGCTGCTGCTTGAAGAGGTAAGTGTGTGTGTGAGTGTGTTGGTGTGAGACTTGAGAGAAAACACAAAAGAGAAATGAGAGCCACCACAATAATTCAAACAAAAGTCATCCCTCTCTCTCTCACCTCATTTAATGCAAGCATGGCCTAAAGCCATGATGCATTCTCTCTCTCTCACACAAGTCAACACTAATTCCATAATTCAAATTAAAGAAATCTTTTAATTTAACTAATTAATTAAACCCATTTAAGAATCCAAAAGAAATAATCCTACAATTAACCCACCATGGTTAATAATTATGGTATTTACTTGATTTAAAAACCCTAGTTTACATGCACATGTGTGTGCAAGCCTAGGAAAATTTTGGAAAAATGTTTATTAGATTAGGAAAAATATTTAAAACACAATTTGGTAAACTTTTAATTAAAAAATCATTATTTAATTATAATTATTCACTAACCCTTATCCTAAGGTGTTACAGCCTGATTGTATTATTATTTTGGGGCACGACCAGGTTGCGGTCGATGTACCCGTTGTATGTATATTTTACTTTCTGTACTCGAATTACCCCAAGGTGGGGTGCACGGATAGCCGGGTTCTAGAGGGCAACGGGCCTTCATCTCATGGCATTGAGACGGAGGGGGCTTCACTCTAGGATTGGCGGGCTATTCGCCGCACTCGTAGGGGGTACAGGTTGAACCAGGAGGGGTGCCCAAGTTACAGGATTCCGTGAAGTGCCGGGTGGTCCATTCACGGTGCTGAAAGGGGCTGCCTCGCTTCAGGTTTTGGCGGGTAACTAGCCGCGCCCGTAGGGGTCTAGGATTTCATTGCACAGGCTATCCACACGACCAGGGGAACGTCGGGTTTCAGTTGTGGCTCTGTGAAACCCGGGGATCCCAGATATCTGTATTGTTCTGTGATGCTGTACATTTCTGTGATGTTGCATTTTATCATGCCTTGAGCGAAATATAATATATTGGTATATATATTAGTAGATGTTGTATATGTTTTGCATCCGCGCTAGTCCAGTCCCCGCTCTGTCGTTAGTTAGCTAACTTAACGGGTAATGACGGGACCCAGTGGCGAATGCGGATGGCATATACGCACATCAGTATATTTTCGTTCTTTGTGGTATGATCAATTGATGGGACTGTGTTGATTCGGATCTATGCAAGTTAAAAACAAACCTAATCCGATGTTGTTGGAACACTTTTCAAAAAGTTGTTATTGCAAGGACGTTCACTTTTGTTTTGCATCGAAGTATTCAGTTGGAATATCCTGCTCCTCAGTCGACGAGGCAAGGGCCGAGATCCCTTCACCGGGAGTGACCCCTTGGACAAAAAGTTTGCGTCAGGGCAATAACTTCACTATAGCCGATTACTTTTGCTTTGCACCGTGGTATCCAGTTGGAATATCCTCCACCTCATTTTACGGGGAAAGAGCCGAGATCCCTTCACCGGCAGTGACCTCTTTAGCAACGGTTTTCGTCACTATATTTTTAAAAAGCTATTCGTTCCTTCAACGATATCAAGTTCATTACGTTAAAGGTTTTCTCCAGAAACCATTCGTAGCCCTCCGTCGTTTCATATGGGTGGTCAATAGTATTCAAGCTGTGTATGTTGGCCAAAGTCAAGGCACAGTGATTGGTAGCTATTAGGGTATTCATATGCAGCATAGATAGATGCGTTGGTTTGGGACAGTCGTACTGCCATTTTGGCCAAAGTAAAGGGTAGGTACGGGTGGGTTCAAATTAACCTGGAGAATGACGGGTAGAACTTGACATGTGACTTATGATATGTTGGCCAAAGTCAAGGTCATAAGAGCATGGGGCAGAAATCACATCGGGAGTTTCTAAAGAAACTGAAACTTGCCAGATATGTGCATACCTTCTGGAGTGTGACACCGTGAGCGGATTCCGTCACGTTATCATACGATGATAGTTGGATCCTGATTCCCACAGATGAGTTGGTTTACTCCTCGGGTGATCCCGACTAATTCTTCTTTTCGGTTTGGAGGAGAATTTGAGGTTACAGTGGGAGGTTTCCAGATTAGATAAATTGGTAGCCAATCTGATCTAGGTTAGAGTGCACGCTGAGTGTTTCTTTTCTCTCTCTCTTCGGCAGCGACCATTGATCCCGACCCTAAGATTATGACTCAGAGACCAAAATTAACCGAACCTTCTTAACACTGGCTTTTGGATTGTCAGAGTTGCGAACCTTATTGCCACTCCTACTTTTACCCTTTTCTCCAGGACACCCCGTATTACTACAAACGTCCACTTCCATTGGACAAAACCATCGTATGGTTAGATACGAACTCGAAAGAATTTATTCGAGGATGGTTTCAGGTTCTGGAGAAAACGGATAGGACTATTCAGTTGTCTTTTCCTTTTACCTTCTCTCAGGTTGCGAGTGCTCCTTAGTTTAGGAGTTGTACACCTATTACGCAAATTGGATAGTCTTCTTCCAGACCATAGGCAGGTGCCGACCGGTAGGGAATGAAGAAAACCAATTAGCATAACGATGGTGTGCAGAAGGTATTAAGTTAAGACAAAGCAAGGGATTAGTAAGAGGGCAAAGTAAATTGCGACTGCTATTCACGACCAAACCAAGTATTTATTCGCCAATCCTAAATCACCTTTGTATTTCTCCAAAACACTCGGTATCACTACAAAGATCCACAGTTTATTGGATGCTCCATCGTATGGTTATATACGAACTCGAAAGGAACTTGTTCCAGTTCGGGGATGGATTCTGGTTCAGGAGAAATAGGAATAAGGTTTATTCGGTTGTCTTTTATCTTCACCTTCTCTCGCATTGCGAGTGCTCCTAGGATTAGGACAGTACACCCATTATGCTTATTGGATAGTCTTCTTCCAAACCATAGGCGGGTGCCAAACGGTAGGGAAGGAAGAAAACCATTTGGCCTAAAGGGGTGTGCAGAAGGTAATGACTAAAGACATAGAAAGGTATTTGGAAAGAAGGCAAAGAATTACACGGTTACAGTTGTGAATCTGGAAGAGGCATTACTAGGAATACCAGGATACCCCATCGAAACATTTCAATGTTTCTGTTTCACTGTGTACTGTTAAAGGAAAACTGATTTCCCAGTTAGACACTTGCTCCTGGGTATGTATTTACCAGGTATGATTCTCACATCTGTATGGCTTTGCAGGTGATGAGTGGGAGAAAGTTATTGGGAATTAGGTGATTATCCTCATTATATCGGGATTCGTTGTAACGGTGATATTTGAGGAAGTCACCTGGGTTGTTTGCCGGTCGGCAAATATTTGGTTTTGAATATCCGCTGTCATGCACCAATTTCAAATTGATATATTTGTACGTCTATTTTTATTGAGTGAGATATACCTTTTTGAAATTATGTCTGTGACATTTACCTATATCAGTGGATGGTTAGGTAAGGAGCATTAAACAGCGGTGTAATTCTTCATAACCATAGTACAGTTTTCAACGTACGACACACAGGGAATGGGTTATTAGACTCAAGGGACTTATACAGAGTATTGTATGTTGTCCAGGGTCCATCAGGACAGAAGGGTTGGTCCTCGTACTATATTCGGTTTACTTATGACCTCTCTAGTTTTTAGACAGGTGTTTCGTGGAAACAAAGGGTCCGAATTTTGAGAAGTTATAGGTATTTGAATAGAGTAGAGAACCAGGTGTAGAAAGTATCGGGATTCTTCAAAGAGATCGAAGATATAGATACTTGTGTATGGTATTCAGTTGATAGTAATGGTTAAAAGAACTTGCTTCTCTTTCAGGTTACTCATAATTGGAAGCATTCCTAAGTTGAGTAACGCTGATAGGCCTCCTTCCATTTAGTTGATATGCACTGGAGACAGCTGCATGATTTGAATCTGGTTCAATTAAATCAGTGCCTCTGGTTCTATATTAGATATAGTAAAGTTCATATCTTAACGATGTTAAGGTACGGGGAGTTGTCCGGCTTATGATTAAAACCAGACACTGGACAACTCAAGGCACGTTTCTGTAATGGCTGTTTGTGGGTTGACCCAGGCTATGACGAGGGTTGACTTTCTACCATCTGGAAGATCAATAGTGATATTGTTCTAGACTCGCCACTGTTTTATTAAAAATGGATTTTTTCAGAAAACAGTAGTGGGAGTATGGTAGAACTGGAAGTGATTCCAGAACCACAAACGATTACTGAAGATTTGATAGAAACCTAAAGATTCAATCTGATTTGACATTCCATTGGCCACTCCGCAGATAATGTGGGTAACTTCAGGCACCCGAGAGGTACTCCGGTAGCCTCAAGGACGGTGACAGGGATGTTCTTGTTTACCCACACTTGCCATTGCTGTTGTTCCAGACTGTGAAACCCGGCAGGAGGATGAGTATAGCGTCGTTCTAAACTAGTTTTAGAAGTGTACGTGTATATGACTCTGCCAGAGGGTTGTCGTAGTCAGTGGGAGCAGCGGAAGCATTGGTGGATATGTGGCTTATGTCTATTTATAGACTAAAGCAGATGTAGCGGAGAAAGATCATCAATTTCTGATGTGACAGTCATAGGTTTGGCTTCATCAGAATAGGGGATGGATCAGTTGAGAAGGTAGTAGGGTGTGATATCCTGGTATTTGGATGACATACACAGAGTAGGAAAAGAAACTCCTATACTACGATCGGTTATACTTTGGTCGTCACACCGTGGTTTCTCCACATGGGACTTGGACATTATATCAGACATACTGGTTACTAGATCTATGGTTTTAGATCTAGATTTGGGTGGTTTCCCAATTAAGGGTACTCAGACAGCATTCTAAGAGTATTTAGAATGGACGACTCCTGGCACGGTAGTGTACCTGCAGGTGATGGAGTCACCCTCTCTAAAGGTGTCTTACAGACTAAAGAGGAGAGGGATGTGCATGATTGGCAGATCACTTGCTCAGGCAATTGAGTCAATCATGAGATGTCAAGTACCACACCAGATGTTGTGCTTACACTAGATGCAATAAGTTGACATTGATCCAATCCTGGAGAAACAGTCGGAAGCAGTTTTAGAACATAAGTGGATATTCTAGGGATATGATAACGACAGCCTCATTCGAGAGACAGTTATCATTCCAGGCTTCCAAGGTGACCTGGACGACAAGGAGGTTGTCAGAGTTATAGTTTTCCTTCTGACGAGGGGCAGTATTTTGGACAGGTGTTCCAAGGCAATACTGAGGGAGGCATGGCGCAGGATACTGATTAAATTCATTTGACGATACAGTCTAAGAAGTTTGGATTTGGAGTTCATTTATGAGCTAGGTCCCATCAGACATCCAGACACATTCTAAGACAGATATTACTCATTTCGGGAGATGGTTTTCTCCGCGAACTTGAGATATAGAGAGACATAGAAAGAAACATCAAAGCGGATCCACTCACTGAGGCTATTCCTCGAACGCAATAGTTTCGTAAACGAGCTTTGTGAGACTGACTAGTAGAGGAGTTGGGTGTTCGGTATCACACGGGCTGTGAGTATGCGACATCGCAATAATTAGCCTTGAGTGCAAGTGGGAGATTGTTGGAGATAGTGCCCTCGGAGTCAATTATTGGATCACAGGCACGTGATTGCAATGATTGAGGGAGGACCTATCCCAGGAGGACAGTCTTTCTCAAGATGATAGTATGCTATCTAGTTTACCTTTATCATCGTGTACTACTTTAGGTGACCTTACAGGTCACAATTGCACGTTGATAGAGCCCCTAGGATTCTTACTTGACCACCAGCAGTATGAGGGCGATCATATACGTGGGAGCTGGTAGTCTATAAGCACAACCTTAAAAGGTCCCTAGTCGTGGGAGTTTCGAGACAGGGCATCGATACTCAAGAGTAGACTAGTGTATACAGTCGAGACCCCGACGAGGGGCGGTGGCCGGTCTCACAAGCCACTGGTGTCAGTTGGTTCACCTAAGATGTATACAGGTGCTCATTGGGTTATGAGTACACCGGACAGGACTCGCCGGGAACATGCTAGTTGGTCTTATACCTGACGTCAGATAGCAGTTCCCTGGTGACATGTGTACAGGTTAGTTCATCGACCTGAGGATCGTCGTTTGTCTCGTGTGAGTTCCTACTGTACTTTGATTACTACCCTACCACGCTCAAAGGAGACGTGCAAACAGGTTTTAGTTGGGTACAGTCCCGAGCCACATGGAGGCAGTGAGCGGATCTTCAGAGGTTCGTCTCTCCCGGTATTGGGGGTGAGGTCGTGCTGTGTCTAGGAGAGCCATTACACGAAGCCCTCGGCCGAGGCAGGAGATTTACTGGTAGGTATTCCAGTAGTATCTCAGGGTGTTCTGGGCTACACTCCGACACGACTTGTACCGCTTTTGGGGGTCTGACTTTTACCAACCCTCTAGGCCCGCCATGCGATGCTCATAGACGAACGGACCGGACTGTACGGATATTGTCACTAACAGGCTCAGTAGAGTGTCAGGCTGAGTTCGCTCACAGATGTTCCTTTTGGTCAATAGCTGGTGGCCCGTCACGTATGGCTAATACCTCTGACGTGCTAGTGGTTAAATCCACAGCCATAGTATTGACGAGTCTTTAGAGTCCACCACACATTCAGTTACTCAAGTTTTCGGGCGAAACGCTGTAGAGGCCGTATGGAGATATGGCAAGGTCCGATCAGATACGTGCGGTATTGCACGGATCAGGATCGGACAGTTTGTACTACATGCCGTATGGATATATGGCAGGGTTCGATCAGATACGTGCGGTTTTGCACGGATCAGGATCGAACGGATATTACTAGCCGGCTTTGGTTTAAGCCGGATCCTAGTATAGTACAGTGTAGATTTTGTCTCATTGCATTTGTATTTCGGTTGGAATACAAATACGGGTGTGTATACACAGTATCGGGGTTTTTCCTGTAATTTATTACGGGATCAGTTTTCTGGAGTTGCCAGTTTGCTTTTCGTTTCGGCCATATTTCTTTGTATCCTTCATTGGCCGAAGATTGGTGGAGGAGGGCTTATTTGCAATTGTGCAAATAAGCATTTGTGGAGGGTGGTGATTGCATATTGTTTTATCATGATAACTCTTCTTTGACGTTGACTTCTATCTTCATCATGGCTTAACTTTTGTAGGACATGATTGTTGATGATGATGAAGGGTGAGGTTGGTGGAGTGAGGATTGGTTTTTGATGATCACACTTTCTCTCTCCTTGTTGTATGATGGCTCCCCCTTTTTGTTTTCCTCTCTCATTCTCTCCATTCCATAGAGCATGGCCGGCCAAGCTCAAATGGGGCTGTCCAAAATTTGTAGGAGTGGGATTTCATCTCTTTTGGCTTTGGAAAAATCATATAGCTCCACAAAAATTCCATGTATCATCCCTCCACCAAAATGACACCTCCATGAACCCCAAAATGAGACATGGTTCTACACTATATTCTATAGCAAACCTTGGGCACGTCGGCTCGCCAACTTCATGCCCGAGTTGCCTCGGTATAGAGGCGGGAGCCCGTAAAAGAAGCAGGCGACGTGGTGCCCTTCCGACGAGGAGGTAGAGACTGGAGATTCCGCAGGAGATCGGGACGACGACGAGAAGACCGGAGGACACGGATCGCTCGGTATATCTCTCTTCCCCATCTTGTTGTTAGCTAGGACTAGTTAATGGTTCGATCCTGGTTTTAGTGCGTGGTGTTGCCGGTTCAAGTAAATTAAAGTTAACCATCGCTTCCGCATTTGGCCTCGGGATGGAGGCCGGGGCGCCGCCGTGCACTTACAGACACTGGTACAGATTAGTTTGTAGACCCGAGAACGTAATAGAGTCTTGTGTGATTCGTACTGTGCTTTGATTTCCACCTTTCCACGTTCAAGAGAACGTGCAAAACGGTGGCTTTTAGGTACAGTCCCGAATCACATGGAGGCATTGAACGATAGGAGGGGTTTTGTCTCTCCCGGTATTGGGAGTTGATGTTGCGCTGTGCTCGATGGGCTATGACAGGAATGTTGGATATATGTATGCCTTAGAGGCCATTATATGTATAGTGGATGCTTGGACATGTATATATATATATATACAGATGACTTTCTTGCTCGACATGATAGTATGCCTTCTGGTTTACTTTATCTTGACATGTTCATTTGATCATGCATCTTACTCATTTGGTACATATTGATAAAGACCATAGGATATCTGCTTGACTCCCGGGACTATGATACGGATCATACTAGTGGGACACGTGTAGTTTATGAGCATATCCTTGAACAGTTCCTAGTCGTTGGTGTATCGAGACGGTGCATCGATATTCCAAAGTAGACTAGCGCATACCATTCTTGTCCCATTTGATGGGCGATGGATGATCCCATATCCATCTGGTGTGATAACACCAAAGATTGTATGTGGGTACTCAGTGGAGACTGGGTACACTGAACGGGGTCGCCGAGAACTCCTATGTGGTATTATATCTATCGTCGGATAGCAGTTCTCAGGTCACGCTGGCACAGGTTAGTCTGTAGACCCAAGATCATCATAGATTCTTGTGTGTCATCCCACTGTACATTGATCACCACCCTACCACGGCTCTACTGAGTCGTGCAAACAGGTGGATTTTGGATACAGTCCCGAGGTACATGGAGACAATGAGCGATAGGAGGGGTTTCGTCTCTCCGGGTATTAGGGTTTGATGTTGTGCTATGCTCGATTGTCTATAACAGTAAGTCCCTGGCCAGGACTGCTGAGATTTATTGATAAGTGTTATCAGTAGTTTCTCGATCTGTTATGAGCCATACAACAACATGACTTATTGAGTTATTGGGGTCGACTATTCCATCCCTAGACTATATATGCATCATATCTGACGAAGAGAGCGGACTGTACGATAAGTGTTGCCAGTTGGCTCGAAAAGAGTTTTGACAGCTTCGCTTGTTTTCTTCTGATCGCTCAAAACCCGGATGGCCGTTACGTTTAGCTGACCGCTTGCGGCTTATGGGTGTTTGATATGATGATCACCTACTTCTGGCGTATTGACGAGTCTTAGAGTCCCACAAAGAAGTTTCCTAGCTCAGGCAAAACGATGTGGTGTGCATATGAGATATGCGCGGGACCCGATTAAATGCGTGTATGTGATACCGTATATTAATCGGATGTTTTTCTATTGGTCGGGTCTTATGTGATATGACAGGTTTGTTAAAATCAAGTGTTGATTTAAAATTGACTTTTAGCTTAATTCATTATTAAACAATTTTTCTTTATTGTATGCATGCATGTATGCATATGTTTATGTTGATGCACATGATGATGTGCATGCACACATACATGCATACATTCTTGTGTGTCATGGTTGATGAAACACAAATGGTGGCAATGCAAGACTCACATGGTTGTAATTATCTATATATTTATTTATGTGTTAAAACAAATAGATTTAATTCATGGTTGATAATTACTCTTGATTCTACACTTCACCTCACTTCAACCATGAGTTAATTTTATATAGATGATATTACTCCAAAATAAATATCTAAATATTTATTAACCTATGGTTACTTGTGATTTAATATTATAACATTTCAGAAAATATAAAATATTATTTTTGGAATTTAATATTAAAATAATATATTTCCCGAAAACTACCCGATTTGCGAAAATGTGGTTTTCGAAAAAAGGGTAAAAATAAATACCAATAATTGTGAAATAATTGGAAATTAAAATGATTTATTCATTTAAAAATATATTTATTGGATTTGGCATTTTAAAATCAATTATATGCAGTTTAAATGAAAACCCGATTAGTGCACTGCTAATCGCGATTAGGCCAAATCCGTGTTGCTACAGTTTTCCATGGCTAGTGCACCATGTCATGTTGCATTTTGATTACATGTTACTTCTTATGTTGTTTTGGGGTATTATGTGATTGTGTTTTAAAAATAAAAAGAAAAGAAATAGAGAAAAGGGCAAAAGGGTAAATTAGTGAGAGAGTGGGTGAGAATAAAGGAGAGAGAAAGAGAGGGCAACCACATTCTTTTCTCCCCCACCATTTTCTTCATCTCCTTCAACCTCACTTACCTCCACCTTCAAACCAAAGATCCATCTCAAAAACCTTGTCAAAACCCTAAAGCTCTTTCTTTAAAAATGATTCCCTCCTCATCCTCTATACAATGGACCAAGTAAAGTTGGATTTTGATGACTTGGGACAGCTATGGTTTTTCTTGGGTTGCCCAAATGTGGTAAAATTCCCTTCACCTAGTTTAGTTTATGTTTTACTAGCATTCTAGTATGGTTAGGAGTTGATTTAGTGTGATATGGTGAAGTTAGAAATTCCTAGAAAGGGGTTTGGGGTTTGGGTGGATTGGGTGATGCCTAGTGGCGGTTTATAAGACCCTAGAGGTCGATTCTTGACCTAGACCAGTGACCAAACCCCAAAATACGAATTTTAGATTTGTCGATAACTGGTTTTGTGGTTTTAGTGATGGTATTTAGAGATCTGGGATGACCCGAGACCATTGTAAAAGAAGTTCCCTTAACCATGAGACGTGCAGGCAACCATGAATCACCCCAAGAAACCTGAGACCCAACCCATTCATCTTGGCCGCAAATTTAATGATTTGGGCCACAATTTATGTCTTGGGTACAACTAAATTGATCCATGTTTAGTCCATGGCTCTATCTTCACTAAATTAGACCCTCCATGTGTGCAAAATTGGCTAAATTCACCTCGGGTAAAATCTTGGACCATTTTCTTGAGTTGCTGCATTGTTTTGCGACTTCGTTTTAATTTGAGATTAGGTATTTGATATTGTGTTTCGTCATCTGATATTTTTAACGTCAGCGACGGGGTTTGTTTAGTGGTTTTGCAGGCGTAGGCTATAGGTTCTAACCTATAAGCGATTCACATGCAGCTTTGGTTTTCATGTTCGATTCTTGATACTATATGACGCATTGGAAATTGTAGGTACCCCCACATGGACTTCGAGACGACGAGGATGAGCGTGACATCATCGACTTTGGCAGGCAAAGATCAGATGAGTAGATCTATATCTACGGGGGAAGTCGGGTGGATGGCGTATAGCACCCCCGCAAAGTTTTGGTGGAAACCGATTAGTAGCATATGGTTAAGGAAACCTAGATTAGGAAACTAGGGTTAGAGTTAAAAGATTGTTAGTGAAACTATATTATAAACTAAAGGATAGTTAGAAGTGTTATGATACGACTAGTATGTGATGACGGGATTTGAGGATGACGTTTGACGATATTCCTATTCAGGGTACTATAAGACTAGATAGCCGACGTAAATGTGTCATCCGAACCATACCTATTTCCAAACTGAAAAATTGTATGTAGCTTTTAAACAGATATCTTGAGGGACGTTATGGATTTTCAAATGATATCTTTTCCTTAAAAACACCGTATCCACTACTTTCAAAACTGCGATTCGCATCTTTCAAAAACAGTTTTTATGGTTCGGGTGTGCATGTTAGATTAGATACGTATGCTTATACTAAAGGTAGAATGTATTTTTAAAATTGACTTGATGTGGGATATAAATGCGATGAAAAGATTATATGTAGTGATATGATGATTTGATGATATGATGGTATACGGATGCGACTCGTTTGAGATGATTGATACCTTGCCGGTCCCCTGATATGAGATTGTTATGGATTTGACCTGGGAATTAGGTATATAGATATATATAGAATGTCGTGAATCATGTACGACATGTCGTACAAGACGTTAGGTCTGTACCCCTTTTTGTCTTATAGGATGATAGGATCCCTAATGGTTTAATGCCGCCGTACTATTGTTTTTCCGTACGTGATGAGTTTGACTTGATGATTGATCCATACCCTTGACTAGAGGATGCCGTACGTTAGATTGTGCCGTACGCGATGTTGTGAGGCTGGATGCCGATTAATAGATTCACCGACTCGGTCTTGTAGACACGTATACATTATTTCTTTTAGCTGATGATTTACCTTATGTTGCATTCATGTTATTCGCATTGTATTACTTATACCTGTGCTAGTACACCTGTTGGAGATAGTGCCCTCAGAGTCAATTATTGGATCGCAGGCACGTGATTGCAATGATTGAGGGAGGACCTATCCCGGTAGGACAGTCTTACTCAAGATGATAGTATGCTATCTGGTTTACCTTTATCATCGTGTACTGCTTTAGGTGACCTTACAGGTCACTATTGCACGTTGATAAAGCCCCTAGGATTCATGCTTGACTGCCAGCAATATGAGGGCGATCATATACGTGGGAGCTGGTAGTCTATAAGCACATCCTTAAAAGGTCCCTAGTCATGGGAGTTTCGAGACAGGGCATCAATACTCCAGAGTAGACTAGTGTATACAGTCGAGACCCCGACGAGGGGCGGTGGCCGGTCTCACAAGCCACTGGTGTAAGTTGGTTCATTTAAGATGTATACAGGTGCTCATTGGATTATGAGTACACCGGACATGACTCGCCGGGAACATGCTAGTTGGTCTTATACCTGACGTCAGATAGCAGTTTCCTGGTGACATGTGTACTGGTTTGTTCATCGACTTGGGGATCGTCATTTGTCTCGTGTGAGTTCCCACTGTACTTTGATTACTACCCTACCACGCTCAAAGGAGACGTGCAAACAGGTTTTAGTTGGGTACAGTCCCGAGCCACACGTAGGCTGTGAGCGGATCTTCAGGGGTCCGTCTCTCCCGGTATTGGGGGTGAGGTCGTGCTGTGTCTAGGAGAGCCATTACACGAAGTCTTTGGCCAAGGCAGGAGATTTACTGGTAGGTATTCCAGTAGTATCTCAGGGTGTTCTGGGCTACACTCCGACACGACTTGTACCGCTTTTGGGGGTCTGACTTTTACCAACCCCCTAGGCCCGCCATGCGATGCTCATAGACGAACGGACCGGACTGTACGGATATTGTCACTGACAGGCTCAGTAGGGTGTCAGGATGAGTTCGCTCATCGACGTCCCTTTTGGTCAATAGCTGGTAGCCAATCCTCAGCCGTGCTAGTACCTCTGACATGCTAGTGGTTAAATCCACAACCGTAGTATTGACGAGTCTTTAGAGTCCCCCACATTCAGTTACTCAAGTTTCGGGCGAAACGCTGTAGAGGCCGTATGGAGATATGGCAGGGTTCGATCAGATACGTGCGGTATTGCACGGATCAGGATCGGACGGTTAGTACTAGAGGCCGTATGGATATATGGCAAGGTTCGATTAGATACGTGCGGTATTGCACGGATCAGGATCGGATGGATAATACTGGCCGGCTTTGGTATAAGCCGGATCCTAGTATAGTACTGTGTAGATTTTGTCTCATTGCATTTGTATCCGGTCGGAATACAGATGCGGGTGTGTATACACAGTATCGGGGTTTTCCTGTAATTTATTACGGGACCAGTTTTCTGGAGTTGCCAGTTTGTTTTCCGTTTCGGCCATTTTCCTTTGTATCTTTCCTTGGCTGAAAATTGGTGGAGGAGGGCTTATTTGCATTTGTGCAAATAAGCATTTATGGAGGGTGTTCTTTGCATATTCTTGTGTCATGATGATTCTTCCACCCTTGACTTTCTTGAGTTCATGATGGAATGTCTATTGTGATGGAGATGGGTTATGATGAGGTTGGTGGAGTGTTGTTTTTGTTTGGTGATGATTTCTTTTCATCATCTCCTTTTCTCTCTCTTGGATATGGTTGAGACTCACTCATTTTTCTCTCCACTCTATTCTTTTTGGCCGGCCAAGTGAGGCTTTGGGCTTTCCAAAAATATGGGGGTGGGGTTTTGTTCTCATGGTGCTTGCAAAATTCCATTTTTCATCACAAAACTCCAAGTATCATTCCTCTACCATATACATGGCAACTACAACCCCTAGAGACAAAAGAGTTCTACAGTCAACCTATAGCAAACCTTGGGCACGTCGACTCGCCAACTTCGTGCTCGAGTTGCCTCGGTCCAGAGGTGGGAGCCCGTAAAAGAAGCAGGCGACGTGGTGCCCTTCCGGCGACTTGGTGGAGACCGGAGATTCCGCGGGGAGATATGGACGACGACGAGAAGACCGAAGGACACGGATCGCTTGGTATATCTCTCTACCCCCTCTCTAGATATCTAGGACTAGATTAATGGCACGATCCGGGTTTATAGTGCGCGGTGGTGCCGGTTTGAAAAGTTAAAGTAAATCACCGCTTCCGCATTCCGGCGTCGGATTGACGGCCGGGGCTCCGCCGTGCACTTACAGTGGTATCAGAGCCTCGCCATTAACCTAGTCTAGCTTTTTCTAACGTGTTTAAAGTTTCAATCGAGCAAAAATCCCAAAACCGCGTTTTTTATGTTAGTGTTTATGCCCTAGAAGGCCATTACTGTATCATACTGACTTGTATATTACTTAATGGAAGCTTGGGATATTCACATGTATATAACAGTCTTGCTAAACATGGTAGTATGCTACTTGGTTTTTCTATCTTAATATGTGAGTGTACGTATTGATAGAGCTCTGGGGATCTTGCTTGTCTACCAGCGTTGTGATGGCAGTCACACTAGTGGGGGCTGGGTAGTCTACAAGCACATCCTCATTCAGGTCCCTGGTCGTTGGATTATCGAGACAGAGCATCGATACTCCGGAGTAGACTAGTGTGTACGCTTCTCATCCCAGTTGGGGAGATGGTCTGTCCCACAGCCGTCAGTACGTCGTACTGGAGATAGTATACAGGTGCTCGTTGGGTTACGGGTACACCGGACAGCACTCACAGGGAACTGTTGGTTGGTATGATACCAGTCGTCAGTGAACAGTTCCCAGGTGACATGAGTACAGCGTAGTCCGCAGACTTGACACTGCTACTTCGCCTCGAGTGTGTCCCACTGTTCTTAGATTGCTACCCTACCACGGCTCAAAGGAGTCGTGCAAACAGGTAGCAGTTGGGTGCAGTCCCGAGCACTTGGAGGCAGTGGCGGTTAGACAGGATTCGTCCCTCCCGGTATTGGGAGTAGATATCGTGCTGTGTCAGAGAGCCATTACGCAAAGTCCCTGGCCAGGGCAAGCGAGATTTGCTGGTAGGTTCCAGTAGTTTCTCAGGGTGTAATGGGCTTCCCTCCGACACGACTTATACCGCTATTAGGGGACTGACGCTTGCCGCCCCCCTAGGCCCGATATGCGATAGTCTTGGACGAACGGACCGGACTGTATGGAGATTGTCACATCAGACTCAGTAGGAGTTCGGATGGGTTTTCTCATCGACCTTCTTATCGACAACTACCTGGGGACCGTTACGTACAGCTAGTGCCGCTTGCGGTCTGTGGTTAAACCCACTGCCAGCGTAGTAGTCGAGTCTCTAGAGTCCCACACAGAGAGTTTCCTACTCCAGGCGAAACGATATAGAGGTTGCATGGTTTTGCGACAAAGGGTTCGGACGCATACGTGCGTTTACGCACGTACGACTTTCGGACAGTTTTTACCAGTCGGCTTTGGTTTAAGCCAGTTACTGGTATCCGGTTATTGGATTTTTACAGTCTAAAGTTTTTCCGTATTTTTTGCGGATTGGAGGGGCGTTCTCGTAATTGTACGAGAAGCTTCTAGAAGATGTGACTAAGGAGGTTTCTTTTGGATAAGAAAGTGAGTCATGGTGGTGATTCATTCATTTCATTAATGCACATTTATTGCTTAATGACTCATGCTAATGAATCACCACTAGATATTTTATGAAGCATGATTTATCATCACTCTTTATTCTTTTCTCATTATTAGAAAATGCTTCATAATATATTATGATACACTCTCTCTCTTCTCATTATCTTATCTCACATTCTCTCTCCTCAAGCTCTCATCTTCAAACCCTAATCCTTACACCTCATGAGTTGAGATCAAAGGATTAGTTAGACTAAACAATCCATAACCATCACTCTATCTCATCCTAACTTCTTCGATTAGCAATCCAAGAAGGTTAGTTGCCTCAAGTTTAGAGGTTTAGCTTGGAGTTTCGCTCTCGGGTGGATCGTCTACTACCTAGAGAAGGCCGAGGAGAACAAGGAGATCGTAAAGACGAAGGACTAGTTTCGATAGGTATAATCCCTTAACACTATAGTTTAGTATAGCTATGTGTTCGGTTATTATTTGTTTAGCTTCGATTCAAGCGGTTAGTCGATGTTTGTTCTTTAAACTTGATCGTTTTTGAAAATTCCGCCTCCCCATAAGTACTGGGGTGTACTACATCGACTTACAGTGGTATCAGAGCCTCGCTAAACAATAAATAACTTAATTGCAAATTTGTACGAATTTCGAACGGAAAAACGAAGCCGAAAAACCCTAATTCTGTCAAGTTTCTGTCGAAGTTAAAATGATGTCCTAAAATTTTTCTGGTGTGTTCAGAGAGCTTGACATGACATCAGAAGATCACCCAAGAAAAACAGTCACCTGAATCGTCCAACACGCCGTGGAAGCGCGGCCTCAGCCACTGAGTCGCCGCGCTTCCGCCGCCGAGTTGGCGAGTCAGGGGCCGATTTTTCTTCTGTTGCTTCTCTGTCAAATTTGGGGTTTTCTGGGATGTTTAATTATTGCTCAGGTTTTGGTTTAACAGAGCAGATTTTGGAGCAATATTGATGTTGTTTAATCGATCGAAATTGTACAGTATTTGCATATTGGATTATATCTGTGATTGTTTAATGTGTTCGTAAACCTCCCCTAACTGCTAGTATGTCGGTTGGCAGGGGGTTGCACATTTCTGAAATGGTTATATCTGTTTGTGCATATAAACTGTATTGGACCGTTGTGGTGTATAGCCGGGGTTAGCAATGGGTTATTGTTTAATTCATTTGTTGTAAATGTAATTTGTTGTAATATTATTTTTGCGGGGCACTTCCAGGTTGCGGTCGTAGCCACCGTTGTATTATTTCATTTTACTGTTTTTGCTCCTAGGACTGACCCAAGGTGGGGTACACAGACTGCCGGGTGGGTAGTTTGCCGTACCCGTAGGGGTCGAGGGTGGGGTAACGGCTATTCATCACAACTGTGTAATCTGTCTTTTCTTGCAGGCTCAAAAGAAATACAGATTGCTTGCAAATCCAATATTGTTTATCTGTGTTCTGGAATGAATATCATTGCGTCAGACGAATGTAAAATATCTATATTTATGATAGCTATTTAGACGCCACTTATGTTTTACACCCGCGCTAGCCCAGCCCCCGCTCTGTCGTTAGTTAAGTAACCTAACGAGTGATGACGGGACCCCGTGGCGAATGCGGATGGCATAAGAGGACGTTGTATTTTCGTTGTTTTCTGCAATGATAGGTTAATGATGGGACGCATTATCTATAATGCAAAGAAAATAAACCAAGTTTAAATCGTTGGAACAATTTAAAAGAAACCACTCGGTTATTTTTAAAACAGATATTTTTAAATGCGGAGCTTTAACCACTCCTTTTAAAAGCTATCAGGTTCCTTCGGTTATATCAAGTTCACTACGTTCACGGTTTCGCCAAAACCAGTCGTAGCCCTCCGTCATTTCTTATGGATGGTCAGTAGTATTCAAGCTATACTTGTTGGCTTTCGTCAAGGCATAGTGTTTGGTAGCTGCTGGGGTATTCATTTGTTGCATAGATAGATGAGTTGGTTTGGGACAGTCGTATAACCTTGTTGGCTTTCGTCAAGGGTATATACAGGTGGGTTCAAATTAACAAGATAATGATGGGCAGAACTTGACATGTGTTTTATGATTTGTTGGCTTTCGTCAAGGTCATAAGAACATGGGGCAAAAATATATATCGGGAATTTCTAAAGAAACTGAAATTTGCAAAGAGATGCATACCATTTTGAGTTTGATGAATGTTGGTAGCATTCCTACAACATTATCAGACGATGATATTTGGATCCCGATCCTACTGTGAGTATATGCTACTTATCAGGATATTCGTCACTTAACGATCAATGCTATAAACCTAGTAGGTGTCAGAAAGGTGTCAGCGGGGTTACGCCCCCAGAGAAAAGAGGTTATTTAATTAAGGAACTTCACGAAAGCGTTGGAAAACCTCCCTCGAAGTATCGACACTGGCCTGGCTGAACGGTTAAGCAAGTATTGTACGGTGAAAATAGTCCTGGCTAATTCTTCTTTTATGGTTTGAGGAAGGATTCGAGAAACAGTGGGAGCCATCCAGTTTAGATAAATTAAAAACCAATCTAAACTTGCAAGAGCATCATGCTAAAGTGTTTTCTTCTCTCTCTCTCATTGCAGTGACCTTGTGACCATGACTAGGTTACATCTAGATAACAAGATGACTGAATCTAACTTATTTGACTGGCAAAGGTCTGTCCAGATGACCATTGCCTATGACAAGCTGGACCACCCTATTACTACTCAAGATCCCACCGTCCCAGGTCCAGTTTCCACCGTCGCGGATATGGATATCCGTCAGACAAAGGAAAAGAACAAAGCGAAAGCCAAGTGCCTCGTGTTGGCTTCAGTTGATGGTAGATACCAGAAGCAGCACGAGAAGATGGACTCTGGTTCCATCTTTCTCCATAACAAAGATTTATATGGAGAGCAATCTCATATCGCAAGATATGAGGCCTCGAACGAATTGATTCAAGCGAGGTCGGCTGACGGGTCATCTGTAAGGGACGACGTCCTTACGATGACTAGCTATATTGATGAGCTCAAAGACCTGGAGACCACGTTGGGAAACAGGTCATATACTGACTTATTTCCACCGTCCCTACCCTCTACTTACACCCTGAAAGAAACCAGGGAGACACAAGCTCTGCTTAATAGGGGACCTTCTTCCTCTTCATCCAAAGCGAAAGCAAAGGGTGAAAAGAAGAAGACCTCTACAAAGCCGATATACGGTGTCAGCAAAGTAGGAGGAAAGGGAAGAGAAACAGTTTTGGGACTTGGTAAAGGTAAGGAGGGATATTCCTATTGTTATGGGAATGAACATTGGCAGAAAGATTGCAGGGCTTTGGAAGCCTGTAGCCAGGATTCGAAGCATGTTGTGGCTTCAGCCTCAAGTGTGTTTGTAATTGAGAACTGTTTGTCAATTAACTCTACTTCCTGGGTACTAGATACCGGAGCAGGATCTCATATCTGTAATTCGTTACATGCTTTGAGAAACCGTAAAGTTATAAGGATAGGTGATTTGTCTCTCAGAGTTGCAAACGGAATGAGCGTGGATGCTGAATCCGTGGGAGAATATCGCCTGGGTTTGACAAGTGGGCAGATATTGATTCTACGTAACTGTCTGTATGTACCTAGTTTAACTTGTAATATCATATCAGTGTCCTCACTTTCAAGAGAGGGATATGACTTTACATTCGTAAGCGATGTAGTTCACATCCACCTAAATCAAGTTCTGATTGGGTCCGGTACATTAGATGACGGTATATACGTATTGAATCAAGCTCAGGTTTTCAATATCCAGAACACACTTAAAAGAAAGTCTCCAGAAGTAAATCAGGCTTTCTTATGGCATTGTAGACTAGGTCACATCAATGAAACACGGTTAACAAAGTTACATAGAGAAGGATATTTGAATCCGTTCGAATATCAATCTTATGCCACTTGTGAATCTTGTCTCATGGGAAAGATGACAAAGACTCCGTTTTCTGGACACGGAGTAAGAGCGAGCGAGCTCTTAGGACTCGTACACAGTGACGTGTGCGGTCCAA
Source organism: Agapanthus africanus (assembly GCA_030015575.1). Taxonomy (NCBI): domain Eukaryota; kingdom Viridiplantae; phylum Streptophyta; class Magnoliopsida; order Asparagales; family Amaryllidaceae; genus Agapanthus; species Agapanthus africanus. The sequence goes on from JASDDO010000014.1 coordinate 395,811,899, forward strand.
TGTCTACACATGCGCGAGGTGGTTATTCCTACTTCATTACTTTTACGGATGATTTCTCTAGGTATGGACATATCTTCTTGTTGAAGCATAAATCCGAGGCCTTTGAGAAATTCCAAGAATACAAGAATGAAGTAGTAAACCAAACAGGCAAAAGTATTAAGACGCTGAGATCTGATCGAGGTGGTGAATACTTAAGTGCCGAGTTCCTGGGTTACTTAAAAGAGAAAGGGATTCTCTCTCAGCTTACTCCTCCATACACACCACAACACAACGGTGTATCGGAAAGGAGGAATCGAACCCTATTGGATATGGTTCGTTCCATGATGAGTAAGGCTGAGTTACCGCGATCATTCTGGGGTTATGCGCTAGAATCAGCGGCATATCTTTTGAACAAGGTTCCCACCAAGACTGTGCCTACCACCCCATATCAGATGTGGAGTGGGAAGAAACCCCATCTTCAGTACCTGAAGACATGGGGATGTCCAGCTTTTGTAAAAAAGCAGCATCCGGACAAGCTCGAGGCACGTTCAGTAGAGTGTAAGTTTGTGGGATATCCAAAGAATTCCATGGGATATTGCTTCTACTACGCAGAGGAACAAAAGGTTTTTGTTTCTCGTCATGCCCGCTTCTTAGAAACTGAATTTTTAGAAAATCAGAAGAGTGGGAGCGCAGTAGAACTGGAAGAAATTCCAGAACCACAAGCTGTTACTGAAAGTTTGGTGGAACAAGAAGTTTCAGAAGAAAGGGACATACCAGCGCCTCTCCGCAGAAGTAGTAGGCAGTCTCATCCGCCCGAGAGATACTACGGTTTTCTCATAGACGGGGATAGAGAAGATTGCGTCATTGATAATGACGACCCTACTAGGTTCCAGAAAGCCATTCAGAGCGGTGACTCGGTAAAATGGCTGGATGCAATGCGGACCGAAATGGAGTCCATGTACACTAACAAAGTATGGACTTTGGACACTGCTCCAGATGGGGTGAAACCCGTAGGATGCAAGTGGATCTTCAGAAAGAAGATTGGTGTAGATGGACAGGTTGAAACCTATAAAGCTAGACTTGTTGCAAAGGGTTTCCGTCAAAGACCTGGTTTGGACTATGACGAAACTTTTTCTCCTGTAGCTATGCTGAAATCCATTCTGGTCCTTCTTGCTATTGCTGCCTTCCACGATTATGAAATCTGGCAGATGGACGTAAAGACGGCCTTTCTAAATGGAAATTTAGAAGAGAGCGTCTATATGGATCAGCCGGAGGGATTCATTCAGAGTGGGAGCAGCGGTAAAGTATGCAAGCTGCTTAAATCCATTTATGGACTAAAGCAGGCATCGCGGAGTTGGAACATCTGTTTTGATGATACTATCAAAGAATTCGACTTTATCAAAAACCCAGATGAACCATGCATATACAGTAAGATTGTAGGGAGAGTTGTTGTATTCCTCGTCTTGTACGTGGATGACATTCTCCTAATAGGAAATGATATTCCTATGCTACAGTCAGTCAAAAGATTCTTGTCACAGAAATTCTCCATGAAGGACCTGGGTGATGCCACCTATATTCTGGGGATCCAGATCTATCGTGATAGATCAAAAAGGATGTTGGGACTTTCACAGTCCAGGTACATAGACACCATATTGAAAAGATTCAATATGGAAGATTCTAAGCGCGGTAACCTACCGGCTTGTCACGGAATCACCCTCTCCAAAGAGATGTCTCCCAAGACTGATTTGGAAAGGGAACGCATGTCGATTATACCCTACGCTTCTGCGGTAGGCTCTATAATGTATGCGATGTTATGTACCAGACCAGATGTAGCATACGCATTGAGCGTTGTAAGCCGGTATCAGGCAAACCCAGGGGAGAATCACTGGATAGCAGTAAAGAACATTCTCAAGTACCTGAGGAGGACTAAGGAGATGTTCTTGGTTTACGGCGGAAAGGACCTCAAGATGGAGGCCTATGCTGATTCCGGCTTCCAGAGTGACAAGGATGACTCCAAGTCCATGTCGGGTTATGTCTTTACCCTCAATGGAGGGGCGGTCTGTTGGAAGAGTTCCAAGCAGGACACCGTTGCTGACTCAACGATGGAAGCGGAGTACATAGCTGCTTGCGATGCCGCAAAAGAAGCTGTCTGGATGAAGAAGTTCCTCACAGAACTTCAGGTGGTTCCTACCAGTGTTGGTCCAATACCTCTGTATTGCGACAACAACGGAGCTATAGCTTTAGCGAAGGAACCAAGGTCCCATCAGAAGTCCAGACACATCTTAAGGCGGTATCACCTGATCAGGGAGATCGTAGATCGCCGAGAGATCGAGGTAAAGAGAGTAAATACGGAGGATAACATTGCTGATCCATTCACTAAGGCCCTTCCTCAGATTCAGTTCGAGAGGCTACTCGAGATCATTGGTCTGAGATATGCCAGTACATGGCCCTAGTGCAAGTGGGAGATTGTTAGTGTTTATGCCCTAGAAGGCCATTACTGTATCATACTGGCTTGTATATTACTTAATGGAAGCTTGGGATATTCACATGTATATAACAGTCTTGCTAAACATGGTAGTATGCTACTTGGTTTTTCTATCTTAATATGTGAGTGTACGTATTGATAGAGCTCTAGGGATCTTGCTTGTCTACCAGCGTTGTGATGGCAGTCACACTAGTGGGGGCTGGGTAGTCTACAAGCACATCCTCATTCAGGTCCCTGGTCGTTGGATTATCGAGACAGAGCATCGATACTCCGGAGTAGACTAGTGTGTACGCTTCTCATCCCAGTTGGGGAGATGGTCTGTCCCACAGCCGTCAGTACGTCGTACTGGAGATAGTATACAGGTGCTCGTTGGGTTACGGGTACACCGGACAGGACTCACAGGGAACTGTTGGTTGGTATGATACCAGTCGTCAGTGAACAGTTCCCAGGTGACATGAGTACAGCGTAGTCCGCAGACTTGACACTGCTACTTCGCCTCGAGTGTGTCCCACTGTTCTTAGATTGCTACCCTACCACGGCTCAAAAGAGTCGTGCAAACAGGTAGCAGTTGGGTGCAGTCCCGAGCACTTGGAGGCAGTGGCGGTTAGATAGGATTCGTCCCTCCCGGTATTGGGAGTAGATATCGTGCTGTGTCAGAGAGCCATTACGCAAAGTCCCTGGCCAGGGCAAGCGAGATTTGCTGGTAGGTTCCAGTAGTTTCTCAGGGTGTAATGGGCTTCCCTCCGACACGACTTATACCGCTATTAGGGGACTGACGCTTGCCGCCCCCCTAGGCCCGATATGCGATAGTCTTGGACGAACGGACCGGACTGTATGGAGATTGTCACATCAGACTCAGTAGGAGTTCGGATGGGATTTCTCATCGGCCTTCTTATCGACAACTACCTGGGGACCGTTACGTACAGCTAGTGCCGCTTGCGGTCTGTGGTTAAACCCACTGCCAGCGTAGTAGTCGAGTCTCTAGAGTCCCACACAGAGAGTTTCCTACTCCAGGCGAAACGATATAGAGGTTGCATGGTTTTGCGACAAAGGGTTCGGACGCATACGTGCGTTTACGCACGTACGACTTTCGGACAGTTTTTACCAGTCGGCTTTGGTTTAAGCCAGTTACTGGTATCCGGTTATTGGATTTTTACAGTCTAAAGTTTTTCCGTATTTTTTGCGGATTGGAGGGGCGTTCTCGTAATTGTACGAGAAGCTTCTAGAAGATGTGACTAAGGAGGTTTCTTTTGGATAAGAAAGTGAGTCATGGTGGTGATTCATTCATTTCATTAATGCACATTTATTGCTTAATGACTCATGCTAATGAATCACCACTAGATATTTTATGAAGCATGATTTATCATCACTCTTTATTCTTTTCTCATTATTAGAAAATGCTTCATAATATATTATGATACACTCTCTCTCTTCTCATTATCTTATCTCACATTCTCTCTCCTCAAGCTCTCATCTTCAAACCCTAATCCTTACACCTCATGAGTTGAGATCAAAGGATTAGTTAGACTAAACAATCCATAACCATCACTCTATCTCATCCTAACTTCTTCGATTAGCAATCCAAGAAGGTTAGTTGCCTCAAGTTTAGAGGTTTAGCTTGGAGTTTCGCTCTCGCGTGGATCGTCTACTACCTAGAGAAGGCCGAGGAGAACAAGGAGATCGTAAAGACGAAGGACTAGTTTCGATAGGTATAATCCCTTAACACTATAGTTTAGTATAGCTATGTGTTCGGTTATTATTTGTTTAGCTTCGATTCAAGCGGTTAGTCGATGTTTGTTCTTTAAACTTGATCGTTTTTGAAAATTCCGCCTCCCCATAAGTACTGGGGTGTACTACATCGACTTACATTTTATGCATATTAGTTTTCTGTCGATATTTTTTTGGCTCCAAAATTTTTTCAGTATGTTGAAGAATGATGTGCAGGGAGTTCTAAGCATTCTGTGAAATTTTGGTTGCATGATCCCACTTTTCCACCGCGGAACCGCGGCCAAACCCATGCTTGGGCCTCGGTTCCACCGCAATCTTGACTGTTCATGGCACCAAAATTTTACAGAGAGCTCCTGAATGGAAAATAGGGTTTTTGGAATGTTATTTTTTGGGCCCAGATTTCTTTGAGTGCTACAGTAGTGCTTGGGGCCCACTTGGTAAAATTTGATCGATCAAAAATATTAAACACATTACTTCACAGTATTTACATTATATCTGCGACCGTGAATGTCACTTGATCGGTAAATCCCGTCTAACTGCTATAGCCCGGTTAGACGGATTTGCGAACGTGACATTCACGTTGATGTTCTGTGTATTGCTGTGATGTTGCGGATTGGTCGTGGGGGATAGCCTAGATGCAATGCTAGTACAGTTTTTGTTATATTATGTACATTTGGTATTGCAGGGCGAGCGTCCGACATATGGACTGCCGTCACTGCCTGTTTGTATATTATTCTTTTGGGGCACGACCAGGTCGAGGTCGATGTACCCGTTGTATGTATATTTTAGGATTACCCCAAGGAGGGGTGCACGGATAGCCGGGTTCTAGAGGGCAACAAGCCCGCATCTCATGGAATTGAGACGAAGGGGGCTTCACTCTAGAATTGGCGGGCTATTCGCCACACTGGTAGGGGTACAGGTTGACCCAGGAGGGGTGCCTAAGTTACCGGATTCCGTGAAGTGCCGGGTGGTCCATTCACGTTGCTGAAGGGGGCTGCCTCGCTTCAGGTTTTGGCGGGTAACTTGCCGCGCCCGTAGGGGTCTAGGATTTCATTGCACAGGCTATCCACACGACCAGGGGAACATCGGGTTTCAGTAGTGGCTCTGTGAAACCCGGGGATCCCAGATATCTATATTGTTCTGTGATGTTGTACATTTCTGTGATGTTGCATTTTATCATGCCTTGAGCGAAATATTTTATATTGATATATATACTAGTAGATGTTGTATATGTTTTGCATCCGCGCTAGTCCAGTCCCCGCTCTGTCGTTAGTTAGCTAAACTAACGGGTAATGACGGGACCCAGTGGCGAATGTGGATGGCATATACGTACATCATTATATTTCGTTCTTTGTGGTGTGATCAATTTATGGGACTGCGTTGATTCGGATCAATGCAAGTTAAAAACAAACTTATTCTGATGTTGTTGGAACACTTTTCAAAAAGCTGTTATAGCAAGGACGTTCTCTTTTGTTTTGCATCGTGGTATTCAGTTGGAATATCCTGCTCCTCAGTCGACGAGGCAAGGGCCGAGATCCCTTCACCGGGAGTGACCCCTTGGACAGAAATTTGCGTCAGGGCAATAACTTCACTATAGTCGATTACTTTTGCTTTGCATCGTGGTATTCAGTTGGAATATCCCGCACCTCATTCTACGGGGAAAGAGCCGAGATCCCTTCACCAGGAGTGACCTCTTTAGCAATGGTTTTCGTCACTATATTTTCAAAAAGCTATCCGGTTCCTTCAACGATATCAAGTTCATTACGTTAAAGGTTTTCGCCAGAAACCATTCGTAGCCCTCCGTCGTTTCATATCGGTGGTCAATAGTATTCAAGCTGTGTATGTTGGCCAAAGTCAAGGCACAGTGATTGGTAGCTATTGGGTATTCATATGCAGCATAGATAGATGCGTTGGTTTGGGGCAGTCGTACTACTATTTTCACCAAAGTCAAGGGTATGTACGGGTGGGCTCAAATTAACCTGGAGAATGACGGGTACAACTTGACATGTGACTTATGATATGTTGGCCAAAGTCAAGGTCATAAGAGCATGGGGCAGAAATCACATCGGGAGTTTCTAAAGAAACTGAAACTTGCCAAATATGCGCATACCTTCTGGAGTGTGATGACGTGAGCAGATTCCGTCACATTATTATACGATGATAGTTGGATCCCGATTCCCACTAATGAGTAAGTTTACTCCTCGGGTGACCCCGACTAATTCTTCTTTCAGGTTTGGAGGAGAATTTGAGGTAACAGTGGGAGGTTTCCAGATTAGATAAATTGGTAACCATTCTGATCTAGGATAGAGTGCACGTTGAGTGTTTCTTTTCTCTCTCTCTTTGGCAGCGACCATTGACCCGACCCTAAGACTATGACTCAGTGACCAAGTTGACCGAACCTTCTTAAACACTGCTTTTGGATTGTCAGAGTTGCAAACCTCATTGCCACTCCTACTTTTACCCTTTTCTCCAGGACACCCCGTATTACTACGAACGTCCACTTCCATTGGACAAAACCATCGTATGGTTATATACGAACTCGAAGGAACTTATTCGAGGATGGTTTCCGGTTCTGGAGAAAACGGATAGGACCATTCAGTTGTCTTTTCCTTTTACCTTCTCTCAGGTTGCGAGTACTCCTTGGTTTAGGAGATAGTACACCTATTACGCAAATTGGATAGTCTTCTTCCAAACCATAGGCAGGTGCCGACCGGTAGGGAATGAAGAAAACCAATTAGCCTAACGATGGTGTACAGAAGGTATTATGTAAAGACAAAGAAAGGGATTAGCAAGAGAGCAAAGTAAATTGCGACTGATATTCACAACCAAACCAAGTATTTCTTCGCCAATCCTAAATCACCTTTGTATTTTCTCCAGGACACTCCATATCACTACGAAGATCCACAGTTTATTGGATACTCCATCGTATGGTTATATACGAACTCGAAAGGAACTTGTTCCAGTTCGGGGATGGATTCTGGTTCAGGAGAAATAGGAATAAGGTTTATTCGGTTGTCTTTTATCTTCACCTTCTCTCGCATTGTGAGTTCTTCTAGGATTAGGACAGTACACCCATCATGCTTCTTGGATAGTCTTCTTCCAAACCATAGGCTGGTGCCGAACGGTAGGGAAGGAAGAAAACCATTTGGCCTAAAGGGGTGTACAGAAGGTAATGACTAAAGACATATAAAGGGATTTGGAGAGGTGGCAAAGAATTACACGGTTACAGTTGTGAATCTGGATAATGGAAGAGGCATTACTAGGAATACCGGGATACCCCATCGAAATATTTCAATATTTCAGTTTCACTGTGTACTGTTAAAGGAAAACTGATTTCCCAGTTAGACCCTTGCTCCAGGGTATGTATTTACCAGGTATGATTCTCACATCTGTATGGTTTTACAGATGATGAGTGGGAGTAAGTTATTGGGAATTGGGTGATCGTCCTCATTATATCGGGATTCGTTATAATCGGTGATATTTGAGGAAATCGCCTGGGTTGTTTGCCGGACGGCAAATTTTTGGTTTTGATATCCGCTGTTATGCACCAATTTCAAATTGATATATCTGTACGTCTATTTTCATAGAGTGAGATATACCTTTCTGAAATTATGTCAGTGACATTTACCTATATCATTGGATGGTTAGGTAAGGAGTATTAAACAGCGGTGTAATTCTTCTTAACCATAAGTACAGTTTTCAACCTACGATACACAGTGAATGAGTTATCAGACTCAAGGGACTTATACAGAGTATTGTATGTTGTCCAGGGTCCATCAGGACAGAGGGGTTGGTCCTCGTACTATATTCGGTTTACTTATGACTTCTCTAGTTTTTAGACAGGTGTTTCGTGGAAACACAGGGTCCGAATTTTGAGAAGTTATAGGTATTTGAATAAAGTAGAGAACCAGGTATTGCAAGTATCGGGATTCTTCAAAGTGATCGAAGATGTAGATACTTGTGTATGGTATTCAGTTGATAGTAATGACTAAGAGAACTTGCTTCTCTTTCAGGTTACACATAATTGGAAGCATTCTTAAGTTGAGTAACACTAATCGGCCTCTTTCCATTTAGTTGACATGCACTGGAGACAGCTGCATGATTTGAATCTGGTTCAATTAAATCAGTGCCTCTGGTTCTATATTGGATATAGAACAGTTCATATCTTAACGATGTTAAGGTACGGGGAGTTGTACGGCTTATGCTTAAAACCAGACTCTGGATAACTCAAGGCACGTTTCTGTAATGGCTGTTTGTGGGTTGACCCAGGCTATGACGAGGGTTGACTTTCTACCATCTGGAAGATCAATAGTGATATTGTTCTAGACTCGCCACAGTTATAATAAAAATGGATTTTTTCAGAAAACAGTAGTGGAAGTATGGTAGAACAGGAAATGATTCCAGAACCACAAACGATTACTAAAGATTTGATAGGAACCTAAAAATTCAATCTGCTTTGTCATTCCATTGGCCACTCCACAGATAAGGTGGGTAACTTCAGGCACCCGAGAGGTACTCCGGTAGCCTCAAGGACGGTGACAGGGAAGTTCTTGTTTATCCAGACTTGCTATTGCTGTTGTTCCAGACCGTGAGACCCGGCAGGAGGATGAGTATAGCGTCGTTCTAAACTTGCTTTAGAAGTGTACGTGTATATGACTCTGCCAGAGGGTTGTCAAAGTCAGTGGGAGCAGTGGAAGCATTGGTGGACAAGTGGCTTATGTCTATTTATATCCTAAAGCAGATATAGCGGAGATAGATCATCAATTTCTGATGTGACAGTCATAGGTTTGACTTCATTAGAATAGGGGATGGATCTGTTGAGAAGGTAGTAGGGTGTGATGTCCTGGTATTTGGATGACATACACAGAGTAGGAAGTGATATTCCTATACTATGATCGGTTACACTTTGGTCGTTACACATGGTTTCTCCACATGGGACTTGGACATTATATCAGACATACTGGTTACTAGATCTATGGTTTTAGATCTAGATTTGGGTGGTTTCCCAATTAAGGGTACTTAGACAGCATTTTAAGAGTATTTAGAATGGACGACTCCTGGCACGGTAGTGTACCTACAGGTGATGGAGTCACCCTCTCTAAAGGTGTCTTACAGACTAAAGGGGAGAGGGATGTGCATGATTGGCAGATAACTTGCTCAGGCAATTGAGTCAATCATGAGATGTCAAGTACCACACCAGATGTTGTTCTTGCACTAGATGCAATAAGTTGACATTGATCCTATCTTGGAGAAACAATCGGAAACAGTTTTAGAACATAAGTGAATGTTCTAGGGATATGATAACGACAACCTTTTTTAGGAGACAGTTATCATTCCAGGCTTCCAAGGTGACCTGGACGACAAAGAGGTTGTCAGGGTTATAGTTTTCCTTCTGATGAGGGGCAGTATTTTGGATAGGTTGTCCAAGGCAATACTGAGGGAGGCAAGGCGCAGGATACTGATTAAGTTCAGTTGACGATACAGTCTAAGAAGTTTGGATTTGGAGTTCATTTATGAGGTAGGTCCCATCAGACATCCATACATATTCTAAGACAGGTATTGCTCATTTCTGGAGATGGTTTTCTCCTCGAACTTGAGATATAGAGAGACATAGAAAGAAACATCCAAGCGGATCCACTCACTGAGACTATTCCTCGAACGCAATAGTTTCGCAAACGAGTTTTGTGAGACTGACTAGTAGAGGAGTTGGGTCTTTGGTATCACACGGGCTATGAGTATGCGACATCGCAATAATTAGCCTTGAGTGCAAGTGGGAGATTATTGGAGATAGTGCCCTCAGAGTCAATTATTGGATCACAGGCACGTGATTGCAATGATTGAGGGAGGACCTATCCCGGTAGGACAGTCTTACTCAAGATGATAGTATGCTATCTGGTTTACCTTTATCATCCTGTACTGCTTTAGGTGACCTTACAGGTCACTATTGCACGTTGATAAAGCCCCTAGGATTCATGCTTGACGGCCAACAGTATGAGGGCGATCATATACGTGGGAGCTGGTAGTCTATAAGCACATCCTTAAAAGGTCCCTAGTCGTGGGAGTTTCGAGACAGGGCATCGATACTCCAGAGTAGACTAGTGTATACAGTCGAGACCCCGACGAGGGGCGGTGGCCGGTCTCACAAGCCACTGGTGTCAGTTGGTTCACCTAAGATGTATATAGGTGCTCATTGGGTTATGAGTACACCGGACAGGACTCGCCGGGAACATGCTAGTTGGTCTTATACCTGACGTCAGATAGCAGTTCCCTGGTGACATTTGTACAGGTTAGTTCATCGACCTGGGGATCGTCATTTGTCTCGTGTGAGTTCCCACTGTACTTTGATTACTACTCTACCACGCTCAAAGGAGACGTGCAAACAGGTTTTAGTTGGGTACAGTCCCGAGCCACATGGAGGAAGTGAGCGGATCTTCAGGGGTTCGTCTCTCGCGGTATTGGGGGTGAGGTCGCGCTGTGTCTAGGAGAGCCATTACACGAAGTCCTTGGCCAAGGTAGGAGATTTACTGGTTGGTATTCCAGTAGTATCTCAGGGTGTTCTGGGCTACACTCCGACACGACTTGTACCGCTTTTGGGGGTCTAACTTTTACCAACCCCCTAGGCCCGCCATGCGATGCTCATAGACGAACGGACCGGACTGTACCGATAATGTCACTGACAGGCTCAGTAGGGTGTCAGGATGAGTTCGCTCATCGACGTCCCTTTTGGTCAATAGCTGGAAGCCCGTCACGTATGGCTAATACCTCTGACGTGCTTGTGGTTAAATCCATAGCTATAGTATTGACGAGTCTTTAGAGTCCCCCATATTCAGTTACTCAAGTTTCGGGCGAAACGCTGTAGAGGCCGTATGGAGATATGGCAGGGTTCGATCAGATACGTGCGGTATTGCACGGATCAGGATCGGACGGTTAGTACTAGAGGCCGTATGAATATATGGCAGAGTTCGATCAGATACGTGCGGTAGTGCACGGATCAGGATCGGATGGATAATACTAGCCGGCTTTGGTTTAAGCCGGATCCTAGTATAGTACTGTGTAGATTTTGTCTCATTGCATTTGTATCCGGTCGGAATACAGATGCGGGTGTGTATACACAGTATCTGGGTTTTACTGTTATTTATTACGGAACCAGTTTTCTGGAGTTGCCAGTTTGTTTTCCGTTTCGGCCATTTTCCTTTGTATCTTTCCTTGGCTGAAAATTGGTGGAGGAGGGCTTATTTGCATTTGTACAAATAAGCATTTGTGGAGGGTGTTCTTTGCATATTCTTGTGTCATGATGATTCTTCCACTCTTGACTTTCTTGTGTTCATGATGGCATGTCTTTTGTGATGGTGATGGGTTATGATGAGGTTGGTGGAGTGTTGTTCTTGTTTGGTGATGATTTCTTTTCATCATCTCCTTTTCTCTCTCTTGGATATGGTTGAGACTCACTCATTTTTCTCTCCTCTCTATTCTTTTTGGCCGGCCAAGTGAGGCTTGGGGCTGTCCAAAAATATGGGGTGGGGTTTTGTTCTCATGGTGCTTGCAAAATTCCATTTTTCATCACAAAACTCCAAGTATCATTCCTCCACCATATACATGGCAACTACAACCCCTATAGACAAAAGAGTTCTACAATCAACCTACAGCAAACCTTGGGCACGTCGACTCACCAACTTCGTGCCCGAGTTGCCTCGGTCAAGAGGTGGGAGCCCGTAAAAGAAGCAGGCGACGTGGTGCCCTTCCGGCGACTTGGTGGAGACCGGAAATTCCGCGGGGAGATCGGGATGACGACGAGAAGACCGAAGGACACGGATCGCTCGGTATATCTCTCTACCCCCTCTCTAGATAGCTAGGACTAGATTAATGGCACGATCCGGGTTTATAGTGCGCGGTGGTGCCGGTTTGAAAAGTTAAAGTAAATCACCGCTTCCTCATTCCGGCATCGGATTGACGGCCGGGGAGCCGCCGTGCACTTACAACACCTGCACCATTATCGATGATGCATATGTCACACTTACACAGATTTGCCGGATCACACACTTCATCATCGATAATTGCCATGTCACTTACACAGTAGAATAGCTGCATCAGGATGTGACTCCTTGCATGATATACTTGCTATAGATACATATTGTACACCCATACTTGCGTACATACATATTGTACACTCATACTTGCGTACATACATATTGTATACCCATACTTGCGTACATACACATTTGTGCGTCCATACTTGCGTCCATACACATATGCACCTTTATACGATATTGCATTCGATTTTGGAGATTTGGGAACCGCATGATATATTTTAAAAACTGTATTCATTTAAAAGAGCGGTTTTCCCACGATATGTGCATATTTCTGTTCCATGTTGCATGATATACGGATATGCTTACATTTCTGTTATATATCGCATACATCTTGCTTTATGATTACACGCATTGAGATATGTTGTTTTCATGAGATTTCTGGATTTGAGAACCGTGGTTATTTCAAAAGAAGCCATATGCTGTTTTAAAAACCCGGTTTCTCTTGATATGATATTTCAGTGCGTCCACCATGCGTTTTCTCGGTTTTGAGACGTATGACATGTGAAACCCGATTCGAGGAGCTGGATGAGGCCGATTGCGGGTACATAGTGGACTCGGTATGGTACCCCGAGGCGAGAACGGATTGCTGTGCAGTAGACAGTGAGCCTGGCAGAGGGACTACTACCTACCGGTGATAGTCTTTGGGCTCGACGAATATCCGGAGGATACCGACCGGGGTCGAGAGATGATATAGGCCAATCCGGACTGACGGAGCCCGTGGGTCGATCCGGACTGACGGAGCCCGAGATATGAGGATTTACGTGTCGATGCTGGACACGGGTTTCATGATGTTTTTCGAGTGTCGATGCTGGACACCCAGGTTCCATGATTTTGACGTGTCACGAGGGACACACGTTGATTTATATCCTCTTACATCCATGCATATGCTTTTATGATAATTACATGCTTGACATTGTTGTGTCATTGGTTGAAACGTGGATGGGATCCACTTGCATACATAGATTGATGATATGGTTGGACGGGATCCACATGAATACATACATTGATTATATTGTTGGATGATATCCATATACGGATAGACATTGCTATGAGTGTTGGCACATATACAGATATGGTCACCCTAGATATCAGAGTATTACCTTTATGATATAGTTGACCCATGAATCATTGTTTATTCGATTTCTATTTGTCAATGTTTTCTACTCACGAGTTGGCAACTCACCCCCGTTGTGCCACAGTTCTTATAGGTTGACCGCATGGATCAGTAGCGGCTTCGCTGGAACACAGTTGCATTCGGGTGTTTTGCTTTGGTAGGTGGGAAATTTGTATCGTACCTACTCTTGTATTTATATTTCATATTGTATCTAGTCAACTCCATCAACCAAAACTAGTATTTGTATGAATAATGAGACTTAGCAAGACTTGTAGTTGCGAGACATGAGCGATGGGTTTTATGTTCGCATTTGGGGTTGATGACTTTCTTATTTCTTTATCTTTGTGGTGATCTTCGCCGTTGGGCGTCGTATATTTATATATACTATCTTGCGTGATTGTGATCCGCCGGTTGGCGAAGAGCTAGTCCCGCTTAGGGATGCCATTATTCCTGTTATGTATTTGTGGTTTTGGATCAAAATATTCAAAGGTGGTGCTGCCTAATTTTTTTTAAAAGGCGAAACACGTTTGTAAACTAGTAAATTTCACTTGCATTTTCTTGTTCCTTTTCTATGCATTAAGAAAACTTGATTTCATTATTCCTTTATTTCAAAACTTCACCTCCTTTATTTTCTTTAAAAGGTTTAGATTTCTGTGTTTCAGCTTACTTGAATTCCGTTACGCCTTTAGACGTTGCTTGATTCAAGTGCTGGTCATGAGCTAATATTTCGGGTCATGATAAAGTTGGTATCAGAGTGCTAGGTTTAACCTTGGTTCGAGTCTATGTTTGACTATGCGGAGTCTAGGGCGTAAGTATTTTTCGGAACCTAGGCTTGACCATACGGAACTTAGGCTTGAACGGGGGGGGTATTAGACCCGAACTTTTGTTTCATAGGTTGACCCTAATTGATGGAGTAGGAAGCTTGGGTAGAGTGATGTATCGTACGTATGTTCCGCGGCATATTTACGATACGATACTCCACTTAAGAAACCTTAGGATGTACATATTTTGGAGATCCTTGATTCTATTCGTTTCCATGATCATACTTTTATTGATGATGTTTCTTCTTATGATCATGTATCCATTCTGGATCTGTCGTTTCCTTTTCATGCCCTTGATTTGTTTTCTTCGATGCACGCTTGAGGTTCCTGTCACCATGTTTGAGCGTAGATTGAGCTGCTACTAGTGTTGCGGTCAGGGCGAGCTCGTCTTGTACGAGGACTGACCATTGTGTTTTCTGGTGACACTGGAACGTCTCGAGTTAGCGTTTGTGTCGTGACTTCTTATCTGAGGCGAGTGTTTGGTTTTACACCAGATGATCGGGCCATTGTTAGAGGCTGCAAGTTGCGAGAGGACTGTTGATGTACAACATACCTCAGAGATTGTGATGTCGTCTACCGTGCAGACGGATGACCCAATTGTTGCTGAGATTGATAGGATGTCGCTTCCAGACATTACTGGCGGAGATCGCTGGAGCTTCCAGGGAGAGATGCGACAGATAATAGCTAGTCTATCCCGAGTTGAGACACGAAGGTGATTCGTCGGATTGATGCGCCGACGCAGGCCCAGTTGAGTTGAAGATTTCCAGTGTGGATAGTCTTACTCAGATCTAGAGCAGACCGATCCAGAGATGACCGTTGATGTATTGTCTTTCCTGGAGGATTGATGCATTGTTTAGCATGCAGACGAAGGGTATTCGCATGTCGGCTTGGCGATGTTAAAAAGTTCGAACGAATGTCAGAAACCCATCTTTCCAAGTTTAAAGTATTCGGAGGAAGCGAGAGTTTCAACCGAAAATGGCTTATCAAACATGCAAGTAATTTTGTGGGCCCTCTAGAAGAATGAAACCCTAACTCGACATGTTGAACATGGAACCGCTTTTTAACCTTAGGGTTTGCGGCAGTTTAGCAGTGCCATCAGTGAGCCTTGGGTTTTTCCTTCTACGACTGGTCCAGAAGTACTGTGGTATGTACTGGATATTATTAGACTGTGCTCAGGTGATGAGCTTTCGGGGAATTATGGGACTTTGATAAGTCGATCGAAACGTTTAACGTCGTTCAGATATCATGTGATAAGAGATCAACAAGCTGACCAGCTTCGGATAGAGGACCTCACCCAGATGCGTTGTGAGTTGATCGAGAACGGACGAGTATTGAGTATTCCTCCGATGGTTGGAACAAGTTCCCGAGGACATGTTCGGCTAGAGATCTTCTATAGAGTGATGAAGATACCGAGTTCATAACTTCGAGTCCATGTGAGAGACTCCGGATTGACCGTGGCCGAGAGCAGTTTCAGTGCGTAGATAGCATGACGTGACGTCAAAATGGACGATGATACGGACGAGTGGAACCAGAGGTTCGCGCGAGATGCTGGCGAGCAGTTGTTACTCCCCGTTGATGCTAAAGGATCTGATATGCTTACAGAGGCGTTGGGATGCGGCCAGTTCCCGAGGAAATGTTATGCTGAAAACGAAGATGTCTAAGGGATGAGAAAAGATTATGTAAGAGTACCATCCTCCGTACAGTTCGGCATAGACGAGATCGGAAGAGACCTTGAGCAGGATTCCTTCTTGGACACTGCTTGTAAGTCGATGTAGTACACCCCAGTACTTGTGGGGAGGCGGAATTTACAAAAACAATCAAGTTTAAACAACAAACATCGACTAACCGCATGAATCGAAGCTAAACCCTAAAAACCGTATTCTTATGAGTTTCTTTACATAAGAGATTAGGGATTATACCTAATGAACCGGTCCTTCTTCTTTATGTCCTCCTTGGTTCTCCTCGGCCTTCTCTAGGTAGTAGACGATCCACCCGAGAGCGAAACTCCAAGCTAAACCTCTAACTTGAGGTAACTAACCAACTTTGATTGCTAATCAAAGATGATAGAATGATAAAGAGTGAAGGTTATGGATTGATTAGTCTTACTAATCCTAGATCTCAACACATGAGGGTGAGGATTAGTCTTTTGAAGAGAGAGAGAGCTTGAGGAGAGAGAAGGTGAGAATGATTGTAATGAGAATAGTAAATCTATCATAATATATATGAACCTTTAATATTCATCCATAAAAGAAAACTAAAATGATGAATAATGAAGTTTCATAAATATCTTGTGGTGATTCATAACCATGACTCATTAAGCATTTATCATGCATTAATGATATGCATGAATCACCCTCATGACTCACTAAACTCATTTAATGCAAATGACACCTAAACCTCCTTAGTCACCACTTCTAGAAGCTTCTCGCAAAATTACGAGAACGCCCCTCCGATCCGTAAAAATACGGAAAAACTTTAGACTGTAAAAATCCAATAACCGGATACCAGTAACTGGCTTAAACCAAAGCCGACTGGTAAAATCTGTTCGAAAGTCGTACGCGCGTAAACGCACGTATGCGTCCGAACCCTTTGTCGCAAAACCATGCAACCTCTATATCGTTTCGCCTGGAGTAGGAAACTCTCTGTGTGGGACTCTAGAGACTCGACTACTACGCTGGCAGTGGGTTTAACCACAGACCGCAAGCGGCACTAGCTGTACGTAACGGTCCCCAGGTAGTTGTCGATAAGAAGGCCGATGAGTAAACCCATCCGAACTCCTACTGAGTCTGATGTGACAATCTCCATACAGTCCGGTCCGTTCGTCCATGACTATCGCATATCGGGCCTAGGGGGGCGGCAAGCGTCAGTCCCCTAATAGCGGTATAAGTCGTGTCGGAGTGAAGCCCATTACACCCTGAGAAACTGCTGGAACCTACCAGCAAATCTCGCTTGCCCTGGCCAGGGACTTTGCGTAATGGCTCTCTGACACAGCACGATATCTACTCCCAATACCGGGAGGGACGAATCCTGTCTAACTGCCACTGCCTCCAAGTGCTCGGGACTGCACCCAACTGCTACCTGTTTGCACGACTCCATAGAGCCGTGGTAGGGTAGCAATCTAAGAACAGTGGGACACACTCGAGGCGAAGTAGCAGTGTCAAGTCTGCGGACTACGCTGTACTCATGTCACCTGGGAACTGTTTACTGACGACTGGTATCAAACCAACCAACAGTTCCCTGTGAGTCCTGTCCGGTGTACCCGTAACCTAACGAGCACCTGTATACTATCTCCAGTACGACGTACTGATGGCTGTGGGACAGACCATCTCCCCAACTGGGATGAGAAGCGTACACACTAGTCTACTCCGGAGTATCGATGCTCTGTCTCGATAATCCAACGACCAGGGACCTGAATAAGGATGTGCTTGTAGACTACCCAGCCCCCACTAGTGTGACTGCCATCACAACGCTGGTAGCCAAGCAAGATCCTAAGAGCTCTATCAATACGTATACTCACATATTAAGATAGAAAAACCAAGTAGCATACTACCATGTTTAGCAAGACTGTTATATACATGTGAATATCCCAAGCTTCCATTAAGTAATATACAAGCTAGTATGATACAGTAATGGCCTTCTAGGGCATAAACACTAACAATCTCCCACTTGCACTAGGGCCATGTACTGGCATATCGCAGACCAATGATCTCGAGTAGCCTCTCGAACTGAATCTGAGGAAGGGCCTTCGTGAATGGATCAGCAATGTTCTCTTCTGAAGCAACTCTCCGAACCTCGATCTCCTGACGATCAATGATCTCCCTGATCAGGTGATACCGCCTTAAGATGTGTCTGGACTTCTGATGGGACCTTGGTTCCTTCGCTAAAGCTATAGCTCCGTTGTTGTCGCAATACAGAGGTATTGGATCAACTATGGTAGGAACCACCTGAAGTTCTGTTAGGAACTTCTTCATCCAGACTGCTTCTTTTGCGGCATCGCAAGCAGCTATATACTCCGCTTCCATCGTCGAGTCAGCAACGGTGTCCTGCTTGGAGCTCTTCCAGCACACCGCCCCTCCATTGAGGGTAAAGACATAACCCGACATGGACTTGGAATCGTCCTTATCACTCTGGAAGCCGGAATCAGCAAAGGCCTCCAACCTGAGGTCTTTTCCGCCGTAAACCAAGAACATCTCCTTAGTCCTCCTCAGGTACTTGAGAATGTTCTTTACTGCTATCCAGTGCTTCTCCCCTGGGTCTGACTGATACCGGCTTACCACGCTTAGTGCGTAAGCTACATCTGGTCTGGTACACAACATCGCATACATTATAGAGCCTACCGCAGAAGCGTAGGGTATAATAGACATGCGTTCCCTTTCCAAATCAGTCTTGGGAGACATCTCTTTGGAGAGGGTGATTCCGTGACAAGCCGGTAGATTACCGCGCTTTGAATCTTCCATACTGAATCTTTTCAGTACAGTGTCGATATACCTGGACTGCGAAAGTCCCAACATCCTCTTGGATCTATCACGATAGATCCGGATCCCCAGAATGTAAGAGGCATCACCCAGGTCTTTCATGGAGAACCTGTGTGACAAGAATCCTTTGACAGATTGTAGCATAGGAATGTCATTTCCTATCAATAGAATGTCATCCACGTACAAAACGAGGAATACGACACTTCTGGCCACAACTTTACTATATATGCACGGTTCATCTGGATTTTTGATAAAGTCATATTCTTTGACTGTCTCATCAAAACAGATGTTCCAACTCCGCGATGCCTGCTTTAGTCCATAAATGGACTTAAGCAGCTTGCATACTTTCCCGCTGCTCCCACTCTGATTGAAACCC
The DNA here is from genome assembly GCA_030015575.1 of Agapanthus africanus. Taxonomy (NCBI): domain Eukaryota; kingdom Viridiplantae; phylum Streptophyta; class Magnoliopsida; order Asparagales; family Amaryllidaceae; genus Agapanthus; species Agapanthus africanus. The sequence goes on from JASDDO010000014.1 coordinate 395,830,967, forward strand.
TCTGGCTGATCCATATAGACGCTCTCCTCTAAATTTCCATTCAGAAAAGCCGTCTTTACGTCCATCTGCCAGATTTCATAATCATGGAAGGCAGCAATAGCAAGAAGGACCCGAATGGATTTGAGCATAGCCACTGGAGAAAAGGTTTCGTCATAGTCCAAACCAGGTCTTTGACGAAAACCCTTTGCTACAAGTCTAGCCTTATAGGTTTCCACCTGTCCATCTACACCAATCTTTTTCTTGAAGATCCATTTGCATCCTATGGGTTTTACCCCATCTGGAGCAAAGTCCAAAGTCCATACTTTGTTGGTGTACATGGACTCCATTTCGGTCCGCATTGCATCTAGCCATCGTACCGAGTCGCCGCTCTGGATGGCCTGCCTGAAGTCAGTAGGTTCATCATCATCTATGATGCAATCCTCTCTATCCCCATCTATGAGAAAACCGTAGTATCTCTCAGGCGGACGAGACGGCCTACTACTCCTGCGGAGGGGTGCGGGAATGTTCTGTTCTTCTTGAACCTCTGGTTCTACCAAACTTTCAGTAGCAGTTTGTGGTTCTGGAATTTCTTCCAGTTCTATTTCGCTCCCACTCTTCTGATTTTCCAAAAATTCAGTTTCTAAGAAGCGGGCATGACGAGAAACAAAAACCTTTTGTTCCTCTGCGTAATAGAAGCAATATCCTGTAGAGTTCTTTGGATATCCCACAAACTTACACTCTACTGAGCGTGCCTCGAGCTTGTCCGGATGCTGCTTTTTTACAAAAGCTGGACATCCCCACGTCTTCAGGTACTGAAGATAGGGTTTCTTCCCACTCCACATCTGATATGGTGTGGTAGGCACAGTTTTGGTTGGAACTCTGTTCAAAAGATGTATCGCTGATTCTAGCGCATACCCCCAGAAAGATCGCGGCAACTCAGCATTACTCATCATGGATCGTACCATATCCAATAGGGTTCGATTCCGTCTCTCCGATACACCGTTGTGCTGTGGAGTGTATGGAGGAGTAAGCTGAGAGAGAATTCCTTTCTCTTTTAGGTAACCTAGGAACTCGGCACTTAAGTATTCTCCACCTCGATCAGATCTCAGTGTCTTAATACTTTTGCCTGTTTGGTTTTCCGCTTCACTCTTGTATTCCAGGAATTTCTCAAAGGCTTCGGATTTATGCTTCATTAAGAAGACATGTCCAAACCTAGAGAAATCATCCGTGAAAGTAATGAAATAGGAAAAACCACCTCTTGCATGTGTAGACATTGGACCGCATACATCACTGTGTATGAGTCCTAAGAGCTCGCTCGCTCTTACTCCTTGTCCAGTAAATGGAGTCTTTGTCATCTTTCCTTTGAGACAAGATTGACAAGTGTCATAAGTTTGATATTCGAACGTGTCCAAATATCCTTCTCTATGCAACTTAGTCAACCTTCTCTCATTGATGTGACCCAGTCTACAATGCCATAAGAAAGCTTTATTTAAATCTGGAGACTTTCTTTTTAGTGTGTTCTGGACATTGAAAATTTGGAGTTGGTTTAACACATATATGCCGTTATTTAGAGTACCGGACCCAATCAAACCATGATTAAGGTGGATGTTGACAACATCTCTTACAAACGTGAAATCATAACCTTTATTTGATAACAAGGAAACTGATATGATATTACACGTTAAGCTGGGTACAAAATAACAGTTATGTAAAACCAAAATGTGTCCACTCGTCAATCCTAGGTGATAATCCCCGACGGACGCAGCTCCCACGCTAGCTCCGTTAGCAACCCTGAGGATCATATCACCTTCCTTCAGCACTCTACGGTTTCTCAGTGCCTGCAATGAATTGCAAATATGAGATCCTGACCCGGTATCCAATACCCAGGAAGTAGAGTTGATCGACAGACAATTCTCAATTACAAACACACCTGAAGTCGAAGCCACAGCTTGCTTCGGTTCCTGGTTCTTGGCGTTCCACGCCTTGCAATCCTTCTTCCAGTGCCCTTTCCTGTGACAATGGAAGCACTCATCCAGGCCAACTACTGGTGCTGTAAACTTTTTCTTTCCCTTCTTTCCCACCTTACTAACACCTCCTCTAGGTCTGGGTGCGGCCTTCTTCTTCCTTCCTTTGGCCCTAGCCTTGGACCCGGAAGAAGATGAACCGCCAACAAACATAGCGGGTGTTTCCCTTGCCTTCTGCAAGGTGCCCTCTGCACTCCTTAACATGTTTAGGAGTTCCGCAAGTTCAACTTCTTTTCCTTGAAGATTGAAGTTGAGGATAAACTGGGCGTAGGTGGGAGGAAGGGACTGGAGAACAAGGTCTGTATAGAGCTCATTATCCAAAGTCGTCCCAAGGTCCGCGAGCTCTTCAATATAGCCGATCATCTGTAGGACATGTTCACCTACTGATGACCCGACAGCCAACCTCGCTCGAAACAGTTTCTTCGAGGTCTCGTATCTTGCTATACGAGATTGCTCTCCATAAAGTTCCTTTGTATGGAGAAATATGCCATCAAGGGATATATCCTCGTGCCTCCTCTGATGTTCATTGTTCATCGAGGCAAGCACGATGCACTTGGCTCTCGCGCAATCTAAATCCCAGGTTTTACGGATTTCCTTATCCGCATTGCTGGATTTGGGACCAAGGACAGCAGGTGCTGTAGCGGTGAGGACGTACCCCAGTTTGTCATAGGTCAAAGCCATCTTGACATTCCGCAGCCAATCTTTATAGTTTGGCCCTGTCAGTATATTTTTCTCTAAAAGTAACTTAAGTCCAGTCATTTTCAGGGTCGCTGCAATTAGGAGAGAGAGAAGAAAACTCTTTAGCATGATGCTCTTGCAAGTTTAGAGTGGTTTTTAGTTTATCTAAACTGGATGGCTCCCACTGTTTCTCGAATCCTTCCTCAAACCATAAAAGAAGAATTAGCCAAGACTATTCTCACCGTACAATACTTGCTTAACCGTTCAGCCAGGCTGGTGTCGATACTTCGAGGGAGGTTTTCCAACGCTTTCGCGAAGTTCCTTAATTAAAGAACCTCTTTTCTCTGGGGGCGTAACCCCGCTGACACTTTTCTGGACACCTACTAGGTTTATAGCATTGATCGTTAAGCGACGAATATCCTGATAAGTAGCATATACTCACAGTAGGATCGGGATCCAAATATCATCGTATGATAATGTTGAAGGAATCCTACCAACATTCATCAAACTCCAAATGGTATGCATCTCTTTGCAAATTTCAGTTTCTTTAGAAATTCCCGATATAAGTTTTTGCCCCATGCTCTTATGACCTTGACGTATGCCAACAAATCATAAGTCACATGTCAAGTTCTGCCCATCATTATCTTGTTAATTTGAACCCACCCGTATATACCCTTGACGTATGCCAACAAGGTAATGCGACTGTCCCAAACCAACACATCTATCTATGCAACAAATGAATACCCCAGCAGCTACCAAACACTATGCCTTGACGTATGCCAACAAGCATAGCTTGAATACTACTGACCATCCATAAGAAATGACGGAGGGCTACGACTGGTTTTGGCGAAACCGTGAACGTAGTGAACTTGATATAATCGAAGGAACCTGATAGCTTTTAAAAAGAGTGGTTAAATCTCCGCATTTAAAAATATCTGTTTAAAAATAACCGAGTGGTTTCTTTTAAATTGTTCCAACGATTTAAACTTTGGTTTGTTTTACTTTGCATTATAGATAATGCGTCCCATCATTAACCTATCATTGCAGAAAACAACGAAAATATAACGTCCTCTTATGCCATCCGCATTCGCCACGGGGTCCCGTCATCACCCGTTAGGTTACTTAACTAACGACAGAGCGGGGGCTGGGCTAGCGCGGGTGTAAAACATAAGTGACGTCTAAATAGCTATAATAAATATAGATATTTTACATTCGTCTGACGCAATGATATTCATTCCAGAACACAGATAAACAATATTGGATTTGCAAGCAATCTGTATTTCTTTTGAGCCTGCAAGAAAAGACAGATTACACAGTTGTGATGAATAGCCGTTTACCCCACCCTCGACCCCTACGGGTACGGCAAACTACCCACCCGGCAGTCTGTGTACCCCACCTTGGGTCAGTCCTAGGAGCAAAAACAGTAAAATGAAATAATACAACGGTGGCTACGACCGCAACCTGGAAGTGCCCCGCGAAAATAATATTACAACAAATTACATTTACAACAAACGAATTAAACAATAACCCTTTGCTAATCCCGGCTATACACCACAACAGTCCAATACAGTTTATATGCACAAACAGATATAACCATTTCATAAATGTGCAACCCCCTGCCAACCGACATACTAGCAGTTGGGGAAGGTTTACGAACACATCAAACAATCACAGATATAATCCAATACGCAAATACTGTATTTTTCGATCGAATAAACAACTTCAAAATTGCTCCAAAATCTGCTCTGTTAAACAGTAACCTGAGCAATAATTAAATATTCCAGAAAACCCCAAATGTCACAGGGGACCCACACAAGAAAGACGAGTCCATGACTCGGTCAAAGCGCCGCGGATGCGCGGCAGATCCCACCGATCCGCCGCGCTTCCGCGGCCGAGTTGCCGATTCATGGGCTCGAATTTCTTGGGTGTTCTCCTGGACCCCTTTCTAGCTCTCTGAACACTCCAGAAAAATTTTAGGACTTGATTTTCACTTCGACAGAAACTGAACAGAACTAGGGTTTTCCGGGATCGTTTTTTCGTTCGAAATTCGTACAAATTTGCGATTAGGTTATTTAGTGTTTAGCGAGGCTCTGATACCACTGTAAGTCGATGTAGTACACCCCAGTACTTGTGGGGAGGCGGAATTTACAAAAACAATCAAGTTTAAACAACAAACATCGACTAACCGCATGAATCGAAGCTAAACCCTAAAAACCGTATTCTTATGAGTTTCTTTACATAAGAGATTAGGGATTATACCTAATGAACCGGTCCTTCTTCTTTATGTCCTCCTTGGTTCTCCTCGGCCTTCTCTAGGTAGTAGACGATCCACCCGAGAGCGAAACTCCAAGCTAAACCTCTAACTTGAGGTAACTAACCAACTTTGATTGCTAATCAAAGATGATAGAATGATAAAGAGTGAAGGTTATGGATTGATTAGTCTTACTAATCCTAGATCTCAACACATGAGGGTGAGGATTAGTCTTTTGAAGAGAGAGAGCTTGAGGAGAGAGAAGGTGAGAATGATTGTAATGAGAATAGTAAATCTATCATAATATATATGAACCTTTAATATTCATCCATAAAAGAAAACTAAAATGATGAATAATGAAGTTTCATAAATATCTTGTGGTGATTCATAACCATGACTCATTAAGCATTTATCATGCATTAATGATATGCATGAATCACCCTCATGACTCACTAAACTCATTTAATGCAAATGACACCTAAACCTCCTTAGTCACCACTTCTAGAAGCTTCTCGCAAAATTACGAGAACGCCCCTCCGATCCGTAAAAATACGGAAAAACTTTAGACTGTAAAAATCCAATAACCGGATACCAGTAACTGGCTTAAACCAAAGCCGACTGGTAAAATCTGTTCGAAAGTCGTACGCGCGTAAACGCACGTATGCGTCCGAACCCTTTGTCGCAAAACCATGCAACCTCTATATCGTTTCGCCTGGAGTAGGAAACTCTCTGTGTGGGACTCTAGAGACTCGACTACTACGCTGGCAGTGGGTTTAACCACAGACCGCAAGCGGCACTAGCTGTACGTAACGGTCCCCAGGTAGTTGTCGATAAGAAGGCCGATGAGTAAACCCATCCGAACTCCTACTGAGTCTGATGTGACAATCTCCATACAGTCCGGTCCGTTCGTCCATGACTATCGCATATCGGGCCTAGGGGGGCGGCAAGCGTCAGTCCCCTAATAGCGGTATAAGTCGTGTCGGAGTGAAGCCCATTACACCCTGAGAAACTGCTGGAACCTACCAGCAAATCTCGCTTGCCCTGGCCAGGGACTTTGCGTAATGGCTCTCTGACACAGCACGATATCTACTCCCAATACCGGGAGGGACGAATCCTGTCTAACTGCCACTGCCTCCAAGTGCTCGGGACTGCACCCAACTGCTACCTGTTTGCACGACTCCATAGAGCCGTGGTAGGGTAGCAATCTAAGAACAGTGGGACACACTCGAGGCGAAGTAGCAGTGTCAAGTCTGCGGACTACGCTGTACTCATGTCACCTGGGAACTGTTTACTGACGACTGGTATCAAACCAACCAACAGTTCCCTGTGAGTCCTGTCCGGTGTACCCGTAACCTAACGAGCACCTGTATACTATCTCCAGTACGACGTACTGATGGCTGTGGGACAGACCATCTCCCCAACTGGGATGAGAAGCGTACACACTAGTCTACTCCGGAGTATCGATGCTCTGTCTCGATAATCCAACGACCAGGGACCTGAATAAGGATGTGCTTGTAGACTACCCAGCCCCCACTAGTGTGACTGCCATCACAACGCTGGTAGCCAAGCAAGATCCTAAGAGCTCTATCAATACGTATACTCACATATTAAGATAGAAAAACCAAGTAGCATACTACCATGTTTAGCAAGACTGTTATATACATGTGAATATCCCAAGCTTCCATTAAGTAATATACAAGCTAGTATGATACAGTAATGGCCTTCTAGGGCATAAACACTAACACTGCTGCGATGAGATTTGCACCTAGGAATAGATGTGTCACATGTATTCATAGGACCAGAGGCCGACTCCAGTGACGTACTGCTTTATGAGTGGTCATGATAATCGGTCGAGAGATGACTAGAGAAGTGCCAGAGCGGAATCGTTTCCGTAGCACACCTGACCAGGCCGACGAGCCGACGGGTTGTGAGATTGGTAATCCATTATGAAATGAAGACCCAGAGACAGAGGACGTCAGACCGTGAGCAGAAGACAAGCGGATGTTCTTGATCTTCCAGTTGTGTCGCACCGCTATTTTTTCGACATTGAAGGAGGTGTACCTCAGTGTCATTTGTTGCGATTTGCGTTATGATCTGAGTATCACGCTTATATCACTTGAATTTGAGTTTTGATGATTGAGTTTCATGATATTGATTTCGTGCCTTGGCTGCACATGTTTATAATTTCGTGGATTTTATACAGTTGATTTGATTTTGTGCGTGTGGTACGCACTCGATTTGATTTTGCACTCGGTATAGCTTAAATGTGCTTGCAGTGCATTGATACGGATTTTGTGCATATTGTTGCACATGTTTTTTGATTTTATACACCTTGGTACACTCGGTGTTGCTTTTATATGCATTTTAGTTATGGATTTGTATTTCGTGCACTGGATGCACTGTATTCGTATTTCGTGCACTGGATGCAGTGTATTCATATTTCGTGCACTGGATGCACTGTATTTGTATTTCGTGCACTGGATGCACTAGATTTGCGCTTCGTGCATTTGTTGCACTAGATTTTCATTTCGTGCAATTGTCGCACCAGATTTATATTTTTGTGAATTTGTTGCACCAGATTCGTATTTTGTACATTAGTTGCACTAGATTTGTGTTTCTTGCATTTATTGCACCGGACGAGTATTTGTGCATTTGTCGCACTGGATTTATACTCCGTACCTTGGTTGCACCCGATTTATGTCTTTGAGCATTTGTGTTACCAGATTTGTGTTTTCGTGCGCGTTGGCACATGTCGTTCGTTTTCGTGCATGCTACTGCACTACATGCTTTTACGGACCCGACGCGCTTTGGTTTGATTTTTGCGCATATTAGACGCTTGATTTTGGATTTTTGTGCGCATCGGATCCACTTGAGTGAGATTTTACTCATGCATGTTGGATGCACTTGATTTAGATTTCTTTCGTGCATGATGGATGCACTTGATTTGGATTTTCGCTCATGTTGGGCGCATAATATGAGATGTGGTTTTGTGCACACCGGGTGCACTCAATTGGGATTTTCATTCATGCATCTTAGTTGCACCGGATGCACTCTAGATGCACTTGATATTGTTGTCGTGCACACCCGTTGCATCGGACAGATGCTTTCGTGCACACCCGTTGCACTTAGTTTTGCTTTTCTACATGTTGTGGCACGTGTATTTGGATTTGATTTCCATGCGCACCAGACGACCGTGATGGTTGGATACGCCTTTTGAGGCTGATTTTGCTTTTGAGCACTTTATTTTCATGATGGGCACTGTGTTATGTAGTAGCCAAACAGGACTGATATGAGGACAGTACCTGAGTACTTTGCATGCATTAAAAGTTACCAAGAGGTTTTCAAAAAGGAGCTATAGTCTCGCTAATTCTTACGTGTCCGTGAGCGACACGAACGTTTACAAAGGAAAACGTTTTGGGATGTTTCAAAACGACGGAACGTATATTTGGGCAAAAAAAACATATATTTATTACTTTACAATGAGCGTCCGTCACTGTGCCGTGAGTTACGCATCACACTGCGATTTCGAAAAGATTTTGCATGTATTTTATTCAGTTTTTTGAGATCTTTTCAAGGATGCGTGCTATATACCTACTATAGGATTTGACTAGTGTATATTGGATTTCAGCATTGGATTTCGAGATCTGTATCTCCATTGTAACTCCGAGGATATGCCTGCAAATCCGATGATTTGCGTGACGCTTGACGGAGTTCGGTTTTTTGAGTTTTATACTCGTTTTCATGCGCACTTGATGCGCTGTGGTATCTCTGTATCTTCCGTGATTTCAGAGCCCCGTCGATTTGAGTTGATTATTGAAATGTTTTAGAAATTGGGGGCTTAAATTTAAATTCGGGGACCGAATTTATTTAAGGGGGGAAGATTGTAACATTTCAAAAAATATAAAATATTATTTTTGGAATTTAATATTAAAATAATATATTTCCTGGAAACTGCCCGATTTACGAAATTGGGGTTTTCGAAAAATGGGTATAAATATATACCAATAATTTTGAAATAATTGGAAATTAAAATGATTTATTAATTTAAAAATATATTTATTGGATTTGGCATTTTAAAATCAATTATATGCAGTTTAATTGAAAACCTGATTAGTGCACTGCTAATCGCGATTATGCCAAATCCGTGTTTCTACAGTTTTCCATGGATAGTGCACCATGTCATGTTGCATTTTGATTACATGTTACTTCTTATGTTGTTTTGGGGTATTATGTGATTGTGTTTTAAAAATAAAAAGAAAAGAAATAGAGAAAAGGGCAAAAGGGTAAATTAGTGAGAGGGTGGGTGAGAATAAAGGCGAGAGAAAGAGAGGGCAGCCACATTCTTTTCTCCCCCACCATTTTCTTCATCTCCTTCAACCTCACTTCCCTCCACCTTCAACCCAAAGATCCATCTCAAAACCTTGTCAAAACACTAAACCCCTTTCATTAAAAATGATCCCCTCCTCATCCTCTACACAATGAACTAAGCACAGTTGGATTTTGATGACTTGGGACAGCTAGGGTGTTTCTTGGGTTGCCCAAATGAGGTAAAATTCCCTTCACTTAGTTTATTTTATGATTTTCTAGCATTCTAGTATGGTTAAGAGTTGATTTAGTGTGATATGGTGAAGTTAGAAATTCCTATAGAAGGGTTTAGGTGTTATGTGGATTGGGTGATGCCCAGTGGCTGTTTACAAGACCCTTGAGGTCGATTCTTGACCTGGACCAGTGACCAAACCCCAAAATACGAACTTTAGATTTGTCGATTTCGGTTTTTGTGATTTTAGTGATTGTATTTAGAGATTTGGGATGACCCGAGACCATTGTAAAAAAAGTTCCCTTAACCATGAGACGTGCAGGCAACCATGAATCACCCCTTAAAACCTGAGCCCCAACCCATTCATCTTGGCTGCAAATTTAATGATTTGGGCCGCAATTTACGGCCTGAGTACAACCAAATTGATCCGTGTTTGGTCCATGGCTCTATCTTTAGTAAATTAGACCCTCCATGTATGCAAAATTGGCTAATTTCACCCAGGGTAAAATCTGGGACCATTTTCTTGAGTTGCTGCATTGTTTTGCGACTTCATTTTAATTTTAGATTTGGTATTTGATATTGTGTTCCATCATCTGATATTTTTTACGTCAGCGACGGGGGTAGATTAATGGTTTTGCGGGCGTAGGCTAAAGGTTCTAACCTATAAGCGATTCGCATGCAGCTTTGGTTTTCATGTTCGATTCTTGATACTATATGACGCATTAGAAATTGTAGGTACCCCCACGTGGACTTCGAGACGATGTGGATGAGTGTGACGTCATCTACTTTGGCAGGCAAAGATCAGGTGAGTAGATCTATCTCTACGGGTGAAATCGGGTGGATGGCGTATAGCACCCCCGCAATGTTTTGGTGGAAACCGATTTGTAGCATATGGTTAAGAAAACATAGATTAGAAAACTAGGGTTAGAGTTTAAAGATTGTTAGTGAAACCGTCTTATAAACTAAAGGATAGTTAGAAGTGTTATGATACGACTAGTATGTGATGACGAGATTTGAGGATGACGTTTGGTGATATTGCCGTTTAGGGTACTATAAAACTAGATAGCCGACGTAAATGTGTCATCCGAACCATACCTATTTCCAAACTGAAGAATCGTATGTAGATTTTAAACAGATATCTTGAGGGACATTACGGATTTTCAAATGATATCTTTTCCTTAAAAACACCGTAGCCCCTATTTTCAAAACTACGATTCACATCTTTCAAAAACTGTTTTTATGGTTCGGGTGTGTATGTTAGATTAGATACGTATGCTTATTTTAAAGGTAGAATTTATTTGTAAAATCGACTTGACGTGGGATAAAAATGCGATGAAAAGAATATATGACGTGATATGATGATTTGATGATATGTTGGTATAAGGATGCGAGTCCTTTAAGATGATTGATACCTTGCCGGTCCCTTGATATGAGATTGTTACGGATGTGACCTGGGACATAGGTATATATATATATATATATAATGTCGTGAATCATGTATGATATGTCGTACGAGACGTTAGGTCCGTACCCCTCATTGTCATATAGGATGATAGGATCCCTAATGGTTTAATGCCGTCGTACGATGCTTTTTCCGTACGTGATGAGTTTGACTTGATGATTGATCCATACCCTTGACTAGAGGATGTCGTACGATGGATTTTACCGTACGCGATGTTATGAGGCTGGATACCGATTGATAGATTCACCGACTCTGTCTTATAGACACGTATACCTTATAGCTTTTAGCTGATGATTTACCTAATGTTGCATTCATGTTATTCGCATTGTATTACTTATACCTGTGCTAGTACACCTGCACCATTATCGATGATGCGTATGTCACACTTACACAGATTTGCCAGCTCACACACTTCATCATCGATAATTGCCTTGTCACTTACATAGTAAAATCGCTGCATCAGGATGTGACTCCTTGCATGATATACTTGCTATAGATACATATTGTACAACCATTCTTGCGTACATAAATATTGTACACCCATACTTGCGTACATACATATTGTACACCCATACTTGCGGACATACACATTTGTACGTCCATACTTGCGTACATACACATATGCACCTTTATACGATATTGCATTCGATTTTGGAGATTTGGGAACCGCATGATATATTTTAAAAACTGGATTCATTTAAAAGAGCGGTTTTCCCTCGATATGTGCATATTTCTGTTCCATGTTGCATGATATACGGATATGCTTACATTTCTGTTATATATCGCATACATCATGCATTATGATTACACGCATTGAGATATGTTGTTTTCATGAGATTTCTGGATTTGAGAACCGTGGCTATTTCAAAAGAAAGCATGTACTGTTTTAAAAACCCGGTTTCTCTTGATATGATATTTCAATGCGTCCACCAGGCGTTTTCTCGGTTCTGAGACGTATGACATGTCAAACCCGATTCGAGGAGCTGGATGAGGCCGATTGCGGGTACATGGTAGAACCAGTATGGTACCCGGGGTAAGAACGGATAGTTGTACAGTAAACGGTGAGCCTAGCAGAGGGACTACTACCTACCGGTGATAGTATTTGGGCTCGGCGGATATCCGGAGGATACCGACCGGAGTCGAGAGATGATATGGGCCGATCCGGACTGACGGAGCCCGTAGGCCGATCCGGACTGACGGAACCCGAGATATGAGGATTTACGTGTCGATGCTGGACACGGGTTTCAAGATGTTTTTCGAGTGTCGATGCTGGACACCCAGGTTCCATGATTTTGATGTGTCGCGAGCGACACACATTGATTTATATCCTCATACTTCCATGCATATGCTTTTATGATAATTATATACATGATATAGTTGTGTCAATGGTTGACATGTTGACGGGATCCACATGCATACATACATTGATGATATGGTTGGACGGGATCCACATGCATACATACATTGATTATATTGTTGGATGATATCCACATATGGATAGACATTGATATTAGTGTTGGCACATATACAGATATGGTCACCCTAGATATCATAGTATTACCTTTATGATATAGTTGACCTAGGAGTCGTTGTTTATTCGATTTCTACTTGTCGATGTTTTTCTACTCAAGAGTTGGCAACTCACCCCCATTGTGCCACAGTTCTTGCAGGTTGACCGCATGGATCAGTAGCGGTTTCGCTGGCATACAGTTGCATTCGAGTGTTTTGCTTTGGTAGGTGGGACATTTGTATCGTACCCCCTGTTGTATTTATATTTCAATTTGTATCTAGTCAACTCCATCAACTAAAACTAGTATTTGTATAAATAATGAGACTTAGCAAGACTTGTAGTTGCGAGACTTGAGCGATGGGTTTTATGTTCGCATTTGGGGTTGATGTCTTGCTTATTTTTTTTATCTTTATGGTGATCTTCGCCGTTGGGTGTCGTATACTTATATATACTGTCTTGCGTGATTGCGATCCACCGGTTGGCGAAGAGCTAGCTCCCGCTTGGGGATGTCATTATTCTTGTTATGTATTTGTGGTTTTGGATCAAAATATACAAAGGAGGTGCTGCCCAATTTTTTTAAAAAAGACGAAACACGTTTTCGAACTAGTAAATTTCACTTGCATTTTCATGTTCCTTTTCTTTGCATTAAGATAACTTGATTTCATTATACCTTTATTTCAAAACTTCACCTCCTTTATTTTCTTAAAAAGGTTTAGATTTCTGGGTTTCCGCTTACTTGAATTCCGTTACGCCTTTAGACATTGCGTGATTCAAGTGCTAGTCACGAGCTAATATTTCGGGTCATGACAAATATACTATCCATTCTCATTATCTTTCATATTTATCAAAAACATTAAGCTCTTGAGTTTGGCATCATCTTCTTCCTCATTTCTTTTGCTCTCTTGAAATCTCTAGTGAGTGAGATAGTGATAAAGATAGGGTTTTGAAGTGAGAATACAAACCACATCAGCATTCTACACTAGTCTAGACAATTAGTTTAGAGTATTAGCTTCATCTTCATTCTTGATCAAGTGGAGCTAGGAGCTTGGACAAAGTGGACTCCGGGTGGATCATCGTGGACTTGGAAGATCACTAGCAAGCCGGTTCAAACTCTCAAGGTTCCAAGGAGTCGAGAAAAGAGAACTACACAGGTTGTATTTGTTGCGCCACGGCAGCGCCCCGGCCGTCTATCCGAGGCCAAAATGCGGAATCAAAATTTTCTTAACTTTTAAACTGGCGCTACCGCGGAAAATATACCCGGATCGAAACCATTAACCGATACTAGCTGTCAAGAGAAAGGGTGAGAGATATACCGAGTGATCCGAGTCCTCCGGTCTTCTCGTCATCGTCCCGATCTCCCGCGGAAAGTCTAGTCTCCAGGTCGTCGCCTCCTCGCCGGAAGGGCACCACATCGCCTGCGTCTTTTACGGGCTCCCGCCTCAATACCGAGGCAACTCGGGCATGAAGCCGGCAAGTCGACATGCCCAAGAAATTCTATAGAATGTAGTGTAGAAACTTTATCTCTTGGAGTTTATGTAGTTGCCATTGATGGATGGAGGAAGAGGTAAAGAAAATTGGTGCTTTCAATTTTCTAGCAAGAAGAAGATGAGATGAAGAATTCCTCACATAACAAAATGAACTCTCTCATTCTTTTTCTCTCAAGTGAACCTTCTCTCTCAAGTAGTGAGAAAGGTGGTGGAATGAAAAAAATACAAACCATCACAAGAAGGGAGGTGAGTGTAGGAGAAAAAAGAAAGGTGACCATATCCAAACATCATCATAACAATCTCACATCAAACTTCATCTCATATCTAATCTTAATAAAGCAAGAAAAGATGATAGAAAAGAATGGTATCAAAAGATGCTATCATAATCAATCCTTATGCAAGAAACCCCCTCCTCAAATGTAATTTGCAAAACTGCAAATTACCCCCTCCATCGGAAAAGTCCGGCCGAGAAAGAACAAAGGAAAACCGGCCGGAACGGAATGCAAACTGGCAACTCCAGAAAACTGGTCCCGTAATAAATTACAGGAAAACCCCGATACTGTGCATACACACCCGCATCTGTATTCTGACCGGATACAAATGTAAAGAGACAAAATCTACACTGTACTAAACTAGGATCCGGCTTAAACCAAAGCCGGCTAGTAATATCCGTTCGATCCTGATCCGTCCAATACCGCACGTATCTGATCGAACCCTGCCATATATCCATACGGCCACTAGTACAAACCGTCCGATCCTGATCCGTGCAATACCGCGCGTATCTGATCGGACCCTGCCATATCTCCATACGGCCTCTACAGCGTTTCGCCCGAAAGCTTGAGTAACTGAAAGTGTGGTGGACTCTAAAGACTCGTCAATACTATGGCTGTGGATTTAACCACTAGCACGTCAGAGGTATAAGCCAATACGTGATGGGCCACCAGCTATTGACCAAAAGGGACGTCGATGAGCGAACTCATCCTGACACCCTACTGAGCCTGTCAGTGACAATATCCGTACAGTCCGGTCCGTTCGTCTATGAGTATCGCATGTCGGGCCTAGGGGGTTGGTGAAAGTCAGACCCCCAAAAGCGGTACAAGTCGTGTCGGAGTGTAGCCCAGAACGCCCTAAGATACTACTGGAATACCTACCAGTAAATCTCCTGCCTCGGCCGAGGGCTTTGCGTAATGGCTCTCCTAGACACAGCGCGACCTCATTCCCAATACCGGGAGAGACGAACCCCTGAAGATCCGCTCACTGCCTCCATGTGGCTCGGGACTGTACCCAACTAAAACCTGTTTGCACGAATCCTTTGAGCCATGGTAGGGTAGTAATCAAAGAACAGTGGGAACTCACACGAGACAAATGACGATCCTCAGGTCGATGAACTAACCTGTACACATGTCACCAGAGAACTGCTATCTGACGTCAGGTATAAGACCAACTAGCATGTTCCCGGCGAGTCCTGTCCGGTGTACTCATAACCCAATGAGCACCTGTATACATCTTAGGTGAACCAACTGACACCAGTGGGTTGTTAGACCGGCCACCGCCCCTCGTCGGGGTCTCGACTGTATACACTAGTCTACTAATGGAGTATCGATGCCCTGTCTCGAAACTCCTACGACTAGGGACCTTTTAAGGATGTGCTTATAGAGTACCAGCTCCTACGTATATGATCTCCATCATACTGCTGGTAGTCAAGCAAGAATCCTAGGGGCTCTATCAACGTGTAATAGCGACATGTCAGGTCACCTAAAGCAGTACACGATGATAAAGATAAACCAGATAGCATACTATCATCTCGAGTAAGACTGTCCTACCGGGATAGGTCCTCCCTCAATCATTGCAATCACGTGCCTGTGATCCAATAATTGACTCTGAGGGCACTATCTCCAACAATTTCCCACTTGCACTCAAGGCTAATTATTGCGATGTCGCATACTCACAGCCCGTGTGATACCGAACACCCAACTCCTCTACTAGTCAGTCTCAAAACCCGTTTGCGAAACTATTGCGTTCGAGGAATAGCCTCAGTGAGTGGATCCGCAGGATGTTTCTTTCTATGTCTCTCTATATCTCAAGTTCGCGGAGAAAGCCATCTCCCGAAAAGAGCAATACCTGTCTTAGAATGTGTCTGGATTTCTGATGGGACCTAGCTCATAAATGAACTCCAAATCCAAACTTCTTAGACTGTATCGTCAACTGAACTTAATCAGTATCCTGCACCATGCCTTCCCTCAGTATCCACCTGGACCACATGTCCAATATACTGCCCCTCGTCAGAGGGAAAACTATACTCTGACAGCCACTCTGCCATCCAGGTCACCTTGGAAGCCTGGAATGATAACCGTCTCCTAAAGGAGGCTGCCGTTATCATATCCCTAGAACATCAACTTATGTTCTAAAACTGCTTCCGACTGTTTCTCCTGGATTGGATCAATATCAACTTATTGCATCTACTGCAAGAACAACATCTGGTGTGGTACTTGACATCTCATGATTGACTCTATTGCCTAAGCAAGTGATCTGTCAATCATGCATATCCCTCTCCCCTTTAGTCTGAAAGACACCTTTAGAGAGGGTGACTCCTCACCTGCAGGTACACTACCGTGCCAGGAGTCGTCCATTCTAAATACTCATAGAATGCTGTCAAGGTACCCAGATTGGGAAACTACCCAAATCTAGATCTAAAACCATAGATCTAGTAACCAGAATGTCTGATATAATATCCAAGTCCTGTGTGGAGAAACTACTATGTGACAACCAAAGTATAACCGATCGTAGTATAGGAATATCACTTTCTACTCTGTGTATGTTATCCAAATACCATGACATCACACCCTACTACCTTCTCAACAGATCCATCCCCTATTCTGATAAAGTGAAACCTATGACTGTCACATCAGAAATAGATGATTTATCTCCGCTGTAACTGCTTTAGTCTATAAATAGACATAAGCCTGATGACCACCAATGCTTCCGCTGCTCCCACTGACTACGACAACCCTCTGCCAGAGTCAAATAGACGTGCACTTCTAAAGCTAGTTTAGAACGACGCTATACTCATCCTCCTGCCGGGTCTCGCAACCTGGAACAACAGCAAAGGTAAGTGTGGGTAAACAAGAACTTCCCTGTCACCGTCCTTGAGGCTACCGGAGCACCTCTTGGGTGTCTGAAGTTACCCACCTTATCTGCGGAGTGGCCAATGGAATGTCAAGCCAGATTGAATCTTTAGGTTCTTATGAAATCTTCAGTAATCGTTTGCGGTTCTGGAATCGCTTCCAGTTCTACCATACTCCCACTACTGTTTTCTGAAAAATCCATTTCTTTTAAAAATGTGGCGAGTTAAGAACAATATCACTATTGATCTTCCAGATGGTAGAAAGTCAACCCTCGTCATAGCCTGGGTCAACCCACAAACAGCCATTACAGAAACGTGCCTTGAGTTATCCAGAGTCTGGTTTTAAGCATAAGCCGGACAACTCCCCGTACCTTAACAATGTCAAGATATGAACTGTTCTATATCCAATATAGAAACAGAGGCACTGATTTAATCGGAACCAGATTCAAATCATGCAGCTGTCTCCAGTGCATGTCAACTAAAATGGAAAAAGGCCGATCAGCGTCACTCAACTTAGGAATGCTTCCAATTATGAGTAACCTGAAAGAGAAGCAAGTTCTCTTAATCATTACAATCAACTGAACACCATACACAAGTATCTACATCTTCGATCACTTTGAAGAATCCCGATACTTGCTACACCTTGTTCTCTACTCTATTCAAATACCTATAACTCCTCAAAACTTAGACCCTGTGTTCCTACGAAACACATGTCTAAGAACTAGAGAAGTTAAAAGTAAACAGAATATAGTATGAGGACCAACCCCTCTGTCCTAATGGACACTGGACAACATACAATACTCTGTATAAGTCCGCTGAGTCTAACAACTCTTTCACTGTTCGTCGTAGGTTGAAAACTGTACTTATGGTTAAGAAGAATTACACCGCTGTTTAATGCTCCTTACCTAACCATCCACTGATATAGATAAATGTCATCGACATAATATCAAAAGGTATATCTCACTCTATGAAAATAGACGTACAGATATATCAATTTGAAATTAGTGCACAACAGCGAATATTCAAAACCAAATATTTGCCGACCGGCAAACAGCCCAGATGATCTTCTCAAATATCACCGATTACAACGAATCCCGATATAATGAGGATGATCACCCTATTCCCAATAACTTACTCCCACTCATCATCTGTAAAACAATACAGATGTGAGAATCATACCTGGTAAATACATACCCTGGAGTAAGTATCTAATCGGGAAATCAGTTTTCTTTTAACATTACATAGTGAAACTGAAACATTGAAATGTTTCGGTGGGGTATTCCGGTATTCTTAGTAATGCCTCTTCCATTATCCAGATTCACAACTGTAACCGTATATCTCTTTGCCATCTGTCCAAATCCCTTTATATGTCTTTAGTCATTACCGTCTGCACACCCCTTTAGGCCAAATGGTTTTCTTCCTTCCCTACCGTTCGGCACCAGCCTATGGTTTGGAAGAAGACTATCCAATAAGCATAAAAGGTGTACTGTCCTAATCCTAGGAGCACTCGCAAAGCGAGAGAAGGTGAAGATAAAAGACAACCGAAAAAACCTTATTCATATTTCTCCTGAACCAGAATCCATCCCCGAACTGGAACAAGTTCCTTTCGAGTTCGTATATAACCATACGATGGAGTATCCAAATAAACTGTGGATCTTCGTAGTGATACGGACTGTCCTGGAGAAATACAAAGGTGATTTAGGATTGGCGAAGAAATACTTGGTTCGGTCGTGAATAGCAGTCGCAATTTACTTTGCCCTCTTACTAATCCCTTGCTTTGTCTTAATCTTAATACCTTCTGCACACCGTTTAGGCTAATTGGTTTTCTTCATTCCCTACCGGTTGGCACCAGCCTAAGGTTTGGAAGAAGACTATCCAATTCGCGTAATAGGTGTGCTATCTCCTAAACCAAGGAGTACTCACAACTTGAGAGAAGGTAAAAGGGAAAAGACAACTGAATAATCCTATCCGTTTTCTCCAGAACCGGAAACCATCCTCGAATTCCTTCGAGTTCATATATAACCATACGATGGTTTTGTCCAATGGAAGTGGAAGTTCGTAGTAATACGGGGTGTCCTGGGGAAAAGGGTAAACGTAGGAGTGGCAATGAGGTCTGCAACTCTGACAATCCAAAAGCCAGTGTTAAGAAGGTTCGGTCAACTTGGTTACTGAGTCATAGTCTTAGGGTCGGGTCAATGGTCGCTGCCAGAGAGAGAGAAAAGAAACACTCAGCGTGCACTCTAACCTAGATCAGAATGGTTACCAATTTATCTAATCAGGAAACCTCCCACTGTACCTCAAATTCTCCTCCAAACCTGAAAGAAGAATTAGTCGGGGTCACCCGAGGAGTAAACTAACTCATCAGTGGGAATCGGGATCCAACTATCATCGCATGATAACTTGACGGAATCCACTCAAGTCACCACACTCCAGAAGGTATGCGCATGCCTAGCAAGTTTCAGTTCCTTTGAAACTCCCGATGTGATTTTTACCCCAAGCGGTTTATGACCTTGACTAGGTCAACAAACCATAAACCGCCAGTCATGTTCAACCCGTCATTATTCTGGATTGCATTAAACCCACCCGTACGTGCCCTTGACTAGGTCAACAACGCCGCACGACTGTCTTAACCAATCCCACTTATGCAACAAACAAGTACCACTTAGCTACCGAACACTACGTCTTGACTAGGTCAACAAACGCAGCACGAATACTAAATAATACCTGTAGGAAATGACGGAGGGCTACGGCTGGTTTTTGGCGAAAAACCTTTAACGTAATGAACTTGATATCGATGAAAGAACTGGATAACTTTTTAGAAAATATAGTGAAGAAAACCTTTACTAAAGAGGTCACTCCCGGTGAAGGGAACTCGGCTCTTTCCCCGTAGAATGAGGTGCAGGATATTCCAACTGAATACCACGATGCAAAGCAAAAGTAATCGGCTATAGTGAAGTTAATGCCCTGACGCAAACTTCTGTCCAAGGGGTCACTCCCGGTGAAGGGATCTCGGCCCTTGCCTCGTCGACTGAGGAGCAGGATATTCCAAATGAATACCACGATGCAAAACAAAAGTGAACGTCCTTGCAATAACAGCTTTTTGAAAAATGTTCCAACAACATCAGAATAGGTTTGTTTATCTTGCATTGATCCGAATCAACGCAGTCCCATCAATTGATCACACCACAAAGAACGAAAATATACTGATGTACGTATATGCCATCCGCATTCGCCACTGGGTCCCGTCATCACCCGTTAGGTTACTTAACTAACGACAGAGCGGGGACTGGACTAGCGCGGATGCAAAACATATACAACATCTACTAATATATATACCAATATATTATATTCGCTCAAGGCGTGATAAGAATGCAACATCACAGAAATGTACAGCATCACAGAACAATACAGATATCTGGGATCCCCGGGTTTCATAGAGCCGCTACTGAAACCCGACGTTCCCCTGGTCGTGTGGATAGCCTGTGCAATGAAATCCTAGACCCCTACGGGCGCGGCAAGTCACCCGCCAAAACCTGAAGCGAGGCAGCCCCCTTCAGCACCGTGAATGGACCACCCAGCACTTCATGGAATTCGGTAACTTGGGCACCCCTCCTGGGTCAACCTGTACCCCCTACGAGTTCGGTGAATAGCCCGCCAATCCCAGAGTGAAGCCCCTTCCGTCTCAATGCCATGAGATGCGGGCCCGTTGCCCTATAGAACCCGGCTATCCGTGCACCCCTCCGCGGGGTAATCCTAGTACAGAAGGTAAAATATACATACAACGGGTACATCGACCGCAACCAGGCCGTGCCCCAAAAGAATAATACAAACAAGCAGTGACGGCAGTCCACATGTCGGACGCTCGCCCCGCAATATCAAATGTACATATAAAACAAAACTGTACTAACATTGCATCCAGGCTATCCCCACGACCGATCCGCAACATCACAGCATAAACACAGAACATCAACGTGAAAGTCACGTTCGCAAATCCGTCTAACCGGGCTATAGCAGTTAGACAGGATTTACCGATCAAGTGACATTCACGGTCGCAGATATAATGTAAATACTGTGAACTAGCAAGTTTAAAATATCCGATCGAACAAAATATACCAAGTGGGCCCCAAAGCATTACTGTAGCACTTGCAGAAAATCTGGGCCCAAACAAAATATACCAAAACCCTTATTTTCAGCCCACAAGCCCACTGAAAAAATACGGCGAAATGATCCCAACTTCCTGCGGCGGAACCGCGGCCAAAGAGGGGTTAAGGCCGCGGTTCCGCGGTCGTACGGAAGAATAGGGTTACGAAATTTTTCCAGTGTTCTTAGGATTATCTGTACATCATTCTGCAATAACCTGAAAAATTTTTGGACACCAAAAAAATTCGACATAAACTGATGTGAAGGAAAATACGGTTTTTGGGATTTTGGTTTGATCAGGTCTTTAAACATACTAGAGCAAGCTAGACTAGGTTAATGGCGTGGCTCTGATACCATGTTGCGCCACGGCAGCGCCCCGGCCGTCTATCCGAGGCCAAAATGCGGAATCAAAATTTTCTTAACTTTTAAACTGGCGCTACCGCGGACAATATACCCGGATCGAAACCATTAACCGATACTAGCTGTCAAGAGAAAGGGTGAGAGATATACTGAGTGATCCGAGTCCTCCGGTCTTCTCGTCATCGTCCCGATCTCCCGCGGAAAGTCTAGTCACCATGTCGTCGCCTCCTCGCCGGAAGGGCACCACATCGCCTGTGTCTTTTACGGGCTCCCGCCTCAATACCGAGGCAACTCGGGCATGAAGCCGGCAAGTCGACATGCCCAAGAAATGCTATAGAATGTAGTGTAGAAACTTTATCTCTTGGAGTTTATGTAGTTACCATTGATGGATGGAGGAAGAGGTAAAGAAAATTGGTGCTTTCAATTTTCTAGCAAGAAGAAGATGAGATGAAGAATTCCTCACATAACAAAATGAACTCTCTCATTCTTTTTCTCTTAAGTGAACCTTCTTTCTCAAGTAGTGAGAAAGGTGGTGGAATGAAAAAAATACAAACCATCACAAGAAGGGAGGTGAGTGTAGGAGAAAAAAGAAAGGTGACCATATCCAAACATCATCATAACAATCTCACATCAAACTTCATCTCATATCTAATCTTACTAAAGCAAGAAAAGATGATAGAAAAGAATGGTATCAAAAGATGCTATCATAATCAATCCTTATGCAAGAAACCCCCTCCTCAAGTGTAATTTGCAAAACTGCAAATTACCCCCTCCATCGGAAAAGTCCGGCCGGGAAAGAACAAAGGAAAACCGGCCGGAACGGAATGCAAACTGGCAACTCCAGAAAACTGGTCCCGTAATAAATTACAGGAAAACCTCGATACTGTGTATGCACACCCGCATCTGTATTCTGACCGGATACAAATGTAAAGAGACAAAATCTACAATGTACTAAACTAGGATCCGGCTTAAACCAAAGCCGGCTAGTAATATCCGTTCGATCCTGATCCGTGCAATACCGCACGTATCTGATCAAACCCTGCCATATATCCATACGGCCAGTAGTACAAACCGTCCGATCCTGATCCGTGCAATACCGCACGTATCTGATCGGACCCTGCCATATCTCCATACGGCCTCTACATCGTTTCGCCCGAAAGCTTGAGTAACTGAAAGTGTGGTGGACTCTAAAGACTCGTCAATACTATGGCTGTGGATTTAACCACTAACACGTCAGAGGTATAAGCCAATACGTGACGGGCCACCAGCTATTGACTAAAAGGGACGTCGATGAGCGAACTCATCCTGACACCCTACTGAGCCTGTCAGTGACAATATCCGTACAGTCCGGTCCGTTCGTCTATGAGTATCGCATGTCGGGCCTAGGGGGTTGGTAAAAGTCAGACCCCCAAAAGCGGCACAAGTCGTGTCGGAGTGTAGCCCAGAACGCCCTGAGATACTACTGGAATACCTACCAGTAAATCTCCTGCCTCGGCCGAGGGCTTTGCGTAATGGCTCTCCTAGACACAGCACGACCTCACTCCCAATACCGGGAGAGACGAACCCCTGAAGATCCGCTCACTGCCTCCATGTGGCTCGGGACTGTACCCAACTAAAACCTGTTTGCACGACTCCTTTGAGCCGTGGTAGGGTAGTAATCAAAGCACAGTGGGAACTCACACGAGACAAATGACGATCCACAGATCGATGAACTAACCTGTACACATGTCACCAGGGAACTGCTATCTGACGTCTGGTATAAGACCAACTAGCATGTTCCTGGCGAGTCCTGTCCGGTGTACTCATAACCCAATGAGCACCTGTATACATCTTAGGTGAACCAACTGACACCAGTGGCTTGTGAGACCGGCCACCGCCCCTCGTCGGGGTCTCGACTGTATACACTAGTCTACTAATGGAGTATCGATGCCCTGTCTCGAAACTCCTACGACTAGGGACCTTTTAAGGATGTGCTTATAGACCACCAGCTCCCACGTATATGATCTCCATCATACTGCTGGTAGTCAAGCAAGAATCCTAGGGGCTCTATCAACGTGTAATAGCGACATGTCAGGTCACCTAAAGCAGTACATGATGATAAAGATAAACCAGATAGCATACTATCATCTCGAGTAAGACTGTCCTACCGGGATAGGTCCTCCCTCAATCATTGCAATCACGTGCCTGTGATCCAATAATTGACTCTGAGGGCACTATCTCCAACAATATACTCTTCACTTAGTGATATATAGCTTGTTGTATGTGATACTTTTGGTGTAACCCTAAATATTCTAGTTAAGATTCATGGTTAGTTTTCTTAGCACCTCTCTAAAATTATAAAATGGCATGTGTGATGCTTACAAACCCTAGATTAGGTGCTAAGGAAACCAGCCAGTGGTATCAGAGCCAAGATAGAGCTTTAAAGTAACCTAGACGACGTTAAAAAACTCGAAGGAACGAAACTCGACGCCCGAATAATGCTCACTGGAAATTTTTCAAAAAGTTGGATTTTTTCATATTAAAAAAACTCAGAAAATCGTGCAAGGTATTGTATGGGCCCACAAGAAGAACGAAGCCCTAACTCGACTTAACGACCGTGGAACCGCGGCCGAAAGGGTCTTTTTGCGGCGGTTCTGCGGCGCCGTTGGTAAGGTTTGGACTGTGCCTTCTTGTGCTGGCCCGTATGTACTAATAGCAGTCTCTGGTATATTTTAAAACTGCTTAAGTGTTGAGCTTTCTGAGAATTATTTGGGTGATTGATCGTTCGATCGAATGTTTTAACTGCGCCCAGTATATGAGAATGTGATACAATAATTGGAATCTACGAATTTGTTTGTTTCGTGTAAATCTAACATTTCGGTTTCGAGTGTAATCGGAAATCTTGTTGAATTATCAAACTTATTTTGAAAAAGTGTTTTCATAGGTGGGACTTAAATGCGAGCTTTACATTGTTAGGCATGAAATCTTGGATATGTGATATCCTGGGTTTATGTTGTCTAAGGGTAGTTACGATTCCAATTGTTGTAGTTTTTCATATTTCTTTTCTGCGACCGTAAGTGTAGTATGTGCTGTATCGCCGATTTCATTGCTATACATCAACGACAATCGGAGTACGAATAATTGCTTACGTTGATGATATGTGATATTATGTGTTGCTGAGATATGATGTGCAGGATTGTCGCGATTGAATAGCCGGGGGTTTTATATGAGATGAGAATCTTTATTTTCATTCATGTAAAAATTAATTGTATGTAATATTCTTTTATTTGAGGCACTTCCGGGTTGAGGTTGATGTCACCATTATTGTATATTATCTACTTTTCCGCATTAGGATAGACCCAAGGAGGGGAGCACAAGTGACCGGGTTCTAGGGTTCAGTGGGAGGCCATCTCGAGGAGTCGAGACCGGGTCTCCTAAACTCTGGAATTGGTAGGGTTACTTTCCGCTCTCGTAGGGGTCTAGGGGCGTGGGCTTGGTTATTCATCCCGACCGTGGAATCCGTATTTTCTATTGTTGGCTAAATACAAAATACGGAACTCCTAGATATTCTTTATTTTCGTATGTGCTTTTGCTGTTGATACTCTGTAATGTGATTACTTAGTATCTGAGACGAATGGATTATTATTATATATATTATATATATGATATATAATAAACGTTGCATATGTTTTACACCCGCGCTAGTCCCGCCCCGCTATGCCGTTAGTTAAGTAACCTAACGGTGCATAACGGGACACTGTGGCGAATGCGGATGGCATAAGTGTACGTTCTATTTTCGTTTCTTTTCTGTAATGGCTTAGGAAATTAAATGATGGGACTACATTAATAAGATTAATGTAAATAAAAAGAAACCTAAAGATGTTGTAGAATCAGATTTGAAACCCACTCGGCCTTTTTATTAAAAATGCAAGTTTCAAAAGATGCGGAGCTTAACCACTCATTTTCTAAACTGTTTTGATTTTACAACGAGATCAAGTTCAAAGCGTTAAAGGTTTTCATAAAAACCATCTGCAACCCTCCGTCATTTTAGGAAGGAGTGTACTTAGTATTCGTGCTACGTATGTTGATTATAGTCAAGGCGTAGTGTATGGTAGCTAAGTGATGTCTTCCTACAAAGCATATGATGCGATAAGTTAGGACATTCATGTGATTATGTTGATCATAGTCAAGCGTCATATGGGTGGGTCTAGTTAATCACGAAATGACGGATAGAACTTGACTAGTGCTTATAATATGTTGACCATAGCCAAGGTCATAAGAAGCTATGGGTAAAAACCATATTGAGAGTTTCAAGAGTTGAAATTTGCAATGAGATTGCATACCTTCTATATGATAGTTGGATCCCGATCCCACAGTCAGTAAGAATTACTCTTAGGAGAGTTTTGCACTTAACAATCAGCTAATCCAATAGGTGTCTAGAAAGGTGTCAACGGGGTTTCACCACTAGGAAAACGAGGTTTATTTTAATTAGGTTCGTGCGAAAGCACGGGGAACCTCCTTCAAAGTACCGATACTGGCCTGGCTGGCCGGTTAGTGAAACTGTAGAATGTAATTAATCCTGGCTGGTTTTCATTTTTAGTTTTGAAAGAAAATTTGATTAAAGAAGTGGGAGACATCGATTAGATAAGATAATAACCAATCTAAATATTTGCAAGATCATTTCGCTGAGTGTTTTCTTTTCTCTCTCCTAATGGCAGATTCCGATGACGAGACTTAAGCTTCTTTTAGAGAGAAACAAACTGACAGGACCGAATTATAAAGAATGGTTGAGGAACTTGAACATTTCACTCACATATAATAAAGTATCATATGTCCTCACTGCCAAAGCCCCACCCGTCCCAGGACCTGAATCATCTGTTTTGGATAAGGAGATCCGAAAAACATGGGATATTGATTATGACACGGCCAAGTGCCTCGCGCTTGCTTCTATGGACAGTACACATCAGAAGCAGCACGAGAAGATGGATGTTCAATCTATCTTTCTTCATATAAAGGAGTTGTATCCAGAGCAATCTCGGACTTTACGATACGAGGCATCTCGAAAGCTGCTTCAGATGTGAATGGCCCCTGCCACATCAGTAGGAGAACATGTCCTGAAGATGATTGGTCTTATAGAAGAACTCGAGGACCTGAGATGGACCCTGGATAATGAGCAATTTACTGATATTGTTCTACATTCTCCCCCCTGCATTTGCTCCGTTCATTATGAATTTCAATACGAATGATTTGGAGAAATCATTGTCTGAACTTCTCAATATATTGAGAAGTGCAGAGAGCACGGTTAAGACAATGAAAACTCCCGCTCTGTTATATGGGCCATCTTCCTCTTCCATCCCAAAAGCCAAGGCCAAGGGAAAGAAGAAAAAGAAACCCACCAAACCGGGAGGTGGAGTTGAAAAAGGAAAGGGGAAAGATAAATCCGGGGACACGGGAAGTTGAAAAGGAGAATGTTTTTACTACCACATGTCAGGACATTGGAAACACAACTGTGCTCTGTATCTTGCTGATCTCAAGAGGAAGAAGCATACTGATGCTTCCGCTTCAGGTGTGTTTGTAACTGAAAACTTTTTTTCTATAAACTCTACATCTTGGGTATTAGATACCGATTCTGGTTCTCACATCTGCAATTGTATGCATGGATTGATAAATAGTAGAGTTTTGAAGACAGGTGACCATACTCTTCAGGTTGGAAATGGTTCCAATGTACATGCTGTATCCGTAGGAGAGTATCATCTGGGGTTGCCTTCGGGTTGTATTTTGGTTTTGAACCCTTGTTATTATCTACCTAGTATGCTATGTAATATAATACCCGTTTCTTTGTTAGACAATGAAGGACATCATTTAGTGTTGCAGAATAATGTTATGAACATTAACTTAAATCAACGGTTGATTGGGTATGGTACACTAAATAACGGTATTTACGTCTTGAACCACCACAAAGTTTTCAATATACAACATACTAATTAAAGAAAATTTTCAGATATAAATGAAACTTTTCTTTGGCATTGTAGACTTGGTCATATTAATGAAACAAGACTAAACAAGTTACATAAAGATGGATATTTGAATCCTTTTGAATATAAATCTTATGTGACATGTCAGTCCTGTATCAAAGGTAAAATGACCAAAACTCCGTTTACTGGACACGGAGAAAGAGCTGTGGAACTTTTAAGCCTCATACATAGTGATGTATGCGGACCAATGTCTACATATGCTAGAGGCGGTTTTTCATACTTCATTACTTTTACTGATGATTTCTCAAGATTCGGACACATGTTTTTGTTAAAACATAAATCTGAAGCTTTCGAGAAATTCAAGGAGTATAAACATGAAGTGGAAAAACAAACAGGCTTGAGCATCAAGATACTTCGATCGGATCGAGGTGAAGAGTATTTGAGTACAGAGTGTTCAGACTTCTTAAAAGAGAATGCGAATCTCTCTCAACTCACTTCCCCTTTCACACCACAGCACAACGGTGTGTCAGAATGGAGGAATCATACCCTATTAGATATGGTACGGTCCATGATGAGTGATGTTGAGTTACCGCTTTCCTTTTGGTGACATGAATTGGAGACAGCAATGTATCTGTTAAACAGGGTTCCAACCAAGACCGTGTATACCACTACATATGAGATATGGTGTGGAAAGAGACCATCTCTTAAAAGAGATTGGATATGAGGTTGTCCGGCTTTTGTCAAAAAGAAGAATCCGGATAAACTCGAGACACGATCGGTCATGTGTAAATTTATGGGATATTCAAAACATTCATATGGATATCTATTCTACCACAAGGAGGAACAAAAGGTTTTTGTTTCTCAACATGCCACATTTTTAGAAAATGAAATTTTTACAAATAGTACTGATGGCAATGCGGTAGAACTAGAAGAGGTTCTAGAGACACAAATTACTCATGACGAATTGGTTGAAACTGATGTTGCAGTAGAACTTCAAGAACCTCAGCCGCTCCGGAGATCTAGTAGAACTTCTCGCCTACTGGAGAGATACTATGGGTTTCTCGTTGATGGTGATAGAGAAGATTGCATCATGGATGATGATGATCCTACTAGTTTTCAGCAAGCTATCACGAGTGGTGACTCGGTGAAGTGGCTGGATGCCATGAGATCCGAAATGGAGTCCATGTACACCAACAAAGTATGGACTTTGGACATTGCACCTCTTGGGATAAAACCCGTAGGGTGCAAATAGATCTTTAAGAGAAAGATTGGTGTAGATGGATAGGTAGAGACCTTTAAAGCAAGGCTTGTAGCGAATGGTTTTCGTCAAAGACCAGGACTGGACTATGATGCAACTTTCTCTCTAGTAGCAATGCTTAAATCCATTCGGATCCTACTTGCTATTGCTGCTCACTACGACTATGAAATCTGGCAGATGGACGTTAAAACTGCATTTCTAAATGGTGATTTAAAAGAATGCGTTTATATGGATCAGCCTGTAACACCTTAGAATTTCGATTAGTGTTAATTAAGCGATAATGCGGGTTTTCTGTAAAAAGTTTACCAAATCGGTTTCCTCACAATTTATAACATGTAATTAATATTTTATTATTATTTGTTATGGCTTGTACACACATGTGCATGTTAATGTGATGGTGTGTTTGTTTTAATCTAGTTTAGTGACCATGACAATTTAACCTAATCCTAATCCTTGCTTTTCTTTAACCATAAACCTTGATATTTTGTGTGAGGGGAGATATTTTCAATTTTGTTTTGTATTGGAGAGGAGGTGGCAAGGTGAGTCATGGAGACTTGATGGCTTGCATTTAATGGTGGAGATGCACTCACCCTACACTCACCTCTCTCTCTCTTTTCATCTCACCCTCTCTCCTTCTCACTTCACTTATCTCTTTCTCATCATTTTCTTCTTTCCTCAACCCTCAAACTGAACACTTAACCTTTCCTTCACTAAACCTACACCAAACTTCACTAAACCTCACCCAAATCACATCCTAAACCTTGTTTTGCCTCTAGGATTCATTGGAGCTTGGAAAGCTAGGTTCTTGGAGCTTGTGGTAGTAGGTAATGATCTCTATCTATTAAGTAGGTGTTTTTGGTGTTGCGTAGCTTATTCGTTTCAGTTTAGAACGCTTAAAGTTAAGTTTCGTGCACATATCGTATTTTTAGTGTCTTTGTGTGATATCTGTGATTTGCTGTGACCCAGAGTGCGTACTATAAAATCTAGCAGTGTAGTTGTGTTGTACCAGTGACCCTAAGCCTTCACCTGAAGCACGAACACCATGCACTCAGATTTGGCCGGCGACATGAAGAGGAAATCTGGCGAACTCGGTTTTCTTGGGGAGTTTGGGTTTGGGTTTTTCAGGGTAGCTGTCTGCAGTTATTTTAGTGTGTTTGGTACTGTTTGATTTTTGAGTTTTGACTATATACAAAATCTTGGATCAGTTTGCTAGTTTCTAGTGTTACGAATACGTGTGTTACGATTATCCGACACGGTGTGTGTACTTTGTGTAGCGTTTGCTCTTGAGTTTGTTTCGTAGTGTCGCTACGCACGTTAGCCACTAGACGAACACGTGAGAGTATGTTTGGAGTTGGTGCGTCGGTCAACGTAGTGGTTACGTATTATTGGTCGATTGCTAATATAAACTTGTTATATTGTTGTTTTATGATCTTAGGGTCGCAGGAGATCACTTCGGACGTTGCGAAGAAGGGAAAGAAAGTGGTTGGCTTTACTTAGCCCAAGATCATCAGTGAGTATATTTAACATCTACAGGGGAATCGCCCGTATAGCGTTATGCATCAGGGATAGATATGATATGATATTAGCCGCATGTTTTATTGCACATATAGAGATTGTGCATAAAACTTCATTGCATATTATTACTTGTTGTGCTTGGACTTGTACCCTTTGGATACTGCACTATTATTGACGGTTCATGTTGCACGAGCACTGATTGTATGGCACTCACACCGTCAATAATTGCCATGACACGCACAACACTTATATATACGTGAGATTGTATTGGCTATGTTCTTGAGACATGATCCTTATTTTTATTGTGCATATGACAAATAGCATACATGTATACCTACATGATTACACATATGCCTTGACATGCCTACATGCTAGTTACCCATATACCTATATGGTATTGTACCATTAGTGACATGTATATATACATATGAGACATCGCTACATGTACATCTTGCATACATACTTACACATGCACCCGTATGGTATTACATCATTATTGATAGGTACATACTCATACACCTTGTTGTAGTTACATATTCACCTTTATATGATGTTGCGTTTGGTTTCGGAGAAATTAGGAACCACATGATACTTAATAACTTGTTGCAGTTAAATAGCGGTTTTTCCTTTATATGCTCATATTACTGTTTCATGTTGCATATATTATATTTCATTAATTTCGCATTGTAATATGGTTTTCATATGATGTTTTCTGGATGATTTAATCCCGCGTATATATATTAGCGGTGACGCTGATATACATATGTATATTTACGTATATATATATATATATATATATATATATCAGTGGTATGGGACGCTATTGTATATGTACACCTACATAATATATCATCATAATGATCTATGCAAATATACTTATTTAGTTGATATGAGGGCCGATATTATGGTCGATATGAGGGCCGATATTATGGTCGATATGAGGGCCGATCCGGACTGACGGAGCCCTATATATATATGAGTATTTACGTGTCGATGCTAGAAACTAGTTTTCATGATGTTTTCGGGGTTCGATGTTAGACACTCAGGTTCCATGAGACTTACAGGATGTGTTTTATTCCGTACTCCGCATTTATTTGATATGCATTGCTTCATGTACTAATAGTACCTGATATAGTACCTTTCATGACTGTTGCATATACATATTGCCATTTATTGCTATTAGATTGCATGTGATAGATTACCGCAGTATGTGCATACTTGCGATTACCTGCATATGTTATTTACTATTCACGAGTTGGCAACTCACCCCCGTTGTGCCACAGGGTTGTACAGGTTGTCCCTCAAAGTAGTCAGAGGCAGGGCTTTCTTCTTCACATCGTATCTTTTGCAGCGGATACCGATACGGATGACTTGGTTCAGTTTTGATATAAGTGGGTTTTGCGGTTATCCGATGTTGCTCATTGTATATTCATTGTATCCAGTACTCTCCATCTACCATTTTCATGTATTGACATAGAGACGAGTTGTGAGGACGATATTGTATATTATTTGTGACTTGGAGATTTTCATGTTGTTCACTTTATATCTTCTTTTTCTTCGCTACGTCGTCGTATATCTATTGTGGTGGTTGTTTTCAGCCTTTGGGCGTGGATTTACTCTCGTTTGGGGATACTTTACTTATATCTTTTGTGGTACCCTTTTTGGGGGCTTGTTTTACAAAGGAGGTGTTGCCAAATTTTAAAGGAAGTAAATTTGGATTTAAAGAATTTTGATTGAGATTCTAAAAGTTTTAAAAATGTTCTTATCACTTACTACTTTGATGGTTTAGATTGCTGGGTTTTCGGCTTACTTAAATTTCGTTACGCCTGTAGACGTTACGTGGTTTAAGGGCCGTCACGTGCCAAATTCGGGTCGTGACAGCAGGCATGCTTGTTGATCTTCTGATCGCTCAATACCCGGGTGGCCGTTACATTTAGCAGACCACTTGCGGCTTGTGGGCGTTTTATATGATCATCACTGTCACGACCCGAAATTGGCACGTGACGGCCCTAATACTACGCAACGCCTACAGACGTAACACAGTAGAAGAAAGCCAAACCCAGAAATCTAAACCATGAAAATACGGAAAAGATAATAAAAGTTTTTGAAACGTTTGAAATCACAACCCAAATTCTTTAAAAGAGTCCACTTTTTCTTTAAAATTTTGGCAGCACCCGCTTTGTAAAAACTAACCCCCAAATGGGTACAACATGAATATAAAGTAAAGCATCCCAAACGGGAGCAAAAATCCACGCCCAGCGGCGGAAAACAAACACCACAACAGATATACGACGCCGTAGCGAAGAAATAAGAGACAAAAGAAAGGAAACTGTATAAAAGGCAACAAATCCACAATAATATACAATATCGTCCTCACCAAGTCTCTAAGTCACAACATACTTGTAGTAGATGGAGAGTACAAGATACAACGAATATACAACACAAAATACAGATAACCACCAAAACCCACCTAAGCAAAAGGCACACTGTGAGTCGATGCGGTATCTGGAGCAAAAGATGATAGATAGGTGAATAGCCGGCCTCGACTACTCTGGGGAAACACCTGCAATACCTGTGGCACAACGGGGGTGAGTTGCCAACTCGTGAATAGTAAATAACATATGCAGGTAATCGCAAGTATGCACGTACTACGCGAATCTAAGATATGCAATTACCAGTAATAACATGTCATATGAATGCAGAATAATGGAATGTACACTAGCAGGTACAACCAATATATATAAAGAAATAATGATAGGACAACACTATGCAATAATCATGAAAGGTACTCTAACAGGTACTACTAATACATGAAGCAGTGCACAAATAGATAAAGGTGAGGTATGGAGTGAAATATGTCATTTCCAGGGAATCCTGACATCGTGGTAGGATCACAATCCAGCAAGACAATTCAAATCCCAATTCCTCAAATCAGCCCCCAAATTGGCTCTCATATCATCTAAGTGTCACATCTCCTCAACTGCACAATATCAAGTATATCTCGTATATATATCGAATGTACAACATCATGTAGATCTCACATATCTCGTATGTACAATATCAAGTATACCTCACATATATCGAATGTACAACATCAAGTGGATCTCACATATCTCGTATGTACAATATCAAGTATATCTCACATATATCGAATGTACAACATCAAGTGGATCTCACATATCTCGTATGTGCAATATCAAGTATATCTCACATATATCGAATGTACAACATCAAGTGGATCTCACATATCTCGTATGTACAACATCAAGTATATCTCACATATATATCCAGTATCCAATCTCAAATGAATCTCTTATATCCCGAATCAATTCTCCAGCAAAATTCTAACATCCTAAATATAATGATATAAATAAATATGATGAGGTCAATACACATATATTAGCGTCCCATTCCACTAATATTGGTGTAAGGGTATATATAACAGCGGCTCAATCCCCTGTTATATATACAAAGGAGTAATTAGAAATATCATGAAACCAATGTGCCAAGCATCGACACAGAAATGCTGATCTATCTGCTGTTGTCACCACGACTGGCCCCCTGATAGGTACGTATCATACGCTATCCCGAAAGCTCGAGTGCCTAGCTCTTGTTAGTTGTATGTATGCCCTAGAGGCCAGTATTGTACAGATGATGTATATTATATTGGATGCTTGGAAATATAAAGAGAGGACTTTCTAGCTCGATATGATAGTATGCTATCTGGTTGCTCTTTACTTTAACATGTATACTTTTCTCTTTATACTGTCTTATCGTTACATGTTGGTAAAGCCCTTAGGATGTGTACTTGACTACCTGGACTATGATGCGGATCATACTAGTGGGGATATGGTAGTCCATAAGTACATCCTTCAAGGTCCCTAGTCGTAGGTGTATCAAGACGGGGCATCGATATACCCGAGTAGACTAGCGTATACGCTTCTCGACCCAAGAGATGGGCGATGGATGATCCCTTATCCATTGGTGTTTGACATCAGAGATGGTATACGGGTGCTCAGTGGAGACTGGGTACACTGGACGGACTCGCCGAGAACTCCCAGATGGCATTATACCTCACGTCAGATGGAAGTTCTCTGGTTACACTTCTGCAGGTTAGTCTATAAACCCGAGATCGTCATAGAGTCTTGTGTGATTCCCACTGTGCTTTGATTTCCACCTTACCACGTCCATGAGGGCGTGCAAAACGGTGGTTTTTGGGTACAGTCCCGAGTCACATGGAGACAATGAGCGATAGGAGGGGTTTCGTCTCTCCCGGTATTGGGGGTTGATGTTGCGCAGTGCTCGATTGGCCGTAACAGGGAAGTCCCTGGCCATGGCTGATATAGAGATTTACTGGTAAGTGTTACCAGTAGTTTCTCGACCCGTTAAGAGCCTCATATCGGCACGATTTATCGGTTATTGGGGTCTGACGTTTACCACCCCTAGACTTGATATGCGACATATCAGACGAGGAGACCGGACTGTACGAGAAGTGTTACCGGCAGGCTTTTACAGGAGTTGGAGCGGGCTTGCTTGCTGATCTTTTGATCGCTCAATACCCGGGTAGCCGTTACGTCTAGCTAGTACCGCTGACGGCTTGTGGGTGTTTGATGTGATCATCACCTACTGCCGGCGTATTTACGTGTCTTTAGAGCCCTACATAGAGGTTTTACTGGCTCAGGCAAAACAAAATAGGAACGCATAAGTGATATGTGCGGGACCGAGAATAATGCGTGTATGTGATACCGTATTCTATTCTCGCGACTTTTTGTATCGGTCGGTTATATATGCTATGACCGGGTTATCGAATCAAGTGTTGATTCGATAAGTCGATACGATGAATGTTAGTCGGTTATAAGAGATATGACCGGATTATTAAGTCAAGCGTTGATTTAATAATTGAGTGTATAATTGTATATTAGATATACTAGTTTACATTTAGTAACACATGTTCACTTAGGGTTTTTTTCTCACATGTACACATTTTTACTATATATATATGATATATGTTAAAATGTCTTATCTTATTGTATCATGGTTGATGATACAACATTCATGTGTGTATAAGACATACACCATCCTATTTGTTATGATTGGGTTTAATATTTAAAAGTAATTACAAAATTAGTGGAAAATTAGAAAATGCATGAAGCTTGTGGAAGCTTGTGGATGCATTGACTAAAGTCCACTAGATTTGTTTTTACTTTGGACTTTAACCTAACCATCACACACTTAGCTATGGTTATGGCTCTAAAAGGGTTAGTATATGATACTTACTCACCATGGTTAGCTTACTCACTTAATCATTATCCTCAT
This sequence comes from Agapanthus africanus, assembly GCA_030015575.1. Taxonomy (NCBI): domain Eukaryota; kingdom Viridiplantae; phylum Streptophyta; class Magnoliopsida; order Asparagales; family Amaryllidaceae; genus Agapanthus; species Agapanthus africanus. The sequence goes on from JASDDO010000014.1 coordinate 395,866,562, forward strand.
TTCTTTTCTTTTGTTCATCATCTTCTTCATCATTGAGCCAGATAAAAAGCTTGCTAGGGTTTTGAAAAAAGTGAGATAGTTTGTGAGAAACAAAAATCCAAAGAGAACCCACTTCCTATTTCTTCATCCTCTACTAGACTAGCACTTTAGTTTAGGGTGTTTACTTCACTAATTCTCTAGTTGGTGAAGTAGGAGCTTGAGTCGGAATTCCCTCGACGTAGATCATCTTCGGTCTCGGAGACTTCAAGCAAGGTCGCATCTTTCGCCTCGTGAAGCCATGCAAGAGTCCTGGAGAACCTTGATCGCAGCGAAGGGACTTCATCAAGGAGCATAAGAAGTGAAGGACCAATCTACAAAGGTTGTATTTCGTATTCCCTTTAGAGAAAAGTTGTTTACTTGCTAATTGATTCGCCTAAACTCTAGTATACGATCTTGCTTAGGGTTGTTCGGCACCTAAAAATTTAATTTTGGCATGGTCGATGCCTTGTAGAGCTCTGTTAGTGTGCCTAGTAACCCTACAGTGGTATCAAAGCCTAGCTAGAGCATTAGGCGATGTGTTAACGAAGTTAAAACTCCGAACGAACCCGAATACGCAATTTTAACCCCCTCTCTGGACTTTTTTTCAAAATCTGTGATTTTTTGGAATTAAAAATACCTAAAAAATTCAGCAGGTGATTTTAGGAATTATTGTGCAAAACGACAAAGTGAGTCGTACGGATAGCCGCGGAACCGTGGCAATACCTTGCTTGTGCCGCGGCTCCGCGGCCGTACAGTGAGCTTGTGTTTTATTTTTTGCACAGTAATACCTTTCTCTGTTATTGCTATTTTATGGGTATTTTTTAGCCTGACTCAAGTGTTGAGCATTTTGGGGTTTATTTTGTAATCGTCGATTTGATCGGAGAATTTAATTTTGTTATGTTATTCCGGATAATTTAGAAAGTATTAAAATGTACGAACGGATATCATTAACTCATTAATTTCCCGGCACGAAAAACATTCAAGTGTTGAATTTTTCTCGGGTTTAAATTTTTCGGAAAAACGTGCATGTGACGCGATGGACCCTCTAGAAGACAACAAACCTTAACTCGATTATGTGACCGTCTTGAACTGCCCTTTGAACCTTAGGGTTAGGGGCAGTACGGCGTGCCACATGTGAGGCGTTGGCTTGACCCTTCTACGGCTGGACCGTTGCTACTGTGACGTATTCTGGAATCTTTTAACTCCGCTCAAGAGTTGAGCTATTATGGAAATCTTGAGTATTTGAATATTCGATCGGAAAGTTTAATACTGTCTATTTATCTGGAATGTGATACAATATGTGGAATTCACACAGTTTGGCATGAAATGCGAAATATGTGATATTTCAGATTTACGATGTCTAAAGAGATTGTGGATTCCAAATGTTGTAGTTTTACACTTTCTTTTCTGTGACCGTAATTGTAATATGTGATATCGCCGGTTTCGTTGCTATATGTCAACGATGTTGGAGTTAGTGCCCTCAGAGTCAATTATTAGATCACAGGCATGTGATTGCAATGATTGAGGGAGGACCTATCCCGGTAGGACAGTCTTACTCAAGATGATAGTATGCTATCTGGTTTATCTTTATCATCGTGTACTGCTTTAGGTGACCTTACGAGTCGCTATTACACGTTGATAGAGCCCTTAGGATTTTTGCTTGACTGCCAGCAGTATGAAGGCGATCATATACGTGGGAGCTGGGGTCTATAAGCACATCCTTAAATGGTCCCTAGTCGTGGGAGTTTCGAGACAGGGCATCGATACTCCATAGTAGACTAGTGTATACAGTCGAGACCCCGACGAGGGGCGGTGGCCGGTCTCACAAGCCACTGGTGTCAGTTGGTTCACCTAAGATGTATACAGGTGCTCATTGGGTTATGAGTACACCGGACAGGACTCGCCGGGAATATGCTAGTTGGGATTATACCAGACGTCAGATAGCTGTTCCCTGGTGACATGTGTACAGGTTAGTTCATCGACCTGAGATCGTCATTTGTCTCGTGTGAGTTCCCACTGTGCTTTGATTACTACCCTACCACGGCTCAAAGGAGTCGTGAAAACAGGTTTTAGTTGGGTACAGTCCCGAGCCACATGGAGGCTGTGAGCGGATCTGCAGGGGTTCGTCTCTCCCGGTATTGGGGGTGAGGTCGCGCTGTGTCTAGGAGAGCCATTATACAAAGCCCTCGGCCGAGGCAGGTGATTTACTGGTAGGTATTCCAGTAGTATCTCAGGGTGTTCTGGGCTTCACTCATACACGACTTGTACCGCTTTTGGGGGTCTGACTTTTACCAACCCCCTAGGCCCACCATGCGATATTCATAGACGAACGGACCGGACTGTACGGATATTGTCACTGACAGGCTCAGTAGGGTGTCAGGATGAGTTCGCTCATCGACGTCCCTTTTTGGTCAATAGCTGGTAGCCCGTTACGTATGGCTAATACCTCTGACGTGCTAGTGGTTAAATCCACAGCCATAGTATTGACGAGTCTTTAGAGTCCACCACACACACAGTTACTCAAGTTTCGGGCGAAACGTTGTAGAGGCCGTATGGAGATATGGCAGGGTTTGATCGGATACATGCGGTATTGCACGGATCATGATCGGACGGATTTTACTAGCCGGCTTTGGCTTAAGCCGGATCCTAGTATTAGACAGTGAAGATTTTGTCTCTTTGCATTTGTGTTCAGTGGGAATACAAATGCGGGCATGTATATGCAGTCGCGGGGTTTTCCTGTAATTTATTACGGGATCGGTTTTCTGAGGTTGCTAGTTAGCATTCCGTTCCGGCCGGTTTTCCTTTGTTCCTTCACGGCCGGACTTTTTGATGGAGGGGGTTATTTGCAATTGTGCAAATAAGTTATTGTAGAGGGGTTTCTTGCATTTGTGGTTTCATGATATGACTGTCATCATGAGATGCTTTATCCATCTTTTCCTTTGCATTAAATAAGATTAGATATTGATATGATATGCTTATCATTGCTTGGGGGTGTGGTCACCATTCTACTTTTCCTACACTTACCTCCCTTCTTGTGTTTGTTTTTCCTTCACCATATTTGATATGGCCGGCCACATTTAGGGATGAAGAGAGAAGATCATTTTGGAGGTGTGGCATTTTTCTTCATCTCATTTTCTTGCTAGGAAAAATGAAAGCCCCATTTTTCCTTATCTTCATTCCTCCACATCCATGGAAACTTCATAAACCCCAAAGAGACAAGCTACTACACTACACCAACAGTACCTTTGGACGCATCGGCTTGACAACTTCACGCCCGAGTTGCCTCGGTCAAGAGGTGGGAGCCCGTAAAAGAAATCGGCTGCGTGGTGCCCTTTCCGACGAGGAGGTGACGGACGGAGATTCCGCGGGAGATCGGAGTGGAGACGAGAAGACCGAAGGACACGGATCACTCGGTATAGCATTCTACCCCATCTCTTGTTTGCTAGCACTAGGTTAATGGTTACGATCCGGGTTAATTGTCCGTAGTAGCGCCGGTTTAAAGTTAAGAAAATTTTTGATTCCACATTTTGGCCTCGAGTAGACGGCCGGGGCGCTGCCGTGGCACAACAAACGACAATTGGGATGCGCATATTTACTTACGTTAATGACATGTGATGTTATGTGTTGCTGGATATGTTATATTGGATCGTCGCGTTCAGAATGGCCGGGTTTTTTTTATGTGAGATGAGAGTTTTTATTTTCATTCATGTAAATTAAAATGTATGTAATATTCTTTTATTGGGGCACTTCCGGGATGAGGTTGAAGTCACCTTTTGTATATTTTTTACTTTTCCGCACTAGGATAGACCCAAGGAGGAGAGCACAAGTAACCGGGTTCTGCAGTCCAGTGGGAGACCAACTCGTGGAGTCGAGTCCGGGTCTCCTAACTCCAGAATTGGTAGGGTTGCTTGCCGCTCTTGTAGGGGTCTAGGGGTGTGGGTTTGGCTATTCGTCGCGACTATGGAATCCGTGTTTTATAGAGGCTCAAAATAAAATATGGACGTCCTAGCATATCCAATGTTTCATATGTTTCTTCTGCTGCGATATCTGTGATGTGATCATTTGATGTGCTGTGATAGATACTGTATATAGTATATATGATATATTATATAGGCGTTACTTATGTTCTACACCCGCGCTAGCCCTGCCCTGCTCTGCCGTTAATTACCTAACCTAACGGTGCACGAGGGGACATCGAGGCGAATGCGGATGGCATAAGTGTACGTCGTATTTATCTGTGATGTTTAGGTGACTTAAATGATGGGACTTCATTAATATGATTAATGAAAGAAAAGAAACCTAAAATATGTTGTAGATTCAAATTTTCAAATAAAAAGGGTAGCTACAGTTTTGCTTTGCATAGCGGTATATATGATATACCCTGCACCTTATTCGATGGGGAAAGAGCCGAGATCCCTTCACTGGGAGTGACCTCTTTAGCAAAACTAGCAGATGCTACAACACTCGGTTTGACTTTTTGACTGCTTTTGGAGTTTTGCTTTGCATAGCGATGTATATGATATATCCTGCACCTTATTCCATAAGGAAAGAGCCAAGATCCCTTCACCAGGACTGACCTATTTAGCAAAACTAATGAAAGCCTCAAAATCACTCCATTTCAAAATTCACTGATTCTACGACGATATCAAGTTCATTACGCAATAGGTTTTCAGAAAAACCTGTCGTAGCCCTCCATCATTTCAGATAAGTCCTACTTAGTATTGGTGCTACGTTTGTTGGCCTGCGTGAAGGCGTAGTGTGCGGTAGCTAACTAGTATTTATCTGCTTATGCATATGATGCAGATTGGATTAGGGTAGTCGTGCCACTTTGTTGGCCTGCATCAAGGGTCGTACGTGTGGGTTTAATTCAATCAAGAAATGACGGGTTGAACTTGACTAGCACACTATGGTTTGTTGGCCTGCGTCAAGGTCATGGGACGCTAGGGGCAAAATATTATCGGGAATTTCAAGTGTTGAGATTTTCAATGAGATTGCATACCTTCATGAGATAGTTGGATCCCGATACCCACTGCGAGTAATTGTTACTCCCGGGAGAGTTTTACACAGGACAATTAGCCAGTCAAGTAGGTGTCTAGAAAGGTGTCAACGGGGTTACGCCTCTGGGAAAATGAGGTTTACTTTAATTAGGTCCGTGCGAAAGCACGGGGAACCTCCCTCAAATTACCGACACTGGCCTGGCTGAAAGATTGGCGAAGTTGTAGGGTGTAATTAATCCCGGCTAGTCATTCCTTTTAGGGTTTGAACGAAGATTTGATAAAAACAGTGGGAGTCATCCTGATTAGAAAAAATAATAACCAATCTGATCTTGCAAGAGCATACGCTATAGTGTTTTCTTTTCTCTCTCTCAAGGTAGCGACCATATCATGCCTTAATCAAGATAATAATATGGATGTATTGACCAAACCCGCATGTTATACCGTGCTGGGGAACGTTGGTTCCGTTCTTTCTTATAAGCGTTATAAGACTGATCAGGATATAGGGGAATACCAGGATTCCCATGCCACCCGAATGAAGAAAGTACATATTGATGCATTTTCTTCGGGTGTGTTCGTTACAGAGAACTATTTCTCCATTTGCTCTACGTCCTGGGTATTAGATACCGGGTCAGGATCCCATATATGTAATCAGTTGCATGGGCTTGGGAAAGGTAGAGAACTTGGAGAAGGTGATAAAGACATAAGGGTTGGAAATGGTGCAATTGTTGCAGCTAAAACCGTCGGGGAATATCACCTTGTATTGCCAACTGGTAATACATTGATTCTGAACGAATGCTATTTCCTGCCGAACCTGATATGCACCATTATATCGGTTTCTTTGTTGAGTAAAGAGGGATATAATTTTGTATTACAGGATAATGTTATAAACATTTTCCTAAACCAAAAGTTGGTTGGATCAGGCACGTTGTGCAATGACATTTATGTTCTAAATCAATCAACGGTTCTAAGTATAACAAACACATACAAGAGGAAGAGTTCAGAAATGAACGAATCCTTCTTGTGGCATTGTAGACTGGGTCACATCAATGTGACACGACAAGCAAAGTTGCATAAGGATGGATATTTAAATCCGTTTGAATTTTCATCTTATGACACTTTCCAGTCATGTCTCAAAGACAAGATGACCAAAACTCCGTTTACGGGACACGGAGAGAGAGTTACGGAACTCTAAGGACTGGTACATAGTGATGTATGCGGCCCCATGTCTACACATGCCAGGAATGGTTCTGCTTACTTCATTACATTCACTAACGATCTCTCTAGATTCGGATATGTGTTCCTGATGAAACACAAATCAGAAGTTTTTGAGAAATTTAGAGAATATAAACAAGAAGTCGAGAACCAAACCGGAAAAAGTATTAAAATCCTTCGATCTGATCGAGGAGGAGAATACTTAAGCAATGAATTCCTGGAATTCCTAAAAGAGAATGGGATTCTCTCTCAGCTAACTCCTCCATATACACAACAGCACAACGGTGTATCAGAACGGAGGAACCGCACCATATTAGATATGGTGCGCTCTATGATGAGCACAGCTGAGTTACCTATTTCCTTCAGGGGGTATGCACTAGAAACAGCTGCAGACCTACTGAATATGGTTCCCACCAAATCTGTGCCAACCACTCCATATGAGATATGGAAAGGAAAGAGACCATGTCTTAATTATGTTAAGATATGGGGTTGTCCGGCCAATGTAAAAACACAAAATCCGGACAAACTCGCGGCAAGGTCCATTCTGTATAAGTTTATTGGATATCCCAAACATTCGCGCGAGTATCTCTTCTACCAAATCGAGGAACAAAAAGTGTTTGTTTCTCGACATGCCACATTTTTAGAAAAGGAATTTCTTGAAAAAGAGATTAGTGGCATGGAGGTAGAACTGGAAGAGGTTCCAGCAATACAAACCACAACAGAAGATTTGGTAGAACCAGAGGATTCGGTAGTTCCCAATGAACCTCAGCCTCTCCGCCGATCTAGTTGGGTTGCTCACCCATCTGAGAGATACTACGGTTTTCTCATAGATGGTGGGAGCGAGGATTGCATCATGGTTGATGATGACCCAACTAGCTTCGAGCAGGCCATCACGAGTGGGGACTCAGTGAAATGGCTGGATGCAATGTGGTCCGAGATGGAATCCATGTACACCAACAAAGTATGGACTTTGGAAGTTGCTCCTGAAGGGGTAAAACCCATTGGGAGCAAGCGGATCATCAAGAAAAAACTTGGTGTAAATGGAAAAGTGGAGACTTTCAAAGCTAGACTTGTTTCAAATGGTTTTCGTCAAAGACCAGGTATGGACTATGACGAAACCTTTTCTCCAATGGCTATGCTTAAATTCATCCGGATCATGCTTGCCATCGCTGCATATCATGACTACGAAATCTGGCAAATGGATGTTATGACCGCCTTTCTAAACGGTGATTTAGAAGAGTGCGTGTACATGACTCAGCTAGAGGGCTTCGTAGATAGTGGGAGCAGCGGGAAGGTGTGTAAGCTGCTTAAATCCATTTATGGATTAAAGAAAGCATCGCGGAGTTGGAACATCTGCTTTGACGTCGTTATCAGCGAGTTTGATTTCGTCAAAAACGTAGATGAACCTTGTATCTACAAGAAGGTGGCTTAGAGTAAGGTTGTCTTCCTCGTATTGTACGTGGACGACATACTCTTGATTGGAAATGACATTCCTATGCTGCAATCGGTCAAGCTCTTCTTATCACAAAGATTCTCAATGAAAGATCTTGGTGATGTCTCCTGCATATTGGGAATTATGATCTATAGAGATAGATATAAACGGATATTGGGATTGTCCCAATCCAGGTACATTGACACCATACTAAAGAGGTTTAGTATGGAAGAGTCCAAACGTGGTTTTTACCCACGATCTCAGGGCTCACTCTCTCCAAAGAGATGTCTCTCAAGACTGATTTGGAGAGAGCTCGCATGCAAGGGATACCCTATGCTTCTGCAGTAGGCTCTATCATGTACGCGATGCTATGTACCAGACCCGATGTAGCATACTCACTAAATGTAGTGAGTAGGTATCAAGCTGATCCTGAAGAGAGTCACTGGACAGCTGTGAAGAGCATTCTGAAGTACTTACGAAGGACTAAGGAGATGCTCTTGGTGTATGGTAATGGAGAACTCCAAGTGGAGTCCTTTACCGATTCGAGCTTCCAAAGTGATAAGGACGACTCTAAGTCACGGTCGGGATTTGTCTTTACCCTTTATGGAGGGGCGGTTAACTGGAAGAGTTCCAAGCAGGAAACCGTGGCAGACTGGACGATGGAGGCTGAATACATCGCTGCCAACGATGCTGCCAAAGAGGCCGTCTGGATCAAGAAGTTCATTACTGAACTTGGAGTAGTTCCATCCATTGAGCATCCAATACCTTTGTATTGCGATAACAATGGAGCGGTGGCTTTGGCCAAGGAACCCAGGTCCCATCAGCGATCCAGGCATATTCTGAG